>CM060400.1:23747677-24947677 GCA_030545235.1 Helianthus tuberosus
ATTTGGCAATTTGTAGTTGAGCCAAATGGACGCATGTCGCATGGCGCATGAGTTTTGACTACTTTGTAAAGTTTGAGCCAAATGGACGCATGGCGCATGGTGCGATGGCATAGTTACTTTCTTCTGAAGGAAGTTTTGTGGTCTTGGGAGGGAGTGACTGATGTGACTGTCACGTGTCCCATGTCTTGTCGAAGGTGAACAGGCGCCTTTTCAGTCACTGTCAGTTACTTTTTCGGCGAGGTGTCAGGCGTCTGTTCACCTGCTCCCGAAAAAAGAGGTGCCGCCCTCTCTCTCTTCTGACGTGTCTCTCCCCTATTGACTGCTTTTTCAGACCCTGACGGCCCACTACCCATCGCATTAAATGCGATGGGTATAAGTATATGGTGGTTTCCTCCATTTTCTTCGCTTTTCAAATTTTGAACTCCAGATTTCTTTCTTCTTCCTTTATCTTGGTTCCTCTTTTCTGGAGTTCATCCACATTATTTGTTCATTTTTTCACAATGTCTGGTGCAAATCCGTCGTCAAGGAAGAAGAGGAACAAAGGTAAGACTCCGCCAGGCCCTGATTAGGCGGTAATATCTTGGAAGGAGGAGGAGTTCCATAATCTTGTGAGGGAGATGGGCTTCTTGCCTGAATGGGGTGCTTAGTTCCCGACCCCAGGATCTACTGCCATGGATGCTCCTCCAGGTTATATGACTTTGTATGCTGCTTTCTTCCGGGAAGGCAACTTCAGGCTCCCCATGACTAGATTTACTGCTGATGTGTTGAGGAACTACGGGCTTCACATTTCTCAGATCAATGCTATCGGGCTTCCCTGTATCACTCACTTTGAGTTTGTTTGCATGGCTAACCGTTTGGATCCGACGTTTGAGATGTTCAACGTCTTCTATACTGTTTCATATACAAGTGGTTTTTATTCCTTTAGTGCTCGTGCCGGCGTTGCTCCAGTTTGTTCTGTGTGACACCTGGGTCACTGCGACCATCAAAAAAATACCAAACCAATGAAATATTGTATTTCATACTTGGAATTTGTATAAATATGTGTATCCTTTGCACATATCAATTCTTATTCGATTCCAAACTCTAAATCGCTCTCTGGAAGGTTATACGCGCACTGATGCGTAAATATAACCAGTTTAATGCAATAAACACTCCGGAATAGTGACATTGCCTTAACATACCTTAAATAACCTTTACATAACTTAGAAATAAGTTTTGAAGGCTTTGGTATGGCAAAAACAAGTTAATTCGTCTACATGGACTAAATTTGACAAACTGCGAAAGTTTGCCAATCTGAACTGTAACAGACATTCCGGAACATGACCATAAGTTAAACATACCATAAATATCCTTTACATAGCTTAGAAATAGGCTTTGAGGTGTTCGGTGTGCTAAAATAAACTTTTGGCTCATTCAGGGACTAAAAGTGTCAAAAAGTGCACAAGTTTGCACTTTCGCGCATAACTTACGTTCTGAATACATCCGGACATCCAAAAATTTATGTAAGCACTAAAATATTTTATTTTAGTGTTTGGCATAAGAAAAATCCATTCGTCACGCATTTTAGATCGTTTTTCGCGCTTATGCGCATTCCGTCGTAATTAACCGAATAACGCAACCGTACGGCTAAACGAACCGACATCCGAGATATTTTTGAGCACATTTTAAGTCCCCTATACTTTAAATTCATTTTAGAGCTTTGAAATGGGGTTAACGAGGCTTAAACGTGTCAAAAACGCATCGAAAACCAAGTTTCTGGGCTGCAGGGACTAAAATGGTAATTCTGCCAAAGTGAGCCTTGCGCACCTCAACACTCTGAGCGTTGAGGTGCGCAAGCAGGGGTCAGATGCAGCAACTTGTGTTTAAACAGCTGTTAACAGCCTTTAACCCTCTCCAAAGGTCAAGTGCCACATGTTAATCTCTTATGGTGGCCAAAATTAGCTACCATAACTTTCCAACAAGTGTAGGGATGTGATCATTCCCTCTTCTCCAAGAAATGATCCTAACGGTGGACCGAAAACTATAAATACCCACCTCCACCCTTCACTTTTCCTCACAAATCTGATCTTATGTGCTCTAAGTTGAAACCTTTGTTTCATACCTGAGCTATTTTGATCTAGATTAGCATTCGAGGACCCTTCGTAAGTGTTCCTTCGTTCTTTTATTGCTTTTCGAGTCCGAAAGTCGAACTATGTTTGACTTTCGGCATTTACCAGTTATGGTCAACATGAAGTTCGATAGAACTTCATAACGTGAGCGTAATCACGATGGTTATAGTCCCTAGTGGCTATACCTACTGATTACCACGTTATCTAGGCTCAGTGACGAGTCGTAGTTTCGGCCAAAATGCGCATTTACGCGTATTTTGTAACCAAAATACTCTAGGATATCAAAACCATTTGTTTTGATATCAAAACATATTTTCTAAACATGTTCTAGCATGTTTAGCTCGTCACTCTTTAGTTTAGTGCTTGTGTAGTGTCGTAAGTCAAGCGGACTAAACACCCGCTTAGACTTTCGAGCACGACCCGTTTGGTGATCTTATGATCCAACCAAACATGTTTAGTGTCATAGGGAATAACCTTCCGAGGTTATACCTTATGGTCGCCTAGTTTAGGTAGTTGTATGATAAGTAGTTTATGTGCCTTAGGTAAATTACCAAAATACCCTTTTCATGTATAACTGGTAATTAAGCATATGTAACCTAAACTTTTGTCATATAACTGATTATGTAACATGATTAAACACGTTTAGGCATATAATACTTGCCATTGGACTAGTTAGACGTCTCGAACGCGCTTTGCGCGCACGACACGTTAAAGGAGCATAATCTACCTTAATGGGTCGCGATGGGTCGAAAGCACTTAGGTTAGGTTTCATTGTAGTATGTAGGCTTGGTTAAACCATATTACATGAGTTCCCATACTCATTTGGTCTACAAGCCCTCATTCTATCCGATCTTCCGACTCAGGCCCGGTTTATTTATATGGTTTTAGACTGCCGATTGATTCCGTGCTCCCTCTAGCTTTGCTTGGTTGTTGTTCAAGGCCTCTAAGCATTCTCAAGCGAGTACATTATTCCCTCTAGCTTTGATTGGTTTTCACGCGATGTATTAACGAGTTAAACGATTTGGACGATGTAAATGATTTGGACGATGTAAACGATTTGTAAACGATTTGGACGATACGATGTTAAACGATTTGGGTAAACGATTGATTTTAGTAAGTGTTTAGATAACGGGACGGGTGTAATGTGATGAAAGCATGGTGGATACGCTGCTGGTACTTCCTATATATAAGTGATTTTATCATATTACATACCGTGGCGTTATTTAGTTCACTTGGGTAAACGATTTTCAAACGATGACACACAAACGAGGTTTTCGATGGGATATAAACTATACGAGTTTTTAACGAGATTTATTAACGAGTTTTATTAACGATTTATTTCGAGATGTTTCACAATTTGCTTTACTAAAACAAATGTTTTTGGGTTAAGAGTCATGGCTACGAGGTTTTATAAACTATAACCCGCTCGATTTGAGTTGGTTAATAAAGTTGCAATATTATACTCTTTTCAAAACAAGGTTTTTAATAAAGTATTGCAACATCTAAACTAGCCATGATTTCGACACTCCTACAAAACCAATGTATTCGCCAGCATTTCTTTGCTGACCTCGTTTTCACATATGTTTCAGGTATTGTTGAATAATATCGATTGATAGGATGCATGCTCACATAGGACTGGACGAGGCTTTAGTGACTCAATAACAATGATAGACTATGTTTAAATTGTGTATTTAGATTTCCAGACGATGTAAATATTCAATGTTTAATAAAACGAAACACTTTTTGTATCCATGGTTATGAAACGATAATTCTGTTGCAACACGCCCCGATGTTTCCGCCGCGCTTTGTTGTTTTACGCGGTCGGGGTGTGACATTCTGTTCCTTTGAAGAGTCTTCATGACTGGAAGCAGAAGTTTTTTTATATTCGCCGAGGTGTTATTCCTGCGGATATGCATTACCGGTCCGTGGGTGAGGGTATCCCCAAGGTTGATGTGGTTGCAGATTTCGCTGAACAAGCCTGGTATAAGAAATTGACTCATAAAGCTACTCCTATTCTCCAGCTTGAGGAGATGGCATTGGTGGGTGCTGGTATGAGTCTGCTGTGGAGTCCGAAGAACCCCTTGGGCGTTTCGGTTTATGGCTATGGGGGTAAATGTAAGTGATGTTCCATACCCTTTTGTCTCTCTTTTGTATATATAATTTTTTTTTCTATAGTCATTGCTCTTCATCTTTGTGTTTTTGCAGTGGGTTACACCTTGCTGAATGTTCTGGATTTGAAGGCCGGTGGTGCCATGGTGGAGGCGAATCAAAATCCTGAGAAACGGCCCTGGTTGGATCAGATTCGTGGTCGTTTCCTGCATCCGACCAATGAGAGTTTTACCGCCTACGCCGACACTGCCTTAGGTGAAGATAGTGAGGATAGTGATGATGCCTTTGATCTTATTCGAGAGGAAGTTATCGTTCTCTCGAGTGATGGGTCCGGCAGATCTTTTGAAGACCTAACTTCTCGTTCCCCGCGTGCAGGTCCGGCGCAGGGGGTTGTACATGAGCCGGTGAACGAGCCTGTTGGTGATGATGTAGAGATTCCAGTTGAGGCTGCTGAGCAATTGGAGGCGAAGAGAAAAACAAAAGCTGACAAGCCAGAATGGAAGGGGAAAAAAGTTGAGGAAACTGCCACTGAGACTCCTCGTAAGCGACCTTATACTCTTCGTGTCTTAGATTACGTTGTAGTTTCTGATACGATGTCCGGTTTAGGGGCCGGAGAGAAGCGTCCGGGGTCGGACCCTGAAGACCGCGCTACTCTAACAGAGATGATGTAGAAAAAGGATTTCGAAGATAAAAAACGAAAGCTTGACGAGTAGGCTGCTGCTATGCTTGCATCAAAGAAAATTAAGCTCCAAAAAGAGGATCCTCCTGCCCCTTGTGAGTCGGAGGTTGACATGGGCGTTTTTACTGAGAGAACTGGGGATTTGTTGGAGAAGATTTATGAAGCTTCTGGTATTCGTTTTATCAGCTTTTAGTTTTTCTTTCCTTTTTGCTTCCTTTCTCTGTTTTCCTCTAAATGTGTTGCTCGTTTTGGGGCAGG
Organism: Helianthus tuberosus; assembly: GCA_030545235.1. Lineage (NCBI taxonomy): Eukaryota > Viridiplantae > Streptophyta > Magnoliopsida > Asterales > Asteraceae > Helianthus > Helianthus tuberosus. The sequence goes on from CM060400.1 coordinate 23,752,832, forward strand.
TGTCAAACCAGCCAAGACTTCACACAAAATTGATATTTCAAAAATTACTCCCCCTGCCTCTCCGCCGTCGAGGACATTTGGATTGTCTCTACCCCACGATGCCCCTGGTGAGAAGGGAAGAGAAAATGTTGTGAATGTTGAGCAGGTTAGAGTGGGTGCTGGTGATACAGGTGGTGCTGGTGGGGATGTTGCGGGTGGTACTGGTGGTGTTGATCGTGGGAAGAATATTGAAGTCGGGTTGGAGTCCAGTGAGACCACTCCGCATCAAACGATATATACCAAACGTCCACCAGGTGATGGCGGTGGTGCAACTTCTGGAGCGTTTCGGAGTCCTGTTTCCGAATATGCTCGGGGTGGGTCTTGGGATACCCACAACCCAGCATGTGATGACTTGCCTCATGCTCCCCGCTGGCGTCTTACCCAAGGCTCCCGGATGAATGATCTTGGAAATTGTCATGACTTTTTCTCTCTGTCTCTCCCCCCGGCTGAAAGATTATTTCAGAAGAAGCGTCGTCGGTTAGAACTTTTAGATGATCATGTTCAAGCTGGGGTTAACTTCTGGTCTACTTCTCAGGAGATTGTCCGTGAGTGGAAGCTGATGGGGGAGGACACTCTTGAGTTTGAGAACGAAAAGAGGCTGTTTGCGGAAGAGAGAGAAAAATTTAATGCTGAGAAGAAAGGGTTGATGTGGAGGGTATCTGATGCAGAAGAGAAACTTGCCCAAGAGAAGCAAGTCAATGTTGACAAGCAGAAAAACTGGGAAGCTGCGTGTGAGCGTACCAATGCCGAGCTGAAAGCTCAACGTGACGCTATTGTGTGTTTGTCTGGTGAGAAGGCAGAGCTTGCTGAGGAAGCTCAACAGGCACGTGTCGCGTTTGAGAAGAAAGAAAAAGAGTATGTTGATCGCATCGCCAACCTGGAAAACCTTGCGAAGCAGAAGGTTGCTGATTGTGAGGCTGCTGAACGTCTTCTTGAAGAGAAGACTGTTGAATGCAAAGTCTCTGAAGTCCTTGCTGAGGAAGCATCAGCCGACTGCAAGTGGTTGCTTTCGCGCGCGGTGCCTCTGGTAACTTCCTTTATTTTACTTTATGATTTTCGTGAACTGTTTCTCTTATTTGTGTGTTTCTCGTAGATTGCTGATCGCATAGTGAACTCCCACGAACTTGCCAACTATATGTTTGAGTTGGGGCAAGCTAGTTACAGTAGCGGGCGCAAGGATGGTTATAACGAGGGTAGAGCTGCGGCTCTTAATAATGAGAGGGACCATCACTTTGAGCTGTGGAAAGAGGATTGTGGTGCGGCCTATACTGCAAAAAGACGAGAGTTCGCGTCTTTGGATTTTGCTGTTGTTAAGGCCGCTCAAAAATTGGCGCGAAAGTCTGATGGCGTTGCCTTGTTAAAAAAGGCGCTTGGTGATGAAGGTGCTGGGACCAGTCATCCCCAATGAAGGATTCCGGCCTGCGTGCCGCGTACGGTCTTGGACGGCCTTGTAATCGTTTGACAATCTTGTGAACAATTTTTAACATTTACTTACCTGTCGTGTTTCTGAACAATTGGGTATGCTTGACGTTGTTGTGTTAATACTTGCTTTCGTTTTATGCAAATTTTGTTAACGTCATAATATGTGCATGTGTAATTACTTTGATTCAGGTATCACGAATGAATGGTGGCGTTGACAGGTTGTGTTGTGTTTATTACAACGTTTTATTCTATCGTTTATGCGCGCAGGTTTGTTCATGAATACGAAGTGATCGAATTGCAGGTTATTGTGTGGACCCAGCTGTGCTCAGCCTTGGGGGTGCTTACAATGTTTGTTTGTCCTGTGTTCAATGTTTTCGTGTTTATGTGGGCACGAAGTATTTATTTGGCGTTTGTTAGGCTTTAGTTGTGTATTAGACCCGGCTGTGCACTTTGTTTGCGACAAGCCTTAGAGGTCTACAACGTTTCCTAATGGTCGAGCCATTGATGTTTTCGTGTATGCCCAAAGTAATATATGCAGTTGTGACAAGAAATTTGCATGATATAGAGATAGCCAAACACTTCTTGTATTACTATAAATGTGTTGGCGATTTGCCTGTTGCGATTACATAGCCGTTTTACATATAACATATTCTCAGCTGTTGAGCGTTCCAAGTTCTTGGAACCTCCTTGTTGTCAACGGTGCGTAGCTTATAGGCTCCTTTTCCGAGTACTGCGTCTATGACATATGGTCCCTCCCACTTGGGAGCCAATTTTACGGGTTTTTCAGCATTTGAGGCCTCGTTGTCTCTGAGGACGTATTCTCCCGGGTTGAAGGTGCAGATTCGGACTTTAGAGTTGTAATACTTTTCCAGCTTCGTTTTGTACTTCGCTTCATTTATTGCCGCCATTTCTCTCATTTCTTCTAGGAGGTCGAGGTCGATCCTCCTCTCTTCTTCGTTGTTGACCAGGTTCATTGAGAGCATTCGTGGTGACGGCAATCCTATCTCTGCTGGTATTACTGCCTCGGTCCCGTAAACTAGGCTAAACGGTGTTTCTCCGTTGCTTGTCTTGGGCATCGTCCTGTGGGCCCACAAGATGCTGGGCAGTTCGTCTACCCAACCTCTTCTTTTTTCTCCTAACCTTGCCTTGATTCCGTCAACGATACTCTTGTTGACGGCTTCAACTTGACCATTCCCCTGCGGGTGCGCTACCGAGGAGAAGGTGTGCTCAATGTGTAATTCTTGAAACCACCGTTGAAGATTGTCTTCGGAAAAGTTCGTTCCGTTGTCGGTGATGATCTTGAGTGGTAATCCGAAACGGCATATGAGTTGTTCCCATATGAATCTTTTGACGACCGCGGCTGTGGTTGATGCCAGTGCCTTTGCCTCTACCCATTTGGTGAAATAGTCGACTGCGATTTTTATGAATTTGACAGCACCTGGGGCTTCGGGGAAAGGGCCGACCATATCTATTCCCCATTGTTGAAAAGGCCACGCCGTTGTGACTGGTACCAATTCATTCTTGGGGCGCATCGTTTTGGGGGCGTGTCTTTGGCACCCACTGCATTTCCTCAATTCCTTGACCGCGTCTAAATGCATCCCGGCCCAATAATACCCGGCATTCATCACCTTTGCCACCACCATTCTTGGTCCGGCATGTATACCACAAATTCCTTCGTGCACTTCTCTGATCAAATAGTTTGCGTCTTCGGGGTCGACGCATCTTAACAGTGGCCCAAGGTATGACTTTTGATATAAGATTCCGTCAACCATCTGATAGTGTTCAGCTTTGTACTGGATTTTTCTTGCCTCAGCTTTGTTATCTGGGAGTGTCCCAGATTGAAGGTACGCTATTATCGGAGTCATCCAAGACGTTGTTCCTAGCTGAACGACGCTTACTTCTCTCAGTGGCACGGACGGGTTGCTTAAAACCTCTATGCGCACATCTTTCGCCAGGTGTTGGAAACTTGTAGAGGCGAGTTTACTCAGCGCGTCTGCTGGTTTATTCTCGCTTCTATTAATGTGGTGCACCTTGTAAGAATAGAAGGTTTGTAGCAACGTCTTTGCTAGACTTAGGTAGAGCGCCATTGTATCTCCCTTGGCTTCGTATTGCCCATTAATTTGTCCGGCCACTAACATGGAGTCCACATGCGCTTCGATGTGTCTAACTCCGATTTTAATTGCCAATCTTAAACCAGCAAGGAAAGCTTCGTACTCGGCTTCATTATTCATGCTCTTGAAGTCCAGGCGTATGGCGTAGGTGAATTCATGTTTGTCAGGGCTCACCAGCCGGAGCCCTGCGCCTGCGCCGTCTTCGTTAGACGCGCCGTCTGTATATAACAACCACGGTTCTTCGACTTGCTGTCTTTCTGTCACGGCCCTCGACCCGGTTTGACCCGTTTCAGGAGCCGCGGGACAGAAATCCCGTGGTATTTAATTAACAGCGGAAGTTTTCATCAGGATCTTTTAAAACTGAAATATTTCCCGATTATTTTATTTCACAATTCGGGATAAAAACCCGGTAATTTACAATCTTGAGATTTCACGGAGAAATCTTATTTTACAAAACATGTTTCTTTATTTTATACTGAGCCACTTCCTTAAGCTTATAGTGCTTCACGACACTTTTCCTGGATCACAACAGATCACCTGAAACATGTTTGAAAAAGGTTTTGTCAGCGGGAAATACTGAGTGAATCATTCATTTTTACTAAAACGACCTGTTTGTTATAATTTACAGTATTAAGAGCGATTACAATGTTTCTATCTTTTGAATTAACTGACCCAGTTGTCACTTGACCGGACTTGTGACTGTGGACATATCACTTGCTGGGTCCTTTCACCCATAAGTGATAAATAATTAGTAGCTATGTGCACATCCCCCCACATACTGGCAGTAATTTCAGATAACAAGACTTAATCCCTGTAATTATAACTTTTGAAAATAAACAAGCTTTTGTAAACAAATTTGATAAAAAGAGAATGACTCACATTGCAGATTTAATTTGAGCAGAGCCTAGCCTATTGATTAGCCTTTTAACCTAAATTAATAACAGGCACACAATTCGGTTAGTAACTTAATACAGCATTTACGATAACTAACGAGATCAAACCCTCACATCGAATGACAAAGTGCGATACTTAAACATCCATTGAATTAACAACGAATGACAAAGCATAAACCCTAATGTGGGCAGCACTTAAACATCCATTGGATAGTTTAATCGATCGGACATTGAATCGTAGCAGCGATCGAGTTAATACCCGGTATTTGAGCAGCGCCTCGCTAATTAATTTCTATTTTCGACTGCAGAGTGCTATCAATTCGTTTTTGAAAGTTTTTATCGACACCAGTGGATTGTGTAAGTGACGGGCTATTTATAGGTGATTTTGAGGTCTTACGCGGCCCGCGTAAGATTTAAGCTTAACTTTACGCGGCCCGCGTGGCCGCCCAGTCTACGACTAGCTTTGACTAGTCATACGTAGGTTAGCCAGGTGGGCGACACATGGCACGGTTACGCTTATCCGGTCAACTCAAGGTTTACGTGGCCCGCGTAAGACTATACATGTCTTTTACGCGGCCCGCCTGAGACCCAACATTTTATTTTTCTTGATTTTTAATATGGTTTAGGGTTTCAGGGGTCCGGGTTTTAACTTACGGGTATTTTTAGAATAATTTTGAGAGTCCTTACACTTTTGGCTCTTTCCATTGCTTTACATTCTCGATCCTTGTCGTCAGGCACCTCTGTCATGAAGTCGGCTAGCACTTGGCCCTTGATTGCTGGCCTTGGCCTGAAAACCACATTAAGGCCCCCAAGTTCTATTGCCCATTTTGCTAGCCTCCCTGAAATCTCTGGTCTTGCGAGTATGTTGCCGATATTGTAATTTGTTAGCACGTGAATGACGTGGTTGGCAAAGTACCTCCGTAGCCGTCTTGATGCATGGATCAATTCGAGCGCCAGTTTCTCCATGATGGCATACCGGGTTTCTGGGTCGGTCAAGGTTCGTGACACATAGTAAACTGGTGTTTGGACCCCTTGTCGATCAACAAGTAACACTGCTCCTACTGCTCTGTCGGAGGCTGATAAGTATAGCACTAGAGGCTCTCCCTTGACTGGTGCAGTTAATGTTGGCAACTTGATGAGGCAATCTTTCATCTCGTGGAATGCGCTCTCGGCTTCCGGAGTCCACTGAAATTGGCTCTTCTTCATGCAATTTCGGAGAGTTTTGATAAACGGGAAAGATTTGGCCGCGTGATTGGCCAGGAAACGGTTAAGTGCTGCCAACCGCCCTGCCAATTTTTGCATCTCCTTGATCGTCGAAGGTGAAGGCATGCGTTCGATTGCTTGTATTTTATCAGGATTTACTTTGAAACCGTCTTTTGTGACAATGAAACCCAGGAACTTTCCCTCTTCCATGTCGAAAGAGCATTTCGCTGGGTTTAGCTTGATACTTACTCCGCGCAAGGTGTCGAACGTTTTTTGGATGTTCATCAGCATTGTATTTTCTTCTTTGCTCATAATGACTAGATCGTCCATATACACTTCGATGTACTTGCCGATAGCATCGTGGAAGGTTTCATTCATGAGCCTCTGATAAGTCGCCCCCTCATTCTTCAAACCGAAAGGCATCTTGGTGTAACAGTAGAGCCCTGTCGGTGTGCGGAACGCGGTTTTGTCTTCATCTTGCACAGCCATCTGTACTTGGTGGTACCTTGTAACAATCAAGGAAACATTTCCACCGGAATGTTGCTAGTGAATCAATCTTTTCATCAATGTCTGGTAAGGCGTAACAGTCGCGTGGACATGCCTTGTTCAGATCCTTGTAATCTACGCACATTCTCCAGCTACCGTTGTTCTTTTGGACCATCACTGGGCTTGCTACCCATGTTTGGTATCTGACTTCTCTGATAATTCCCGCATTTAACAGCTCCGTCACCTGCTCTTTCATGGCATCATGTTTTATGTCTCCTAAGTGGCGCTTGGCATGTACCACCAGCTTTGCGTCTTCTGAGACGTTTAATCGATGCTCAGCTATGTGCCGTGGAACGCCCACCATATCTGCTGGTGTCCAGGCGAACACATCCATGTTTTGGAACAACAGTTTCTTTAGCGCCGCGCGCGTTAGGTCGGACATTGCAGGTCCTAAGGTAACTGTTTGTTCCGGGTATGCGCTGTTCAATACCCATTTCTCTGCTTCCGCGCGCGGTGCTGGTTTACTTGCTTTTGCAGGTCTGAGCTCGTCTGTTGCTAATACTTCTTTGCTTGCATATATTATTGCTACCCCCGTTTCTATTGGGAATCCCACGGCTGAGTGTGGGCCGGAGCAGATCATGCTAAAGTCGCCCTGGGATTCTCTTCCCAGCAAAATGTCGTGCCTTGAATGCGCGGGTAGCACCATGAATGTAACATCTTCCGTTCTTGAATTCCTGCCATCCGAGAGTAACACCGGGAACGATATCTGACCAAGGGGAAAAACGGCTTCATTGCAGAAACCAGTGAGCGGGTAATCAACTGGTTCTAAGCGCGCCTTGTCCTCCTGATCGAATTGATTAAAACACTGTTCACATATGATATCCGCGGTGCTCCCCGGATCGATGAAAATGTAATCCGTTTGGTAGTGCCCTATCATGCCTGAGATGACTATGGGCCTTCTTTCTCGTGGGCCTCCTCTAACAACTGGAAAAACAACCTGATTTTCGTGCCATGAGTCGTCTTGTGTGCGCTTGTTGTAATTTTTCCTTGGCTTACGTGGGCCCCCTTGAACCATGTGGGTTTCTAACTTCCGGAGTTTTTTGTTATCCGGCCCTTCTTTGAATCTGACGGTAATCGCGTTTTCCACCTTTTACCAGATGAGTTAGCTTTCCGTCTCTTAAGGCCCTTTCGATCTCTTGCTTGAGGCTAAAGCAATCGTCGGTTAAGTGGCCTGTGTCTTTGTGAAACTCGCAGAAAAGATTTGGATCTTGGCCTCTCTTGTTACGCATTTGTAGGGGCGGTTTGAACTGGTGATTTTCAGTGGCCAAGACCTCGGACGGGGTCTTTGTTAGTGATGTCCACTGTTTCTCCCTGTTTTCTCTTTTCACCTCTTTCCGGTGAGCTATCTGATTGATTGTGTGGCGCGCATCCTCCCTTACTGGGCTTCTTTCTCTGTGACCGGGTGTTTTCCATGGTTGGCTTCTGCCTTTCTTGTTATGCCGGTCGTTATGGTTGTATCCGCGCTGACAGTGGTCATCTTCGGTCAACTGTCTGTCAGACTGCGCAATGGTTTTGGCTGCTTCAATGAAGGTTTCCCAATCTTTGGGTCCTCCGTCTCTCCCTTTTACACGTTTGATTAGATCATCGCACTTGACTGCCCTCATGAAGTGTGCGCGCATCATCTTCTCACCCACATCGCCAATCTCCAAACATTCTTTGTTATATCTTGTAATGAAATCTTCCACGCTCTCGTGGTCTCTTCGCCATATGTTTAAACAATCAGCTGGGTCTCTGGTGTGTCGTCTTTGCTGAGAGAAGTGTGCAAGGAACTTCTCTCGGAAATCGACCCATGATTTGATTTTTCCTGCTGGCAGGCTGTCAAACCAGACGCGCGCTGCGCCGACGAAGGTTTGAGCGAAGAGATGACACCAGGTTGGTAAATTCCATCCGCCTGTTGCTCCAGCACCGTTGAAAACTTGAAGGTGATCGTCTGGGTCTGTCAACCCGTTGTATTTGCCCACGTTGTGTGGCAATTTCGTTTTATCGATAGCAGCCGTGGCGATCTCTCAAAGTGTAATCATGCTCTGCTTTTGGGTCATAACCTGCGCGCTTGCGAGGTTTGTATGCTTCGTGCTCTGGCGGCAACCTACTGAACACTGTGCTTTCTTTGTACGTCTCTTCGTCATCTTCAAAAGTTCGTCGTTTATGTTGCGCGGACCTAAATGACTTTGTATTGGCTTCTTTGGTTGGTGAGAGTACTGCACATAATTGCTTTCTGTTTCACCGTAAGTATCGCGCGTGTCGTGCGCGCTTGGCCTTCTAATGTGTGGTGGAGGTACTGATTCAGGGCGTTAATTGAATGCATTGGTCTGTTGAGGCATGGGAGCGCTCAAAGGCCTTTGCAGTGGGGTGACAAATGCGGACTGGTTGGCTTGTGCTTGAAGCAGAGCTTGTTGCGCACTGAGCTGTGTGTAAACAAGGTTTATAGACGCCACTTGTTCGGCATACCAGGAAGCCAGAGTTTTTCCTTCGGGTAGCCCTAGTAGTGCAGAGAAGTTCAGTTGTGCTTGGTCCGATGGAGCTGAGGGACCAGCTCCATGGCTATGTGCTTGTACTGGTGGAGGTGTTTGTTGGACTACCTCTGACGGAGGTTGGAAAGTGGCTCCGTTTGTAGTTTGGGTGATGATCCTAGGTGGAGTTTGGAAAGTAGCACCAGCTGTGTTTTGGGTAACAACCCTGGATGCACTCCCGAAGATACTAGGAAAATCATTGTTCATCGGCCCTTCTTGGATAATTTCGTTCCTTTGGCCCCTTTGGACGTGTGCATTGTCCGAAACGAGTTCAAAAGAAGAAACGTCTCCATCTACCGGGTGAGAAGGGTTTTGTTCGGCTATTTTGACGAGTGTTTTTCGAAAAGAAAAGAGATGAGAGTGGTTTTTGCTAAAAAGCGGATGGCGCCAATGATGAAACACAGGTTAACACCAAGGTTAATCAGTGGGGTTATTTCTTCCGGTGGGTTCAATCTCCTTCTTTACTCGTCGGAACGACCAGGGTCCTGCAAAACAGCAACACCGTTAGTCTCGTTAAGAGGGGAATATGGGGGGTTTCCCTCTTAACCAGGCTCCGGCGTGAGAATAAGTACTGCTCTGAGGGAGAATAATCAGTGTGTGTTATGTGTGAGAGTATAGAGGGCCAGGTTGTTTCCTGGATGATGAAGGGTCCTATTTATAGCCGGAGGGTGAAAGAGGGAGGAGTAGCAACGCCAGCTGTGGTTGCGCGCCAGCTGTCCGACCAGGGGGAATATCCTCTTGGTCTCCTCTGTTGTGGTCAGTGTAGTGGTACACGTGGCGCGCCTGCATTTGCCTATTTTGGAGACGTCGTACTGGTGTTGTCGGGCTGCTCCTTGATTCGTTGCAGGCCTACCTGGCGTCTGGTGACTGGTGACACGTATTGTCCTTTATGTCGGGTGGAGCATCTTTGGTGCCACCTTGATGTTTTCCAGAAGCTTCTGGATGGTCTCGTTGATGTCAGCGCCACATAGGATGGAAAAGTGGTGTGGTCCTTGCCATGTGGGCAAGGAATTGGGACCATACCTCTTCACATGCAGAGTAACAAAAACATCCCATCCATTAAATATACCAACAAAATTTCTCTCGAAATGGAAAAACAAGTTACGTTTAGTAAATTTCATTGTGTCGTATCCAGCATGCTCATCAAATTGGCCATAAGAGTTGTACCTTGAATGATCATCCATTATTCCAATGTGATGAATAGCAAAAGTAATAATGACTAAGGAGTTATGAAGATATGATTGTCGAGTATATCGAAGAAGAATTAAAAAAACGACGATGAACAACATAATATGTGAATCCATCTGTTCACTCTTTCATTCAGGCCAAATTCAAGAAGCCCGATTGAAATTTAATAAACTGATTGTACAAAATGGGCCCAAAAAAGTTGGGGCTAAAGCCCATTTGCTTGATTAGAGTCATAAGTACATAAATTTATGTTAGAAGAGCCGCACAAATCGAGGTTTGTGCCCATACCGCTTTGGGTTGAAACCATACAGGTTGGGTCAAGGATTGTCAAAACCGGTTTTTGACCAATTTGGGTCAGGTTGAAACCAAGTTTTGATCGTGAAAGAATCATGTAACTGAACCGGTGTCAAAGTATAGGGTTACAACCTGAATCCAATCCTACAGTTTGGTTCGTTCCTAACTGGTTCGTCCAAACCGGTTTCAAACTCAGGTCAAGTTTGGGTGCAAGACGGGCTCAAATTTGTGCACCTCTATTGGTTAGTATATTTAATTGAATAACAATAATATCTTTCACAACTATAACCCTTTTTTATCAAAAGACTCAAAACTAAGAAGAAAATGAGGTGACGATTGGAATGAAAATTCAATATTTGCATTCAAGATTTCCCAAAAGTACAAAATCATCAAGTATTATTCCACAGCGTTTGAGTCTTAGCGTTCATTGTCTTTAAAGTGTCACCTAGTTCTATCGCGGCTCGGAGCTCGCTCAAAGATCTCTCGGATTTAGCTCGAAAAAAGCTCACTCGATATGGCTCGGTTTGAAAGTGAGCCGAGCCGGCTCGGCTCGGTTAGAAAGTGAGCCTAGCTCGGCTCGGCTCGTGACGAGCCAAATTAGCTCGGTTTGGATTGATTGGTAGCTCGGCTCGGCTTAGCTCGAATAATTTACTTATAATATATTTTATTTATTACAAAAAGTGATTATTATTTACATGTATTTAGGCTTGTAGTTTGATATCTATGACATATTTAAAGGTTGATTAACGTGCTAATGAACAAATATTGTATTTACTTGAAATATAAAACTTATTTTGCGTTGTTGAACGTGATTTGGCTTGTAATGTATTAGGTTGAACTTATTTTGAATATGTTCCTTTAAAGTATTGAATAATATTTTAGAATACTGAATTTTAAGAGCTATGTATTAATTTTTATTTTTAAAATCGAGCCAAACCAAACCGAGCTGAGCCAGCTCGGTTTAAAACCAAGCCGAGCCCGACCTTAGATTTTCATTGTGGCTTTTATTTTAGTATTTTAAAATAAATCTTTTGTTATAATATATTTTATACTCATTTTTTCGCTTATAACTATTATAATACAATGTTTTATAAAATTATAAATATGTCATTATGATATGCTAAAAACCGAGTTCAGAATAATAATTTACAAGTGATCAAAGAACATGCGTACATGCATCAACGTTATGTTGCAATTTAGCTTTTGCACTACAAGAAATAAGGGCATTAGGGGCGGCACTTTTAGCGGCGACATGTAAAAAGTCGTCGCTAAAAGTCCGATCCGTGTTTAGGCATCTTAGATGAGATTCTGGCCATTGATCAACAAAACATCCGACGGTTGGTGTTATATCTTGATATATCCCCTAAGCATCAACAAAACCCTTAGGCGGCCTTTTTTCCCACTTCCCCCCAAATCGCACAACCCTTCAAAGACCATCACCGGTGCCTGCGTGTGTCTGAGACGACCACCACCACCTGAGACACCGGCACCACCGCCAGAGCACTAGGCCCCCACCATCTGAAACCCCCAAATCACCACCGTATTTCACCATTCACGTCTGCTGTGAGACCCACCATCTGAAACCCCCAAATCACTACCGTATTTCACAGTTCACCATCGCCGAAATATGTCGCACCACTCTCGGTTTCAAGAAACTCACCATCGTATCTCAACAATTTGATGAATTTGGTAAATTTTTGTGCTATATATTGTGTTAATTTTTTTTTCTGAAACTTGGAATTTCGATAATTTATAGTCTGGGTTTGTTAGAAGTTGATATCTAAAGCTAATTGTTAAAACTTGATATTTAGGGCTAATGGTATGGTTTGTTGCAAAAGGAACTGTTGTTTTGGCAGAACACACCCGGTAAGTTTTCTTTCTAATTTGTTTAGTTTAGTTTGTGTTAATTGTTTAATATGTGTGTTGTTAGTTTGTGTTTAACTGGTTGCAATATCATTATTTTAGGAGATTTTCCCATCGAACAACCACCACACAACAACCAGTGTTTTTCATAAGGTAATTTATTCTTATTTTTGAACAATTGCAATTGACTAGATTTCATGCTTGAATTACATTTTGATGGGGGTAACTTATGAGAACTGCACTTTCATTTTTCTTGTTTTATTTGTTTAGATTTCATGCAATGACTAGATCACATCTTTATTAAAATTTGGGAATATGAAATTTGGGGTAGTAAAATTTGGAAGAATCTAGTAAACTATATATGCATCTATGGTAGTTTACCGGGGTTTCAAGTCAAAACATGTTCTAAGCAAGACATGTTCGCGTAAAAATGGGCCATTCAAAGAAAGTATCCGTTTTTTTCAGATCAAAATTGTCACACCCCAATATTTTCACGTATTATCGGTGGGCCCGGTGGGGAGTATCGTGACGTAGTTGATATCATCATAGTCAAATAATCACAGTTCAATGCACATCGAAAGTCTAAAAGTAATAATATTACAAACCGATTGAAAGTAACATAAAATATTACACAACGAGTTGTAAAAGGATCCACAGGCGGATCTAAGATAAAAAGAAATATTGTTCAACATATTTAAGCATCAAAAGCTTGCAAGACTCTTTATTTGATACTAGGAGTAGCCAGCCCATTTCGCTTAACACCTGCACTTAACCTTTTTAGAAAATACGTCAGTTTTCGCTGGTAAATACAATTAACCGACTCATTTTGAAAATGTTTAAGAAAATTGATTTAAATGCACAAGGCATAAATAATCTTTTGTAACTTGGGATAATTATTTAAAAATAATCTTGTAAAAGAATTGTATGTTTGTCATACATTCAGTAGCCCGGGTTAGAAGTACCGGGTTAAAAGATTAATAGACACACCACATAATATATCCCACGGCGAGTTATTCTAAACAAGCGGGTATATCTTTTTACATACGCACCGGCAGGTGTATGCCTACACCCCGTGCTTAAGTCGTGGCCATTTCAATGAATGAGCCGAGGATATCCAGGACATGGTCATTAATCCCCCCAAAGGCTTAAAACAAACAAAACAGATTAAACGGGTTATCTCAATGATTTAACCATTATTTGATTAAAGAATCAATACCCGACCAAGCGGTATTATTAAATACCGTACCCCAAGCCCGTATAAGGGAAAATAAGTTAAAAGTATTTACCTGAGCTAAAATATAAAATTTTAATCCCAGCCGTATAACAAAGCAACAAGTATGGTAGCTTTTACTGGTCTCCTAAATCTAGAACGAAGGTTTTTAATAACCTATTAGATTCCTAACGGGTCTTAATTAAGCTATAACTTAGATCGGTTAGTTTTAAAGAAAGGTATACAGTTCAAAACGCATGATTAAGCGAAGACCGGATTAGAATGTGATTTAGACCTGACAAGTATGAAGACTTGTATAATATGGGTAAACTAAATACATTATGGATTTTGAGGTAAAAATGATAAGGTTTGACCCGCTTCGGTTAATTCATGCAAACTAGTTACATAAACCGTACCGAACGCGAAAAATGCATAAGGGGTTACCAAATGAGTCATGAACAGGTTTCCTAAGTTAATATGCTTAAAATGTGTTATGACATCAGTAGGATACCTTCCATTATACCCAAAACGAATTTAAAATCAAATTAAGCCCCGAAAGGGTATTTTGGTCATTTTAAAGCTTATAAAAGAGGTAAAATAGTAATATGATTTTATGGTCTAAAACAATCAGTAAAAATATTTGTTTTAATGGGTTATATCAGTAAGATACCATACATATGTGAAATTTATCTTTTATGACCAAACTATGCACCGAAGGGGCATTTTGGTCATTTCACATATGCTTTATGGGTCAAATTTGGAAATCTGAGTTCAAAGCTTTTACTTACTATTAAAGTATAAAAATTTATTCATAACATCAGTAGGTAACAAGTCTTAGGTGCTAAATATGGTTTTAAACCATACTATGCGCCTAAATCGCATAAAAGTCGGTATTTGACGGTATTCGGGTTGATTAATAAAATCTGAGATTATGATCAGCCTCTACTGTTTAAAATAACTTATTTAATGTATAAAATCAGTAGAAAAAGGTTTGACATGTAAAGGATGTGTAAAACTCATTTTATTAGCAAAAAGGGCATAACCGTCAATTACCGAGTTAATGCAAGAACCCTATGTTATGATCAGTTTAAAATTAAACAAAAATTTCCAAAAATCCCTAAATATTAAATAAAAACAGTGGGTAAAAATTTTGGTGTCGAAATTTGGGTTTAAATAGGTTTTATGCCGAAAATGCCGTTTAATTAATAAAAAGCTTTCAATTTACGATATTGAGCATAACTCCTAATTTAGACCATAAACTGATGTCAAATTTTTAGGACATGCTTATAAATCAGTAATAAACGTTTTTGTCCTCTCATATTTTCAAAAATCTGGTTCTAATATCAAAAGGGCATAATGGTCAACTTTTAAGCAAATAACAGAAACATGCAATGAACTAGGATTTCCATGGAACCAAGTTGTATAACCTCAGAGGGTTATACTAACCTATAATATGGCCCTAAAGGAACCCTAAGGCATATCAAAACTAAGCTAAATCGGGTCAGAACTAAAAGTCAAAACAAAAGTCTACTTTTGCGACTTTCGGTTCCGAACCGAGCCTAAACTCAGAATTGTCGGGTTGAACATGCCTAAACATGTTCTTATATTATTTACCAAGTTATTTTAGTGTTTAAACATGTTTCATAACCTCTGCATTGTTAGTTATGAATTTATTTGCAAAAATTGATTATGTTGACTTTTTATAAATAAGTTTGACCTGACATTTGACCAAGTTAGAGTGAGAATCAGTAGGTTCCCTTTTAAGGGTTTATTACCTACATAATTACCTACTCATAGCTACTTTCAATTCGAATAATGACTGGACCATTAGTGATTAATCACTAAGTCAAAGCTTAATTACGATAGCTTTGACTTTTGGTCATTAAGCTAATAAAACTTAAACTAGAGAGGCTAAGAATGCTTACAATAACTCTTAGCACGAAATATGAACTTAAAAAAACTTCCTCTAGCTCCAGAAGGCTCCCACGACTAAGCTTTGAAGTGAAACTTGAAATGAGCAAATGAACTTATGAACACAAGTCCCTTATATAGCAAATTCCACTTCACAAGATCATTCTACATACCCCTACATTGATCCCAGATGTTACCAGGTGTCCCTAGTGCATGAAAAACCATTGGCATAGTCCCTGGTATCGAAATCTAGCATGCAAAGGCGGTGGAACTGGTTAAACATGCAGCTATCCTTATCTGCTGCTGCTGGTACTGCTTTCACGGGCCGCGTAAGACTCAGAAAGAGTCTACGCGGGCCGTGACACTCCTCTATGACTGGAAAACAACTTCCATTAATTGCAGTTTTGGTCCCTGGTCCATTATAAGTTTATTTAACTTCTATTTATTGCATTTAGGACCCTTGTAGTTAACTATTAAGGACCTTGGGTCATAAACCAACTCCGTTAAGCTTCCGGTTAGTTGTACGATCACCCGAAAAGTCTTGTTTTTCTTCAAAACTCCACAAAATTAATATCCAATATTCTTGAGAGCAAAATATATAATTATCACAATGTTTTTGGGTTCGTTAAAAGGTCACTCAGAGGTTACTTTCAACATGTTGACACTTTTAACCCATATGCTTCGTAAGATCCTTAATTCAAGCACAAACGGCTTTCAATGTTCGATAAATTATTCATTGAAGAATATGAACATCGTGTGAGGTCAATTAGAGGCACAAGAATGGCATGTTGACACTTTGGATCCTTTTACTAACATATTTACATTGTTTGACAATTTTAATCCCTCGGAAACAATTCCTTACACGTTTAAAGTCCATGACACGTGTCTTTATTATATTGGTCGTGATTTTTCGAGGTGTTACAAAAATGAGTTCAACCCGACCCGATATCGACTCGAGTTAAAAAGAGTTCTTTTACATGTTCATGTATGGGGTTTTGTGAAATGTGATATCCTAGAAGAATAAAAAGCACGATAGCACGTGTGAGTCGAACACATCTTTAGAGTATAGTGTCAGTCTGCATATATGGTTTTACTTTACTTAACTTGGTGTTTAACCATTGTTGGTAAGATAGGCAGGTTGGGTAAAGTCGTAAAGGGCCGGAACATGTTTAGGTTGAAGTCAGTCGATTAGGCTTCATGGTTGACTTTAACAAGTGTTGATTCATATTCTTTGCTCACTATAATCGATGTATGCTTTTATAACTCATAACAATATACATTTTTAGTACAAATATCTTGATTGCAATTATCTGTTCAAATGCACTTATGTTTGTTGTATTTTGTCAGTTTTAGTGGAAGGGTAACTCATTATGTTGAAATAGGTGTTTACTGAATCCTGTATCATTTTATTTCATGATTTTAACAACCAGGTCATTCTTGTTCAACTTTCAATTGTACAGTAACATCATTTTGCATCTACCCACAAAAGGTGGAATGTGGTGGGCTGGGTAACGGGTCAAATGTGTCCTTAGTGTGTTTAATATTAGACCTTGGGTGATTTTGATACCATTAGACCCACCTGCGACTGTTGAATTTGCAAGTGTTGTTTTTAACTAAAAAAAAAAGACAGTTACAGATGTTTTCCATTTGTATGCAGGGTTTATACCATGCTTCTTTTAAGGTGCCAGTTGTTTATGGTGTTTTCCAATTTAAGGTTGAATATCAGAGGCTTGGATACACTAGCTTGTCACTAGCGAAACAGGTAAAACACTAAATAATTACAAAACTTATGGTCACACATGGTAGGTAGTTAGAGAACGATATTCAAGTATCCAACACCCTACGACATGATTTCTACACGTGTTTACGGCCTGTTCGCAGCCGTTAAACGGTTGCATTTACGGCCATATAACGGCTACGAACGGTCCATAAACGCAGCGGTTTAACGGCTGCAAACGTAACGGTTATCAGCTGCGTTTACGCCCGTTCGCAGCCGTTAAACGACTGTGTTTATGGATGTATAACGACTGCGAACAGGTCGTAAACGCAACAGTTAACCGTTGCGTTTGCAGCCTGAACTTTAGTGTACTCATATCCTCCTTTTATTCTTTTGCAGGTAATCTATATTAGGGTACACTCAATGGAAGATGGGGCATGGCTGGGTCTGAATGAAGCCCTACATCTTTTTTTCTCATTGCTGCTCACACTGTGTGTTGAGTTTGTATAACCACTTAGTACCTTACTACTTAAGCTTCTCATAACAACTTTTATATATAACGAGTATCATATATATGTAACTTAGAATAATGCATAGAAAATCTAAAGTGTTGAATCTATCGTATCCCGTTATTCTTTTTTGTGCTCAGTAACTGTACACACACATGTACTATTAAACTCATGTGCAGCTTGCAGAAGGGCTCGTCTTAGAAAAGAAGTCATGTCCATTAGGTGACCCGACCCGAGCGTACGATGAACATTTGGGCAAGTTAGAAGCCATAAGAACTATATATGAGTAATAACTCATTAGTAACTTAAATGCTGACATTGATTACAATAAATTAGTTGCATATTACTAACTTAATATATTTTTCAGATTAAGGCATCGGCAATATGAAGAGAGGCCAGAAACTACCATCTTCCGACAAGTTAAGTTGCGGCCGGTGCTTTTCGATACATAACAGGTCCGCGAATCAAATTGTAGTTTAACTCATACAATGTCAAACTACAAATGTTTGTCATCCCTGTCACACCCCGACCACGTAAAACAACAAATCGTGGCGGAAACGTCGGGGAGTGTTGTAACAGAATTATTGTTTCACAACCATGGATACAAAAGAGTTTCGTTTTATTTATTCATTAAGTAATTAACATTGTTTTAGCATGAAACAAACAAGTTATTCATCGGCTATCATTATTATTATGTCACTAAGGTCTCGTCCAGATCCTATGTGACTCATGCATCCTAGCAATCAACATCAAGCAACATCACCTGAAACATATGTAAAAACAAAGTCAGCAAAGAAATGCTGGCGAGTACATAGGTTTTGTGAGAGTGTCAGATTCATGGCTCGTTTACATATTGAAATATCTCGTACAACTTCGTTAATCGATACTAGAAACCTTGTTTTGTAAAATGTTTGTATTGTGAAATGAATAACCAAGTCAAAACAGATTGGTCATAATTTATAAACCTCGATGCCATGAATCTTAACCCAAAACATTTGTTTATGTAAACCAAATCATAAATCGTTCTCGTAATAAAACTCGTATGGTTTATATAGTTTCGTAAACCTCGTTGTGTGACATCGTTTAACTCGTTCTCGTTATAGATCATCGTTCATTGGTTTAAATCGTTCAAATCGTTCCAAAATGTTCAATCGTTCAAATCGTTCTCGTTTTAATTGTGAAAACTACTTTTGGTCGTCTCGCTAATAACATTCAAACCTTCGTGACTTGTTCATCGTTCAACTCGTATTAACAAACCACCAAAGGGTAAGTTAACAATCATCAGATTCAGTCGTTACCCACCTAACCCACACATAACCATGGGTGCAGTCTGATAACGGGATTTGTCAGATCCTATGGTACCATAACCTAATACTGGTCGGTTCGGCCAAAATTAATGAATGTCATTCGTTATGTAACTACAACCAACAAGTTTGTTCACATTATCGAAATCGTTATTAGTTTAGTATAAACCATCTCAATCATTTTGAAACCATCGTTAAAACATCGAAATCATTTTGATACATATGAATCACCCCAAAACAATCGAAAACAGTAAAAAGAGGGGATCTATGTACTCACCTTTGGGTGCATTTTTATATGTTAACACAATCCCTCAAATTGTTTATTCGCCCTAAATTAAATAAGAATGATTTAATAATCAAAAACCCACAAAAATACATAAGTTTCTCCGATACTTAGAATTTTCACATAACTTTGAGATTTTTCTCAAAAAGTTATTATTTTTTATTACCTTGGTGTATTTGTATATATATACTCAAGCGTAATATACATAATCTTGTCAAGTGTTATCATATCATCATATACATATTGTAAAACACATAGCATGTTGTAACACATAAAATTTACCCATGAACAACCCATTATAGTGTATGTAAAAAAAAACTTATTTTAGCGATTCGGTAACATTTTTGGGCGTCGGAAGTCACGTATGACCAACCAAACACCAAGTAAACTTAATATAAGTTAAAATACTTATTTTTATATCAAAAATATCAGTTTACTTACTGATCTAAAACAGTTTTATAAAAATCCTCCGAAAAGCCGATTTTTAACCGTTTTACCGCATAGTTTTGCATCAAACATTACCCGAACCATCCCAAATCGAAACGACTTGAAATTTTAACATAACCCATGTTATTTACTGAATAAAATAGTGGTTATACTCATGATAGTGCAGGTCTCACATAAAGCACATAAATCATGCAAATTTCACATATTTTACCACTTTTTAAGCTATATGTACAAAATGCAAAGCTATCAAACCTATGTCAAAGTTTCATGCCATTATAATATACCAAAAAAAATTATTTTTAGTGTTTATAACCTGTTCAAAAATATTTTTGTCATACAATCACTTTTTATCATTTCTTGAGCTTTATATCAACATATATTCTCATGTACAAGTGTCTAAAGCACACTATCATATCAACATCATTTTATATGAGTTTAGATGCATCAAATATGTGATTTATTCATGTTTATTTGCTGATGTACTTGAACATTTAACATATCATACACAAATCATCCACACTTGCATTTTAACTATCATTCAAGAACAAGCCATAGCCTAAACATGTACTTATCAAGAAATCAAACTTCAAAACTCATACACACACATATGTATATATATACGGCTATATACATACATATACACCATCGTTTTTATTTTGTATCAAGACCCATTTCTTTTTAGATTTCAAGTTTGTGAAAATTCCAAGATTCAAGAGAAACTTCAAATCATCAAGAACAACCAAGATTCAAGAGTATGATTTAAACATAAATGTTATACCTTCAAGATTCAAGTAAGTTGTTGGATGAGATTTTGATGATAGGAACCTTGAAATCACTTGAAAGCACCTAGGAAACTCCTTTGGATCTTCACACCAACTTGAATCTAGCTTGGAATGGGGTTAAATCTTGAGGAACAAAGTTGAAGAAATGAAAATGGTGAGGGTGAAGGGTGTTTACGGTTTTGGGAGGGAGGAGAGAAGGATTTGAGTGATCTTGTAGTGATTTGCTTGGATCTTAGAAAGATTATATGGAAGATATGGAGATCTATGAAGATAGCATGCAAAGACATTTGTCCAAAGATAATCAAATTAGATCATGAAAGATTTATGAAATATTTTGGTGGGGGCCACCCTCCATGTGACCGAAATTTATATATGGGGGGGGGGGGTGGTTAAAGTGTAATATTGATTGGTAAAATAGATAAAACAGGTATTTAACTGGATACCGGGTATTTTATCTAGCGTTTAAATCCCGGTTTATGGCGTTCTAAATTACTTTTATTATTCTATAAAAATAAACTCGCCAAAATATTACTGAAATAAATTTCAGTTGCCGAGACTGGCTGCGTTGTCTGCATTTTGCAGTAGAAGCACTGTGTCGCGCAGAAACACGCGGTACGCGCTTAAACTTGAAAAATAACGTTTTTAAGCGTTTTAATTTATTTTTCAACACGAACCTGATTAAAATAAAATTTTAATCATAGCAGAATATTTTTGGAATTTAAATATTATCCGGGCGGTCACCAACGTTCATTTCGCAGTTTTGTCGCAATTAGTTCTTTAGTTCAAATAAACATGTTTTTGCCATACCAAATCCTTCGAAACTTATTTCTAAGTTATGTAAAATGTATTTAGGGTATGTTTGGCTTATGTAACAGTTCCGGAGTGTACGTCGCGTTAAACTGATTGCATCAGTTTGCGTATAACCTTCCAGAAAGCGATTAAAGCTTGAAATCGGAATCGAATCAAATTGTAAAATCATCAAACACAATTACACAAATAATAACACCAAAGCACATTGTTTTATTGATAATCAACATTGTTTTACATCATACGATGATTACAGAACACTGTTGTCACAGTCTCCCCTACTCCACGCGGCTTGAAAGCACTAGTTACTACTGTTTTAATATGGTGATATAAACAAACTGCTATGTAATATTTGGTTGTTTGAATGTGAATTACTGTTTAATTCTTTGTATACTTATGAACGTTTTGGTCCATGTATGTTTAGGAAAAACTTAAAAAATGTGCATGTAATTGTATGAGGGTAACCATGTATGTTTATAAAGTGACTCGTTTACCTTCTTCGTTATTTTAGCAAAATAATATAATGTTTTTTTAAATTTCGAATACGACTGTAACACCCATCTTTAAATAACACGATTTTAACATTTAAAATACACATTTTAAACTAAAAATGCGACTTTACAAAAACTTTGCCATGTTAACCTTTATACGTATTTAATATAGTGCTAAGTGTCTACATAATTCACTTTTATCAAAACAAAACAAAATTTAACGCGGAAGCTTCATTTAACGTGCATTCGGTTCATATTCGTCGCTTGATCTTCACCCATCCAAAGTTCAAACACACCTACATTGTAAATTTATCATAAACGTTAGTATATGAGACCTTAGAACCCGTCTAAACGGACCCGAAAGCTCAAAATCATCAAATAAAATCAAGAATTTTGTTTAAAAGTCGACCGTAGGCTATGGTTCTCAGACCGTAGCTTACGGTTCCCTTTAATACTTCAACCAGAACTTCTGAACCGTAGGCTACGGTCCAGGACCGTAGCTTACGGTCTGCCTGCAGGTTTTTGCTTGTTTTTCGTTTTTAATACGGAAACCTTCATAACTTTTTATCCGTTTGTCTGATTTGCGTGATTCTTTTTCCTACGCGTTCGTTATTTAATTCTCCATCTTACGGAGTAAAAACCCGACATCTAAATTCACAAAATTTTAGATTCCAAGCTGTTGGCTTGAAATTCAATTATGACACTTCTTGACCCGTTCGTGATTTTATCAAACGAACTTGTTTGTCGCCTTCGGTTTTTTTTTCGTAAACATATTATTATAATTATTCCCTATTGTACAAGGTTCAAATCACGGGTTTACACGCATTCTTAACACGTTTTTGCTTATACTCTTATTTTGACCCGTTAAGGGTATTTATGAACTTTTAAGCTTAAATTACGCTCGTCCCTTGTATGCATCATAATTGCACCCATCCATATTGATTAGTCTTCCAACACAACTATGATTGTGGTGGATTTAGCGTAGTAGACTATTTATTACGAGTTCTATCCCTCGGATATGTCATTTTACGGAAAATACTAGTTTCAACTCATTGGAAACTAAGGTCCCATATCATTCCTTTTTATACTTATCCTAAGGATTGAATCTATCAAAATGCTTATTTCTAACAACCTTTAAAGGTCGTTTGCCCTATTTGCCCATCAAGGGCGTTTTGGTCAACTTTAACTCTTCTTTTATGACAAGGCATTCAAGAAGACATTTGACCAATATCTCGCATTTAACTATAATTTCATTTATGCGTACCTGGCTCGGGTCATAGTATTGATCTTTCTATAATACCTTTCGCTATTAAATACCAAATGATAGCGTCGCGAAACTTATATTACTTTCCTATAATCACCAAAACTCAGCAAACGATCATTAGTTATTATTGTCAAATGGCGTTATTACACCAATTGACCCGTTATGACTTATACAAAAATAGTGTCTTTCCAAATCTTTTATTTTATCCGTCAACTCGTGTCCGGATCATTATTTAACCAGTTTTACCCATTACGGTTCACCCCATAACTCATTATTCAAAATTCCTTATTTATTTGTCATCACCCGACTAGTTTACCGTTTTTACCATTTTATACCATAATTTATGGTTTCTCACCATTCGCACTTGTTCCGGCTTGCATTATATCGTGCCAGAACACCGTATTTCAATTACTTACCATAATTCATATTCAATACTCGCAAGTCAATGTATTGTGGGGGGTGTAAGCTTAACTTACCTTGCATCCAATTACGCTCTTTTTCCTCATACTCGATCCGTTTGACCCGCTTCTTTCCCAAGCCTCCACCTAGCTTGTCAAGCGTCAAACTATCATATAATATTAGTGGTTAGGTTAGTCGTTCTAGATCATAACCTTTACGCCTTATGAACATTTATACTACTTTTCTTACCGAACTCTATCCTAGGTCGGTTTGACTTTTAAAAGCCAAACCGCCTTATAGCATATGAAATTGAGCAACTAAGTTTGACAACTCATATTGGCGTTCCGCCATTTACTCGGTAGCACTATTCTTAGGCCACCATTTTAACTAATATTTAATCCGAGTTCATGCTATTTTTAATACTAAATTAACTTAGCTCTCGATTATCAATGTCACATTATTCTTTCATTATGCAAAATCTATGGGTTTTCATCTATAAGTGAAACTCGTTTCATCATGTTATTAGGCATTTATCCGACTACCTATTCAAATCAAGTTCTATCTACGAACTAGTAGGCACCCAATTTCACATAGGCGTTTTAACGAACACCTTGCGGGCAAGATTTTTATACTTCTTTTGTCAAGTTCATTTCTAACTTTTAACCAAGTTTTAACATCAAAATCAAATCTCTATGTCTAGTGTTCATGAACTACAACTAGAACTTGTATCATAATAACAATATTCATTAATTCAACACTCTAATTTAAGTGTTCATCATATTATCATAAAACCCATTTAGCACCTATCTAATTAGTTAACCGAAACACTAATTTATGGCGCTAAATCACAAGTTTACATCTAGTGTTCGTTCCTAGACTCATAGACATCACAATTTCACTATAACATTCATATTTCATACAAGAATTTCATTCATGCATGATTATCAAATTTCATAAGTATCACCAAAATATAAATTTTGACATACCTCTTGATTCACATGATTAGGTGATCGTTATTATATGTTCAAATCCTAATCCGGGCTTCAATTAGCCTTTCAATTTGAAGGAAATAGCTGAACTAGGGTTCTTGGCTCCTTGGAGCTCCTTCTGCTCGATTCCAGAACACACACCTGGTGTGTGTGTGTGTGTGTTTTTTTTAATTTTATTATATAGAACTTGTTTCCTTTTTAACGATTTTGGTCCCTCAAGTTTAATTTTAATTATTAGAGACTAGAACTCCATGTTTTATTACTTATTTACACCTCACTAACTAGGTTAATTATTCCTAGTTAATTTAATGGGTTCGGGAAGTTATAACTGTTGGATCTGAGTTTCTTTTTTATTGTATTTTCGTTTGAAATTAAGATGGAGATGAAAGAGTTGTGCAGCGGAATTAAGATGAAAACAAACTTTGCATACAATCAAACAGGAGTAATACTTTTAATCAAACATCTTTACACAATGAACCGAATGATTGAATTTGTTTCAACAACGATTACAATGATTGATGTAAGAATGCAAACTCCCCCTCAGCCAGAGCTCAGTAGTTTGTTCGTGCAAAGAAGACGATGTGGTGAAAGAGCTAATAGAACAGTACAAAGTACTAAACTATTTATAGGCACTTGCAAACCACTGAGCATCTTAGCTGACGTCACCATGAAAGTGACATCTAACCTCCTAACAAACTCTAACCTCTGATCTATACAAAACACTGATGTAGTAACTACTGCTATTACATTACATTACATAAAAGACACATAAACAGCTGCTGCATCCTTCCACTGCTGTGAACCCAGCAGTGCTTGTCCGGATCAGCAGTACTTGACTCAAGGCAGTAGATTGAGTCAGCAGAGCTTTGGTCTTCTATCAGTCTTTAACACTTGGCAGTAGATACAAGGCAGCAGTTGTGGATCAGCACTTGGTAAGATCAGTAGATAGGAGATCAGCAGATACAAAGTCACTTTCAAGGGGAGAGATTTGCATGAACTAATCTGTAAACGTCTGCTTATTCTGGATCCACTGCTCTGATCCAGTTTTGGCTTTAATTACCTGTTCCTCTGATAGGGTTCAATCCCAACAATCTCCCCCTGGAACAGATAATGCCAAAACTCTTCATTATTTGTGGAAATCTTTATTGCCTCATCAACAGTTCCCTTATCTGACCTTTAAATTGTAATTCAAAGTCTAGGGCATCTGTATCTTCATCATCCCTGCTGAGTGGAAGATCAAGGAGATCCTGCAAATCTTCAAGACTCAGGCCAAGAGCTTGTTCCCTTGATATTTTCTCCACTCCTCCACCAGACCTGAGC
Source organism: Helianthus tuberosus (assembly GCA_030545235.1). Classification (NCBI taxonomy): domain Eukaryota; kingdom Viridiplantae; phylum Streptophyta; class Magnoliopsida; order Asterales; family Asteraceae; genus Helianthus; species Helianthus tuberosus. The sequence continues at coordinate 23,778,334 of CM060400.1, forward strand.
AAAGTCAATACGCAGGTCTGTTTGTCGGTTTCCCACTTTTGTATTTTTGAGCCTGGTGGGTTTCTTGGGAGATGCTTATTTGCAGAAGTATTTGGAGAGGCTGGCCTATTCATGACTGGCTGAGCAGTACTTGCAGTTTGATCCAAACCAAGAGTTTCCATGATCATTTTCTTTATACCCTCTTTTCCAAGGTCTTCACCTTCCATTAACTCTTTGATGGTTTCAGCAATCAGCTGTTTGTGTGGCCTTCTTTTGTAGATGGCAGCACCAACTGGAGCTGTGGATCTCCTGATTTGCAGCTTTGATGGTCTTTTTGAAACCGCTGCTTCAGGATAGTCAGGCTTTTGAGGAACTGTGGGATCTTTCTTTCTTAATTGTTCCAACTTTTTGTAAGTAGCCCTGACCACATCTTCTTTCCATCTAGCAACTTGTCTTTTGTTACCATAATCAGCTGCTACCAGTTCCTCTTTCATTCTCTTCAGCTCTTCCTGTTTGTCAGGTACATTCTTTCTAAACTTTGCCCAGTTAGGAGGAGTGTGAGTGACCTTCCTTTTTATCATGTCTTGAATTCTTGCAGCTTCATCTTCAAGCTCAGGAACAGTCCACTCTTTGTACATATATCTCTCTCCTTTGTACTTTTTGTGAGCCATGATGCTTTCAATGTAGTCTTTCTTCAGAGATTCAGCTGCTCTTTCAGAAATTTGTTAACTAACATTTTTTGCAAATTGCTCTAGGGATCTGACTTGTGTGAGTAGATATTGATAATTTCTTGAAATTTCTTTGTCAGACTTCCCTTGTGTGTTTCTTTTTGAGATATCCTCTGCTTGCTTGGCTTTGATTTCCAAGTATTCATCAACATTTTTAGGCCAAGGATATCCCTTTATTGATGGCAACCTCCTTTTGGCAGGGTCATCCTCATAGTAGAAGGATTTTATTTCATCTCTAACAGCTGCTAGTTCAAGAGGAAATTGAACACCTGCAGGAGGTAAGGGCTTGTACATTGGAACTGAAGAGAGAGGAACAGGTTTTGGTATTGTGACAAGAGCTAAAAATTTTGAAGATGTTTGTGGTGGTGATGTGTCATCATCTTTCAAAATTAGCCTTCTCCTTTTTGGTTTAGGAGAGACTGATGATGTTTTGGATGGAACAGTGGTGGTAGATGTTGTGGCAGTGGTTTGTGATTGACTAACAGCTGTTGAAACAACTGGTGTTTCAACCACTGTTGTCATTACAACAGATGTTATAACATCTGCTGTCTTCTGCTGTGTGTCAGCAGGTGTTGTTTTTGGTGGTGATGATGGTAAAGCAGTGGATGTTGTGTGTGTTGAAGTGGTGTGTGTTGATAGAACAACTGTTTGGCAAGCAGTAGTTTTTGTAACTCCTGTTGCATCAGCTGTTTTGTATGATGGTTTTTTAGCAGACTTTGAACGTCTGATAGGAATGGATTTGGGTTGCCTTACTTTTCTAGTAGGCCTCTTCTTTTCCTCAACAGGATTTTCATGATCCCTTGACCCAGAAGTACCCTGATCTGGATGATCCATTCTGTCCACCCTAGCTTTCCTTTTGGCCTCTCTATCTCTTTTTACACCTGCAACTGCTTCTGCTAGTGCATTTGTTGTCACATCAATCTTCTTGCTGCCATCTGGCAAAGGGATCTTTTTGGTCATGTTTGAATTCTCTGGTTCAAGATAAAGACCATCTTCTATACCCTTCTTTTTCCACTCCTTAATTTTCTCCCCCTTTTTGGCATTATCTTCTGGGAGGTCATAAATGAAGCGTACTTTTGGAGGAGCAGTGCCAGTGGTGTGCAAGATCTGAGTTTTGAGAGCCTGTAAGTCAGCCTGAGTGTTTTTGAACCTTGACTCCATTGCATTTCTCAGCTGTTGTACATGTTTTTCATGTTGCTGATATGCTAATTGTGCTTGTTGTTGGAGAAAAGATTGAAATACATTCCAGAGCTCATTTGTAGCAGGTGCTCTTTGTGAAGCAGGTGCTTGAGGTGGAACAGCAATTGATTGTACCTTCTGAACTTGTAACACCTGTTGTAGCATATCTTTGAGTTCTGCAACAGAGTTATCAAGCTTTGCAATACGATCCGTCAATTTCTGGTACTTTAAACCATCACCCAAGTTAATGGGATCATCTGATTTCCCACTAGCAGTGGTTTTATCAGTGGTAGATGTAGGGAATATACTCCAAACATTAACCACTGATGCCCCTTTTTCTTGGTACTGGGGTCTTCTTCCTTCAACACTTGACAACCGTTTGATGTTGCCAGTAGGATAAATAAATCCACTGGTGGTTGGCAGAGGTGCTATAAAAGGAATTGCCTCCAAGGAAGTCTTATGAATGTAACCACTGTCCAAATGTAACCCGGTGGGTGTAACAGTTGTAGTGGCTGCTTCACTTGGATTACCACCAAGAGTTACTTGTAACTCAAGGGGTGTAACCTCCTCAGGTTGTGTTGGTGGGTTAGCAAAGATTGATACATCAGACCCAGTCAGTTGTTGAGGTATATTCTCATTAATAGGCGATTGAGAAGGACTAGATAATGCCTGGTTCAAATCAATTGCATCCAACAGTGGTTTTATTGGTGAAGGAATTGTGGATGTGATGGTTGGTGTAGAAATAGGATGTGTCCCGGGCATTGGACTGTGGATGATAGAAATGAGTATTTCCAGAGCATCATGATGTGGAGACCCTATTTGTACAACCTGTTCTTTTTGTGAAGAAGCAGGAGGAGTTTTGGTTATGGGTTGAGATATTTGTACCAACTGCTGTGAGGAAGGAGCAGCAGTGGTTTCTTGTGACTTTTGTGTTGTCACTGGCAGGAGCTCTGGTATCTCATCCTCCAGAGATGCCTTTTTGAGGGGTTTGGGGGGTTTTTGTGTTTTTTTTTGTTGGCTTTTTGGTGATTTTAGGTGTGGGTTTCAAAACAGTTGTGCTGCTGCTTTGATCACCTTGAGCAGTGGGCTCAGCAGCAGATACCTGAGGAGCAGTTGTAACTGCTAAAATCTGCTCAGGCACCTCTGCTTGTGTTTTGCAAGGTGCTAACATCCTTGAAAAAGTTTCAGTAGTTAAACTGTTTATTTGAGTAGGATCACCCTGGTTTATTACAGCTAAATCATCCTTACTGAATTTCTTTGAAAAATAGTAACTTAAAAACCTTGGAAACAGTAAGAATGATTTTGTTTCAACATTATTAACCAAATCTTTAAAAATTTCCCGAGAATAGTTAAAATTTTCTCCTTGAAGAATAGCATATCCCAGATTTTGAATCTTTAAAGGGATTTCATTAAAAGAAGTGGTTTTGTTTGAAACACATAGTAGGAGGGTATGAAATAAAAATCTGGTTGCAGAAGGAAAATAACCTTTTTCTAAGGTAATTTTCTTCATCATTGTGGATTCATACCCTCTCTCAATGAAGTCAGTTTGCAACTCGTTTTTAGTGAAAGAGATTTTACCTTCTTGATCATCGAGTTGAAAGACCTCTGAAATGGATTGTGGCGTGATTTGGACAGCTTTACCCTTTATAGAAGAGTTTATGGTGGTTGCAGTGTCTCCTTGTTTTTCAAGGGTTGCATTCTTCCAAAACTCCCTTTGGGTCGCCAAATAGATTGGTGCATCGGCGATGAACAAAGTTTTATACTTTGATTTTGCCATGATGTCAATGATGAAATCGAACACGTTGGTGGTTCCTGGTTTTGTGAGAAGACCCAGGAGATTGTGAGATGGTTTATGTGGAATTTCAGTGGAGATTGCCTTTTGGGAGGCTGTGTTCGATGATGATTTGGATGAGGGTTTTAAAGATTTCTTTGATTTTGTCATTTTGAGGATGATTGATCGAAGAAATTTGTGAAGAAATGTGAAGAAAAACTGCTTTGAGAAGAGAATTTTTAAGAATTCAATTCGACAGTAAAACCCTGTTTTGGTGGTGAGTGGGGGATTTTATAGGGAAGAAAGTGAATGCTGAGGTGGCAGCCGTTACAAAAGGTCTGACTAATATGTACTGTCCACGTGACAACCCCTGTTGAAAGTGAAGGACAGTACTTTTGTGAAAGTGACTGATGAAGGCAGTGGTATGAAAGCAGTGGATGATTTTTACTATCAGTGGATAGCATATTAGTGGATAAGACACTACTTTTGAACAACAGAGTTTATCAAAATAATGAGAGAGCAGGGGTTGACTTTCAGCAGTGGACAGACTTTTGAAGTATAGCAGACTTTTGAACAATCAGTGGTTAATGGCAGACTTTTAAGGACTTAATGAAAAATTTTCATTTTTAACTATTTTTAAGGATGGAGTTTTGATTTTCTGAAAACATTTTGTTGCTTTTATTCATAGAAAAACAAGATGTTGCTTGTTATTCCATGTTCAGCATCCCAATCCTAGAGACCAAACTTTCAAAAGTGGCTGTATCAAGTGCTTTTGTGAGCACATCAGCCAGCTGGTCTTTAGTTGGGACATGATGCAGAGAAATCAAACCTTTTTCATAGCAGTCCCTCACAAAGTGATGTCTGATGTCGATATGTTTGGTGGTTGAGTGGGAAACTGGATTTTTGATGATATTTTCTGCTGCCTGACTGTCCAACATGAGTGGTGTATTTAAGGCAGTGATACCAAAATCCAGCAACTGATTTTGAAGCCACAGGAGTTGGGTTGTACAGCTTGCAGCAGCAATGTATTCAGCTTCAGCAGTGGATGTTGAAACAGCTGCTTGCTTTTTGCTTTGCCAAGAAACTAAGCAGTCACCTAGAAACTGGCACCCTCCTGATGTGGACTTCCTTGTGGTGTGACATCCAGCAAAGTCATTGTCTGAGAAACCTGAAAGCTTGATGTTCCCATTAGCTAGATACCAGATACCAAGTGTGGGAGCACCTTTTATGTATCTGAAGATCCTTTTTACAGCAATGAGATTTGATTTTCTGGGAGCTGATTGACTTCTTGCACAGACACATGTTGCAAACATGATGTCTGGTCTAGATGCAGTTAGGTACAATAAAGACCCAATCATGCTTCTATAAAGTGTTTGGTCAATCAGCTCATCTTTTTCATCAGACATGACCAGCTTATTTGTTGCCATGGGTGTGCTGCATGGTTTACAATCATTCATATCAAATTTGGTTAAAAGTTCTTTAGCATATTTGCTTTGATGAATGAAAGTTCCATTTTGCAATTGCTGTACTTGGAGACCAAGAAAGCATTGCAGCTCACCCATAGCACTCATTTCAAACTCAGCTGTCATGAGTTCTCTAAACTCTTCACACATTGAGTTACATGTGCTTCCAAAAATAATGTCATCCACATAAATCTGGACAATCATTAAATCCTTCCCTCTCCATTTTAAAAACAGTGTTTTATCAATGGTACCTCTTTTGAAACCATTTGAGAGTAGGAAGTTGGAAAGAGTTTCATACCAGGCCCTTGGTGCTTGTTTCAAGCCATACAAGGCTTTGTTTAACCTGTAGACATGATCTGGATAAAATGGATCCTCAAAACCTGGAGGTTGACAGACATACACCTCTTCTTGAATTGTACCATAGAGGAAAGCACTTTTGATATCCATTTGAAACACCTTCATATTGTGGTTGACAGCAAAGGCCAGAAACAGTCTAATGGCTTCCAATCTTGCAACAGGGGCAAATGTTTCATCATAGTCAATCCCCTCTTCCTGTCTGTAACCTTGAACCACAAGCCTGGCTTTATTCTTGACAACAATACCCCTTTCATCAGTTTTGTTCTTGAAGACCCACTTTGTGCCAATGGGACTAACCTCTTCTGGCAGTAGTACAAGCTCCCATACTTGTTGTCTTTTAAATTGTTGGAGTTCCTCTTGCATGGCTTCTACCCAGCTGTTGTCTTTCAGTGCCTCTTGGTACTTGACTGGCTGATGGAGTGATAGAAAACCAGCAAAAAGACAAATGTTTTGGGTTTGGCTTCTTGTGAGCACCCCTTCATTTATGTTGCCAATGATTTGATCAGGTGGATGAGATCTCAAGAAGATTAAATCTCCTTGGTATGGTATGATGGCATTGGTTGGTGAAGGCTGCAAATGTGTATCATCTGAGCTAACCACTGCTGGGGACTTTGATGATCCAGCAGTGGTTTCAAAAGGTGGTGGTATAGGAGGTAATGATGTGGACAACTGCTGACTTTTATCCATTGTTTGAGGACTTTTGTCAGCAGTGTTTGATGATGTGGAAGCAGTGGTTGATGGGCTACTTTGGTCAACAACTGTTGAGGTAGCAGTGGTAGAGCTTTGACAACTGTTTTGAACAGCTGATGCTTTTCCCTTTGTGGCAGACCTTTGAGGGATGATGATTTCATACCCATAGTCTGGTGTTGTATCCTCTGATGGACCTGCACTGTTAGTCTTGACAGCAGTATTTTCAAAAGTGAATTTTTCAAGATCAAACAGATCTGCAGGGTTTGCTGGGATTTTCATTGATGAAAGTTCATTGAACTTAACATTCAAAGTCTCCTCCATTGCCTTGGTCCGTGTATTAAACACTTTGTAGGCCTTGGCAGTGGTTGAGTATCCCAGATGATAACCACAATCAATTTTGGCTGCAAATTTTGAAATGGAATCTTTTAAGTTCAAAATAAAGCATGGGCAGCCAAACACTTTGAAATATGAGATCAGTGGTTTAATTTTATACAGAATTTCATAGGCAGTCTTTTTGTGCCTGGGGTTTATTAAAACTCTGTTCTGAACATAGCAAGCAGTGTTTACTGCCTCTGCCCAAAAAGTTAAAGGCAAACCTGAATCTGCAAGCATGGTTCTGGCAGCCTCAATCAGAGTTCTGTTCTTCCTTTCCACTACCCCATTCTGCTCTGGTGTTCTTGGGATGCTGTACTGCCTTACAATCCCTTTCTTCACACAGAAGGCATCCAACTCCCTATTTTTGAATTCTGTGCCATTGTCACTCCTGAAGCTTTTCACTGGAAGGTCAAATTGCTTTTCAACCTGTATTACAAAGTCTTGCAAAATGCCTGCAGTTTCATCTTTTGAGTGCAAAAAGAAAGTCCATGTGAACCTAGAAAAGTCATCAACAATAACCAAACAATATCTTTTCTTTTTAAGGCTCATGACTTGAACTGGGCCAAACAAATCCATGTGTAGCATTTGCAAACACTGGGTTGTTTTGGACTCTTCAATGGACTTATAAGAACTTTTATGCTGTTTTCCTTTTAAACAGGAAATGCAATGTTCAGGACATGAAAACAATTTTTGTGGTAGGCCTCTCACCAAACCATTTTTTGAAATTTCTGTGATTGTCTTAAGATTTGTGTGTCCCAGCCTTCTGTGCCAAAGTTCTGTCTCTTTGTTAGAGGCAGCTGAGAACAGACAGGCATCAGCTCTGGGACACTCTTTTGACATGTCAACAACATAAACATTGCCACTTCTTTGAGCAACAAGTTTAGTTTGACCAGTTTTGATTATTGCTTCAATCTTTTTGACCATTTCTGGTCCAACAATCCTACAACAGTATTTTGTGAAGAATGACCCAAATCCCTTGTCACTCATTTGGGACACACTCAGAAGGTTGAATTTTAGATTGTCTATTAGATTGACATTTTCAAATTTTACATTTCCAGATTGCACTGTACCAGACCCCAGAACCTTCCCTTTACTATTATTCCCAAAGGATATATCACCCCCACCATGGATTTTAAAGTCTTTGAGGAGGGCTTTACATCCTGTCATGTGCCTGGAGCCTCCACTATCTACATACCAAAGACTATCAAAGCATGCAGAAGCTCCCTGCACATGAAGTAAAAAGATTAGTTCATTAAGGTCTCCAAAGCCAACAAGGCTTTGGATGGGGTCTCAACAGTGTCTGGGATGGATGCAAGATGATGGACAGTGGTTAGGTCAGGGGTTTGAACTGTTTTAGGACAGTGTTTCTCTAACCACTGTTGTGGGTCCTGACCAATCATCTGCTGGTAACCAAAAGGATGCTTGTTCACTTTGGGTTTAGAGGGCCTTTTGTAGGCCTCATAAACGTGAGGAATCCTTTGGTAAGACTGTTTTTCTCTGCCTTTTCTGAACTGATTGGCAGGGGGTGCATCAGTAACCTGAACATCTCTTTTGACAGATGTTTGGTTCAGCTGTTTTGTAACAGTTGTTTGTACTGGCACAAACAGCGGTTGTTTCTTGGTGAATTTGACAGATGTTGATGATGATGATGGACTCAAGGATGTTTTAGCAATGTACTCATTCTTTTTCACATCAAAGTTTTTGAGGTACACACATGCTTGAGTTTTGTGGTTTGTTTTCCCACAGACAATGCAGCTTTCTGCTGAAACAATGACACTTGTTTTGTTTAGATCATAAGCTTTTAAGTGGAAACAGTCTTTTGTTAGATGATTCCTTTTCTCACAGAATTCACAAAACAGGTTATCAATTTTTTCTTTCTTCTTTCTCTTTTCAGATTCCTTTGCAGCAGAGGTTTTAACCACTGCTGGGATATCTTTGAGAGGTATGACTTTAGCTTTTGGAGCTTTAGCACCATCAATTGATGTAAAGTCCATTGGCTTGAAATTTTCAAGAATATCACACTCATCAGACCATTTTGGTTTAAACGGATGATCTTCAAGCTCCTTGAAAGTGGAGGAACCCATTGGTCTGTTAAGTGTGATTTTGTTACCAAGTTTGTCAGTGATTTTCACTTCTTGGCCATTCTTGTTTGTGGGGATAAGCTCAGTAGCTTCATCAGTGGTTTGAACAGAGTTTTCAAAAGCAGTGTTTTCATCATCATATTTTCTATACCCAACCCCAAACTTCACATTGCTTTTTCTCTGTTTTTCAAGCATAACCTCATATCCTTTGCAGGATTCCACCCATCTTTCACAAGTAATCTGGGCAGACTCCAACTCCTTTTTGCAAACTTGGTATTTTTCTACCATAGTTTGAAGTTGGGTTTTGGTTATACTTTGCTCTTCTTTTAAACAGCTGATTTCTTTTTCCTTTTCAGTCAATTTGTTTTTAAGTTCTTTTAAAGAGCTTTCAAATTTGACCTCATCAGTTAAGATTTTATCCCGAAGGTTTTCATTCACCTCTTTGATGTTAGCAAAAGCAATTATGCAATTGACTGAACACAGTTTTTCAAGAACTTGAGGAGATACCTTGGCAGCTGCCATCATTGCACAATCACATTGATGATCTTCATCATCATCAGCTTTTACCTTCTTTTCACCAGCCTTTTCTTCTTTCTCTTCTTCTTTGTCCTCTATGGACCATGGATCTGTCATTGGTTCAATCAGGATACCTGAACTTTCTCCCAACAGTAGTTCACCAGCCACAGCAGTAACCACTGCTTCAGTCACCTCTTCCACTGTTTCAAAGCACTGCTGTTCCTCCTCAGCTTCAATCCCCTCCTGTATTGACTCTAATGCGATCAAACAAAACTCATCATGTGAGGGTTCATTAAAAGCATAGAGTGCAAAATTTTCATCATTAAGGTCTTCAGGCATACTGCTCCAGTCAACAAACCCTTGAGTGAAAAAACTTTGTTGATCTGGTTGTGCTGCTGCTGGAGCAGTGGTTTGAGGTGCAACAGGTTGCACTTGTACCTGCGGAACAGGGGTTTGAACATATTGGATTTGTGGAACAGTAGTTTGGACATAATGTACTGGCACAGGGGCAGCAGCATAGTGAGCAGTGTTCACTTGAGCTGCTGGGGCATATTGGGCATAGTGCACAGTGTTTTGGTTTTGAGGTCTAGGATTTGAGCTAGGATGAGTAATTATGGGACCAGTATTTTGACTCCTACATTCCCTAGCGAAATGTCCCAACCTATTACACTTGTAGCACTTGATTTTCGATTTATCCAACCCAACCCTTAGATTCCCATGCAAACCTGGGAATTTTCTCCCTGTTCTTTTGTAGAACTTGCTAGTTCTAACACTTAGCAAAGCCAGTTGGTGCAGGATGTCCATTTCCTCTAAATCAGTGGGATCAAAATGTTGCAAATCATTTAGTTCAAAGCTTAAATTATCTGACATCTGGTTTTCGTTTGCAGTGAATGCATAACTTGCAGAGTGAGGATCAGGGTTGTTAAAATTTGCACCAGCAGTTATGTCAATGAAGTGATCATAACCCTGGTCCTTACCACTGCTCCCAGATTCTTCTTGACCCAGAAGAGCAGTATTACCGAATGTGTAATCATCAACGGCTTTTCCTGACTCTTGTAACTTCCTTTTCTGGTTCAACTCCCTTTCGTAGGTCAGGAGTCGACCATGGAGTTGGGTCAAGGTCAGATCCTTGAACTCAGGTGAATTTCTGGTGACAAAGGCTATAGTGTCCCATTTTTCGGGCAGTGACCTGAGGAACCTGCTGTTTTGAGTCGAGTTTGTAAAGGTAGTATTAACAAGCCTCAGTTCACTGATGAGACAACTAAACCGCTCAAATTGTTGAGTCAGTGATTCACCTCTAACATGACAAAATGTTTCATACTGTTGGTTCAGGATTTCCCTATTGTTTTCTATGACTTCTTTAGTACCTCCAAACTGTTCCTTAAGTGCGTCCCACAATTCTTTGGCACTGTTACAGTGTAACAGTCCAGCATATATTTCATTGGGCAGCGCTGATGCTATGATGCTAAACGCTTTAGCATCTAGTTCGATCTTTTGAAAATCGGTTTCGGTGTAATTTTCAACTGGTTTTGGAACGAACTTTTTAGCATCTTCAGCGCTTGGCACTGAAGGAATATGAGGACCAAAGGTGACAGACCTCCAACAACCTGTGCTTTGTTGAGCGAGGATGTGACCCATCCTCCTCTGCCAGATGTTGTACTCATTTCTTTTTAGCATAGGTGGTTTAAAAAGTGAGCCGATGTTGTTTTTATCATCCTGAGATTGTGACGTCATTCTTGTTGTTTTACAGACACTGAGAAATCAACTTTAATGGTGATTAATCCTTGCTCTGTTTTTCAACGGACGAACAAACGATCAGTATCAACTGTTATGAGCTGAACTATTTACGTCAAAATGATTGTTAAATCAAATTTGACTGTCCAAGCTCTGATACCAATTGTTGGATCTGAGTTTCTTTTTTATTGTATTTTCGTTTGAAATTAAGATGGAGATGAAAGAGTTGTGCAGCGGAATTAAGATGAAAACAAACTTTACATACAATCAAACAGGAGTAATACTTTTAATCAAACATCTTTACACAATGAACCGAATGATTGAATTTGTTTCAACAACGATTACAATGATTGATGTAAGAATGCAAACTCCCCCTCAGCCAGAGCTCAGTAGTTTGTTCGTGCAAAGAAGACGATGTGGTGAAAGAGCTAATAGAACAGTACAAAGTACTGAACTATTTATAGGCACTTGCAAACCACTGAGCATCTTAGCTGACGTCACCATGAAAGTGACATCTAACCTCCTAACAAACTCTAACCTCTGATCTATACAAAACACTGATGTAGTAACTACTGCTATTACATTACATTACATAAAAGACACATAAACAGCTGCTGCATCCTTCCACTGCTGTGAACCCAGCAGTGCTTGTCCGGATCAGCAGTACTTGACTCAAGGCAGTAGATTGAGTCAGCAGAGCTTTGGTCTTCTATCAGTCTTTAACACTTGGCAGTAGATACAAGGCAGCAGTTGTGGATCAGCACTTGGTAAGATCAGTAGATAGGAGATCAGCAGATACAAAGTCACTTTCAAGGGGAGAGATTTGCATGAACTAATCTGTAAACGTCTGCTTATTCTGGATCCACTGCTCTGATCCAGTTTTGGCTTTAATTATCTGTTCCTCTGATAGGGTTCAATCCCAACAATAACCCGTTATATTTTAAGTCCCGTTAACTCGGGCCTTTTATATACTTTGTTTTCTTAAAGTGTTTATCCTCTTTCTAAATAATATTAGGTTTATTTATTTAAATCCTAATATTTACCGGGTAAATTTTCACCACTAACGGTATTTTACCCGTCTTTTAGTATTAACGTGGTTTGGTTACCAAACCCATTTTCGGGGTGTTACAACGACGTGCTTATTTTTATCAAGGATTTTGATAAAAAATTATTTGAACGTATCAAATATAGTATTTTTTGTTCTTTCCTTGAAAACTAAACCAATACCAACCAATTAACATTGGTACCGGTACCATATTCATTTTCAATGCTTTTTCTTAATGTGCCAAACAACATTGTTACGATAACGATACTGTAACTAGTCGAATTGATATCGACCAAACAACATTGTTATCGATAGTTGTACAGTAACGGACCAAATCAATACGGACTGAAAGCCCGCAGTAAAGCACGAAAATTCCACTAGTTGGAACAACAAAGCCAAAGAACCTTTATTAATTTAACCACTTGACAGACACAAGTGTAGCCACATGGCCCCTCACACGCAAATAGGAAAAAAGAAATAACTTTTACAAGATAAATATATTAGTTTCTTGAGACTTCAAACACCCTCTTGGACTATCATGGTTGAAACTTCTTTTTGTGGACATTTTTATAACTTTTGGTGGGTCTGGATGAACGTTACACTAAACTTTTTTTAAAATCAACTTATTTACTTGTAACAGTGTTCAATTTCATCAGCGGCAGTCATACGGTGGCCAACGTTACACGATCAGCATTCGATGCTTGTAACGCCGGAAATCCTCTTTCCATTCAAACCAACGGTTCTGCGAGTTTCACCATCGACACCATCGGCCCACACTATTTTATTTGCACGATCCTCAACCATTGTTCACTCAACCAAAAACTGACTATCACCGCCGAAGCAAACACCAACAACTCCCCTTCTCCCACGTCTCCTCCTGGCGCACCATCCCCTTCCTCACCACCAATGAAGAGCGGTGTTGGTGCAGCGGTCATGGGTGCTAGAGCCATATATCTCATGTTCATGTTTATAGGCTTGTTGGTGCGTTTCAACTAGTTCTGGTTTTGATACACATTTTTGTGTTCTTCATTTCATCATGTGTTCTTAAGACGATGTTTCTTTGTTTTTGTATGATTACTTATTTAATAAGATGCATGGAGTTTTGTTTATATATTCGCATCATCGTTTAAAAATATTAATTTGTCATTGTTATAAATTGAATCTTGATTTTTAATGGTGTTAGAATTTATAATACGTGTTGTCCTGTTTTGTATCGTTTGTTTCACTTGCATTACAACTGACAAGATTCAACCATAGATCGCCGTCGTGGTCATTATTATTATTATTATTATTATTATTATTATTATTATTATTATTATTATTATTATTATTATTATTATTATTATGAGGTAGGAAACGAAACCAGGTTGTGCTGAATATTGCTGAAGGACCCAAATAGGAGTTACCTAAGATAACTTAGGTTTGGTCCGAAAGAGCCTAGTAAAAAGACTCTTGGTATAACCCGGCGATATCTTGGTCAAAACGGGAAAGAGATACTGATGTGTGCAAAATGCAACATATAAATTACATCAATTGTGGCATAAAACTAACCATTTTTTAGTACTAATGTTGGAAAAAGTGTGATTTTGTCTTCCTTTTGTATTTTCGGGATTAAATGAGCTCAAATTAACAAAAGAAGCAAAAAGACAGCAAAATCTAACATAAATACAAGAAAAGGAACAAACGTGACATGCCCGACCCCACGACAACATCTTCCCAAGCAAAACAAGAAGACAGAAGACTGAACACGCCCCGTGCTCAGCCAGCACGGGGGCGTGCCCAAGTGTCAGCAGAAAAGACAAAGTGGTAGAAGCTTCCATTGCCCACCACGGGGCCATGCTCAGTGGGCACGTGGCCGTGGTCAACTATAAGATTCGCAGAATCCAGGCAAATCTTCATAGTACATATATGCTTCTACACACGGGGTCGTGCTCAGCGGACACGGGGGCGTGGTCAACTAATACAGACAAGCTGCAATAAATGAAGAAAGAGAAGGATGTGGACACGGGGCCGTGCCCACTGGACACGGGGCCGTGCCCGAGCTTCTGTTCAGCCTATAAATAGGAGTGCTTGGCTCAAGCTCAAACCATCCATTGGCACACCACCTCTCTCACACTTCACCCACCACCCACCACCACCATAACACCATCATCCACCACCATCATCCATTGTCCATCATAGAATGTGTGAGTCGTCTCGGGATCCAAGATTGATCGTAAGAGTTCTTGACAATCAAGGCCATGTTTGCCTAAGTCTCTTACATCACTTGGTGAAGACAAAGTGTCTAGTGTAATATTTTTTTATTTTTAATCTTTTCGCACTTTTTACTTGGTTTTGTATTAATGACTTTAATAACTAGTTTCTTATGTTGAAGGTGATTTTTCCTTATCGTTTGTCCGTGGTGTCTTAGCATTATTTTACTGTCTATATAAAATAAAAGATTTTCACCATTCATATCTCCACGGTCTATATGGAGGTATGTTGGCTACCTGGTCGGGGGTTAAGGGAACTGTTTGGTAAAGGTCTTGCCTTGTTCAGTGTATAGATCCTGCAAGGACCTGGGTCAAATTTATCAGGACCTCCTTCAATACTTAACGGTATTGGATGGCGGGGGTCCAAACTCTTTGATCCCCTCATATGTAAGCTACTATTAATACTATAACCTGGCTATTTAGGACTGTATCCCTGCTGACTCAGACTACTTAGCCGAGGGTAACGTCACCTTCAAAAGAGGGGCCTACCATAATTTGCATTAATAACTTAATTAATTATCTTTCAATAATCCGACCCTTTAGGATTGTATCCCTGCTGACTCAAACTACTGGGTTGAGGGTAACGTCACCTTCAAAAGAGGGGCCTACTACAATAACTAAGATAATCTCTTAAAAAGTGCAAAAGTGCGAAAATAATCAAAGGTTACACTAAACACGAGTCGAAACCAAGTGATTCATCTTGTCTATCTGTTTTTATTTTTATTTTTATTTTCAGCATTTTAGTTAGTTTTTATTTTTCTAGTTTAAAACCTTTTTCTAACTTTTTGATTTGATTAGACGTTGAGGATAAACCGGTATTAAAAGCTCTTGTGTCCTTGGACGACCTCGGCATCTTACCAACACTATACTACGCTCACGATGGGTGCACTTGCTCATATGTGTGTTTAGTGTTAGTAAATATCATGTTTTATAAATTTAAAACTTGACTAAAAAAGTGTAAAAGGGCTTAAAATGAACAGTAAAACCATAACACACTTCACGCACATCAGGTACGGAAGCATGTTGGACCCTTTTTTCTTTTTAATTTTGAAATATCACTAAATAATTGTTACTCCTAGTTTTTGTAAGGAAATATTTTACAAACAAAAATAAATCTTAATTAAATTTTATGATCTTCTTTGATGTAATATAAATTTTGATCTCAAATTAAGGTGTACTATGTCTTTTGGTTTTTCTAAGATATAAATTAAATATACAATATGTGGATAATAAAAATAACAACTATAGGTACTTTTGATATGTTTTTAAACTATTTTGATAATTGCTTACATGAAGTAACAATTTTGAACCGACAAAATATTTCGGCTACTACCACCCTAAATGGCTTTATTATTATTATTATTATTATTATTATTATTATTATTATTATTATTATTATTATTATTATTATTAGAATAATTTAGGCCACGTGGCATCATGATATTGCATCACAGATTTCATTTTGGCGCACTATGATTTGGGATTTTTTTTAACGAATATCCATTTGCTGATCGGACAAATGAGCGTGTGCTAGGCAGCCGCCTGACACGAATAAAAATTACACCGATTCAACAAATTAAAAAAAAAAATACTACCATTGTTTTGTAAAAGAAACACTAAAATGATGGCATGACATTGAAACGTAAATAAACCCTTAAAATAAACAAAAAAAAAAAGACTTTATTAAATCTTAAGGATTGTATAATAAGTTTTAAAGTTTAAGGGTTGTAACGTAAATTATTAAAGTCCAGGGTTCTATTTAGACACTTCTAATTTGCAAAAATAATAAAAATAATAATAATAATAATAATAATAATAATAATAATAATAATAAATTAAATCAACTTGCTTTAGCCAGGAGTCAAACCTGTGTTTCGATGTCCAACATCAAATATCTTTTCCACCACACCACTTACATTATTATGTTAGGGCCTGTTTGGTTGATAGGAATCCATAGGAATTCAAGGGAATTGGAATTTGAATTCCATTCCTTTGTGTGTTTGGTTGGACAAATTAGTTGAAGGGATTGGATTTCAATTCCAACAAAATCCCTTACTTAATGGAATTCAGATTCCTTCTAAATTTCAAAGAAAGTTTAAAAAACTATGGGAATGTTTTCAAAGTTACAGAAATAACCCCTTCCTCTTTCATTTTTGTCTAAAAACCAAAAAATAATAAAAAAATCAAAAAATTTCTAAAAAAATAAAAAAATAAATAAAAAATTCTAAAAAATCAAAAAAATAATAAAAAATAAAAAAAATCCAAAAAATAATAAAAAAATCCAAAAAATTCTAAAATATCAAAAAAATAATAAAAAATCCAAAAAAATGTAAAAAATAAAAAAAAACTCTAAAAAATCTAAAAAATAATAAACAATCTAAAAAATCCAAAAAATTATAAAAAATAAAAAAATAATAAAAAATCCAAAAAATTATAAAAATCAAAAACTCTAAAAAATAAAAAAAATAATAAAAAATCTAAAAAAAATCCAAAAAAATCTAAAAAATCCAAAAAATAATAAAAAATACAAAAAACTAAAAAAAATCTAAAAAATCCAAAAAATAAAAAAAAACCAAAAAATTCTAAAAAATCAAAAAAATTCTAAAAAATCAAAAAAATAATAAAAAATCTAAAAAACCCAAAAAAATTCTAAAAAACCAAAAAAAAATTTAAAAAACAAAAAAATCTAAAAAATCAAAAAATAATAAAAAATCCAAAAAATTCTAAAAAATCAAAAAATCAAAAAAATATTTTTTTGAATTTTTTTGATTTTTTAGAATTTTTTTTATTTTTTAGAATTTTTTTGGATTTTTTATTATTTTTTAGAATTTTTTTTTTGATTTTTTAGAATTTTTTAGATTTTTTAGATTTTTTTATTTTTTAGAATTTTTTGGATTTTTTATTATTTTTTAGATTTTTTTGAATTTTTAGGATTTTTTGAATTTTTAAATTATTTTTTTTAATTTATTTTATTTTTTAGAATTTTTTGGATTTTTTATTATTTTTTAGAATTTTTTGGATTTTTTAGATTTTTTTGATTTTTTTGAATTTTTAGGATTTTTTTTTATATTTTAGAATTTTTTTTGATTTTTTAGAATTTTTTGGATTTTTTATTTTTTATTTTTTGATTTTTTAGGGTTTTTTTGATTTTTGATTATTTTTTTGAATTTTTATAATTTTTTTGAATTTTTATCTAAGATAGTTGGTTTTAAAACTTTTGCCAATTGTTTATAACTAGGGGTAATTTTGTCTTTTTAGGTATTTTTAAAATCTAATTCTATTAATACATTTATCAACCAAACACATCTATGGATTTCAAAGGAATCCATCAAATTCCAATTCAAATTCCAATTCTCATAGGGATTCCAATTCCTACACATTCCGCGAACCAAACGCCCCCTTACAGTTTCTTTCCGCGTATATATTTATTGATGCTGCATTCGAAAAAAAAAACAAAAAAAAATTACCTTAGTGGATGTAATGTGGCATCCACCGATTGGGCGCCGCCCTTCTTCACCAATTACAAGCAGCCTGCCGGTCTTCTCTACCAATCATAAAAATCTACTATTCCCTCTCATCGTTATTGTCTTTATAGATAAATTCATGAATTTAGTTTGCCATCCCAAAAAAAAGTAACCCTTAAATAATATATAGAATTGATTCGCCTGTGTTGCGGGGTAGGTTTTTTAACGTAATTTGAGCATAGTGAAGTATTTTTTTTGTAATTGCTTATCGATCAAATGTATACCAATTGTAAACGTTCATAAAAATAAGCACAAAACATATTATATTGGACATGACTCATTTTCAAAATAAATTACGTCAAAATGTAAACCAACTTGAATTTATAGCGAAACGTACATAAAAACACGTAGAACTCTAGGGGGTTAGGTGCTGGAACTAGGGCTGGCATAACGGGTCAACCCGATCTGTTAAGACACGAACCCGAAACACGTAAACACGAACACGACACGAAACGAAATCTTATCGTGTTAGATTTTCGAAACACGAACACGAACCTGTTAATAAAAAGGTTACACGAAATGACCTGCTAAGACATGAAAAAATTACCAACGTATCATACAACATGTTTAAGATACGAGCACGACCTTTTAAGATACGAATACGACCTGTTTAAGACACGAACACGACCACGACCAATTGGGGAAGCTGTGAACCGAATTAGGAATGGTGGTGTTTGTGAGAGAGATTTTAAAATTAGGGTTTGGATTGTGGAAAAAGAACCGCGTATGTTTGTGAATAATTCATCCCAAGTCCCACGACTGATGACCTCATGTCCACACCCACGTATAATATTTTTTAATTTTTTAATTATTAACATGTACTTAACGGGTCTTAACAGGTTAACGAGTTTTAACCTGTTTAGACACGAAACATGTTAAGGTCTTATCGTGTCGACCTGTTTAGACACAAAACCTGTTAAGGTCAAACAAGAAACATGATAACTTCGTGTAGGATCGTGTCGTGTTATTGTGTTCGTGTCAGAATTGCCAGCCCTAGCTGGAACTGTAGTGAAAAGGGGCATGTTAAAACGAGTGTCTTGGTCCTTAGAAAGAGGATGATAAACAACATGTAAACAATGTTTTGTCAGATGGAGAATCTGATGGTGACTTATTGGTTTGCTATGAAGAGTCTACAGGCTCTTGGGCTATGGATTCTGGTTCTTTGTTTCATACCTTGTACAGCGGGGAGACGATGGTGAATCTGAAAGCTGGAGACTTTGGAAAGGTACAATTAGCTAACAATCATGTTCTTAATGTTACATATATGGGAGTTGTCAATTTGAAGACTCCATTGGGCACTACTTTGAAGTTACAAAATGTCAGGGTAATTCCAGGTTTAACGAAGAAACTTATTTCAGTTAGTCAACTGGATAAACATGGAGTAAATGTTAAGTTTGGTGGTGGAAAGTGGAAGGTGATTGATGGAAATCTTGTTGTTCTCTATGGAAGGAAACGCGAATCGTTGTATTTGGTTGAGATACCTTCTGAGGGAGTAGCCGTCCTTGTCAAGTATAAAGTCTAGTTCACTGAATCTAGTAAGCGGAAGAGGGTTTAATTTGCAAACATGAACCCTGGTGCTACTGGGATGTCATTTGAATGTGGTCGGGGGTCTAAGCCTGTCTGAGGATTTGGTGATAGTGGGAGCAGGAGTCGTGTTCTGGGTACAATCCCAAAGAGTCGTTTGGTTTTGAAGACAAAGGTTCTGACTGAAGAAAATTGCTCTCTAGGAAATAGTTTGCATAATGTGGAGTGTGGTATTAATTCACGGTGTATTTTTGGAGCTGGTCAATCGTGCAAGCCAGTTTAGACAGGGAATTGGTTAGTGGTGATTTTAGTCACGACTGGGTCTAGTGAGACTATTGGGTTGGAGCTCAAGGGAACTTCAACTAGTCTCTTACGTACTTGTTGAGAGGGGTGGTTGCAACTAGGTGGATATGAGTATTGGAGTCTTTGCTTGTTCTTGGGAACTAGAGGCTTTGAGGATTGGAGTCTTAGCTTGTTCTTGGAACTGAAGGCTTGGAAGACTTGATTGTAAAGATGATTGAAGTTACTGGTGATCAGTTTATTTGGATGGACTTTGTGGCCTCCGAGTGAGAGATTGTTGGGTTCGTAAACTTTGGCAACCGACCCTAATTATGTTATTAGGCCCACTTAGTTAAACCATTGATTACGTAGTTAATGTAACACCTCGAAAATTCACGTCCTATAATGTGTAGACACGTGTCAAATGTTTAAACGTGTGAAAGAAATATTATAGAAGGACTAAAGTTGGCAAACATGGAAAGTATGTGAATATACGTATTCTAAGTGTCAACTGTGAATAAATATAATGTACATTAACCCTACATAGTGCTCATACCTTCAAACGAATAAATCATGGATCATACGAAGCAAAAAGTGAGTAATTACAAACTACCGGGGGCTAAATGTGTCAACAGGTTTAAATTTATACCTCTGAGTGACCTTTTGACAAACCCGAAGCTTTGTAACGGTTAATTATGCTCACTAGAATACATGGTTTAAATTTCGTAAAGTTTCGTTAACGTATGAGAAAGTTATGATCGAATTCGTGTGCGAAGGGTTAAAGTGCAAACGTTGAAAGTTAAGACTTTTCGGGTTAATCGTGTTACACCCTAACACGTTTAACCTTAAAACGACGCAGCGGAAATTCGAGCCTTAAAATTTCTTTCATGATATACATCTTGATATTCTTATCATTTCACTTTTAGTAATATAAAAACATAACTTGTCATCACTAAACTACATATTTAAACATTCCTGTACAATTTATCTTGTGACTCGATCTTCGATCTCTACTCCTTAATAATCTTCATGGCTTGTATTACCTGCGCTCACCACATAAAATTCATAACATTAGTACGTATCAAAAACATATGAAACTTATTCACATATATTCTTCATTCCATTAACTCTTTACATCCCGACTTCCCTCTGATCATAACGATCCGTAGTGAGACTTCATTGGTATTCCTGCGTTACACTTCATTCACCAGGTACGATATTATTATCGTTAGTACTCAATTTCATTGAAAACATGTGTACATACTTTCATACAAACTGATATATATGCTTACGACCACAAATAGCAACTTACCTACATACGTACCTACATACGTACATACCTAAATACATCCATTCCTACCTACGTACTTACATCATATGCATACATACTTACATACATACATTCATACATACATACATACATACTTATCACATGCCTTCACACAAACCTACATACGTGCATACCTTCGTACATACTCACTTGCGTACATATACGTACTACCTACATACCCACCTGCATACATACACTTAGACTTATAAGACATACATACGCATATACACACCCACATACCTACATTTATACTTACAATCACCTATTGCAATATACCCGACTCATACTTGTCTACTCATATACGTGTTCATATATTCTCATGTACTTGCTCACGCACTCATAATCTTACATACGTTCGCGCATTCATGCTTACATACACTTTTACATACGTGTCTAGATACATACAAACATACATACATACCTATCTACATGTACGCTTACCCTAATGGTCATTAAACATAAGTTAAATTAGTCATACGCAACTTAAAACGCGTTTAAACAAGTTCCCGAGCCAAAACGGAGCAAACGAACAATTTTCGCTGAACAAGGGGGGCCTCGCGTGACGCCAAGGGCCTTGGCGTCACGCTAAGCCCCTGTTTTCACAGAACATCTGCAGCAACATGCTGCAGATTCCCAGCACGATCGCATTTCACGGAAACGGTCATAACTTCTTCGTTATTGGTCCGTTTTACCCGATTCTTTTTCCTACGCGTCCGTAATTTAATTCTCCATCTTATGAAGTTAAGATCCGACATCCGGATTAACAAAAATCCAGACTTTTACGTCTTCGGCTTACTACCCTCTTAACAAATTTCGACCCGTTCATGCATACATCAACACAACTTGTTTGTTTTACCCTAACCTCTTCTAAACATAATAATATTAGTGACGTCTATCATAAATTACTAAATTCTTGGATATCTTACATCCTCTTAACACATTATCATTTATATGCTTATTTTGACCCGTTAAGGGTATTTGCGCATCAATTGGTCTATGACTAACCAAACCATAATCCCCACTTCCATACTTGTCCAAAACATTACACTAATCAAATAACTTGTCTCTAAACTACTTTTACGGTCGTTTGCCCAAAATACCCATCAAGGGCATTTTGGTCAACTTTAATCCCATCATTTACGACGAAGGACTTCAACACATAATTAACCTCAAACATCATGTTTCATTAGTTAAAACACTATATTACTTAACAAACTAAGAAATGATTACAGAAATCACTTACCTTATGCATCCGTGCTCGTATCCGATTCCTTGCCTCTTCTTGACCCATTAACACCTCCTGCTTGAGCTCGTCTCGACGTGATTCCTATCCTCTCTTTTCATCAAAAATCACGCTCTTATTAGCATATGCATTCATACATGTTAACAATCATATCAATCACATATTTCATACTTAACTTTCATTAGTCATTTCTAACAAACATAACTCATATAATCATATCCGTATACCTTTAAACTCATGTAACTCATCATATCATTACACTTAACACGGATTGCTATAACATGTACCATAGGACTTCCCATAAACCTACATTTACGACAACGAGTCAAATCATGTTTCTTATGCTTGGTTGACTTTCAAAAGTCAACTATTAACCATATGTAACTATCGACTTATCAACATATACCCGTAACATCATAATCGACTATACGGATGACACTATATTCATTTTATCGTACACTTGCTGTACGTACTACCTTTTAAGCATAACGTACAACTAATTCATGCATAAATATTCTAAACTCATACATAATCCATTAAGTCCTACTACTAATCATCATGTATCATTTCCAAATAAACATCAAACATAGCATCATCATATTTCTCCAAATTCATCTAACAAGAATTCATCATACCCACATAATACATCAATCTTTCAACAAAACTTGAGTATAGGTGATGAGTCAAGTCATCTTCATCACCATAACTAATGGGTTTCACATCTAAACATCAAATTAGCACAAATCATTCATAATCCATGTTCTATATGATGATTATAACACCTACTCATGCTCAATTCCACTTAAACTCATGGATTAGAACATAACCCACTTCACCCATGATCACCAATCTTAGATTTAAGACATACCTTATGATCCCCTCATGTTGGTGATCATTAATCCATGCTCGGTTATGGATTTAAGCTTCATCTTGCCTTCCGATTTGAGCATAAAGATGGTGTTAGGGTTTGAGGCTCCATGGGAGCCTCCTGCTCCTTCTCGAACACACACGTATGTGTGTGTTTGTGTTTGACAAGTTATTTAATAACTTAACTTTCATCTTTCCCACTTTAGCCCCTCGGGTTTACCTTTAAAACATGACTGACATTACCTTCCTCTTTTAATACTTTTGACCATACCCTTAACTAGGTTAAATAGCCTAGTTATTTATTTCATGACGTGTTATATAGGAACACACGACAAATATTAACATTTAGATTTTGGGGCGTTACAAATCGGAAGTGTTCAGGGACTTGGCAAAGTGGGTATAAGTTCTAAAGCCCTTGTGGGTAAATGTAAGGGGGTCAAAATGCAAGAAATAAACCCGGTTGCCCCTTCGTGAAGCCAAAGGTCAACTTTGCAAACAAAAGAAATGAAAAATCTGATTTATGAGGGCCAGGCGGCCCGCTTCAGCATTAGTTAAAACTAATGCGGGCCGCATCAGGCGCCCAGATGCAGAAAAAGGCAGCAGCTGCCAGCAAACGCGGAGAACCAGCCTTTTTTTCGACATTAATGCAATGTGGGCGACCCCTAAACAGTCCTAGGCACTAGGAACACATGTTGGAAGGTTGTGGTTACCTGGTAGACTTGTTTGTCAATGTTTTGTGGTGATTGAAACCACTATAAAAGGGCTTTCAAGTTCACAACATTCTTCACACTTCCTTCTTGCAATCTGATCAATTCTGGAGCTCTCAAGCAGGTCCAAGTGATCATATCTCGTGCATAGGACTCTTGTAAGTCTGCTAGTCCTTTTTAAATTGAGTTTAGCTTGTTTAATTAGCTAAAAGTCAAACCGTCGTAATTACGGTTTGACTTCAAGATTAGTCAATAATGGCTCAGTCAATTCTCGAATCAAAAGTAGATATAAGTTGGTATTTATGTGGGTAATAAACCCTCAAAAGGGTTCCCCCTGATTACCACTCTAACCAGGTCAAAAGTCGGGTCAAACTTATATTTAAAAAGTCAACAGAAAGTCTAAAATGCGATTTATGCATAATTAGCAATGTAGACCATATACAACCTGTTTAATCATTGTTATAACTTGGTAATAAGTGTAAGAACATGTCTAAACATGTTCAACCCGACAATTTCCTGTTTAGACCCGGTTCGGAACCGAAAGTCACATAGTTTGACTTTCACTTTGACTTTCAGTTCTGACCCATTTAGGCATGTTTTAGAAATGCCTCAGAGCTTTAATTGGACTAGGTTACATGTTAGAATAACCCTCTGTGATTATGCACCTTGTTTCATTAGTTATCCAATTAATATGCATATTTCCGTTAATTGCCCATATGTTGACCATTATGCCCTTATTACCTTAAAACGTGATTTATGAAAATGTAAAAGTGTAGAAACCTTAGTTACTGATATATAAACTTGTATGCAAAGTTGATATCAGTTTGACTTGTAGATTAAGAGTTATGCTCATTATCGTAAAATGGATGCTTTATGTTAATAAGATGGCGTAATTAGCACATAGCCTACTTAAACATACTTTTTGATATAAAATCTTTTAACCACTGATGTAATATATTATTTAGGGATTTTTAAATATTTTTAATTAATTTTAGGCTGAGCATAACTAGTAGTCGTAGGCTTAATCCGGTGTTTGTCGGTTTTGCCCTTACGGGCCATAAAATGAGTTTTACATATCTAAACGACTCCAAACCTTTGGCTACTGATTTTTTATGATAAATAAATTATTTTGGACCTTCTGGAATAATAAAAATATCAGCTTTAGGTATTGAACCCGTAAACGGCTCCTAATCGCCTTATTTAGCGTTTTTAGCGCATAGTATGTACTAATACTACTTTTAAACATACAAGGGTGATACCTACTGATATTTTAGTCAAATTATAACATTTTAACAGTAAGCAAAAGTTGGTTATCTCAGACTTCAGTTTTGAGCTTTTCGGCTTATGTGAAATTACCAAAATACCCCTACGGGGCATAGTTTGGTTAAATTTGATAAATTTCACATATATGCTTTAACCTACTGATATAACTTAGCAAATTATGTATTATTGCTGATTACATCAGACCTGTAACTCAGTTAAACACTTAAACCCTTTTACAACCTTTAAAATGACCAAACTACCCCTACGGGGCCTAGTTTGTGTTTAAACACGTTTCGGGCATAACGGAAGACATCTTACTGATGTCACAACATATTTGAAGCATAATTGAATTAGGAAACCTGTATATGGCTCTCATGAATACCCGTCACGATTATTACGCGTACGGTTCGGTTTATGTAACAAGTTTACATAAATTAGCCGAAACGGGTCAAACCTTAACGGTTTTATCTCAAAATCCAGAATGTGAATAATAAACCCACATTAAACAAGTCTCTGAACTTGTCGGGTCTAAATCACATTCTATCCGGTCTTCGGTTAATCGTGCGTACGAACCGTATCTTTGAAACTAGCCGGTCTAAGCTTAAGCTTAATTAAAGACCCGTTAGGATTCTAATAGGTTATATTAAACCTTCGTTCCAGATTAGGAGAACCAGTAAAAGCTACGTGCATTTTGCTTATTGAGATTAATACTTGCTCAGGTAAATACTTTTAACTTATTTTCCCTATACGGGCTTGGGTTACGGTATATAGCATACCGCTTGATCGGGCATCAAATTCTCCACCGATTGAGTGGGTAGTTGAATAAATTTGATCGGCTCGTTTAAACAGTCTTGATTACTTAAAGCCTTTGGGGGGTTAATGACCATGTCCCGGATATCCTCGGCATCATCTTACGAGATGGCCACGACCTGAGCACGGGGTGTAGGCGTACACCTGTCAGTGTATAACTCTATGATGTGGTGTGTCTATTGATCTTTAACCCGGACAAGATCCGGGCTACTGAACGCACAAGTAACATGTAATTCGTTCACAAGATTATAATATTAAATAATTCTCCCAAGTTATAAAAATGTTTATGCCATGTGCATCCAAACCAAAATTTTTAATCATTTTCCAAAATGAGTCAGTTGATTGTATTTACCAGTGTAAACTGACGTATTTTCCCAAAAAGACTGAATGCAGGTACTAAACGAAATTGGCTGGGTTGTCTCCTTAGCATCAATAAAAGTTTCGCAAGCTTAGGATGCGCGAAGTCTGTTGAACTATTGATTATATTTTGTTTCCGATCCATCTGTGGATAAACATCCGAACGTTGTGATACTTGATATTACAATATTTAATTTGGTTGTATTATATTTTTAAATTTGCTTCCGCTGTGCATATTAAATATTGTGTTGTTTGACTATTACGTGCCAACCATGATGTCACGATACTCCCCCACCGGGCCCACCGGTGACACGTGGAAATCGGGGTGTGACAGTTAACCTTAATCTTGTTCTATAAATACACATGATGTAATCTCGTGTAAATAGTTGTGAGCATCTGATAAAAGCGAAACCTTAGTTGCAACCCGTGGACATATGTTATTTTGACGGAACCACGTAAATTCTCGTGTTTTTTCTACTAGTGTATATGTGTTTTGTTTCGCTTCCGCTTAATCCTACTCTGATCTAATACTACACTGGCAAGAGGCCTTTGTTTAGTTGAATGAATGTTCCCTTTTATGCTAAATAAAAAGTTAGTGGTGGCGGATGATAATGATAACTAGTTTTTTTATATCGCGCGTCGCGGCGAAACCGAGCAAATGATAATGTAAAACAAACGTGATTTGAAAATAAAGCATGTTGTTTAGAAAGTCAAATCATTAGAACGAATTAGTTTATCATCGTACCGTTTTATGATACTAAATAAATACTTTATTTTGAGTATAACCTCGTTTTAACAAAACCTATAACGGAATGTCAGAGAAAGAAATCAAGCACAACTACGTACTTAAGTTTTTAGAAAAAAAATTATAAACGTAACTTATTAAAGAAGTATCAAATTAATCGATAAATTAATATATGTTAAAAAAAGAAAAAAAACAATTATTAAAAAAGGAGAAAGAAATAGATTTAAAAAAATATGTTACTAAAAGTAAATATAATAATAAACTATTATAATATATTAAATAATAAAAAAACTATATATTATTATAAAAATAAAGTTACTATTCGTCGTCCCTGGAAATCAATATATATTAGTGTGATATCCCCCGCGTTACGCGGCGGAAATTTGGTCGGTATCGGTTCGGCTCGTTACGATAGCAACACTCGCTACAGCAGCCTAAAAGAACAAAAAACCATAAAAACAAAGTCGTGTTTTACATTAATCGAATACAATAAAGCGAACACCGCACTAAATTCGATAATAGGTATACGGTACTGATGTTTGGTCGCCAGGGTACCACCATGGTACCAGAAAAACACTCTACGTTAACTTCATTGTTCATTAGTAAGATTAACAAATATACGTTATCGAAGAAAATCAAATTAAATAAATCAAATTAAATGATAGTTAAATTGGTGAAAAGCATATAAATATATCATATATAGTTTAATCATATATATTAAATTGTTAGATCATTATTATGTTAAATTATTACATTAATATTAAACTTATCAAATAATGGGATTTTCCCGTGCTACGCGACGGGAATTTGGTTGGTGTATATATCGTTTGTTACGATGCATGCACTCAAAAAATATTGACACGTAGTTGACACCGATCGAAAACAATGAAAAGAATACCGGTACAAATATTGTTCGGTCGAAACTGGCTCAATTTAGTCAAAGTACCGACACTCATATAACTTATTGTACCAAAGATAGACCCTATTTTGAATGCAACTTTGTTGTCAACAAAATTTATGTTGGCACATCTAAAAAATTAAGCATGTATGTATATTGAGCTTTTAAATAAAAGTTAACGAACACGAGTTATTCGGTTTTAAAATTATATTGTAATCATAATAAACATTTTTAATATATTTTATATTTGCATGAATTTGGTTGGTGCGTAAATCGTTTGTTACAATACGCGCTCAAACGACATTGACCAGTAATTTACACCGATCGAAAACAATGAAAAGAACACCAATACAAATATTGTTCGGTTGAAACTGGCTCGATTTCGTCAAAGTACCGACACTCATATAGCTTACTGTACCAAAGATATGCTCTACTTTGTTGTCAACAAAAATTATGTCTGCACGTCTAAATAATCATCCATGTACGTATATTGAGCTTTAAAAAAAAAGTTAACGAACGCGAGTACTTCGAATTTTATATTATATAGTAATCATATTTAAATCTTTTTAATATATTTCATATTCTTCTTGATTATCATTTAAATATACTGCTTAGCACGTAAATTAGATAGGCAAAAGAAAATTATTGACATAAATTTTCTAATATATCAATATTTTTTTGCCACTCAATCAATTAAGTCATCAAAATAATAAAAAAACAAACAAAAAACATTTAACACCAATTAAAATATTAGAAACAACAAATTAAAAACAAAACCGTCAGACCTGGGCTTATAGCTCAGCGGTCATGGGAAGTGATGGAAGACCACTGGTCGGAACGTCACCGGTTCGATTCCTGATCCTGACCGGGTTTTACCGGTCCTGCACTGTTGTGCCTTCGGGTTTTCCCCGGAACTGGTGGCTTGGTGGGCTAGGAGCTTCGTGCGTGCGGAATAGAGGCCGCCAGCCCGCCACGGGTAACCTTTCAGTCATTGGGTGCCGCGTACGAAGTACCCGGCGTTTATTATGTTGGCCGTTCAAAAAAAAAAAAAAAAAAAAAAACAAAACCATCAAACATTAAAATATTCAACACTAATTCACCAATAATACTTATCAATTATTGTTTATGCCAAGTTTGAAATAATATGTATAACTAGAGTATATCTCCGCGCGTTGCGGCGGTACGTACCGTGAGCATTCGGTGGGTATTGGTTCGATTCGTTAAAGCACTTGTATGATGCATGCACTCGGTATAGAAATCAGCGCGTGTTTTACATCGATAAAAAACAATAAAAACAAACACCAGTACCGACACCAAGGATCGAACGATATCGATTGGTTTAAATCATGACGGT
The DNA here is from genome assembly GCA_030545235.1 of Helianthus tuberosus. Lineage (NCBI taxonomy): Eukaryota > Viridiplantae > Streptophyta > Magnoliopsida > Asterales > Asteraceae > Helianthus > Helianthus tuberosus. The sequence goes on from CM060400.1 coordinate 23,807,405, forward strand.
ACGGTACTGTTACTGCTATTCATTTATTGGTGCAAAAAGAGTTGTATAAATGAAATATTATCGAAATCGAAAACTATAAAATGAATCCTGGTATCCTCGTACCGATACCGATGTTGTTCACTACAACACGATAGCAGTATTATTGTAGTTACGTTATTAATTTGATGAATTGAGTGACATTGAGTAATATCAAACAATATCTATAATCACATAATAATATTGAGTATTACCTTTTTCTCATGTCATATAATGATTAAAAAAATATGAACTTTATATTGTGAAATGAAATTAATATTAAATATTAATACTAATATAATTATAAAATACAATTACTATTCATGAGCAGTTTGAATTAATATATATAAATATAATATAATGTAATAGCTGTTATTACCTTGAATAAAGCTAAAGAACATGAAAATGATCAGGGCGCAGCTTAGCCTACGTCTGAGGGGGCGCCCGACCCCTCGAACTTTTCGACGCGTAGTGTTATGAATAGTACTTTCCTATAGAAATTTTTTAGGTATATACGTTTCCACCCCCGGTTTCGGAAAAATGGGGGGGGGGGGGCGAAGCTTCGCCACTGAAAATGATGATGCGTATATGACCTATTTTTAATCTTAATTTCTTTAAGTTATTTTTTCTTTTTTATTTCATTAATTTGACGCATTTACAACAACCAAGAAACGAACAAATATAGTTTATGTAAAATTTAGGGAAAGAACGGTCCGTTTAAGACATTTGACATTTACTTCGATAAGAGCCTGAAAAGTCAAAAAGATAGAACAAAGCTTTGTTCAAATATAGAAAAGTTTATTGTCACCTAAGGCGAGAGGGTATGTTGATTGTACATCCTTGGAGGATGATCCGCCACGTAGGCGTCACGTCATAGTCCTTCCAATGATGGTCCATCCTCCTAAAGTATAGGGTATGGGAGGATGGTCCTAGTCATAGTCCTCCCCACCACTTTTATGTTTTTTTTTTTTTTTTTTTTATAATCTTCTACTTTTTTTTCATCAATATTAAAAAAAACAATGACTTAATAAAAAAAAACATAGACTTAACTAATTTCTAAATTCAAAAATAAAGAACTTTAGGGACCAAACTAGAATTTGATCTAAATCAGAGGGACCATATGTGTAATTTACAAAGAATTTGATCTAAAATGAAGGGGGGCCCACCACTCAAAAAAAAGAATAAAGAAAGAACCTTGAAAAAAGAACCTGTCTTCTTCACCAACGTTTTTTCGTTCGGTTTATCCGGCGGATTTCCGGCAACTCCGATTCAACCCACAACTCAATCCGATTCCTAATTTTATTTTTTTTATTTTTAACAGTCAAAAACGAAGGGGGCCCACCAGCTTGGACCGTCTTGACCGTCCGTAACTCGACGTCCTCGACGGTGACGGGAGGGGGCGGGATGATTCGACGCAGGCGACGATCCACGACGGGCTGGGCGACGGTTCCATACCGTGCAACCTAACATAATCACCTAAAACACCTATTAAAAGACAATTTAGCTTTTGAGGGTTTTTTTTTTCTCCCTCTTTTTTAGCGTATTAAGCTTAGTTTTATATTAAAAGAACTAGTGGTATACCTCCGCCGCGCGTTGCGGCGGAAACTCGGTTTATTACGCGTGGGAAATTCAGTTGAAATCGATTCGGTTCATTACATTGGCGAAACTGGTTTATTACACGCGAGAAATTCTGTTGAAATCGATTAGCTTCATTACGGTGGCGGAAACTGGTTTATTACACGCAGGAGTTTAGTTGAAATCGATTAGATTCATTATAGCATTGATTAATGTATTGTTATAGTAAAGTCTTCTAATTTATAAAACTATAGAAAATAACACACAAATTATTAACTTTCTTTATAAGTTCATGTTTTGCTGTACAAATTTTGTAGCATCTGATATAAGTACTATTTAATTTAATATAACAATCATATATTAATTTTCTAGCATCTCACCTATTTAAAATTATTCTCTTTGCAGAGTTTTGTTAATTATAGGGGAAAAAATACATAACAACACTATCATGAACATGCATGCTCAAATACATCGATGCTCAAAACAGTAGTACACCCATTCATCATACTATTGTCCCAAGTCTCAAGACTTCTCTACCACAGCTAGTGAAAACCTTAAACTTTTACAATATTGTATATTTTTAATATGTAAAAAAAAGAAGGAACAAAAGGGTAACAATCCCGTTCATAACTGAACCTTAACAAAATTCGGAAAGTTATCAATAAACGATGTTATCACCTCTTTCTACACACTCTCTCTGTATCGGTCCCCAGCCCTACCAGTCTACCACCACAACACCAGCACCCGCACCCACCACCCACCCCACCCCACCCACATTCACACACTTTCTTTCTCTACTTCAGCCATCTTGTTCTTCATCCGCCGAACTCACCAACGCACCCATTGCCCCGTTACAACATCTACAAGATATGTCTTTTCCGATGGCCCTACTTGGATCGTCTTCTCCGACCAGGGTTAAGACGGTGCCTTCAGCAGATGTTAACAGCCCCTAAACGGACCGCGTCTGGGTTTTAGATCGGACCACATTTCCAGCAACTTCCATGAAACCTTAGGGCAAAATCTTGCAAAAAACTTCACGCGTTAGAACATGTATGAATTACCAGGTTGCAATGAAACAATACATTTAAATATAGTGGTTCGCTTGTTGAAAAACCGGCAAAGAATACAACTTCCCCGTAGTTAGTAAACCTGGTGAAAAAGCTATTGTTAGGCTCGTGTTACAAACACTAACAGTAAGAGGCGTGCTAGACTAAACTAATAACGACTGACTATGAAGATTTCAGAAATTAAAAATGAGCTCGCTTAAAATAAGACCAAAACAGACCAAGCATATTAGATAACAAATGCCAACAATATTTAAATCCATAAACATATACCGAATTTGGGGCATAGCAAGTAGCATCAAGTGTATATACCGCATCAAAGCTAATATCAGAAACCTACATCTTCATTAAATCAACCTGTAGCACTTTTGGATAAAAAGAAACCACAATCAGGTCCATTGTAGCAAATGTAAAATGACAAAAGAACCTTTGTAAAGCCATACGCACCACAAAATTAGCTAAATGCTCTGGGATATCATGAGCCAAATCTCAATCAACTGCCGGCATCTCCTTAATAACTGTCACTTGAGGTAAATTCTTCTCCAATGGTTTGGATCTCGCATACGCGAAATCATCCTTCAACGGATCTTCGCTGGGCCTTTACCTGCCTCCGTCACCTGGTGGAACTCTTCAACAACATTGCGGCCGACCTAATCTCCCGTCCGATTACAAACTGTAGATACTCTCATATAAACATCTCATATACAGAGGGTGTTTGGGGTTCCTTATTTTGAGGGTAAAAGGACTTTTGAAGGGCAAAAGGACTTTTGAAAAGTGTTTGGCTTTCCTTTTGAAGGGCAAAAGTCCTTTGGATTTGTCAAAAGTCAGGATTTCCTGACTTATTTTAGGCAAAAGTCCTTTTGCAAAAGTTGAAAATAAGCTAAGCCAAACATGCCCACAAATGGGACACTAAATGCATAAGTCAACTATATTAAAAATTCAAGTTCAAATCAACACCAATTTCACATAATCACAACTAATTTATATTAAAAAAAACTTAAGTTGGAAAAGAATAAAAAAAACTTACCTGGTGTCGTAGCCAGTTCGCGGCCGGCTGGTTGCAACAACATTAGCCGGACTTGCTGCATCTTTTTGGTCAACCGCCAGTTCAACTTTACCCCAATTCAGCAGCTTAGGTTAATAAGTGACGAAAAGTCCTCCACTCCTTCCTCTCTGCCGCCGTGTCCTCCGATCAACCCCACCTCACAACCCCCTTTCACACCGACATCAACAATCGTCACCTTCTCTCCCTCACCCATTCTCTGGTGGTGGTTAAAGAAAACACAGTACCGTCTGCAAGAGGCCACGTACACCTTTGCTGGAGACATTCTACTAATTTAATACCCATTCTCTGGGCTGGACCGATTATTCTTGTGTGTTGTAAAGATCTTGGACTTCAGGGTTGCAAAATAAACAAAGCAGCCTAACGGATCATACACTGTTAGATTAAATATTATTTATTTAGTATTTAATCTTGTAGCCTATATAATCATTTATATTATATTAGATCAAAATATATTAATAACCTATTAATAATTAGTTGGTAATTGTTGATGGACCATATTACCCTTATTAACTAATTAGGTTTCCTCTTGGGTGTATAAATAAGGGGCTTATTAGAGAGTTAAAGGGTTAGACAGTTAGACACTTCACACAATCAATCAACCCTCATTAACATCAATTCGAACTCTCTCCCTCAACCGAATCCTTACCCTACTTTCGGTTATCATCACCATCATTACTTTACACCCTAAGGAGGAACCGAATCAACTTGACAAGCATGTCGAACTCAATGGCTGGATCTCTGACTGGATTCTCCTCTGCTTTGAATGCCATAACAGGTATGTTATTCATGTTTTCCATTTAGTTTAAACAGAACTGATCAACATGTGGTATCAGAGCATATGTTGATAAATCAGTTCTGTTTTTTGTATCCATTATTCTCGGATCAAAATCTGGAAAACGGAAGTTTTAAAGACTTAAAATCAAAAACTGTTTTCGGGTTTCATTATGGCCGAAATCCCTGTTTTCGGAAATTATTACTTGATATTTTGACCCGAAATCATAAAAGGATTAAGCTTATTGTCACGAAATCTATTACAAAACCATTAAAATCAGGTTTCGGATTTCCAGATTATGTTCTTATTATTTTAGGGTTCATCATTTATGTTCTAAGAAACTCGAAAAATTCATAAGATTTGGAATATAATTTTGGATTAGTAAGTGTTTTACTGTTTTGATCTAAATTTTTATCTATTAAATTTTCGAAAACTGTTAAAGAGATAATCAGTTATTATTTTCGAAATCCTTGATAAGTTTAGATCATGATTAAAACAGGAAATACTATCCCAAATCCCTTAAATTTCGAGTTTCAGTTTTATCACAATCAGCAGCTGTTAACAGAGATCACGACTCGAGACTAAGGTTGCGACTCGCAACCACAATCATCACAACTCGAGACTAAGATTGCGACTCGCAACCACAATCATCACAACTCGAGACTAAGATTGCGACTCGCAACCACAATCATCACAACTCGAGACTAAGATTGCGACTCGCAACCACGAGATTGCGACTCGCAACCACGATCATCATAACTCGAGACTAAGATTGCGACTCGCAACCATAACCATCACAACTCGAGACTGAGATTGCGACTCGCAACCATAACCATTGCGACTCGAGACCTCATTTTTATGCTGTTTAATGTGACCTAAAAATTTTTACAAAACCAAAATAGCTTAACTTGAATGAGCTTCTGATGTATTAATTCTGGCCAAAGCTGATTTACTACATCTATTTATTGTTCAAGTATTATTAAAAGCTATGTTAAGTATGCATTACAAACCTGAAATGTCTTAATTCTGGCCAAAGCTGATTTAATTCATTTATGTTTAGCATGACTTGACAAGTGCATAACTAAAGTGATTGTCTCATTTCTGGCCAAAGCTGATTTGTCACAATTACTTTGCACACATATTTAAATGATTACACTTCTGGCCAAAGCTGATTTGTCTTCATTTAAATAGAATTTTACTAAGTCTATTATTTTGATGTTAGTAATAGACATTATCACAGCTTCATAATTAAAATGGTCATTACTTATGCCTGCCTTAGTATAACATGCCCTTAGATCACATTAAGACTTCTTTCTAAGTATCATAACTTGCTCATCTTATTTCCACTATCAGCACCCAATCAAGGGATTCCACCTTTGACTGGTGATAACTTTGCTGCTTGGAAGGATGCCCTCATGCTTACTCTTGGGCTGCTGGACTTTGATTATGCTCTAAGAGAGAATAAGCCAGCGGACCTTACTGCTACTAGTACTGCTGCTGAGCAGTTACTCCATGATAAGTGGACTAGGTGTAACCGCATGTCTCTCATGTTCATGAAGCAGTCCATTCATAACTCAATCAGAGGGGCCATTCCTGATTCTGAAGATGCTAAAACCTATCTGGCTTCTGTGGAGGATCAATTCAAGGGAACATCAAAAGCACACGCTAGCACTCTTATCCTCAAGCTAGTGACGACTAAGTATGATGGGAGGAGCGGCATTCGCGAACACATCATGATGATGCATGACATGGCCAATAAGTTGAAGGGCCTAGAGATGGAGATCAGTGATGGTTTTCTTGTTCACTTCATCATCACTTCGCTTCCTTCGTCCTATGAAGCATTCAAGATCAATTACAACACTCAGAAGGACAAAAGGACGATGAGTGAGCTGATCGCCATGTGCGTGCAGGAGGAAGAGCGTATGAAGATGGATCGCCATACTGATGTTGCTAACTTCACCACCTCCAGCTCAAAGAAGAGGAAGAACAATTATCCAAGAAAGGATGCTTCTAAGGTTCACAAACCAAATCCAAATCCTAATACAAGTGCACCTTCCAGCTCTAAGAACTCCTTAGGCAAACCCTACTGCAAGTTCTGTAAGAAAACAGGACATAAGCAAAAGGAATGCCCTGACTTCAAGGAGTGGCTGGCTAAGAAAGGTAACGATTTTTTCATGATACTTGAGTCCTTTAATTTAAATGTTCCTGCTAATTCTTGGTGGTTTGACTCTGGTTCTATGGTACATGTTACCAATTCACTTCAGGGATTCCTTACAATCCGGAAGCTGGGAAGAAACCAAAGAACACTTAAAGTTGGGGATGATCGGGAATTAGAAGTGAAGGCCATAGGAACATTACAATTATTTTTGAAAACTGGTTTATGTATTAAACTTTATGATACCTTATATGTTCCTGAGGTAACTCGGAACCTTGTATCAGGACCAAAGTTAGACATGGACGGTTTTGTCGTTTCTCATGGTCATCGCAAACTCTCTATTCTCTATGATTCCGTTGTTTATGGTACTGGCATTCTGGATGGTGGTCTTTATAGATTAGAACTAGATGATAATTTTTCTAAATCTTTGTTGTCATATAATATTAATGAATCACTCACAAAGATAGAAAAGAAACAAATTCGAGACTTAGAGACTTCATCTATGTTGTGGCATCAACGTTTAGGCCACATCTCAAGAGAACGATTAAATCGTCTCGTAAAGGATGAAGTCTTACCTCCTCTCGATTTCACCGATTTTGGAACATGTGTCAAATGTCTCAAAGGCAAAATGACATTAGCAAATAAGAAAGGAGCCACTAGGAGCTCTAATTTATTAGAACTCATTCACACTGACATTAGTGGTCCTTATCAAATTGCTGGTATAACAGGACATACTTCATTTATCACTTTCATTGATGATTATTCTCGTTACATGTACTTGTATCTTATAAAGGAAAAATCTGAATCTCTAACAACTTTTAAAGATTATAAAGCTGAAGTTGAAAAGCAATTAGATCGTCAGATTAAAGTTGTGAGATCAGATAGAGGCGGTGAATATTATGGAAGACATACTGATGTGGGTCAAGCTCCTGGTCCATTTTATGAGTTTTGTAAGGGCCAGGGGATTGTGAACCAATACACCATGCCTGGTACACCTCAGCAGAATGGTGTAGCTGAAAGAAGAAATCGTACCCTTATGAACATGGTGCGCAGTATGTTAGCCAACACTAATTTACCATTATTCCTCTGGACTGAAGCGTTAAAAGCAGCTGTTCATATACTCAATAGAGTTCCTTCTAAGTCTGTCCCTAAAACTCCTTATGAACTTTGGACAGGAAGGAAACCGAGTCTTAAATATATGAAAGTATGGGGTTGCATTGCTGAAGCAAAACTTTATAATCCTTTCCTAAGGAAACTTGACCCTAAAACAGTTACCTGCTTCTTTATTGGGTATCCTGATCATTCGAAGGGTTATCGTTTCTATTGTCCTTCCCATGTCACCCGTATTGTTGAAACCAAGCGTGCTGCGTTCTTGGAGGATTTTAAGATCAGTGGGAGCAGTACCAACCCTTACGAAGAATTGCAAGAAGTACAAGACGCGGGGGGGAGAGACTCGTCGCTTATCATTACTCCGTTTACTCCTCTTGTACCCCATGCAACTGCACCTGAAGTCACTGCACAAAATCCATCTCCACAATCAGAACCCATTATACCTCATAATGAAGGCACATCAAACGCTCAAAACCAAGACAACGCTGAACCCGATAATCAACTCAGGAGGTCATCTAGGCAAAGAAGGCCGACTAATTGGGATGATTATGTTACCTACCTGACTGAAATGGATGCTGGAAAGCTCAATGATCCTATCTCTTATAATGAAGCCATTAGCAGTGATCAGTCTTCTGAATGGAACAAAGCAATGATTGATGAGCTTGAATCCATGAAGAAAAATGACGTTTGGGATTTAGTCGAATTACCCAATGGTACCAAACCTGTAGGTTGTAAATGGGTGTTCAAAACAAAACTGGATCCGAATGGGAACGTTGAACGCTACGAAGCGAGATTGGTTGCAAAGGGCTACACTCAGAAAGAGGGAATTGATTATCAAGAGACGTTTTCACCTGTCTCTCGTAAAGATTCATTAAGGATCGTCATGGCCTTAGTAGCTCATTTTGATTTAGAGCTGCATCAGATGGACGTCAAAACTGCTTTCCTTAACGGAGACTTAGACGAAGATGTCTACATGAAACAACCTGAAGGCTTTAAACCTGAAGGTCAGGAGCATCTAGTCTGTAAGTTGAAGAAATCCATTTATGGGTTAAAACAAGCATCACGTCAATGGTACCTAAAGTTTGATGAAGTCATGAAGAGGCAAGGTTTTATGAAGAATCAAGTGGATCAATGCACCTACCTCAAGATGAGTGGGAGTAACTTTACTATACTTGTCCTTTACGTAGACGATATTCTATTGGCAAGTAATAGTTTAGACATGTTGCATGAGTCGAAGCGTTTACTCTCGCATAACTTCGACATGAAGGATCTCGGAGATGCTTCTTACGTCATTGGCATCGAAATTCACCGAGATAGACACAAAGGGATCTTAGGATTGTCTCAAAAGACTTACATAGATCGTGTCCTTACACGTTACAACATGCAACAGTGCAAACCCTCCGTCGCTCCAGTAGTTAAGGGAGATGTTTTCGGTTCATTCCAGTGTCCGACAACAGAGGTTGAAAAGGAGCAAATGAGCCAGATACCTTATGCGTCAGTAGTCGGGAGCCTGATGTATGCTCAAGTCTGTACTCGCCCAGATATCGCTTATATTGCTGGAATGCTAGGTCGTTATCAGACTAATCCTGGCCTAGATCACTGGAAAGCAGCTAAGAAGGTCCTTAGATATCTGCAAGGGACGAAAGACTATAAACTGACTTATAGAAGAAGTGATCATTTAGAAGTGGTAGGTTATTCTGATTCTGACTTTGCCAAATGCAAAGATGACAAGAAATCCACTTCGGGCTACATCTTTATGTTAGCAGGCGGACCTATCTCATGGAAGAGTCATAAACAACAGTTAACTACAACTTCCACAATGATGGCAGAGTACATTGCTGTTTACAACGCAACCTGTCATGGAATGTTGCTTAGAAATCTGATCACTGGACTCAAGATTGTTAATTCCATTTCTAGACCATTGAAGCTTTACTGTGATAATTCAGCTGCCGTTAGTTTCTCGAACAGTAACAGTTCGACTGGAGCTGGTTTATATCTTGATACGAAGTACTTGTTCGTACGTGAACGAGTTGAGGAAAATAATCTTTGTATTGAGTATATTAGTACTAAAGATATGCTTGCGGATCCGATGACTAAAGGTCTCCCACCTAAAGTTTTCGAAGAACATGTATCGAATATGGGACTTACTAAAGACCTTATTTAATGGCATATTGTACTAGCTTATGTTTTAATTAATAAAATTTCCTCAGTTTGATTTTGTATGTCTCTAACATATGTTCTGCCGGTGTAATGACATATAGACAAATATAAATACAAATCAGACGCTAAAGGGCTGCGTATTTTGATCGTAACTGTTAGGTTTTAAATTGAGGCTATAGTATGACTAATGGGGGTCCTGAGTCGAATGATGATTCAACGGCTGTATTTCTCTGCTATAGTTCTTGGTTTAAAGCTAAAATGAGTGTTAACTCCTGGCCAGGCTTACCTAATACTCATGATAAATGATTACTTGGCTAAGTGGGAGAATGTTAGATTAAATATTATTTATTTAGTATTTAATCTTGTAGCCTATATAATCATTTATATTATATTAGATCAAAATATATTAATAACCTATTAATAATTAGTTGGTAATTGTTGATGGACCATATTACCCTTATTAACTAATTAGGTTTCCTCTTGGGTGTATAAATAAGGGGCTTATTAGAGAGTTAAAGGGTTAGACAGTTAGACACTTCACACAATCAATCAACCCTCATTAACATCAATTCGAACTCTCTCCCTCAACCGAATCCTTACCCTACTTTCGGTTATCATCACCATCATTACTTTACACCCTAAGGAGGAACCGAATCAACTTGACAAGCATGTCGAACTCAATGGCTGGATCTCTGACTGGATTCTCCTCTGCTTTGAATGCCATAACAGGTATGTTATTCATGTTTTCCATTTAGTTTAAACAGAACTGATCAACATACACATGTAAGAAATTTCAAAAGGAAAACAAAGCAACCATACCTGAATCCGAAAGTGAAGAGAGTCATCGGAAAAAAATGACTTTTGGTTGGAACCCTAGAGCGGTTCCCGTTTTCCCTAAACTCGGGTCCCTCATCGCGGCAGTCAAGGATTTTCTGTCGTCGTCCCATGGTCCATCCGTAAACACAACCGTCACTCATCTCACCGGAACCCTAGTTTCGCATTCCCCTCTCTGTGCGGTTGCTTCCATTAGAGAAAGAGACACGCGTTGATAGTTCCGGTGAGATCAGGCCGGCGATTCTGTCGTCGTCCCATGGTTCATCCGTAAACACAACCGTCACTCATCTCACCGGAACCCTAGTTTTGCATTCCCCTCTCTGTGCGGTTGCTTCCATTCCCTCCCTGTGCAGTTGCTTGATTCCACCATTAATCACCGGCCTGAGGCCATGGCTGGAACGATCTCTCGCAGCCACTGTCTTGAGTGATGTAAATCCCCCATTCTTGCTTGCCCTCTCTCTTTCTCTAATATGATAGAGAAGATATTGATGTTTGAAGGGTTTGGGGGTTTTCTAATCACCGCCCTTTCCAGATGACTTTCAATGAGACAACGCGTGTCTCATTTGGTGATGAGGCCTCCACCGCTAAATGGGCCAATCATATATCACCAACAAAAAATAAATTATTAATTTTCATTATAAACACTGTTCATTCCATTCGTTTTTTATCATATATTTTTTTATCATATATTAATTGTCAAAATAAACAATGTGGAATAATTACTTTTTCAAAATAAACACACTGACTCTGGCTAACTTTATCCATCGAAACATCAATTTATGTGCTAAGCCTCATATGTTGATTTATGATTGGCCTAAACACTTTAAAAAGTTGATCAACAATTCAACATTGTCTTTTTTCGTAATTTTCTATGAAAGTTCGGATGCACGTTGTAGGGCCTTATGAAAGTCTTCTTTAATCATGATTATATAGTAATTCAATAGTTCACATATGAAAAGAATACGCGTTGGGTTGACGTTAAATTGCACACGGCTAAACTACCATCCATATATTATACTCCCTCCGTCCCATTTTAAATGTCCAAATTTTCACTTTTTGTTGTCCCAATTTAATTGTCATTTCCAAATAATTTCCAGTTTTTCCCTTACCATTACAAACTTCTATTTTTTGTTACCCAATTTAATTGTCATTTCTAAGGACATTATTGTCATTTTACAACCCAAAAAATAAAATACTCAAATATTTCTTAAATTGTGTGAATGTGGGTCCGATGACATCTAAATAGGGACGGAGGGAGTATATAATATATCCACCCTCTAAATTCAGTACATCCCACCCCACCGGCAAAAATTTTCTTCTTCCGGCTAAAAATGAGTAACAAAAACAAGTCACCAGCTCCCTCCAGTTCAAGCCTATGTTTAGACATTAACGATTACACGAACCCCGTCGCCTATCCACCACAAGTACGACCCTTACCTTATCTAGAGCAAACTACATATGGTGCTACCCGCGATATGTCAGAAGATTGGTCTGGCAAAGGCTATGATTCTAGTACACAGCAACGGCCCAGACTCTCCGGCGTTTCTGCACGAGATCGAAAGAACAAAGGAAAATCCGATGGCATGGAGACAGTTAACCCGGAGGCACACTACGTGGAGAAAGATGGTCCTAAAAATTGTATTTGTGTGATACTGTGATCAGTTTCTTGCAATCTTTGAGAAAATAAAAAATTGATTTGTATTTTTCTTCATCGGATTTATTTATGATTTGTAAAATCTTGCTTTTAAGTTTTAGATCGTTGACAGAAACAACAGTTTTATTTGATAAGTTATTTTGGTCAAGGTTTTGATAACACCTGTAATTTAGAGATTACATGTTTATTGTTAGAATATGTATCGTGGATTTGGACGAATCGGATTTAAAACAGTTTTAAGATGAAAAAGGAGGTGTAGTTAGGTGGCCTCATGTGGCCACTCATGCCATGCTTGGTAAAAAGGGCTCTTAAGGAGTCTTGTGAGGTATTATTGAGGCTTTTATAAAAGGGAAAATAACTAAAAACGATTAAATTTTGGGTAAATTACACTTTTCGTCTTTTATGTTTGTACCGGATTACAACGGATGACCTTTAACTTCAATAATTACAGTCATAATCCTTTATTTGAAAAACTCGTTACATCTTTCATCCTTTAGCACTAACTATGTTAAAGATTTTAATCAAGTCTATATATATAAGGGCACTTTGGTCTTTTTACCAATCTAGTTAAAATAGAAAATGAAATTAAAAAGGAAAAAATATCAAACGACAAATCACAACTTCCCCAAATTATATTCACTAAATTGGATCAAATAACCCTACCCTTTGTCTACTTCTACAAAACTTTTCATCGAATGATTCTATGAACAAATCACCACCATTAATGGCGGAATTAACCACAATTCAATCATCTGCCACCACCCCACCACTCCCATATCTGAGTTGCCCTCCAACTGTTCGATCCTTGGCCTCAAAGAAAACAATGAACACATTGGCTGGATCGAATCAGTACCCACTGAATGTGATTCTTCAATTGAGTTCCAAACGTATTGATCAAGCACTCGAAATCTGATAAAGGTAGAAATCCCCTTTCCAATATGAGTTTCAACACCCTATTTCAGGTGTAACACCTCGTAAAATAACGTCCAATGATGTATCGACACGTGTGCTAAACCCTAATAAAGTCAAACGTTGAATTTGAGGGACTAATTTTGCGAAAAATCGAAAACTTTGAATGCGAAAGGACTAAAAGTGTCAACACGCTTAACATAAGCCTCTGAATGACGTTACACAATATTCAGATTCACAAATAAGCCACTTGTTGGTCGAAAGGAACCGTTTGCTTAATTATTTGAAAGTTTGCGCGTCGAAGAGTTAAAGCGTCAACATGTAAATTCTTACCTCTGAGTGACCTTTTAACAAACCGAGAGCTTCATGGTGTGTGATTATAATCTCGCGAATACCCGATATTGGCCATCTAAGGCTTTTATGCCTATAAGTGGCGTTACGCGCAACTTTACAAGTTAAAGGGGTTAAAAGCGTCAATATGTTTAATTATACCTCTGATAGACCTTTTAATGAAACCGAGGTATTATAAAGTGCAATTATACTCTCGAGAATGCTTAATATGGATTACATAGGACTTTGATGTTATTAAACGATAATACCCGCAAGTTTGCGCGTTAAAGGGACCAAAAGCGTCAACTTCTAAAAATATACCTTTGAGAGGTCATTTAAGCAAACTGGAGCATCGTGTTATTCAATCATACTCTCGGGAATGCCTGACATGGATATCATTAAACGACATTTCGCGCTACTTTGTGTGATTAAGGGACTAAAAGCGACAACTAGCAAAACTACGCTTTTGAGAGACATTTTGAACGCACCAGAAACTTCGTAATGTTCGTTCATACCCTCGAAAGTATTTAATAATAGCCATGTAAGACTTCTATACCGTTTCGCGATGATGCGCGCGAATTCGCGAATTAAGGGGTTAAAGGCGTCAACGCGCGAAACTACACTTTATTATGAACTGTGAATGGAACTGGAACTTCGTAAGGATCAATTAACTTCCGAGTGTGCCTAAGGTTGGCCGTATGAGGTTTCGTACCTTATATTAACATATTATTTATGAAACAAGAAAGTTATGTGCAACATGTGTCGAAAATGAAACATAGTTTATGCGTAAATGATGTCAGGGACTAAAGCAGCTTATCTGCCAAACTTGGGATGGCTGGGTTGGGCGAGTAGCAGGCCGCGAAGCCTACAAGGGCTGCTGTCTCGGGCCGCCAGCCCACAAACAACATCAGCAACATTTTTGTTACTGTTTTAAGTTGTTTCGTGCACTTTAAAAGCTGAGTAGAAGACTTCAGGGACCGAAACAACAATTGTGCCAAACTTGCAGATCTGGGCCGACGTCTTGGAGGGCCGCGTAGCCCACTTGGGTTGCCTACGCGGGCCGCGACCCAGTTACAGCAGCAGCAACTAGTTTATTTTTTGATGGTTTTTGCAAATTCTTGTTTCCACTCCCAATTAAAACCATCTAACAAAGCTGTGGACTTGTTATACTGTTTTTAAAAACCAGATTACACCTGTAATCATCCTATGGATTCCCTAAATACTTGTCAAAATCTTGTTCAATTCAAGAAACTATAAATAGGAGTGAACACCCACCTTGAACACTTGCACTTTTCATTCAATCAGCTATATCTCTCAATCTAAGAGGATCCTGAACTTTTGGGAACCTCTTTTCAGTCCATAGGACCGTTTATAAGTGTCCTTTCATGACTAGTTTGTTTTATTTGGCGATTAAATCCAAAAAGTCAAGCGTTTACGATAAACGCTTTGACTTTTAGCTAGACCATAAACGGTCAAGCCATTGTTCGCAACGAAAGTCGCAAAAGTAGACTTTTGCTTTGACTTTCAGTTCTGCCCCGATTTAGCTTAGTTTAGTTATGCCTTAGGGTTCCTTTGTGACCATATTATATGTAAGCATAACCCTCTGAGGTTATACTACATGATCCCATGGATATCATAGTTCATTATATGTTTCCGTTAAATGCTTAAAAATTGACTATTATGCCCTTTTGGTATTAAAACGAGATTTTTGAAAATGTGAGAGGACAAAAAGTTTTATTACTGATATGTATGTCCTAAAAATTTGACATCAGTTTATGGTCTAAAATAAAAGTTATGCAAGATATCGTAAAACAAAAGCTTTTTGTTAATTAAATTGCATTCTTGACGTAAATCATATTTAAACCCAACTTTTGGCACTAAACTTTCTACCCACTGTTATAATATAATATTTAGGGATTTTTGGAAAATTTTTTCGAATTTTATATTGACCATAGCATAGAGTTCTAGCATAAATTCGGTAATTGACGATAAAGACCTTTTTGTTAATAAAATGAGTTTAACATATGATATGCATACCAAACCTTTTCCTACTGATATCATATGTTAAATAAAATATTTTAAACACTTGGGACTGATCAAAATCTCAGATTTCCTTAAACAACCCGAATATCGTCAAATACCGACTTTTATGCGAAATAGGCGCATAGTATGGTTTAAAACCATATTTAGCACCTAAGACTTGTTACCTACTGATTTTAAAAATAAATTTTTATAGTTTAACATTAAGTATAAGTCTTGAACTCAGATTTCCAAATTTGACCTTAAAAACATATGTGAAATGACCAAAATGCCCCTACGGTGCATAGTTTGGCCATAAATGATAAACCTCACATATGTATGATATCCTACTGATGTAACTTGATAAAATTAAAGTTTTTACTGTATATTTTAGACCAGAACCTCATGTTGCTATTTAGCCTCTTTTATAAACTTTAAAATGACCAAAATACCCTTACGGGGCTTAAATTGGTTTTAAATTCATTTTGGGCATAATGGAAGATATCCTACTGATATCACAACATATTTTAAGCATAATAACTTATGGAACTTGTACATGACTCATCCGGTTACCCGTCATGCATATACGCGTTCGGTACGGTTTATGTAACTAGTTTGCATAAATTAGCCGAAACGGGTCAAACCTTATCATTTTTACTTCCAATTCCAGAATGTATTTAGTTTACCCATTTTATACAAGTCTTCATACTTGTTGGGTCTAAATCACATTATAATCCGGTCTTCGCTTAATCTTGCGTTTTGAACCGTAAACCTTTCTTAAAAACTAACCGGTCTAAGTTAAAACTTAAATAAGACCCGTTAGAAATCTAAGAGGTTAATTAAAACCTTAGTTCCAGATTAGGAGCCGAGTAAAAGGTACTTGCACTTGCTGATTAGAATATAAGGCTAAGAATAAATTACATTTTAGCTCAGGTTAATACTTTTAACTTATTTTCCGTTATACGGGCTTGGGATACGGTATTATAATAATACCGCTTGGTCGGGTATGAAATCATTTAATCGGATTGTGATTAATAAATTTACATAACCCGTTTTAATCTGTTTTGTTTGATACAAAGCCTTTTGGGGGGTTAATGACCGTGTCCTGGATATCCTCGGCTCATTCATTTGAAATGGCCACGGCTTAAGCACGGGGTGTAGGCATACACCTGACAGTTGCGTATGTATAAACGGTATCTCACTCGTGAGGAAACTTCTTGTGGGCCTATACTTGTGACGTGTCTATTAATCTTGTACCGGCTCTTCTATTCCGGCCCTGAATGGACGACAAATATATAAATCCGTATAGAAGATTATTTTAAATAATTGTCCGAAGTTTTAAAAGATTTTGTGTCTTGTGCATCCAAACCAATTTTATAAATACTTTTCAAAAGAGTCAGTTAATTGTATTTACCAGTGTAAACTGACATATTTTTCAAAAAGATTAAGTGCAGGTACTACGCGTAATGGGCTGGAAACTCCTGAGTATTAGTCTTGCAAGCTTTTAATACTTAAAGTCTATTGAACAATATTTACTTCCTGTTTTGATACGCCTGTGGATCCACTTACAACCGTTGTGTAATATTTTATTATACTTTCGATTCGGTTTGTATTATTACTTTAGACTTCCTCTGTGCATTAAACTATGATTATTTGACTGTTAGGGGAGGATTTTCCAAAGATCAGTGATTGTCAATTACTGTCGGGCTTAGTGATCCTCAATTCTATTGAATTAGTGATCCTCAGAAGTTATTGTGGGATCAGGATCATGGATCATCATTGTGATCCTTACACTAACGATTGTCTACTTTGAATATGAAGTTGTTTTGCAGGAGTACGAGCTTGGACTTGGTCTTGGCAATATTCCTGGAGCATATTCCTTATTTATTCCGCACGTGATTGACCAATGTGGACATTATGGAGTTCGTGGGAGACTTGCATGAAATGCGGAAAGTTAGTTAGCTTAGATATTTTCCATTTTTAAAAGGGGATAGCGAGCTTTATTAGAACACTTGGCTATTTTTAGCTTAACACACACACTCGTAACTGCTCTCATCCGCTCTCGACAATTTGCTTGGCGATTACACACCTTTTTGCACATTACACTCTAGTGATCCTTGTAACTAGCTCGCTATCATCCGAAGTTGTATTACATTTTCTGTTTAATTTGAGTTGGTGATTGGTAGTTTCCATCACCCGAGGTTTTTTATGCCGGAGATCAACTCTTGATCAAGGGCTTTTTCCTCGTATAAATCTTT
Source organism: Helianthus tuberosus (assembly GCA_030545235.1). Classification (NCBI taxonomy): domain Eukaryota; kingdom Viridiplantae; phylum Streptophyta; class Magnoliopsida; order Asterales; family Asteraceae; genus Helianthus; species Helianthus tuberosus. Next base: position 23,825,326 of record CM060400.1, read on the forward strand.
GTGTCACTTGTTCATTACATTTCTGAGTGATCCTTCACATTGTTCATTGATTCAAGCATCACACCTCACAACAGAAAGTTTGGTTGCATTATCTTAGCTTGATTTTTGACCAAAACAGTTTGGCGCCCACCGTGGGGCAATTGGTGCTTCATTCCTAAGAAGATTCATATTTTTGCGGTCATTTTGGTTCGTTACAACCAAGCAGATGGCTTCCTCAGCGAAGAACACTTCAAGTTTAATGCCATCGTTTAGTTCTTCACAAGGTGTTCCTCCTTTGCCTCCACCACCTTCTGGATCCCAGAAGAATGCTGATAACGCTGCGAAGAGACAAACCCCCATTTTTCCAAAATCGCCAACTTCTTCTGCTTCCACTAATCCTACTAATAGTGATCTCTTTACTTTGATTTTGCAGATGAGGGATCGCATGCAAGAACAGGATAAAACCAACGAAATGATCCTCAGGGAGTTAGGTGATATCAAGAAACAGAAGAAATCGGTGGAGGATCATTCCCCATTGATGCCCAGGTCGCTGAACTTCGACACTCCATTCATAACTTCCCAGCACTCAGCAGCTCCGGACGTGCAATACTTGGGTGAATTACCAGGAAGACGTTATGGAACAACAACAATGACTCAGGCTCTAGGATCTTACTTTCAACCTTCCGGAGCCTCTGTCTAGCATCAGGGATCCTTCGTCAGCTCAGGAGGATATTTGGGAATGCACTCGGTCCAAGGATCCTCCATGGTTCCAGGATCCTCTCAGGTCCAAGGATCCTCCATGGTTCGAGGATCCTCCTCTCAGGTTCAAGGATCCTCCATGGTTCAAGGATCCTCCTCTCAGCCTCAAGGATCCTTTCAGGTTCAAGGATCCTCCCAGCATCAATGATCCAACATCTTTCAGGATCAAGGATCCTTAAGGAGTATGCAGCCTCCAAGTTCGGATGCTCATCAAAGAGACTTCATACCAATGCAGACCATTGCTTCATCTGGTCCTTCGATCATACCGGAGTCCCGTCAATATGGATTCACATCTGGAATTCCAAACATGAATCCTTTGGGAGGTAGCACTTTCAATAATTCTTATAACACTAACCATGGCTCCATGCAGGATACAAGTATCAATCAAGCTATGGCTAGGGAATTACAGAAGCTTAAGGATATGATATCCAGTGTCCCAGCAGTGGTCAAGCCCATTCCTGAGATCGCAGATGGTAGCCATAGGATATCTCGCTTTGCACCACCCTTGTGTGATGATGAGATACCCAAAAGATTCCAGATACCATCCATGAAGCTGTATGATGGTTCAACGGATCCAGAAGAACATGTGGCTCAATACAGGGAGAGGATGGAAATCAACCCAATTCCTGAGAGGTTAAAAGAAGCATGTCTATGCAAGGGATTTGGATCCACACTCACAGGATCTGCTCTTAAATGGCTGCTAAGTCTTCCCCCTTACTCTATTACTTCATTTGCTAATCTAGTTAATTTGTTTAATAGTCAATTCTCTTGTAGTAGAAAGTTTGAACGATTGACTAGTGATTTATATAGGGTAACACAAGGTTAAAATGAATCACTTAGAGATTACATCACTAAGTTTAGTAAAGAATCCTTAGACATTCCCAACCTGGATATTGCTACGGCTGTAGAAGCCTTTAAAATGGGTTTGCTTAGGGATTCATTGTTCTATGACGATCTTGTTATGACCCCATGCAGGAATCTTGATGAAGTAAGAACCAGGGCCCTTAGGTTCATCCGCCTAGAGGATGACAAAAGGATCCAGGAGAGATTGACAGGATCCTCAAATCAGGAGAAGCAAGGATCCTACTTCAGGAACAACAAATCAAAATCCTACAACAAATCTAATAACCAGAACGTACATGCAGTGGAACAAGAAGAGGATGATGAAGATTATCCTCCCATTTCTGAATACTGTTTTTCTGTTGATAACAATGAGCTAATCCTTGCAATGCAGAACCTAGGTGAGAAAGCTAGGTGGCCGAGAAAAAGTGATAAACCAGCTGCTACAAAGGATAAGTCCAAATGGTGTGCATATCATGAGGATTTCGGGCATCTCACTGAAGAGTGTATTGCACTTAGAAAGGAAATTGGTTACTTGTTAAGCAAGGGGCATTTGAAAGAGCTTTTGGGACGAAAGAAGTCAAGGATCCAGGATCCTGAAAGGATCCTGGAAAAGGCTCCTGCTCCTCCAGCAGATGCACAAGTTATAAACTTCATATCCGGCGGATCAGACATTTGTGATACTTCCTTTTCAGCAGCCAAAAGACATGCCAAGGAAACCAAGATGGATAATGGAGACAGACCCATCCGGACGTCCACTGTCACCGAGGATAAGATCATAACTTTTGATGAGGATGATCGTCTTGATGTTCAGGATCCTCATCACGATGGTCTTGTTATTACCCTGTTTATTTCTAATCATTTTGTTCGCAGGATCCTTATAGATGGAAGAAGCTCTGTGAACATCATTCAGCTTGATGTCCTCAAGAAGATGAATATCCCGGAGTCTGATATTGTCCCAAGATCCTCAGTACTTGTGGGATTTAGCGGAGAAACCAAGAATACATTGGGGGACATCAAACTCCCTATCTATATTGAAGGACTCCATTCTTATCAGAAGTTTTGTGTTATAGATTGCTTATCTTGTTGTAATGTTATCCTTGGCAGGCCATGGATACATGACATGAAGGCAGTCCCATCCACATATCATCAGTGCGTGAAGCTTCCTAGTCCATGGGGAGTGGTGAAAATTGAGAGTGATCAACAAGAAGCTAAGAATTGCTATACCTCATCAATGAAGCCAGCCTCAAGACCAAGGGAGCAATAGCAATTAAAGTATCCTTCAAGAGATGTCTTTGAGGCAAGAGAGCAGGATGTAAAAGAAATCCTCATGGATCCCCATGATCCTGAATCCAAGATCTTCATAGGATCAGGGATCCTTAGCGACAATGAATAGGATCTAGTATCCTTCCTTAAAAGAAGGAAAACTACCTTTGCCTGGAAGCATGAGGATATGACAGGTATATCTAAGGATATAATTACTCATAAGCTTGGCATTGACAGGTCATTCAAGCCTATACATCAGAAGAGGAGGAAATTTGCACCTGAAAGGAATGCTATTATCCAGGAGGAGGTAGACAAACTACTTCGGGCAGGTATGATAAGAGAGGTTAAGTATCCAAGATGGTTAGCCAATGTGGTTGTTGTTCAAAAGAAAAATGGAAAGTGGAGGGTATGTGTCGATTTTACTGATTTGAACAAGGCATGTCCCAAGGATCCTTTCCCATTACCCCACATTGACTCCATGGTGGATGCTACCGCGGGTCATGAGTTGTTGACTTTTATGGATGCTTCATCTGGATTTCAACAAATTCAGATGGAACCATCTGATCAAGAGGATACAGCCTTTATGACCCCAACTGGTATATATTGTTATATTGCTATGCCATTTGGACTAAGGAATGCAGGTGCTACTTATCAAAGGCTAGTCAATATGATGTTCAAGGAACAAATTGGACACACTATGGAAGTCTATATAGATGACATGGTGGTTAAGTCCAAGAAAGCTGAGGATCACCTTAAAGACTTGGAGGAAGCATTCGATATCCTTGATAAATTTAATATGAAACTAAATCCTTCCAAGTGTCATTTTGGTGTTAAAGCAGGTAAATTCTTAGGCTATATGGTGACAAAGAGGGGCATTGAAGCAAGTCCAGAGCAGATTGAGGCTATTGTGAATATCAAATCTCCTGCCAATGCCAAGGATGTGCAAAGATTGACAGGCAGGATCGCAGCCTTGAACAGGTTCATATCCAAATCCTCAGAAAAGTGCAAGGAATTCTATGACATCCTGAGGAAGAACATGAGATTTGAATGGACTGAGAAGCATGAAAGTGCCCTCAAAGCTCTTAAGGATTACCTATCCTCAGCCCCCGCCTTGATGAAACCAGAAAAAGGGGATATATTATCCTTATACCTAGAAGTATCCTCAAAAGCAGTAAGTGCGGTCCTTGTTAAGGATCACCAAGGTACACAACATCCTGTCTATTATGTAAGTAAGAGTTTACTTGATGCTGAATCCAGGTATTCACACTTGGAGAAACTTATCCTTGCATTAATTATGGCATCTACTAAATTAAGACATTATTTTGAGACTCATGCCATTATTGTTAAGACTAATTTTCCAATTAAGAATGTTCTCAGGAAACCTGAAATGTCAGGAAGGATGGCTAAGTGGGCAGTGAAGCTTAGTGCTTATGATATAAGATATGAGCCTAGAACTGCCATTAAATCCCAAGCCTTAGCTGACTTTGTGGCATATTTCAGTAGTGACTTGCAAAAGGAAGCTGAGTTAGAAGTTCAACAGTTAGAAGAAACTAAGGATCCTTGGATACTCTTCACTGATGGAGCCTCTAATGTCAAAGGAACAGGACTTGGAATAATACTAAAATCGCCACAGGGTGACATAATACCCCACTCCATAGCTTGTGAGTTTCAAACTACTAATAATGAGGCTGAATATGAAGCCTTAATAGCTGGTTTGCAAATTGCCAAACATATGAGGATCAGGTATCTTGAGGTACATGTGGATTCTTTGTTAATCACTAATCACTTTAATGGATCCTATGCTGTTAAAGGTGAAAAGCTAATCAAATACTTAGAGATAGTCAAAGAATTGGCACTCTCTTTTGTTTCCTTTAGTTTGACACAGGTACCAAGGGAAGAGAATGCAGAGGCTGATGCATTGGCCAATCTAGGATCATCCTTGAAGATCCCGGAGGATATCAAGATCCCTATTATCCATATCCTGACCCCTGCTATCAAGGATCATGTAGCTATGGAGATAGGAGAGGATTCTGTAATCATCCCTAGTGATGATACTCAATCTCATTCAGGATCATGGATCCTTCCAATCATGAGATACATACAACATGGAGAGATTCCTACAGGAGAAAACCCCAGGGCTTTCAAAATCAAGGTATCTCAATTTACAATATTGAATAACATGTTATATAAACGATCTCTTGCAGGCCCATATCTAAGATGCATTGAGGATCCTGAAATCCATGAAGTCCTAAAGGATTTCCATGAAGGAGATTGCGGAAACCACACTGGGGGCAGAGCATTATTCTCAAGGATCCTGAGGACAGGATACTATTGGCCTACTATGAAGAAGGATGCTGTGGAATATGCCAAGAAATGTGATCCTTGTCAGAGACACAGTAATATCCTTCACCAACCAGCATAACTTTTGCATCCTATATCCTCTTCTTGGCCATTCATGAGATGGGGAATGGATATAGTTGGAAAGCTTCCTAAGGCACCTGGTGGAAAAGTATTCATGCTTGCTATGACTGATTACTTCTCCAAGTGGATAGAGGCTGAAGCCTTTGCTCAAGTCAGAGAAAAGGAAGTGATATCCTTTATTATAAGAAACATTATTACTAGATTTGGTATCCCTTCTGAAATTGTTTGTGATAATGGATCCCAATTTATTGGGAGTAGAACTACTAACTTTTGTGACAGCTGGGGGATTAAGATGATAACATCAACACCAGTCCACCCACAAGCTAATGGTCAGGCAGAATCATCCAACAAGATCATCATCAACAATTTGAGGAAAAAGCTTGGATCCAAGAAAGGAAAGTGGGCAGAAGAACTACCTTATGTACTATGGGCTGATAGGATAACTCCCAAGAATGCCACTGGCCAAACTTCATTTTCCTTGGTATTTGGGGCAGAATCAGTGATCCCTACAGAGATGGTGGTTCCTACTGCAAGAACAAACATTCGTGATCCTGAAGAAAATGCTGAAAACTTGGTTCAAGATTTGGATACTATAGAAGAACTCAGGGATTTGGCAAGGATAAGGATGGCCAGTTATCAACAAAGGATGGCTGGAGCTTACAACAAAAATGTCAGGATCAGGAAATTCCAAGTTGGTGATATGGTGTTAAGGAAAGCATTTCAGAATACCACCAATCCTGCTGATGGAAAGTTGGCGCCAAAGTGGGAAGGCCCTTATTTGATTGAAGCTGAGGCAGGAAAGGGGGCATATCGATTGCTAACAATGGAAGGTGATTTGCTACCAAGAGCTTGGAATGCTGTACACTTGAAGAGATACTTTATGTAATAAGGATCCATGATCCTTACCTGACAAGTATCCTTGAAGGATCCTTACAGGACAGATGATCCTCGTTCTGGTAATATTCTAATCTTAAACTATTTCATTTTTTAATTATCTTATATAAGGATAAGGATCCTGCATCCTTTATCCTCCTTTCACTTGATTCTGAGTTTTGAAGGTTCAGGTATCCTTAACAAAGGATTGAGTATCCACAGAAGTATCCAGTTATTTGGGCTTGACCCCAGTCATTTGGGCTTGACCCCAGTTATTTGGGCTTGACCCCAGTCATTTGGGCTTGACCCCAGTTATTTGGGCTTGACCCCAGTTTGGGCCTGTCCCCAGTTTCGCCAGTAGCGCACGATGATCCTGGTATAGTTCATGGCAATGGGACCAGTACTCGCTTTAGGGGCTGACAATTTCATTGTACTGGCTATATTCAGGATCCTACGTATAATGGTAGACGTACCATACATCTGTTCCTAAGGTTTCTAATGTTTTCACGTTAGCTAAGGTTTTGGCATTTTCATGTCACTATGTTTGGATAGTCGCCAGTGAGGGCCATACTCCAGTTTACACACGATCCTTTGGGCTTGTCCCCTGTTATCCTTTGGGCTTGTCCCCAGTTATCCTTTGGGCTTGTCCCCAGTATATTGGGCTTGTCCCCAGAATTGTTGGGCTTGTCCCCAGTTACTAACTTTTATCTTATATTGGCTTAGTCCCAAGTTGTATCCTATTTTAGGTTTTCGAAGCTAAATGACCAAGGATCCATGATCCTTACCTTCCACTAAGGTTTATCTTTTGGTTATCCTGATTATAAGTGTTAAAGGATAGGATCCTAACTTGGATTCTCAGGTATGATCCTTAATTACTTTGATTTTATTTATTATTTACATACGTGACCCTTATCCTTTGGCAACTGAACCTATGATCCTTAAATTACACTACTTTTCAGAACTTGTCGACTATAGGATATGTGATCTTTGATCATATCCTAAACTTTTTGAGGATATTTATTAAATTTTCCCTCTTTGCTTAATAAATTCAGGCAAAATATATATCACAACAATTGAAAAGTAAAGTATTCACAAGGATAACAACACGGGAAATAGTCAAAAAGTTAAGATTTTATTTATTCACAAAACATTAAACCCCTCAAGGTTGTCAAAATTGCCAACCCACGTTTCTACCAGCAAAACGTGGCCCGTCCACATGGGTTGGCAAAGGGTGTCCATTGTTTACGGGTCTTGAGATTGCAGGAAATAAAGGCGGAAGGATAACGAGTGGCTTCATCCCCCAAACAGAGGATCCATCCACCACCCATTATCCTACCTATTGTCCAAGGATCCATGATCCTTCACCCTAGAAACTATTGTCTAAAGTTATTACAACCCGAGATTGTTTCAAAACACCATAACCAAAATAAAACTACCAAATTCTAAAAAATGGGCTCCGGCTACGTCTAGAAATGTCCTTCATCGCCCATTCCTGCAGCCTACACCTTTGCTGCATCACCATCACCTCCAGCTCCAGCATCATCACCTGCCTGATCCTTGCCGCTGCCACTCGCCTCGATTGCCAAGACCTCACCAGCCTCTTCTTCGTCATCCAGCTCAGCCAACCTAGCCTTCCAGCCCTCTATGTCCCAGCTGCTCTGGTCAAAGTCAGGATCCTGAGCTTCATGGGCCATCTGCAACTTGGTTTTGTACATAGCAATGGCAGCAGAGACTTTGGCATCATTGGTGATTTCACTCTTCTCCTGGTCAGTAGTGATATGAGCCAGGACAAGTTCCCTCTTCACCAGATTGACATCATTTTCAAGGGAGGCAATCTTCTGATCCTTGGCCAACACCATCTTTTGGAGGTCCAGGCATTTTAGCTCAACCTCTTCAACATTGCCTACGTAGTCCTCGATTTCGGCAAATTTCTGCAAAAAGACAATGTAAAGTTTAGGATCACATGATCCTCAAGTGGGCAGGATAATTAAGCTAAGTCAGTGATCCTTACCTCAGCAAAGTACTCAAGGAACTGATGGCGGATCAGAGGCAGGCCTTCAAGGGTGTCGGTAGTCTTCCTTTTCTTGCCACCCTTGCCCTTAGAAGTGGTTGCCTTGGGGATCGTGACAGTTGGACTGGCAGCAAGCTTCTTCTTTGAGGATCGGACAGTGTCAAGATCAGTGACACTGAATTTGGAGGCAGATTTTGAAGATTTTCCAGTACCTACACATCCAAAATAGATAAGTATCCTTATTTCATTTTAATTTAAGCATTTAATTACATATAAACATGGATACTTACTCGACATAGTGACAGAACCTGAGGATACTTCTTGAGAATCCTGGGTATTTGCTTGAAATGATCTTATTGCAAGATCAAGTCTCCGGAAAGCAGCAAGCCTTTCCTTCGTTGCAGGTGTTGTAATAAGGTGTGCGATAGTAATAGCTGCAAAATAGAGACAAAAGGATGTTAGTGATCCTCAAACAAAAACAAGGTTATCCTGTGATCCTTCTCAGGATCCTCTATCCTACCATGAGTGGTCCATTTTCTAGGCAGATCCTTTCCATCAGGGATAGAATCCCTTTTGACAAAGAAGAATCGCCGTTTCCAGTTGGTGTCATTCTTAGTGGCTTTGAAGATGGGGTGTTCTTCACCAGGTTTATGTTTGAGTAGATATCAGTGAGATCCATGGCTAACGAGGTCATACATCTCTGCAAACTCCGACATTCCCAGATCAATACTTTCATGCTCAATGATTCTTTCAAGGGTATACAAGACCCTCCAGATCATAGGCATTGCTTGGATGTAGGAGATGCCGGTGAGAGAGAAGAAGGATTGGGTGAAAGCTGGAAAAGGATACGAGTATCCTATTGTAAATGGGGTAACCGGAAAAGCCACCCAGGTTTTAGAAACATAGTCACTTAGAACGGTGGGATCAAATGGTTTGAAAACGGTGTTTGCCAGAAAGCAATGTCGGATTCTGTCTATCTGTGGATCGGTAAAGCAGCATCTTTCTTTCGCAGAATCTTTGATGATCCCTTGGGACTTCAAGGGACTGTCCTTTTTGTGATCCTTAACCGGCGAAGATCTCAACATCATCTTGATCACAGAAAGAAGGAACAAAGAAAAACAAGAAACAAAGTTGAGAAGATGAAGAGAGAAAGGAAAGAGAAATACCTGATCAAGTCTTCGAATGAGGATTTAAAGGATGAAACGCATGAATTTAAATGCTCTCTAACCCTTATCTCTAACTTCAATTTATAATGATGATCTTGCAGAATAGTCACTTCAGTAACGTCAGGATGGCAACGGCTAGTCAGAAATTAACGGCAATATATCCGTTGGTTTGTTACGGATAAGGACGAGAAAATATAACTCGTTTATTTACACTTTACTCCTTATATTTTAGGGGCAATTGTTAGGGGAGGATTTTCCAATGATCAGTGATCCTCAATTACTGTCGGGCTTAGTGATCCTGAATTCTATTGAATTAGTGATCCTCAGAAGTTATTGTGGGATCAGGATCATGGATCATCATAGTGATCCTTACACTAACGATTGTCTACTTTGAATATGAAGTTGTTTTGCAGGAGTACGAGCTTGGACTTGGTCTTGCCAATATTCCTGGAGCATATTCCTTATTTATTCCGCACGTGATTGACCAATGTGGACGTTATGGAGTTCGTGGGAGACTTGCATGAAATGCGGAAAGTTAGTTAGCTTAGATATTTTCCATTTTTAAAAGGGGATAGCGAGCTTTATTAGAACACTTGGCTATTTTTAGCTTAACATACACACTCGTAACTACTCTCATCCGCTCTCGACAATTTGCTTGGCGATTACACACCTTTTTGCACATTACACTCTAGTGATCCTTGTAACTAGCTCGCTATCATCCGAAGTTGTATTACATTTTCTGTTTAATTTGAGTTGGTGATCGGTAGTTTCCATCACCCGAGGTTTTTTATGCCGGAGATAAACTCTTGATCAAGGGCTTTTTCCTCGTATAAATCTTTGTGTCACTTGTTCATTACATTTCTGAGTGATCCTTCACATTGTTCATTGATTCAAGCATCACACCTAACAACAGAAAGTTTGGTTGCATTATCTTAGCTTGATTTTTGACCAAAACATTGACTATGATGATATCAACTACGTTACAATACTCCCCATCGGGCCCACCGGTAATACGTGGAAATATCGGGGTGTGACAGGTTGGTATCAGAGCCAACGTTTGAGTGAATTAAACACTAGCCTTTAGTGTTTAATCTCAAATGACACAGTAGCATATTCCTTAGACTTTTTGAGTCTAGACTTAACATAGGAATACTCTCATCCCTATTAAGTAAACATTGTTTTTGATTTTATGTGTTTTGAATATGTAACCAAACAAAGAAGCCGTTGATGGAAATTCTCTACATTCGAAGCCAAGAAATGCCGAGCTTCGTACCACGGCTAGGATAAGCGTGCAACCAGTTGGAGGAAAGACCTTTATGGACCTATTCCCAAAATTAAACCTGTTTAAATTCTTAACCAGATTTCAGAGTCCATACCAGAAGGTCCCTACGGCTCCCACATTGAAGATGATACATTTGGATACTATTAATCCCTATTTCCTCTCCGAATTTTGGAATTCCAGACTTGGACTATACCAGTCAAAACCCAATCCGTGATCCATAACATTTTTTTTAAAAACCATTGAATCCTTGGATTCTATTTCTGCGACGGATTAGGATTTGAAATATTTACTTTATTTACTAAAGATTTTCAGTGTCGCTACCGCGTACGATTAATAAAGAATAAAAATAATCGGAATAAAGCAAGGAAGACATTAGAAAACCCTTCTTCTATTAAATTTCATTTTCCTTTAAGTCCCTGTATGGGCATTTGATTATTGTAGTCCTTTGTGGACGTATTATTTCATCATAGTCCTTATAGACTTACCTCTTTTGATAAGACTCCATATATATACGTTTATCTATTATAGTCCCTTTGAGGACATTATATTTCAATATAATCCTTTCGAGAACATTATATTTCAATAATAGTCCCTTCGTGGGCATCATACTTCAAAATAGTCATTTCATGGACATTATACTCCATTGTAGTCCTTATATGGACGTGTAATTTCAATAAAATCTTTTTGTAATCATGTTATTTCATTAAAAATCTTTTGTAGACATGTTATATCATCAAAGTCCCCTTTTCGAATATAATAATTCATTAAAATCCTTTTGAGGACATATCGTTTCACTATAATCCCAATGTTAACATAACTTATAGTCCCTATATGGACTTATATTTTCTTTTCCGTTCCCGCGTGGACTAGCATTACTTTAGAGTCCATATAAGGACCTATCTAATCTAAATAGTCCCAGTTTGGACATTTGTTTATTATAATCCTTATATGAACATATCTTTCGATTTGAGTCCCTGTGAGGACATCTGATCAGCAATGTCCTTTGTGTGCATGCTGTACCAATATAGTCCTTTTTATGGACACAATATTTCATTAAAATCCCTTTGGGGATATGTTATCTCTAATTAGTCCTTTCGTCGACACGAGATTCCATTATAGTCCCTTAGTGGACATGATACTTCATTATAACCACTTTGTAGGCATGACATTTCGTTATAGTCCCTTCATAGGCAAACTGTTTCAATATAGTCCTTATGTGGACTTATAATATTTTTATAGTCCTTATACGGACTTATATTTTCCTTTTTAGCCCTCTGTGGACAAATAGGATACTAAAAGTCCTGATAAAGGCACTATTGTAGATTTCTTAATGATTTATGGAAAGTTTTGAAAATTTTATATAGGTATTCATTTCGTCCTTTATCAAACAATAGTATCAATTTTATTCACGCTTTATCGATTTGCTAAATAATTTCAAAAGATCTTCCTAACGGTATAACCTAGCCAATATGTCAATACAGACATGCTATGATGGTAAAACCCTCTTAAGACAATTAATCCTTGTTAACATCTAAGAATATGTTAACACTCCTGGCAGTGTGACTTGAGAAACCACACTAGCCGTCAAGGTATTTGGACTATGTCCAAGCCTTAAAGCCTGTATGATCGAATTAGATCATGGCAAGTATCATCAATGTGATGATCATACCATAAACATCCGTTAGAGATGAAACGCCTATGGGCTATACTTGTTGACCCTTAAGACAACGACAGTTGTGGTCTATGACCCCCTGTCTAAGGATATTGGACTATGTCCAAGCATAATAATCTATATGATCAATGTGAACATGACTAATATCATCTAATATGATGATCACGTTATTTAACATCCCTTAGTGATGTTTTCGCCTACGGGCCATATTATATTGTCTATTGTGACAAAGACAGTGGTGATCTTCTATGATTCCCTGTCCAAGGTGGTGAGCTATGCTCAAACCTCATAGTCTATATGATCAGTGCAATCAAGACTAATATTATCAAAAAGATGATCACGTTTAATATCCTTATTAATGTTTTGCCTATGGGCTGTATATTATATTGTCCATTAGTGACATTGACAAATGTGACCGTTATGGTTTACCGCCATAGGTGATGGGCATTGCCCAAGCCTTATGGTCTATGAGATCGATAAGATCATTACTAATATCCTTAATTACAATAGTTATATAAATGTATAAACATCCATTAGTGATGTCCAATTATTTACCTATGTGGCAAAATAAATCGTCTTTCAAAGGCAATGACAGTTTAGTCTACGACTTACTGTCCATAGGTAAAAAACTACGTTCAAATATTAAATCCCCTAATCTAATAAGATTGCGGCTTATATATTAATGTCCTCTGTGACAGGCTTTTTGTACCATATCCTATATGTCCTTTGCGGCAAAGTCTTCGTGCCTTATGGCTATTAATGTCCTTCGTGACAAGCCTATGTGCTATATTTATATGTCCTTCTTGACAAACTCATGTTTCATAATTTAGAAGCCCATGTGGCAAGGTTTTGAGCTATTTAAAACCGTCAATATGGTAAGGACAATTGTGACATTGTGATCCCCTGTCAAAAAGGTAATGGACTTGATCCAAACCCTAAATGTTATTGATGGACCTTTTGTGACCTAGGCTAAATATAAATGTTATACATTCAAATAACATTTATTAGAAATATTCATACCCTATTAGCCTGTATGGTATAATGATACCATGGTTAGTGTATGTTAGGTCATCAGGATGATGACTAGCTGTTGTAGTACAACTAAGAAATTGTTTCATTTGATATTAGGGACCAAGTCTCGAGTATGGCAAACTCGGATAAGACAACCAACAATCGCGTCATTGATAAAGCAACACATGCTATTGATGCTACAATTGTGAACCTCAAAATTTACAGAGATGATCTCCAAGCTATGATTGACGCAGCTGTTGGAAAAGCTATGAGAAAGATCATGAAAAAGTTCAAAGAACCCAATGCTACTTGCTCCAAATCCCATTTAAAACCACACTTCTTTACTCATGAAAAGGATTTTGTTCATGCCTCGAATGCAAAGAATGGACCAAAAAGGAAAAGGAAGGAGGATAACTCCCAGATTTCTCAGATAAAGGGTAAGATTGAACTCAATAAGAACCAACAAAAGTCCAATAAGAAACCTGTATGCAGGACCTGCCATAAAAGGCACTGGGGACAGTGTCTAATGGAACAAAGGCTAAAGCAATGTGGCGTCTGTAAAAGAACTGGTCATCAGTCTCACGAATGTAGGGACATATAGGACGTAGTCTGTTTCGGCTGTGGCGAGAAAGGCCACATCAGGACTAACTGTCCTAAAACTGTCAAAAGGGGTATAGCTAAGCTTGGAAAGGCTAAGAAAGGAAACGCCTGAATTACCAAATGAATGCCAGAGACAGTACATATCATTAATATCATTAGGTACATACCTTATCATTATCAACGATATTTTCTGCTAAGCGTCTTGATTTAATTCGGGGAATAATAAGTCTTTCATAGATCATAAGCTTAGCAAACTTTTAAAATTCCCCATAAGAAGTCCAGATATTAAGTATAAGGTAGGACTTACTGACGATAATCTTAGAAACCGCTTCTTGTATTCTCGTCGAATAATCTTCATACATAAGATCAGGAGTACTCTATCTTTAGATGGAGTACAACAATATATGTTATTTTATTTTTGTTATCTCAGTGATTTCTATCAACTGCGAATGCCCGATTATGCCTGATAAAAGCGCCATTTGAGGATTCGCGTATCCTAGTGTGTCCCGTAGATTGCTTCCATGCCTGATTAGTATGGAGGTTTAATGCACGGAACCACTGAGATATTCGAATGGTTATATTGTACAAAAGTCAGCTAATGGTATTCAAAGAAGATATCCAGTATTGAAATGTCCAAATGGATGTCACTAATTAAGGCGTCCGTGCATTCATAAAGAAAAATGTGTCATTTATATGGCACGAATAGCGGTAGATGAACTGAAGCCTGAGATTCAGAATATCTCTGTTATCTCTGTGAATCTTGATTGTCTCCTTCATAGAACTACCCTGCTTACCCTTGAGAGGCAAATAGAGTTAAGAATAATATCCCGCTAAGGGCTGCATTATTGTGAAAGATTCATATTGACTAGTGTCAACTGTAATAGGAAGATTGAAACTCTAATTAAATGAGTTTTAAGATAAGGGTTCATAAAGCCCAATTCATAATTCTGAGAGCTCCGGTGTTATTAATTAAGAAAGACGGTTCAATATGTTTATGCATTGATTACCGCAACCCTACTAGGTAACGATTAAGAATTTCCATTAGCTGCCCAGAATCGTCGATTGGTTCGACTAACTATGAGGTTAGCTATTCTTTAAGATTGGCTTAAGCAGTAGTTGCAATGACTATCTCACCTTATATAAGCTCTCCTATAACTGATGGTTGTTATATAAGTACCAAGGCTGTTCCTTTGGGGACCTTGTATAGATGGAATGTCAAACGTCAGTTTGATGGACAGGACTTGGTAAGTCCAATTATCAGAATCTGAAGCTACCCTAAAGACAATGGATAAGATTATACAAATCAGTGATCGTCTGAAAGCTGCCAGTAATCGGCGAAAAAAAAAATCAATGATTGATGAAAGTCACAAACCTCTTAAGTTCTTAATAAGGAATAAGATTCAACTGAAAGTATCACCTTAGAAAGGTGTGCCGAATTTTAATTTAAAAGGGCTAGTTAAGCTCTGGATATATAGGATCATTCGAGAGAATCGAATATATCAAGATCAGTAGCCTATAAGCTAAAACTTACCTAAGGAACTTGATGGTAGTCACAGTGTGTTCCACACTGATGATTTAAGGATATGTCTAGCCGTTAAGTCGATAGCATTATGATGTGCAGATTAATGAAAACTTATGGTTTGATGAGAAACCAGTATCGATTAAGGATCGACAGGATTAAAAGCTCCAAAAGAAAGCATGTACCTATTGTAAAGGTAAAACGGAATACCGTTGGGGCCCCGAATATACACGAGAGGTCGTATTCACTTTGTAACAAAAGAACTCCTATCTTTTAGCAAATCTCAAGGTCGAGATTTCTTTTAAGGGGGTGAGGATGTAACACCTTGTAAAATCACGTCCAATGATGTATCGACACGTGTGCTAAACCCTAATAAAGTCAAACGTTGAATTTGAGGGACTAATTTTACGAAAAATAAAAAACTTTGAATGCGAAAGGACTAAAAGTGTCAACACGCTTAACATAAGCCTCTGAATAACGTTACACAATATTCATATTCACTAATAAGCCACTTGTTGGTCGAAAGGAACCGTTTGCTTAATTATTTGAAAGTTTGCGCGTCGAAGGGTTAAAAGCGTCAACATGTAAATTCTTACCTATGAGTGACCTTTTAACAAATCGAGAGCTTCATGGTGTGTGATTATAATCTCGCAAATACCCGATATTGGCCATCTAAGGCTTTTATGCCTATAAGTGGCGTTACGCGCAACATTGTAAGTTAAAGGGGTTAAAAGCGTCAATATGTTTAATTATACCTCTGAATGACCTTTTAACGAAACCAAGGTATTATAAAGTGTAATTATACTCTAGATAATGCTTAATATGGATTACATAGGACTTTGATGCTATTAAACGATAATACGCGCAAGTTTGTGCGTTAAAGGGACCAAAAGCGTCAACTTCTAAAACTATACCTTTGACAGGTCATTTAAGCAAACTGGAGCATCGTGTTATTCAATCATACTCTCGGGAATGCCTAACATGGGTTACGAAAGGCTTGGATATCATTAAACGACATTTCGTGTTATTTTGTGTGATTAAGGGACTAAAAGCGACAACTAGCGAAACTACGCTTTTGAGAGACCTTTTGAATGAACCAGAAACTCCGCAATATTCGTTCACACCCTTGGGGTATTTAATAATAGCCATGTAAGAATTCTATACCATTTCGCGATGATGCGCGCGAATTCGCGAATTAAGGGGTTAAAGGCGTCAACGCGCGAAACTACACTTTAGTGTGAACTGTGAATGGAACTGGAACTTCGTAAGGATCAGTTAACTTCCGAGTGTGCCTAAGGTTGGCCGTATGAGGTTTCATACCTTATATTAACATATTATTTATGAAACAAGAAAGTTATGTGCAATATGTGTCGAAAATGAAACTTAGTTTATGCGTAAAAGATGTCAGGGACTAAAGCTGCTTATCTGCCAAACTTGGGATGGCTGGGCTGGGCGAGTAGTAGGCCGCGAAGCCCACTGGGCTTGCTATCTCGGGCCGCCAGCCTACAAACAACAGCAGCAACATTTTTGTTACTGTTTTAAGTTGTTTCGTGCACTTTAAAAGCTGAATAGAAGACTTCAGGGACCGAAACAGCAATTGTGCCAAACTTGCAGATCTGGACCGACGTCTTGGCGGGCCGCGTAGCCCACTTGGGCTGCCTACGCGGGCTGCAACCCAGTTACAGCAGCAGTAACTAGTTTATTTTTTGATGATTTTTGCAAATTCTTGTTTCCACTCCCAATTAAAACCATCTAACAAAGCTGTGGACTTGTTATACTGTTTTTAAAAACCAAATTACACCTGTAATCATCCTATGGATTCCCTAAATACTTGTCAAAATCTTGTTCAATTCAAGAAACTATAAATAGGAGTGAACACCCACCTTGAACACTTGCACTTTTCATTCAATCAGCTATATCTCTCAATCTAAGAGGATCCCAAACTTTTGGGAACCTCCTTTCAGTCCATAGGACCGTTTGTAAGTGTCCTTTCGTGACTAGTTTGTTTTATTTGGCGATTAAAGCCAAAAAGTCAAGCGTTTACGATAAACGCTTTGACTTTTAGCTAGACCATAAACGGTCGAGCCATTGTTTGCAACGAATATGGCTACGTGATCGTAATTAGGTAGGTGTTAAACCCTCAAAAGGGAACCTCCTAATTATCACGTTTACTTAATTAATTGTTGGGTCAAAGTAATTAAAATAAAAGTCAAACGAGTCAGTTTTTAAATAAAATTCATAACTAATGATATAGAAACTATAAAATCAGTTTTGTCACTTTAATAAATTGGTAAATATTAATTGAACATGTCTAGGCATGTTCAACCCGACAATTCTAAGTTTAGGATCGGTTCGCAACTAAAAGTCGCAAAAGTAGATTTTTGCTTTGACTTTTAGTTCTGACCCGATTTAGCTTAGTTTAGTTATGCCTTAGGGTTCCATTGTGACCATATTATATGTAAGCATAACCCTCTGAGGTTATACTACATGGTCCCATGGAAATCGTAGTTCATTACATGTTTCCGTTAAATGCTTAAAAATTGACTATTATGCCCTTTTGATATTAAAACGAGATTTTTGAAAATGTGAGAGGATAAAAAGTTTTATTAATGATATGTATGTCCTAAAAATTTGACATCAGTTTATGGTCGAAAATTAAAGTTATGCAAGATATCGTAAAACAAAAGCTTTTTGTTAATTAAATTACATTTTTGACGTAAATCATATTTAAACCCAACTTTTGGCACCAAATTTCTACCCACTGTTATAATATAATATTTAAGGATTTTTGAAAATTTTTGTCGAATTTTATATTGACCATAGCATAGAGTTCTAGCATAAATTCGGTAATTGACGATAAAGCCCTTTTTGTAAATAAAATGAGTTTAACATATGATATGCATACCAAACCTTTTCCTACTGGTATCATATGTTAAATAAAATATTTTAAACACTTGAGACTGATCAAAATCTCAGATTTCCTTAAACAACTCGAATGTCGTCAAATACCGACTTTTATGCGAAATAGGCGCATAGTATGGTTTAAAACCATATTTAGCACCTAAGACTTGTTACCTACTGATTTAAAAAAAAAATTATACTTTAACAGTAAGTATAAGTCTTGAACTCAGATTTCCAAATTTGACCTTAAAAGCATATGTGAAATGACCAAAATACCCATACGGTGCATAGTTTGGCCATAAATGATAAACCTCACATATGTATGATATCCTACTGATGTTACTTGATAAAATTAATATTTTTACTGTATATTTTAGACCAGAACCTCAGGTTGCTATTTAACCTCTTTTATAAACTTTCAAATGATCAAAATACCCTTACGATGCTTAAATTGGTTTTAAATTCGTTTTGGGCATAATGGAAGATATCCTACTGATATCACAACATATTTTAAGCATAACAACTTTTGGAACTTGTACATGACTCATCCAGTTACCCGTCATGCATACGCGTTCGGTATGGTTTACGTAACTAGTTTGCATAAATTAGCCGAAACGGGCCAAACCTTATCATTTTTACTTCAAATTCCAGAATGTATTTAGTTTACCCATTTTATGCAAGTCTTCATACTTGTTGGGTTTAAATCACATTCTAATCTGGTCTTCGCTTAATCTTGCATTTTGAACCGTAAACCTTTCTTAAAAACTAACCGGTCTAAGTTAAAACTTAAATAAGACCCGTTAGGAATCTAATAGGTTAATTAAAACCTTCGTTCCAGATTAGGAGCCCAGTAAAAGCTACTTGCACTTGCTGATTAGAATATACGGCTGAGAATAAATTACATTTTAGCTCAGGTAAATACTTTTAACTTATTTTCCGTTATACGGGCTTGGGATACGGTATTATAATAATACCGCTTGGTGGGGTATGAAATCATTTAATCGGATTGTGATTAATGAATTTACATAACCCGTTTTAATATGTTTTGTTAGATACAAACCCTTTTGGGGGGTTAATGACCGTGTCCTGGATATCCTCGGCTCATTCATTTGAAATGGCCACGACTTAAGCACAGGGTGTAGGCATACACCTGACAGTTGAGTATGTATAAACGGTATCTCACTCGTGAGGAAACTTCTTGTGGGCCTATACTTGTGGCGTGTCTATTAATCTTGTACCGACTCTTCTATTCCGGCCCTGAATGGACGACAAACATATAAATATGTATGCAAGATTATTTTAAATAATTGTCCCAAGTTATAAAAGATTTTGTGTCTTGTGCATCCAAACCAATTTTATAAATACTTTTCAAAAGAGTCAGTTAATTGTATTTACCAGTGTAAACTGACGTATTTTTCAAAAAGATTAAGTGCAGGTACTACGTGTAATGGGCTGGAAACTCCTGAGTATTAGTTAAAGAGTCTTGCAAGCTTTTAATACTTAAAGTCTGTTGAACAATACTTACTTCCTGTTTTGATCCGCCTGTGGATCCACTTACAACCGTTGTGTAATATTTTATTATACTTTCGATTCGGTTTGTATTATTACTTTAGACTTCCGCTGTGCATTAAACTGTGATTATTTTGCTATGATGATATCAACTACGTCACGATACTCCCCACCGGGCCCACCGGTAATACGTGGAAATATCGGGGTGTGACATCAGGATGCGGCGAACCCTAACCCCGTGGAGAAGTCGATCCCTGTTAGTTTAGGGGTTTTTCATGATTCACCTAGTGCTTATGCTTCTATGGATGTTGAATCTATGGCCGCTGATGTTAATGGGTTGCAACACTATCTCCGGCACAGCCGCTGTGGTGGCAGCAAAAGCAGAAACGGTGAGAATTTTCTCTTATTAGATGAAACAGAGATCTGGGTATTTGGGGTTTTGTATTTCGATCCAAAAGATAAGAAAGGCGACAACTTGGAACAAGGGTTTGGGGATTTGGAGATGAAATAGCCGATCCCTGTTAGTTTAGGGGTTTTTCATGATTCACCTAGTGCTGATGCTTCTATGGATGTTGAATCTATGGCCGCTGATGTTCAGGATGTAGCTGGTAACTTGGTGAAGGGATTGTTAAATTATTAGTTTGTTAATTTAATTTTAATTTTGTAATTTAATTAGATTGGTAAAAAGACCAAAGTGACCTTATATAAATAGACTTAACTAAAATTTTTAACCTAGTTAGTGCTAAAGGATGAAAAATGTGACGAGTTTTTCAAATAAAGGATTGTGACTGTAATTATTGAAGTTAAAGGCTACCTGTTGCAATCCGGTACAAACATAAAGGTCGAAAAGTGTAATTTACCCTTAAATTTTTAAAAATAGTTGGTTAAAGCCCCATCCTGAGCCGTCTCACAGAAAAAAAATAATATCGCTGAAACGTCTTAAAAAATCCTTTCAACATTAACCAGCCATTTCTCGTCACGTGTATAAATTGGCTGTAGTGTAAGACCCTAACTTAAATTATACGATTTTCATATAGATTTCGTCTACAATATTGTAATTACGATTATACATACACTTCAAAATACGAGTTTGGTAAATCTTTTTTTTTAGATTTTACAACTTCTCAATATCATATATTAATATCGTCATTAAAACTTGACGACGAAACATAACGCGAAAGCTTGATTCTTGATCGTGTTCGATTTTTCGTTAAGCTTGATCGTCATCCGGCACTTCAAGATATACCTACATTTCATAAACCAATGAAATGAGTTAGTTATTTAACGGTTATAACTTTTCGAATTGAATTCGCATGACAAAACAATCAATCAGCAACACTTTTGCCACAAATAGTGACCCTCGCGGGCCGCGAGAGCCTCAGTTACTTTTGTCGCGGGGCGCGACAGCCGTCGTGTTGCGCTACGGTGATCACCCCTTCCCGTCGCGTGACGCGACACTCCCTTTTCGACAGCAAGTTTTGTTTGCAAACATGCATTTTCCAGCCAAACTTAATTTTTACGAAAATGGACATAACTCATGCGTTATTGATCCGTTTTACGATCCGTTTCTTCCTATGTGATCGTAAATTGATTCTCCATCACATGGAGTTAAAATCCGACGTCCGGATTAACAACTTTCTAGGTTTTTAAGCCCTCGGCTTATTATCTTTTTACAAAGTTTTAACCCGTTCATGATTTTATCATACAAACTTGTTTGTTTGATTCAGTTTTTTCATGAACATCATGTTATAACTACTTCCTATTATACAAGGTCATAATCACGGTTTAAATCACGGGTTTTTATGCATTCATAACCCGTTTTGCTTATATGCTTATTTTGACCCGTTAAGGGTATTTAAGAACTTTTAAGCATAAATCACGCTTATTCATTTCTAGCATTAAGTTTCCACATTACTTATCAAATGGTCTTCCACCACAACTATTATTGTGGTGGATTTAATGTGGTATATCATTTATTTCAAGTTCTATCTCTCGGTTTGTCTTTTCACGACAAGACGTATTTTAAGGCATTTGATTCACCAGGATCGTTTTCTTGATTCATTGATCAAGGGCGTTTTGGTCAACTTTAGCCCTTCTTTTACGACGAAGGACTTTTAACAACATAATTGACCAAAAATCGTACATCTTTGCTACTATCTTAATTACACATACCTGGCTCGGATCAAAGTATAGATCCGTTTTAATACATTGCTTTAATAATCGCTAATTAATAGCGATCCAATATCCATTCGATATTTACTCCTGTAAGTATATAACTCAACAAATAATCATTATTCGATATTGTCAAAGGGTAATATTTTCACCTTTTAACCCATTTGGTCTAAATGACCGTTTATCTTTGCGAGATGATATTTATTACCATCTCATGTACATGACTCGCTCTGGTTTACACCGTACGTTCATATTACTTATAATTTATTTCTTAATTTCTTTTTGACCCATCATGGCTAATGCCATAAGGTGTCTTTCAAACATTAACGGTTATCGTCAACACGTGACCGAATTACCATTTTACCCTTATTATTTATTTTGGTTTACCCTATAAGGTAACCATTCAAAACTCATTGTCTATTAGTCATTTTATGATTGAATAATCGTATTATTCCTTTTTTTTAACCATTAACCATGGTTTATTATTATTTTCTCTTGTTCCGACCAGTATCATGTCGCGTCGGAACATCATAATTCAAACATGACTTTATATTATTCATAACCTATAAAACATATAAGTATTCAATAAAAGATGTAAGCTTTACTTACCTTGCATCCAAATTATGTTTTTCCTTCATACTCTATTCGTTTGACCCGCTTCCTTCCCAAGCTTCCACCTAGCTTGTCAAGTGTCAAACTATCATCATAATTCGTAAGATGGTTAGCTTAGTCATTATCAATCACGACTATTCCATCTTACGGGCTTTATGTCAAATTTATCATTCGATAATGTCATTGGTCAGTTTGACTTTTAAAAGTCAAACTGCCTATTGACGTAAGTAATTACACGATGTAGCTTAACTACTCGTTTAAGTAATTTGTCAATTATCCGGTAAGCATCATTCTTAAGCTACCGTTTTAACCACTTATTAACCAAGTTCTTGTAATCTTAATTCATTCAATTAACACATGATGATATCAAACATCATTTTAACATGAATCGATCATCATTTTCATTTTATCATACAAAACCCAATTCAAAGTAAGTATGATCATATTCTCAAACATGCAATTTGTTCAAGTATTTCCTTATTAGTATCATGCATGATGATTCTAAACACAATGATATCATCAATTTCATCATATGATTAAAACCCACTTATTCTAGTGTGGTAAATCATCTAATCATTCAATTCATGGCGATATATGTATAATTTTCACTTAAGGTTTTGTTCCAAAGCAATTATACATCACTAATTCAGCCATAACTTCTATAATTCATACATAATTCGCGATTATGATGTTTCCTCAAATTTCACAACTTCACAAATCATCAAAGTTTTACATACCTTATGATCCCCTAGCTTGGGTGATCATTAATTCACGTTCAATTGTGAATTTGAGCTTCGTTTAAGCCTTCAATTTGATGATTTTGTATAAATAGGGTTTTGCTCCATGGGAGCTTCCCCTGAACATCCAGACACACGCACACACTTAGTGTGTGTGTTATTTTGTTTTAAGTTTTAATTATTAAACATTCAAGTTATCCAACTTTGGCCCCTCATGTTTGGTTAGTTATTAAGTAGGCTACAACCTACTTATTTCCAACAATATTCTCTCTTATTAACTAGGTTAAACATTCCTAGTTAACTTAGTGGGTTCGGGGAGATTACAACTAAGTTTATTTTAAGTCCCGTTAACTCGAACCTTTTGTAAACTTTATTTTCTTAAAAATGTTTATTCATCATTTTTTTTTCATATTAGGTTTATTTATTTAAATCCTAATATTTACCAGGTTAATTTTTACCACTAACGGTACTTTACCTGTCTTTTAGTATGAACATGGTTTGATTACCAAACCTGTTTTCGGGGTGTTACAAGTCTACCCCCTTAAAGAGGTTTCGTCCCCGAAACCTTTCTTATGTAGTTTATTGAGTTTAAACTCAATGCACTTGATCTCTAAAATCTTTTTGAGCATTGCTCATACCTTAACCATTTGTTTGTATTACCATAAAAGTATGGTAATATATTTTTGGTTACAAGCATATGCGTTTTTCATGCAAACAAACACAATTCAAATAACGTAATTTCGTTATTTCAACCAGTTTGGTTAACTTAGCGAAATGCATCGCTTTTATACTTTCGAACTCTTGATGAATCCGTTATTCTAAACTGTTTGAATGTTTTATTGAAATCTTTCACTTTTGACAAACAAACTATTTTGTTTTTGAATTTATTCATTCGGTTCATTCATACGGAATCCACTGATTCGAATTTCTTGATTTTATATTAATTATTTTAACACAATTAATATGTAATATTAACAAATTTCTAATAAGCATATAACCACATACATTATAGCTTTATCCTTCAATCGTGCTTTGGCTCGGTTGGACTTTCCGACACTTCTCTTGTGTTGCCTTATGATCGCTCAGTATAGGCGATCAATACTCTTCGTTAGTAAGGCCTTATAGGCCGTCATTTTCGTTTTGTATGTATTTACCCTTATTGTTTTGTTTGACCGAGTCGCCAATTTGGCCACTTAGTCATATAAGTTTATCGACTATGTTTATTTCACGCTAATCTTATAATGAATAGCGTATTAAAGAAATTCTAAATTTAAATTTTGACCTTAACCGGTCTCACTGACTAGACTCATTAGTCCAGTTACTTTATACCCATTGCTCGGGCTACAATGTGATTATATTTCACATTACTTTTCTTGACCGTGATCGCGTCACGTCATGTTTAAGTTTATATCAACTTTTTATTATCGAAAATATTCTTTTCAAATGTATCGTCCTACACCTATCGGTATCAAGACCTGTATCTTTTAATATTAACCATTTTCCAATTCCTTTCAAAATATTCATATTTGTTAAAACGTTGTTTCTCACTAAAACTGAAGTTTTAATTTAACGTCTTCTCTTTAACTTTTGTCAATTATTCATATCAAGAAATCGACAATTAAGAATTTATTCTTTTTCATTCTTATTTTATGCGGGGATTCTCAACCAGTTCCCTCGCTTTGTCTAAATAACCCATAGGTTCATTCATTTAGTCTCGTAGACTATTTCTTTAGGCTTTCACCTCTTTAATGCTAGGCCTTTATGGTCTATTTCTTTTTATTCATGCCGTAGACCTTTACACTGTTTATAACCCGAAGGTTGTGATGATCCCGTAGATCATTTCTGTTACTCATGTTATTCTTAAAATATATGTTTGGTGTCAAAGCACAATTTTGATGTTGAAAATCATTTGTATTCACGTTTGAAATCCGTTAATATTGATTGTAGTCCATGACTACGATCATTTTCTTTCGGACCATTTTTCCGACTTTATGACTTCTTATGTCATTTATGCGTCGGTTTATCTCATGCTTACCATTATCTGGTTTACATCTATATTTCCTTGCAACCCATTACCTGGTTTGCATTTTTCTTTTATATTTGTTCACGACTGGTTCATTAATATTTTGCGCTTCCATTGTTCGGTTTGCGCCTATATTCATTTTTTATCCCATCCCATTACCGGGCTCATTATACTCTCAAGCATTATGCTTTATTTAACCCGTTGACTTGTTCGTGTGAAATCCATCACTTATGATTAGTCAAACTTTATTAATTATTCAACCCGTTCAACCTCAAAATAGTTGAACATAATTATCAAAATTTCTGTTTGCGAAATTTTATCGTCTTTTAGTCATAACTTAATCCGAGTCTTTTGACTTGCAATCCACGTTCCCGTTTCTTGGTTTACGCATATGTTTAAATCCTTACCCAACAACTGGGTATTTTACCGAAGTCATAATTAATGCAACCATTCCAGTATGCATTAAGACTTCGTTTTAGTTTGTTTGGTTGTCTTAGCGAAATCCATCGGTTTTATTCGACCAAACCTTTATTCTTTATTTTGACCATCCTTAACGGCCTTATAAAATTTCTGAATGATGATGATCATCATCTTTTCTTTACTATGACCAAAGTCAACGACTTTAATCATTTTTCTGTGTGGGCAATACCTTTGTTTCTATGACCCCGCAATTCATTTGTACTTTGGTTTTACATGCCCTTCTTGTCAACCATGGCTCTTTCGTCCAAAATGACTTATGTCACGAATTTACTTGGGTCATTTATTTTTAGGTGCGCCATACATCAATTTTATGGTTCCCATGAAAACCATTTATACGAGTATGCCCATAAAATTTCTTGACCCTAAGAATCCTTTAACCTTTGATTCATCTCGACTTTACTACATCGGATATAAATGTGCTCATTATAAGAAGCTCATGGTATCATGTGTTCACTACTTACTTGGCCAGAGTAAGCGATCAACACATGGTACGCACGACCTTATTATAATTGCCACATCACGTCCCGTGTAAGTAACTTCTCAATTTATTTCCATATTTATGATTTCATTTGGTA
Source organism: Helianthus tuberosus (assembly GCA_030545235.1). Lineage (NCBI taxonomy): Eukaryota > Viridiplantae > Streptophyta > Magnoliopsida > Asterales > Asteraceae > Helianthus > Helianthus tuberosus. Next base: position 23,851,734 of record CM060400.1, read on the forward strand.
AAACTTTATTTAATTGTTAGTTAACAATCATTAGTTTTACCCGTTTTATCCTTGAACATATAAAATGTTTTCTTTTCATAAAAATTTATACAATCACATTCGTTGATGTAATCATTACCTTTCTCAATAGAATTTATATTGAGAATACTTACTTGGATGATTACTCTCGTCCAAGTTTCTATATAGACTGAATTATATTAATGTCTTATTATTCACAATTTGTGAATAATACGTATCTCTACTAAATTTCCCTTGGAAATGTCATCCTGGATAGGTAACCTATCCAGGTTTCCCAAGTTTCACGTTCTATATGCAACTGTCATTCTCTAGGCATTTGTTGCATATTATTGTTTGTACTATAAGTTTAAGACGTGTACCTTGTTGATACTCGCCCTGATAAACTTTCCTTGTTTGATCTCTCATTCGAGGTCATTTCTTGATTTATGTCTTTGGCGTGTATGGCTTACTTGTGAGACTTTAAACCATACTTTTCTCATATAGATAGATCCTTAGACTCTCATCATCTTCAAATGCGAGGGTCCTTCAACTTAAAACGTTTACAAATATTAGTGACGTTGACATTAATAAGCGCACGTACTAAAATACAAGGCTTTATATGATACGTGTTAACACACGTAATTCGTTAACTTTATCGTTCTTTTATCACTTTATTTGGATAACGTGTGTTACACGGTATCCCTATTGTTGTTTTCAACACTTTTACATGCTTGATCGTTAATATACATAACAACTTACCGGATTTTGTGATCAAGTCTCGAACCGAACACTTTATTCTTTAACCTTGGGCTCTGATTACCAAATTGTAATAACCTAACTTAAATTATACGATTTTCATATAGATTTCGTCTATAATAGTGTAATTACGATTATACATACACTTGAAAATACGAGTTTGGTAAATCTTTTTTTTAGATTTACAACTTCTCAATATCATATATTAATATCGTTGTTAAAACTTGACGATGAAACATAACACGGAAGCCTGATTCTTCATCGTGTTCGGTTCTTCGTTAAGCTTGATAGTCATCTGACACTTCAAGATATACCTACATTTCATAAACCAATGAAATGAGTTAGTTATTTAACGGTTATAACTTTTCGAATTGAATTCGCATGACAAAATAATCAATCAGCCACACTTTTGCTAGACATAGTGGCCCTCGCGGGCCGCGAGAGCCTCAGTTACTTTTGTCGCGGGGTGCGACAGTGATCACCCCTTCCCATCGCGTGACGCGACACTCCCTTTTCGATAGAAAGTTTTGTTTGCAAACCTGCATTTTCCAGCCAAACTTAATTTTTACGAAAACGGACATAACTCATGCGTTATTGATTCCTTTTACGGCCCATTTCTTCCTACGTGATCGTAAATTGATTCTCCATCACATGGAGTTAAAATCCGGCGTCTGGATTAACAACTTTCTAGGTTTTTAAGCCCTTTACTTATTATCTTTTTACAAAGTTTTGACCCGTTCATGATTTTATCAAACAAAGTTGTTTGTTTGATTCAATTTTCTCATGAACATAATGTTATAACTACTTCCTATTATACAAGGTCATAATCACGGTTCAAATCACGAATTTTGATGTGTTGCAAACGTGTCTTATTTTCCTTGTGTATATTGTATATTATTTTAATAATTTAGAGTCATTTTTTATAATATTTAGACATATATTTTATTATTTATTATTATTACTAGTCCTAGTGCGAAAAAGAATAAAAACGAGTATCCGGGAGTTTGGAATAAAGTTCAAGGGCTGAAACTGCAATTTATGGAAAATAGAATTAATTAATGAAGTTGGAGGACCTGATTTACAATTAGCCAAAAGTAAAAAATTAGTTGTGATGTGTACTAAAAGATGAGGGGCTAAAGTGCACATTTGTTCAAACTTAATTAATTCATATGAATTGGCAATTATGATGATTGGACGGCAATAAAAAGAAAAAAAAACACACAAGGTAGAAAAAGGGCGTAGGACATTGGACGACAGCAAGAAAAGAAGAAAAAAAAGAGAGAAAAAAGGGAGATTATTTAGATTGCAACTCGGATAGATTTAGACACTAAACTTTGTTCTTTTCGTTATTAAACATGATGTATGCGGTTATATTGAACATTGTTTATGTGTTTTTATTTACTATGAGTAGCTAAATTTTTTATGGTTGCCCAAGGTTGATGAACTAGACGATTTGTTTGAATGAATAATTTTTGATTTTGAATGAATGTGATGATTTACATGATACAATTTTGAACCCGAGTCTAGATATTTGTGTGTTGGTTTTGATTGGGTTGATAATTTATTTGTTGGTTCCATTGCTCTAGATACTTAGAAATATACTTAGAGCCGGGAGTCAGTCTAGGTTGTAACCTTTCAGTCTAGGCCTTGAAAGTGAGAAATCTAATTCAAGTGTAATAATTATTAAAACCAATTAATTAAAACTTGCAATCTTTTCTAGAGGTGAGAAATCTAATCTAGAATTGCTAGGTTATTAGCTGGGCGTTGTTTGGCAGTTTGGGTGGCCGATAACTCGGGTTCATCTGTTTATTCGCGTCTAGAGCTTCCTAGGGTCTCGGTGCTCTTAGTTATTTCTGCTTCATAATTTGAGGGTTTTAGTAAATAAATTACTTAATACCTGATAGTTGTGGGACTTGGTGGTCGATAACTCGAGTCAGTCCATTTTAGCACTTCATCACTTGTCATACTGTCAGGTTCAGTTTACCTTCTGGGGGTTTATCGGGTTAGACATAGTCTTCATTCGAAACCAATGTTAGGATTTTATTCATGAGTCTAGGGATTCTTACCTTGGTAACCTATTTTTCTCATACTTAAGTTTCAGTCCAGTCTCTAGTTGTTCGCGCTTGCTGCTGTTTGGTTGTCTAGTTATTTAAATTGTTTTTTTTAGTTTAAAAAATATTTTTTTTTCTCAAAAGAAAACCAAACTATTAGGCTAGGGGTCGATAGAGGTTTAGTATCAAGAGTCGCTAGATTGTGTCCACGGTTCGATACTCGGACTTACTTGTTTTACTACTTACGACCGGTACACTTGCCGGTAGTGTGTGGTTTATGGGTTTTTCCAATTTTTAAAACTTGTTGAATTTAATTAATACTTATTTCACACATCAAGTTTTTGGCGCCATTTCCAGGGACACAGTGCGCTTTAGAGGATGACCCGAGTCGGGGATTTAGCCATTTTACTCCTTTCTTAGATTAGTTGTTTTTTTTTTAATTTCTTAGTTAAAAAAAATCAATAAAAATTAAAAAAATAATAAAAACCAAAAATTTTAAAAATAGTTTGCTATTTTAGGATACTTGCTAGTTCTGTGTGCCTAATTGTTTAGCTTGTTTGTGATTCGTGCCATTTTATACTTGCTTTTCAGTGTATGCACACACGTTCCTCGGGCCCACCTGATACTTCACCATTCTCTGAGCCTGAATCAGAATTCCACAGTCGCCTACGTCAGCTTAAGTTTAAGGTCCCAAAAGTAGAATTCAGTCTAGAACCCGAAGTAGTTATGGCTGATCGTAGGATTGTTGCTGATCACATTAGTGTTGCTCCCACCACCGTTCGCTCGAGTATCACCCTTTCTGCTGTAGAGGAAAACAACTGGACCATCCCACCCACCTTGATCAACAACATTACCCATTCGGTTCAGTTCCATGGTTTACGAGACGAGGACCCACATGTTCATCTGACTAGATTCGGTAGGGTCTGTAGTACTTTCCGCCTTACGGGCGTTACTGAGGAGGCCATTCATCTTCGTTTGTCTCCATTCTCACTCACTGATCAAGATGCTATCTGCCACCGGGAGCCATCACCACCTGGAATGATCTTCAGTCTAAATTCCTACATAAATACTTCCCACCTGCGAAAACCGCTCGTCTTAGAAATCTCATCTACGCATTCACTGAGCATCCGGGGGAGTCTTTCTACGAGACTTGGGATAGGTTTAAGGCACTGCTGAACAAGTGCCCCCACCATGGCCTTGAGGAGTGGAGAGTCGTGGAGAAATTCTATAAAGGAGTTTCTGAAGCGACTATGAGACTGCTTGACTCCACAGCAGGAGGCAACATGATGAAGACCGAGACAGCTGCTGAGTGTCTTGAGATGATGGAGGACCTAGCCACTAGTACTTACACTGAGCCTGGATTTTGGGGCGTTACTGCTGCCCCTAAAGGTATTCATACGGTAGAATCTAGCGTAGCTTTAGCCGCCCAGGTTGACTCCTTAATAAAGATGGTCAAGGACATTCAGGTTAAGGTTAGTTCTAAGTGTGAGGTGTGTAGAGGTGGGCATGAGACATTAGATTTCTCTGTAGGATTGAGGAGGAGTTGAGTTTTGTTCAAAACCAGGGACGAGGCTAGGGTTACAACTCTGGATGGCAGCCACACCAAACCTCGAACTGGCGAGGCGGGAATCCCCCTGGATTCCAACCACGCAAGAGTCTGTTTCAGAACCCTTCTAATGGACAGAGCAGTGGAGAGTCTAAATCTGATTTGAGCGAGTTTTTGAAGAGGAATAACGAGAGTCAGAGTAGGACTAACAAACTCCTAGAGTTGATAGTGATGCAGGGTGAGGCTAGACATCAGGAACAGCTGAAGAAAAACCAGACGTTTGAGTTGATGTTTAGGAATCAGGGGTCCACCATACAGAGTCTAGAGAGGGCCGTAGGAGAAATGGCGAGTAGGATGGCTGAGAGGCCCACAGATACATTCCCTAGCACCACCCAACTTAACCCTAATGCCCAGTTACATGCCGTGTTCACGCATAGTGGTAGGAGCGCGGGAGTTGTTGATGAGGGGTTTGAGATAGAGAAGTTGATAGAACCTGAGAGGGTTGTTGAGAAAGAGGTTGAACCGGAAGATGAGAATGTAGAAGAACTGGTTAAAATGTACGAGCCAGTTCCTCCATACCCTATGAGACTTTTGAACAAGAAGCAAATTGCTCAGTATAATGGGTTTTTGGAGATGATCAAAAAGCTCCATGTAGACATCCCCTTCCTTGAGGCTTTGGCTAAAATGCCTAAATTTGCCAAGTTTCTCAAGGGACTCCTGCTCAATTAGAAGAAAATTAAGGATCTTTCGATTATTACATTGAGTGAGGACTGTTCTGCGGTGATCTCCAACAAACTTCCCACAAATATGCCAGATCCAGGAAGTTTCACCATTCCTTGTGAGATAGAGGGTTATAAGTTTAGGACTGCTTTGGCTGACCTAGGAGCTAGTATAAATGTGATGCCATATTCAGTGTTTAAGAAGCTTAAGCTAGGAGAGCCTACCCCGACCTACATGAACGTTCAACTCGCCGATCGTTCAGTGAAATTTCCTAGAGGTATAGTTGAAAACGTGCTAGTGAAAGTAGGTAAGTTTGTGTTTCCAATTGATTTTGTTGTTCTAGACATGGGCGAGGATCCTAGTGGATACTCTTGTGTTTCACTCATCTTAGGTCGTACATTCCTTTATACCGGGAAAGCTATAATAGATGTTCAAGGGGGTAAGATAACTCTTAGTGTCACTGATGACACGGTTACATTCCATGTTAATGGAAAAAATTCCGAGAAGGTAAGGACACCCTCGATAATTAGGCAAGAGTTAAAGGGAATTGGAGATGTTAGAATGGAGAGTGACAGGAATGTAGGACCGGTTTTCAACTCCGAAACGATTGCGAACCGACTCGTGTAACGTGCGGAATCCGTACACGAACATGACCGAACACACACGAAATAATTATAACTGTGAATCTATTGAATGATCTGAAAACGTACAACACCTGAATCACGTACACAACACTTTCTCTCTCTAGCTCTAGATCTCCAAAAGTGCAAAATGCCAAAAGTTCTAAATGAGAACCCTAAGTCCTCTATTTATAGGCCAAGAGGCTTAATGAGACATCTCATTAATTACATAAATGTCACCTTGCCTTTTCCCGAATTATTACAATATTAGCACTAGATTTCTTCTGTTTCTACTACGAACAGGATTGACGGAGGCGAAGACATTACTGCACTAACAGACTCCCCCTTGGATATTGCCGCAGTCAATCTCGTAGCTTCTTGATGAAATCCTGTACGAATCTGTGTGATTGATCTTGCAATCGAGCTCCTGCTCTGATACCACTTGTAGGACCGGTTTTAAACTCCGAAACGATTGCGAACCGACTCGTGTAACGTGCGGAATCCGTCACGAACGTGACCGAACACACATGATATAATTATAACTGTGATTCTATTGAATGATCTGAAAAAGTACAACACCTGAATCACGTACAAAGCACTTTCTCTCTCTAGCTCTAGATCTCCAAAAGTGCAAAATGCCAAAAGTTCTAAATGAGAACCCTAAGACCTCTATTTATAGGCCAAGAGGCTTAATGAGAAATCTCATTAATTACATAAATGCCACCTTGAATTTTCCCTAATTCTTACAATATTAGCACAAGATTTCTTCTGTTTCTACTACGAACAGGATTGACGGAGGCGATAGACATTACTTGTCACACCCCCCAAAATACCACATGCGATAATCCCACTAGGCGTGTGACGTACTAGGATCTAGCCACCAATCACATTGAACTAACCGTAAGATGTTTAACAAAATTATCATTCATTAAATAAAACATTTATAAAACATATTCCAAGTTAAGTAGTGTTAGCGGAAGCAAATTATAAAACATTGTTCAAATATTTCAAAAGCCATTGTATGTGAAATCAGTAAACAAGTCTCGTAAATCCAAGCGACACGACCCATGACCACTCCAGCCATCCAAATAGCAAGTTCCTCATCCAAAGTACCTAACGACCTGTGAGCATGCAACAAGTGTATCAGACAACGCTAGTGAGTTCACAGTTTTACGAAAACGTTAATTACCAAGTGTTTAATAAAGTTTGTTAACAAATCCGAAAGTAATGTTGATAATATCTCGATACTGAAGAAGACGGCTCCTGATGTATGTTTTGCCCGTTCCCCAGTGCTCCTATCAAAGCACTGGGCATGACTGGGTCATTAGTTCACACCCGTCCTCTCTGGTACGGGGAGAGGGTGCCAAACCTAAGTAGCGCTACCAACTAATACCCCGTTATCTCTCCGGTAACAAAAGATGGGACTTAAGAGTGATAAGATGAGAGTATTATCCAACATTCTAGTTTTTACCCAAAAGACTTATCCCTCCCCGGGATACCCACTGACTGTCCAAACCACCGGGACGCATGCTCAAGAGTAGTGAACTCACCTTGATTTGCTCGGTATGATTAGTTACTCGCACACATTCAATCAATCAAAGCCTACGGTATTCATGTATGCGTAATCAGTTTCACATTCTCAAGGTTCACGTATAAATAAAAGTCATAGGGTGCGTTCTCAAATAGCGATTCCCGAACAGCACATAGCAGTTATATACACTCATACAATCCACAGTTCACATGTCGCACGTATGTTTCATAACAGTACACAATAGTTAAGCGTGTTACTCATGACAACCAACTCATGTTTCTTCAGTCAGTATTTCTTTACTTAACAAGCAATAATAGAGTTTTGTCAACAAAATCTCACATTATTGTACAAGTTCCAATCACAATTCTATTTGTCTTGTACCCGACGAAAAAGCCCTCTTGACGAAAGATCACACTTGACGAAAGATTATCTTTCGTCGGGTTCAAGTTAGCGACAAAACCCCATCCATCTTTCGTCGAGATAGGTGTTTCGCCGACGAAATACCATCCATCTTTCGTCGAGATAGGTATTTCTCCGGAGGTCCTTCTTCCTCCTGTCCAACTGTTCGTCACAGTTATCAGCAATAACCCTAATCACTTACAGTTCTGATTTATTCATAGCTATACAGTTTCCTAACTTCTCTAGAATCAATCATAAACAATTCATCATGCATATTGTCATAACTCAATCATATACAATAACTAACACAATATAAATTCAGCAAACAGGATCATTGATTCGTACAGTAAATCATGAATGAATGCAAACCATCAATTCCTTATCATGTATGTTCTAATCTATTTGATTAACAAGCAAAACATCCAAACCTTAATTAATCATCACATACGATTACGGTTTCTAATATAACCCTACATTCACAGTAGATCACGATCACCAAGACAATCATCAATCGATATGGGGTGTGGTGGAATACTAACCGATCGATGAGATGATTACGAAAGTTCAAGAAATTTTAGAAGGAATAGTTGGGTGCTGCCGACAGTTCGTTGAGAGATGGAGAGTTAGGGTTTCGCTAATTTTTAACTTACGTACAGTTATGCGGATACACGGTTCTTATAACCTAGTCACCTTTGGGCCACACCTGGGCCAAAAGCCCATTCCGGCGAATGACCCCACTGGACGAAAGTCCAGTGTTTCGTCGACTGTAAATGATGACGAAAAACCATGATTCGTCGCATAAGGGTTGTGACGAAAATCCTCTTTCGTCGGGTAAGGTTGCATGGGTTAAGTCTTTTTAATTTTAAACAACTCAAAAGTTTCTATTAACAAACCAAATAATAATACAAACAATACAACACATTAATCCTATAATAGACGTGCACAAGCTATGACGCAAACAAGTGTCGAGGGAAGACCTTGAAAACTCGGGTTGTCACATCATCCCCAACTTGAAAGAAATCTTGTCCTGAAATTGGATAAGTAAACCAAAAGCGGTGAAGTGTTAACTCAGGATGACTGTGGATTTTCCGCGAGTGCCACATCATCCCCAACTTGAATGGGAATTTCATCCCGAAATTCACTAGTTGTGCCAGACTTAGATTTGCCAGACTTGGACTTGTCATCTGGGAATAAATGTTGGTACTTGAGCTTCATCTGATCCTCGCGTTCCCATGTGAACTCCGGTCCATGCCTTGAGTTCCAACGGACTCTCACGATAGGAATTCGACTGTGTTTACGGACCTTGACTTCCCGATCCATAATTTCTATTGGTTCCTTGACAAACTGCAACTTGTCGTCGATTTTCAGCTCTTGAAACGGTACCGCAAGTGTTTCATCAGACAAACACTTCTTTAATTGCGACACATGGAATACATCGTGAACGTTACTCAGCTCAGCAGGTAACTCGAGCTTGTAAGCCACTTTACCAATCCGTTCCAAGACATTGAATGGCCCAACATAACAAGGATTAAGCTTGCCGCGCTTCCCAAAGCGCACCACACCCTTCCAGGGTGAGACTTTCAACATAACACGATCGCCCACTGCGAATTCCAAGGGTTTCCTACGCTTGTCAGCGTAACTTTTCTGACGGTCGCGCGCTGCCGCCATACGGTTCCTGATCTGGACAATCTTTTCAGAAGTTTCGAGAATAAGTTCCAGACCTGTGACCTGGCTGTCACCCACCTCAGCCTAACAAAGAGGAGAACGACATTTCCGGCCGTACAACGCTTCAAACAGAGCTGCCTGGATACTGGTGTGGTAACTGTTGTTGTAGGAGAACTCGATCAACGGCAAGTGTTTTTCCCAGCCTTTACCAAAATCAATCACGCACGCTCGCAGCATGTCTTCAAGTGTTTGGATGGTACGTTCACTTTGACCATCCGTCTGTGGGTGATAAGCAGTGCTCATGTCGAGATGCGAGCCTAATGATTTGTGCATCAACTGCGACAAATCCGAAATGAAACGTGGATCACGATCCGAGATAATAGAGGTCGGCACCCCGTGCCTAGAAACCACCTCCTTCAGATAGACAGCTGCAAGTTGTGAGAACTTATCCGTTTCCTTGATTGCTAGAAAATGTGCTGAATTCGTGAGACGATCAACGATCACCCAGATGGTATCGTTTTCATTTTGAGTTCTTGGCAGACCAGTGAAAAAATCCATAGCAATCTGCTCCCATTTCCATATGGGTATTTCTGGCTGTTGAAGCAGGCCTGAGGGTTTCTGATACTCTACCTTGACTTTCACACAAGTCAAACACTTGTTCACGTACGTCGCGATGTTAGCCTTCATCCTCGGCCACCATTACAAAACCTTGAGGTCCTGATACATCTTATCTGAACCCGGATGAACAGAGTATCGAGACTTGTGCGCTTCGTCCATCACAAGATCTCTAAGGTTACCAAACAAAGGGATCCATATCCGTTCCATAAAATAGTAGATGCCATCAGATCTCCTCTCAAGTCCTTTCTCCATGCCCCGCAAATATTCAGCTTCCAGACTTTCTTTTTCAACACTTCAGTCTGAGCCGAACGGATCTGATCAGGAAGATTTGAGTGAATAGTGAGTTGTAAAGCTCGCACACGCTTAGGTTTCGTTTCCTTTCTACTAAGGGCATCAGCTACAACGTTAGCTTTACCCGGGTGGTACTTGATTGCGCAGTCGTAGTCATTTAAGAGTTCTACCCAGCGACACTGTCGCATATTCAATTCCTTCTTGTCGAAAATAAGCTGAAGGCTCCTGTGATCGGTGTAGATAGTGCATTTGGTACCGTACAGATAATGCCTCCAGATCTTCAACGTGAAAACCATGGCCCCCAATTCTAAATCGTGAGTCGTATAATTCCTCTCGTGAACCTTCAACTGTCGAGAGGCATAAGCTATCACTTTCTCGCGTTGCATCAACAAGCAACCGAGACCCTGAATAGAAGCATCACAATATACCACAAAATCCTCGATTCCCTCGGGCAAGGACAATATCGGTGCACTACAGAGTTTCTGTTTCAAAAGTTGGAAAGCATCCTCCTGCTTTGTTCCCCAAGAATACACCATGCTTTTCTGTGTCAACGAGGTAAGAGGTTGAGCGATCTTCGAGAAATCCTTAATAAATCTCCGATAGTACCCAGCGAGACCCAGAAATTATCGCACCTTCGAAGGATTCTTCGGTGCCGCCCAATTTCTGATAGCGTCAATCTTAGCAGGATCCACATGTATCCCCGAGTCATTCACAATGTGACCAAGGAAGTGCACTTCTCGTATCCAGAAGTCACACTTAGAAAACTTCGCGTAGAGTTGCTCCTTTCTCAGGAGCTCCAAAATAAGACGCAAGTGTCGCTCATGGTCTTCCTTGCTCTTAGAGTAGATCAAGATGTCGTCGATGAACACTATAACGAAATCGTCAAGATACGGCTTGCACACACGGTTCATGAGATCCATGAAGACCGCTGGTGCGTTCGTCAATCCAAACGGCATAACCAGAAACTCATAATGTCCATACCGCGTTCGAAAAGCCGTTTTAGGAACATCCTCCTCTCGAACTCTCATCTGATGATAGCCCAATCTTAAATCGATGTTTGAGTAGAAACTTGACCCCTGCAACTGGTCAAACAGGTCGTCGATACGTGGTAAAGGATAACGGTTCTTGACTGTTACCTTGTTGAGTTCTCGATAATCTATACACATACGAAAAGATCCGTCCTTCTTCTTCACAAACAAAACTGGGGCTCCCCAAGGCGAAGAACTGGGTCGGATAAAATCTCTATCCAACAGTTCTTGGAGTTGATTCGATAGCTCTTGCAACTCTCCTGGTGCAAGACGATAAGGAGCACGAGCAATCGGAGTTGCTCCTGGCATAAGGTCAATTTGAAATTCCACCTGTCGATGTGGAGGTAGACCGGGTAGCTCTTCAGGAAACACGCCAGAAAACTCACGTACAACTGGAAGGTCCTCGATCTTCCTTTCTTCAGGTTGTGAATCGGTAACAAGAGCTAGGATAGCAGGGTAGCCCTTTCGTAGACACTTCTGGGCTTTAATGGCTTAGATGATGCCGACCATGGCACCACTACAATGACCTTGAACCGATAAAGATTCCCCACTGGGGAGGGGAATACACACGATTTTCTCTTTACAGAGAATTTCCGCTTGATGCTTAGACAATCAATCCATGCCAACGACCACATCAAAACTTCCAAGAGTAATAGGGAGTAGGTCAATGTCGAACACTTGACCCATGAGATCAAGTTTACAACCGAAAAGGACATGAGAAGCTTCAATCGATTTACCATCAGCTAACTCTACTACATGCTTATTTACAAGAGGTGTGGGAGTCAACCCCAACTGACGACTGAACACCAAAGACACATAACTCCAATCGGCACCAGAGTCGAATAAAAAAGAAGCAATCAGATTGTTCACAAAAAACATACCAGTCACAACGTTGCCATCATTACGAGCTTCCATAGCTCTAATAGTGAACACCCTCCCGTGCGCACCATTTCCACCATTGTTCCCATCGTTGTTGTTTCCGTTGTTATTGTTCCCATTGTTGTTGCCACCAGCATTCTGATTTAGTTGAGGGCAGTCTCTCCTGATGTGACCCTCGGCTCCACATTGAAAACATCCCTTAAGATTTCCACAGTTTTGCTGGGGTTGTTGCCTTTCCTGCTGCTGTGGCTGTTGTTGTTGTGGGGTGTGTTGCTGCTGCTGGTTCGGGAGTGAAACCCTACAATCCCTGGCCATATGCCCTACTTTGTTGCACCTATGACATACTCAGGTACACGGCCCCCGATGGTAATAGTTGCACTTATTGCACTTTGGTTGTTTCCCCGCATAAGAACCCTGACCCGAAATGTTTCCCTGGCTTTGATTAACGGAGGACGACTAACTAAAACTGCGATTGCTATTATTGTTTGGCCGCTTCTGTGACTGATTCGAGTTCGTCACCTTATCTACATCATTCCATTTCCGCTTGCTATCAGTAACGGGCGTAGTAGCTGTGGTTGTAGCAGCAGTAGTGGCAGAAACACGCGGTGGTAGCGAGCCACGCTCCACCTCCAGATCTGTGATCTTGTGAGCCAAGCGGATAATCTGAGCTAAGTTGTTGAGGTTCGCTGCAGTAACCAAGCCCTTAACCTGCGGGGCTAATCCCTTGATGTACAGCTCGATTCTTTGGTGTGGAGGTCGTGATAAGTTTGAGCACATATTAGCTAACTCATGAGACTTCTTCGTGTACCTCGATCTTCGACCCCACCATCTTCAGATCATAATACTCATTCTCCAGTTTCTGCACCTCATCGCGAGGACAGTACTCCTCCCTCATCAGCTCCTTAAAATCGTCCCAAGTGGTCGCATTTGCCATTTCTATACCCAACATCTGAACCTGGGTATTCCACTATGTCAGGGCACCATCCTCGAGTGTGCCTGTAGCATACTTCACTCTGTCCCCAGCAGGACAGTTACACATCGTAAACACCGATTCTTCCTTCTCAAACCAACGCAAAAGTCCCACATCCCCTTCAGTCGCACTGAAGGTCTGTGGCTTACAATCCATGAACGTCTTGAACATACAAGCAGGTGGATTGTTTTGATTCGGATTAGCTTGCTGACCCGACGACGAAAGAAAACACAGCACATGGGTAAGGGTTGTGTACACGACACAAGAATAAAGGGTAATTGGCACGTATCGTACCAGCTTGATAGGCTGCCAAAGCCTCAGCCACACGTGTGTTAATCAAATTTGTCAGCTCAGTCTGGGTCATCGCAATGTGACCACGTCCGCTCATGATTCTATATAAGAGAAGGGGAAAAGGTCAAGAGTCGAGATAAGGTAGGAGTCAAACTCACAACAACTTCTACAGATTACAAAGTACACCAGACAACAAAGCGGAACCCCTTTCACACTCGTTAGATCTTACTGGGACTCGCATGCACCCCACATTACTATTATGTGTGCACCCATAATAGAAATGCGATTTGCATGTTTATCTCAGCCCCTCCTAACTCATGCTACAAGGTTCCTCAAATTCTCACAACAAGGCAGAACACCACATGCATAGACCACGAAAATCCAACGGAATATCACACTGTGACTCTAACAATCACATAACTCAGGTAAATGCACATGAAATCAGTCTAAAATGCTAGGTGTGTGCAATCACATGCAACATTGTACATAAGTGTATACTAGATATACTATGCAATAAGTAAACGAGAGACGAATCTTGCAATCTGGAGCTGAGTGTCATGGTCGATTTCGAAGCTGTTCGGTTATAGTCTGGTTTTATAAAAACGTTTTAAAACCTAGTTCAATATAACTAGTGGCTCTGATACCAAACTGTCACACCCCCAAAATACCACATGCGATAATCCCGCTAAGCATGTGACGTACCAGGATCTAGCCACCAATCACATTGAACTAACCATAAGATGTTTAACAAAATTCTCATTCATTAAATAAAACATTCATAAAACATATTCCAAGTTAAGTAGTATCAGCGGAAGCAAATTATAAAACATTGTTCACATATTACAAAAGCCAATGTATGTGAAATCAGTAAACAAGTATCGTAAATCCAAGCGACACGACCCATGACCACTCCAGCCATCCAGATAGCAAGTTCCTCATCCAAAGTACCTAACGACCTGCAAGCATGCAACAAGTGTATCAGACAACGCTGGTGAGTTCACAGTTTTAGGAAAACGTTAATTACCAAGTATTTAATCCAGTTTGTTAACAAATCCGAAAGTAATGTTGATAATATCTCGATACTGAACAAGACGGTTCCTGATGTATGTTTTGCCTGTTCCCCAGTGCTCCTATCAAAGCATTGGGCATGACTGGGTCATTAGTTCACACCCGTCCTCTCCGGTACGGTGTGAGGGTGCCAAACCTAAGTAGCGCTACCAACTAATACCCCGTTACCTCTCCGGTAACAAAAGATGGGACTTAAGAGTGATAGGATGAGAGTATTATCTAACATTCTAGTTTTTACCCAAAAGACTTATCTCTCCCCGGGATACCCACTGACTGTCCCAACCACCGGGACGCATGCTCAAGAGTAGTGAACTCACCTTGATTTGCTCGGTATGATTAGTTACTCGCACACACTCAATCAGTCAAAGCCTACGGTATTCATGTATGCGTAATCAGTTTCACATTCTCAAGGTTCACGTATAAATAAAAGTCATAGTGTGTGTTCTCAAACAGTGATTCCCGAATATCACATAGCAGTTATATACACTCATACAATAGTTAAGCGTGTTACTCATGACAACCAACTCATGTTTCTTCAGTCAGTATTTCTATATTTAACAAGCAGTAATAGAGTTTTGTCAACAAAATCCCACATTATCGTACAAGTTCCAATCACAATTCTTTTTTTCTTGTACCCGACGAAAAAGCCCTCTTGACGAAAGATCACACTTGACGAAAGATTATCTTTCGTAGGGTTCAAGTTAGCAACGAAACACCATCCATCTTTCGTCGAGATAGGTATTTCGCCGGAGGTCCTTCTTCCTCCTGTCCAACTGTTCGTCACAGTTATCAACAATAACCCTAATCACTTACAGTTCCGATTTATTCATAACTATACAGTTTCCTAACTTCTCTAGAATCAATCATAAACAAGTCATCATGCATATTGTCATAACTCAATCATATACAATAACTAACACAATATAAATTCAGCAAACAGGATCATTGATTCGTACAGTAAATCATGAATGAATGCAAACCATCAATTCCTTATCATGTATGTTCTAATCTATTTGATTAACAAGCAAAACATCCAAACCTTAATTAATCATCACATACGATTACGGTTTCTAATATAACCCTACATTCACAGTAGATCACGATCACCAAGACAATCATCAATCGATATGGGGTTTGGTGGAATACTAACCGATCGATGGGATGATTACGAAAGTTCATGAAATCTTAGAAGGAATAGTTGGGTGCTGCCGACAGTTCGTTGAGAGATGGAGAGTTAGGGTTTCGCTAATTTTTAACTTACGTACAGTTATGCGGATACACGGTTCTTATAACCTAGTCACCTTTGGGCCACACCTGGGCCAAAAGCCCATTCCGGCGAATGACCCCACTGGACGAAAGTCCAGTGTTTCGTCGACTGTAAATGATGACGAAATACCATGATTCGTCGCATAAGGGTTGTGATGAAAATCCTCTTTCGTCGGGTAAGGTTGCATGGGTTAAGTCTTTTTAATTTTAAACAGCTCAAAAGTTTCTATTAACAAACCAAATAATAATACAAACAATACAACATATTAATCCTATAATAGACGTGCACAAGCTATGACGCAAACAAGTGTCGAGGGAAGACCTTGAAAACTCGGGTTGTCACATTACTGCACTAACGAGGAAGAAGGAGAAGCATGTTAGGTTTAAGGAAAAGGTGGAAGTAGTAGGAGGTGAGGTTGAGTTTAAAGATAGTTCTTGGTGTTCGGTAGAGGAAGATGAATGGGGAGAGTTTAGTTCACGAGGTATGAAGGAAACTAAGTGTGGGGATGGTATTTTAGTGTGCAACTCGAGGTATAAATTCCCCACGAGCGAGCATAAGTCGAGTTGGTTTGATGGAGACTTTTGGAAAAAGAAGGGTTTCGGTATGAGTGATTATTTTAGAGGCCATAGTGAGGGGTTCAGGGGTGAGTTTGGTCTTTATGATCACCCGTGAGTTTTGATAACTTGTTGTAGAATTGTATAATTTTTGTAGTGTTTCGTATTTGTTTTATTTTATTTTATTTTGAGTCTTAGTTAGTCTGTTTGAGTCAGTCTTGAGTCGGTTTTCGTTTAGAGTTGGGTTTGCTTGGTTTTATTTTGTTTGTGCAGGTTTGGAGGATACCGCCCGTACTCAATCTCCATTCGGGCAGACATTTCGAGCTTATATCATATTGTAGAAGGCAGCCCCGGTATATCGATTTTAGATACGATCGCGAAGGAAATGCTATACGGTCGTGTACGGGTTAAGATTGAAGACACGCGCAGTTAACACTGATTTTTATCCTAACCAGCTAAGTCCTTTCTAATTCGTTGTATTCTTGTATATTATTTTTAGATTTTTATTTCTTCTTTGTTTTTGGTGGTCTTCCATCCTACATTGAGGACAATGTAGAGTTTAAGTGAGGGGATGTGAAACTACGTCTTTTTAGGTAGATTTGAGTAAAAAAAAACAAAAAAAACATAAAAATTTTAAAAATCTAAAAGAAATAAAAAAAATTTAAAACGAGAAAAAGTTCTAGAATAAGTTTTGCAAATAAATGGAAAAGGACAGAAAATTTGAGATTTTTGGTTTTCAAAATATTATATATAAAAGATAAAATAGATAGAAGACGTATTTTCTGGGATGTACTGGTAGGCCCAGCCAACTTAGACGGTTCCTAGATTGCTTTTAAATTACGTTAATCATAAATCATGAAGTCTTGTGGGTTCTCATCTTAGGGGAAATAAAAAAGCCGAAACTGTTGATAGTATAAAAGGTACCACTATAAGTAAATAGCCTATAAGTATTTTTAATTAAATTGGCACACTTTGTCCTTTTTAGGAGACTAAATTCGGATCTAGTGGCGCCTGAATCCATCATCCATCTATATGAGCTAAAAAAATAAATACGCCTATGTCATTAACCACTGGGATGGTGACTCGGGTGGGGTATACCCGCTAGGTGGAAGTTAAAGAAACAATGGGAGGCTCATGGTGTTTCCCACTGGGATAGCGAGTTGGTGATAATGCCCTCTGAGTTAAACATGAAAAAAATTGCTAAAGCTCATTATCATCCATCATTCCATCAAAAATTTAATTTTAAATACATAAGGGTTATTTATATAAAGTGGTAGATTTTTAATCTTTACCTTATAAGCTTGATATGTGATTATGTGGATCTTAAGTGTGAGACTCTTAGATGAATTGTTAACTTGAACATAATGCTAGCATGAAAAAGGTTTAATGAGTTTGCGGTTGGGTTTAGGTGGATAACAATACCGGTAATGGTGGTTTATACATGTTTATGTCTTTTAATGAGTTAATCTAATTTTTGGAAACCATCGATCTTAGTTGTGATTCCATTGCATATTTTTCAGGGACGAAAAATGTTTAAGTGTGTGGATGTTTGATGTGTTGCAAACGCATCTTATTTTCCTTGTGTATTTTGTATATTATTTTAATAATTTAGAGTCATTTTTTTATAATATTTAGACATATATTTTAATATTTATTATTATTACAGGTCCTAGTGCGAAAAGAATAAAAACGAGCATCCGGGAGTTTGGAATAAAGTTCAAGGGCTGAAACTGCAATTTATGGAAAATAGAATTAATTAATGAAGTTGGAGGACCTGATTTGCAATAAGCCAAAAGTAAAAAAATAATTATGATGTGTACTAAAAGATGAGGGGCTAAAGTTCACATTTGTTAAAACTTAATTAATTCATATATATGTATTAATTCGTAACATATGGATGAATAGTGCTAAAGTAAATTTTTTTTTTATCTTTAACTTTGTCTTTTTGTTTTTTTATTTACTTTTAACCTTTAACTTTCAGTATGAACTCTTACGACCCCTTAACTTTCTCAATACTTTTTAACCGAGTTTTACGTTTTTATTTTTATTTACGTGTCGATATAAACTTAAGTTTATTTACGTTTTGACAAATTTTTTTTTTGTGTTTTATCACCTTTCAGTATTCACACTGACAACCCTTTAGCTTTCTAAATACTTTTGTAGTCGGTGATTTTTTTTTTGTCTTTTTTGCTTTTTTTTACTTTTAACCTTTAATTTTCAGCATTGACTCTTACAACCTCATAAATTTCTAAATATTTTTTAATCGACTTTTACGTCTTTATTTTTATTTACGTGTCGATATAAACTTAAGTTAACTTACATTTCGACATAATTTTTTTTTGTATTTTCTCAACTTTTAGCATTGACACTGACAACCCTTTAACTTTCTAAGTACTTTTGTAATCGAGTTTTCCGGTCGATGTAAAACACGTCTCAACATACTTTTGTACTTACCACCACTTTATTTTGTAAGTTTTCTCTTTCGACTGCTATAACTTTTTGTCTTTTTGTTTTTTTGTTTACTTTTAACCTTTAACTTTTAGTATTAAATCTTACGACCCCTTAACTTTCTAAATACTTTTTAACCGAGTTTTACGTCTTTATTTTTATTTACGTGTCGATATAAACTTAAGTTTATTTACGTTTTGACATAATTTTTTTTTTGTGTTTTCTCGCCTTTCAGTATTCGTATTCACACTGACAACCCTTTAGCTTTCTAAATACTTTTGTAGTCAGTGATTTTTTTTTGTCTTTTTGCTTTTTTTTTACTTTTAACCTTTAATTTTCAGCATTGACTCTTACAACCTCTTAACTTTTTAATCGACTTTTACATCTTTATTTTTATTTACGTGTCGATATAAACTTAAGTTAACTTACATTTCGACATAATTTTTTTTTTTTTTGTATTTTCTCAAATTTTAGCATTGACACTGATAACCCTTTAACTTTCTAAGTACTTTTGTAATCGAGTTTTCCGGTCGATATAAAACACGTCTCGACATACTTTTGTACTTACCACCACTTTATTTTGTAAGTTTTCTCTTTCGACTGCTATATCGGATCAAAATCGGGTCGCGCCGCCGCAAAGCGCGGCTGTAACCCACTAGTTCATATGAATTGGCAATTATGATGATTGGACGGCAATAAAAAGAAAAAAAATGCATAGAAGGTAGAAAAAGGGCGTAGGACATTGGACACCACCAAGAAAAGAAGAAAAAAAAGAGAAAAAAAAGGGGGTGATTGTTTAGTTTGCAACTCGGATAGATTTAGACACTAAACTTTGTTCTTTCATTATTACATGATGTATGCGATTATATTGAACGTTGTTTTTGTGTTTTTATTTACTATGAGTAGCTAATTTTTTTTATGGTTGCCTAGGGTTGATGAACTAGACGATTTGTTTGAATGAATAATTTTTGGTTTTGAATAAATGTGATTATTTGCAAGTTATAATTTTTGAATCCGAGTCTAAATATTTGTGTGTTGGTTTTGATCGGGTTGATAATTTATTTATTGGTTCCATTGCTCTAGATACTTAGAAATATACTTTAGAGCCGAGAGTCACTCTAGGTTGTAACCTTTCAGTCTAGGCCTTGAAAGTGAGAAATCTAATTCAAGTGTAATAATTATTAAAACCAATTAACTAAAACGTGCAATCTTTTCTAGAGGTGAGAAATCTAATCTAGAATTTCTAGATTATTAGCTGGGCGTTGTTTGGCAGTTTGGGTGGCCGATAACTCGGGTTCATCTGTTTATTCGCGTCTAGAGCTTCCTAGGGTCTCGGTGCTCTTAGTTATTTCTGCTTCATAATTTGAGGGTTTTAGTAAATAAATTACTTAATACCTGATAGTTGTGGGACTTGGTGGTCGATAACTCGAGTCAGTCCATTTTAGCACTTCATCACTTGTCATATTGTCAGGTTCGGTTTACCTTCCGGGGGTTTATCGGGTTAGACATAGTCTTCATTCAAAACCAAGGTTAGGATTTTATTCATGAGTCTAGGGATTCTTACCTAGGTAACCTATTTTTCTCATACTTAAGTTTCAGTCCAGTCTCTAGTTGTTTGAGCTTGTTGCTGTTTGGTCGTCTAGTTATTTAAATTGTTTTTTTTAGTTTAATAATATTTTTTTCTCAAAACAAAACCAAATTTTTAGGCTAGGGGTCGATAGAGGTTTAGTATCAAGAGTCGCTAGATTGTGTCCACGATTCGATACTCGGACTTACTTGTTTTACTACTTACGACGGTACACTTGCCGGTAGTGTGTGGTTTACGGGTTCCAATTTTTAAAACTTGTTGAATTTAATTAATACTTATTTCACACGTCAGGTTTTTATGCATTCATAACCCGTTTTGCTTATATGCTTATTTTGATTCGTTAAGGGTATTTGAGCACTTTTAAGCATAAATCACGCTCATTCATTTCTAGCATCATGTTTCCACATTACTTATCAAATGGTCTTCCACCACAACTATTATTGTGGTGGATTTAATGTGGTATACCATTTATTTCGAGTTCTAACCATCGGTTTGTCTTTTCACGATAAGACGTATTTTAAGGCATTTGATTCACAAGGATCATGCCTTTCATTTTTATACTTATCCTAATGCTTTACTTGATTGAAATGTTTATTTCTAAACAACCCGTAAGGGTCGTTTGATTGATTCATCGATCAAGGGCGTTTTGGTCAACTTTAGCCTTTCTTTTATGATGAAGGACTTTTAACAACATAATTGACCAAAAATCGCACATCTTTGCTACTATCCATTCGATATTTACTCCTGTAAGCATATAACTCGACAAATAATCATTATTCGATATTGTCAAAGGGCAATATTTGCACCTTTTGACCCGTTTGTCTAAATGACTGTTTATCTTTGCGAGATGATATTTACTACCATCTCATCTACATGACTCGCTCCGGTTTACACCATACGTTCATATTACTTATAATTTATTTCTTAATTTCTTTTTGACCCATCATGGCTTATGCCATAATGTCACACCCCGATTTCCGATGGGCCCGGATGGGTACACTCGTGACGGTTGGATAACAGTTATCATAATATAATAATATGCAGCGGAAGTATTGGATTAAAATTATTAAAATATGTTGGTGCATACGTCTGTCGACTTCGTCTTGTATCGAGTCTTGTAATAGAATTGTTAGATCAGGGCACATTGTACGAGGAAAATAGGATTTGGGTGTGATTGAGCTATTTCGCACGAAATAGCAAAGTGCTATTTCGCTCGAAATAACCATTGGCTATTTCGCACGAAATAGCAAGTTGCTATTTCATGCGAAATCACCATCACTATAAATACCCTTGATGTCAAGTCATTTGTAACATTCATGTTTCCGGTACCGAAGTGCTGCCGACGTGTCTACTGATCTGTAAACGTGTTATATCAATAAAACAAGACAATTAAGAGTGAATCAAGCTGTTTACAAAGCCTAATCAATGAATTCCGCCTCTGATTAGACTAAGAACTCTTCTGAATGACTCGTTTGGGTCACAAATCGATCTTACAAGTGGTATCAGAGCTCAGGAGGAAGAGTTCTTACCAAAACAGCCATAATTTCTAACTTCTACACCTTCTTTTCAAAATTAAACAGAATTTCACGGATAAAATGGTTTGAATTTCATATATTACATGCGAAACAGTGTTTTAAAGAATCCTTGAAAGATTTGGACCTTAATTCAGCTTAAAAATTGGTAAAATTCGTAATTTCGCTTGAAAATCAGATCGAACATGATGACGTCAGCACTATTTCATACGGAATTACCTGCTTGATTTCACACGAAATTACCTTATTTCGCTCTAAATAGATAATTTCGCTTCAGAGTGTAATTTCGTTTGAAAGTTCCACACGAAATTAGATAATTTCGCACCAAATTGGCATTTCGTTTGATAATTTCACACGAAATCAGTTATTTCGCACCAAAGTGATATTTCGCTTGAAAGGGTGTTTTCGTTTGAAAGCTGATTTTGTTTGAGTCTGGTTATTTCGCACCAACTGATTTCGTTTGAACTTATATCTCGTGTGAACTTTCATTGTTGTTTGAACTTTGTTGACTTTGAGTCTGATTACTGAATCATGGAAGAAGAATTTTACAATGCATTTGCTACTCCAATTGCACCAGTTACAGCTGCTGAAACATTGTACAATGAGAATGAGACAGGAACTTACCAAAAACTTCCAAAGCTTATGTACATTGAAGATTTTAAAGGATGGCATAATCGATTTGAGAACTGGGTGCAAGCTTATAAGTTTGACGCATGGTGTTCATTAGAGAAAGATTACGAGAAACCGAAAAATGAACGTGGGCTTGAAAAAGCATTTTGTGACTTTTCAGAGAGTGATAAATTGAAATATACAAGTGAAAAAATGATGATCAATATTCTTCAACAAGCGATTAAAGAAGATATCTTTGTTTTGCTCCAACATCAGGGTACTGCTAGGTCAATTTGGATGGCATTGATTCAAAAGTTTAAAGGAAGTGCAGATATGATCAAGAACAAAAGGGCTTTACTTAAGAAATCATTTGACATGTTTGTAGCCTTTGACCATGAAACAACAAAAATGACCATTGATAGATATTGTCATCTTGTTTTAGAAATGGGAAGATTGGACATAAAGAAAGACGACGATGAATGGGTTGATAAACTTGCTGATGCATTACCACAACAGAAACGGGGAACTTATTTGTTGATCCTTAAACACATGAGAAAATCTTAAAATATGAATCTGGCACAGTTTATTCAGAAGATTGAAGAGCACGAATTGGATATCCAGAAAACGGAAATCATGAAGAATCCAAATGCTCAACAAGATGTCAGTTTATACTACAGAGGAAACAAATTTGAAGTTACTCCAAGCCCAAAGATCCAAACTGGTTTCAGTGCTGATAGTTCGTCTGAAATGAAGGGTAGTACTATAACTCAGAGTGGTGGACATTCGTCTTCGTATTCAAGCTTTGATCCAAATTTTACAACATCAAGTCCTCAACAACAGAATTCTACAAATCTGCAGTGCAATGTTACCTTGAACATTCAAAATGGTCAAAATCTTTCTCCAGAAATAGCTAAGCAACAGATGGCATCTCTTGTTGCTATGTTGGAATCATATGAAAGCTTGATTGCTGGCAAAATTGGAAATCCGATGCTTACCAAAGAGGATTATGACCAGATTGATGCTGAGGAACTTGAGTTGATGGATGTAAAGTGGTGTTTAGCCAGTGCTGTTCGAAGAGCAGAAAAATTCCAACAAATCACCGGTAGGGATGATTTTCGGGAAATGAGTGCATCTCCAATAGGGTTTGACAAATCAAAGGTCACTTGTTTTCATTGCAAAGAAAAGGAACATTTTAAGCGTGAGTGCAAAAACAAAGAAGCAAATGGAAGACAAGATCAGTCTGAAAAAAACAATTATTATCAAAAATCAATTTTTTATCAGATTGCTTAACAACCACAAACTGCACATTCACATGCCATTGAAGAAAAAGAGAAAAGAGCTTGTTTTGGTATAATTGATCAAGATGATGAATTTGTTGCAGAGGGATTTAGCTGGGATAAATACATTCCACCTGGTTCAGGTCTTGTTGCCAGAATTCTGGAAGAAGATGAAGTCAAATCTAGTCCAAAAAGAATACCGATTTTTCCAGATTTTGGAAGTGATGTTGATACTGATGATGAAGAAGAATATATCAATAAATCTAGAAAAGGTCTGGATCCTGACAGTTTTAATTTGTTTTTTACAGATAAAGTTGAGATGCTGAATGAGAAAAAGATTGCCAGACTGAAAAGAGAGCTGGAAGCAATAAGAATAACTGATGAAAAGGCAAAGATGGAAGCTGAAGAAGCAAATGTTGAACCAGTAATTGAGAAGGTGATAGAAAAAATCGTTGAAGTGGAGAAAGTGGTAGAGAAAATTGTTGAGATCGAAAAAATAGTCGAAGTTGAAAAACTCATCGAAGTTGAGAAAATCGTCGAGGTAGAAAAAATTGTTGAAGTTGAGAAGGTTGTCGAGGTTAAAAAGATAGTTGAGGTCATTAAACCTTGTCTGAAATGTTTGGAGTCTTGCAAACATTGTGAAAGGAAAGACAAGAAGATTCGTGAACTGGAAGAGCTGAAAGAGAATTTATTATCTGATGTGAAGTATGTAAAAGAATCATATGATGTGTTGAATAGAACAGTTGATGGTCTGAAAAAGACAAATTCAGAAGTTGATGCTGCTATGACAGTGATGAGTTCCACTTTAATGACAAAGCAGAAAGTCATCAATGAGTATATTAAAGACTGTGCAAAGCTAAAGCAGGATTTGGAACTTGAAAAGATTGAGAGTGAAAGAATCAAACGTTTGTTGTTGAGTTATACAACATGTGATTATTTGATTGATTGAGTTTATCCTACTGTTGCAGGTCTTGAAGCGTTTCAAGATAAAAAAGGTAGAAGATTCGGATACTGGTAAGAAACAAAGTGTCAAGTATAACAAGTGTCCGCCTCCGATTTGGAATAGTTATTCTCCCAGAAAGCCAAATGAGGAATGATGTGCGTTGAAGTGTTATATATATTAGGTGTATATTTTAAGCCCCTTTAACACTTTTTTTAGCCAAGTTTTAAATTTATAAAACACGATATTTTACTAACACTAAACACACATATGGGCAAGTGCACCCATCGTGAGCGTAGTATAGTGTTGGTAAGATACCGAGGTCGTCTAAGGACACAAGAGCTTTTAGTACCGGTTTATCCTCAACGTCTAATCAAAATAAAAAGTTTAGAAAAAATGTTTTAAACTAAGAAAAATAAAAACTAACTAAAATGCTGAAAATAAAAATAAAAAGAAAAACAGATAGACAAGATGAATCACTTGGTTCCGACTCGTATCTAGTATAACCTTTGATTATTTCCGCACTTTTGCACATAATTAAGAGATTATCTTAGTTATTGTAGTAGGCCCCTCTTTTGAAGGTGACGTTACCCTCACCCCAGTAGTGTGAGTCAGCAAGGATACAATCCTAAAAGGGTGGATTATTGGAAGATAATGAATTAAGTTATTAATGCAATATTATGGTAGGCCCCTCTTTTGGAGGTGACGTTACCCTCGACTAAGTAGTCTGAGTCAGCAAGGATACAGTCCTAAATAGCCGGGCTATAGTATTAATAGTAGTTAACTTATGAGGGGATCAAAGAGTTTGGACCCCCGCCATCCAATACCGTGAAGTATTGAAGGAGGTCCTACTAAATTTGACCCAGGTCCATTGCAGGACCTCTAAACGCTGAACAATGGCAAGACCTTTACCAAACCGTTCCCTTAACCCCCGACCAAGTAGCCAACATACCTCCATATAGACCGTGGAGATATGAATGGTGAAAATCCTTTATTTTATATAGACAGTAAAATAATGCCAAGACACCACGGACAAACGATAAGGAAAGATCACATTCAACATAAGTAACTAGTTATTAAAGTCATTAATACAAAACCAAATAAAAAGTGCAAAAGATTAGAAATAAAAAGTATTATACTAGACACTTTGTCTTCACCAAGTGATGTAAGAGACTTAGGCAAACATGGCCTTGATTGTCAAGAACTCTTACAATCAATCTTGGATCCCGAGACGACTCACACACTCTACGATGGACAATGGATGATGGTGGTGGATGATGGTGTTATGGTGGTAGTGGGTGGTGGATGAAGTGTGAGAGAGGTGGTGTGCCAAGGGATGAGTTGAAATGAAACCAAGCACTCCTATTTATAGGCTGAACAGAAGGCTGGGCACGGCCCCGTGTCCGCTGGACACGCCCCCGTGCCTGTCTGACACTCTCTCTCTTCATTAATTGTAATTCGCAATTACAATTAATGCGCCTGCTGTACTTTCGCCACGCCCCCGTGTTCACTGGACACGGCCCCATGGTGGGCAATAAAAGCTTCTATAGGTTTGTCTTTTCTGCTGCTTCTTAGGCACGGCCCCGTGCTGGGTGAGCACGGGGCGTGTTCAGTCTTCTGCGTCTCTATTTTGCTTGGGAAGATGCCGTTGAGGGGTCGGGCAGTCCACTTATATTCCTTTTCTTGTATTTATGTTGGATTTAGCTGTCTTTTTGCTTCTTTTGTGAATTTGAGCTCATTTAATCCTGAAAATACAAAAGGAAGACAAAAACACTCTTTTTCCAACATTAGTACTTAAAAAGGGTTAGTTTTATGCCTCATTTGATGTAATTTATATGTTGCATTTTACACACATCAAATACCCCCACACTTGAATTTTTGCTTGTCCTCAAGCAAAACTCTTTAATATGTGGCTTACACTCCCAAATGGAATGGGTATAAGAGAAGGTTTTGGCTTGTCATAGAGTGTTGGGAATCCAAGATCTCTTTGGGTTTTATTTTTATCTATTTACAATCCTATTCGTTATGATTTGTTTAGAACGTTTCATAGGAGAAATTACTTATTTGGGCATAACATGCCTTTTTAAAATTCCATTTATATACAAGTTCACATACCTCACGGGAGAAATCACTCACACTCGGCCGAAGGTGTATTTTTAGTGAATCACTCGAGAGCGGCATGGAACTTACTCATACCATAAGCTTGCCAAGCAATCAATCCTCCTCCTTTTTAACTTATATACCTTTGTAAATATCAAGAGGACTTCGTGGGTTAAGGGTTAGGCTTAGGTTAAAGGTAGGTAGTTGGGTTAGTGGTTAGTAGAAAAAGGGTGAAAAAGCGTAACAAGTGTCGGTTTTCGTAAGACTTTCTATTTTTGTAACTTTTATTTTGATGAAGCTATTATTCAAACAAAGTTATTTTTGGTGAACTTGTTTGTTTATTTTCTTTCGCTTCATCATCAACACAAATTTTTTTTTTATTTTTTTTGAACGATCATACGAAAAACCGAACTTGTTACTAAAACAAAGGGTTAAAAATGAAAAAGGTTTTGGTGGGTAAAAGGGTGTTTGGTTTGGGTAATGAAATGAAAAGGTTTAGGCTCAAAGGGGCTAACTAGGGGGATTTTTGGTAGGTGGTAAAAGAAAAAGAAAAATAATGGTGTAGAAATAAAAAGGGTTAGTCCTAATGCCTCCATCATTTACTTACTCGGGTTTAAGTTGATAAGGACCGGGAATGTATCGTCATGGCAAGTTCTAGAGTCGTAAGAACCAAACTGCTATTCACACAAGAAACGAAAAATGAGTATTTAGTTTAATGATATGTAATTGTATGCTCAATAAAGGCTCAAAACTCACTTTTATGGGAATGGGTTTTTATGTGATCAAGTATATAATCAAATTTTAACTAAGTTTGCCATGCCTTTTCATAATTTTCTTATGTTGGTTCTTTTTATCACTACGCTATCGGTTGTAAATTCGTAAAAATATAACCTTTTTGAGAACTTGAATTTCCCGAGTTAAACCTAGACAAGTAAAAAAAATGAAATTTTTGAAAAAAAATTTGGGGTGATTAGCGGTTCCAATAGAGTTTTGTGTAAGGCTTGTATTTAGGACTTGCAAGATTCAAGGTTTTAACATCCCCCCACACTTAAATTACACATTGTCCTCAGTGTGTCCCAAAAATAAATTTTTAGGTTGATTAGATGTGTAAAATGGTGTTAAAAGCAAAGATTTATGTTACTGGTAGTCTGGACACGGCCCCGTGGGGACCGGACACGGCCCCGTGTTCAGGTGCCAGTAACAAAAATTAAAGAAAAGAAACAGAAGCCTGGACACGGGGGCGTGTCTGGTGAACACGGCCCGTGTCCAGTTACCTGAACTGGGCATTTTTCTGCAGGAGGTTCAGCACGGGGCCGTGTTGGTTGGACACGGCCCGTGCCGAGCTTACTGTAATGGAGAGAATTGTCGGACGGTTCTGTTTTCCTGCATGGGGTGCTGGTTCAAGTTTCCCTTGTATCCTTTGTCATCTCAAGTGTGTTTTATTCCTGAAAATTAAAACTAACTAGAAAACATAAAAATTAATCTAAATTAAACTAAGGATAGTTCCGCGGAATGCCTCCGTGGTGCGCCACGTTTATAAGGGTCCTTGGCTAGACCCAAAGCCGGTCATATGTCACCCAAGTGGGATGTATTGCATCCCATGTTACACCGTCGGAGAGCGTCATCCAAGCTTGAGTCTATGACCTTCATGTATTTGACCGGGTCTTCTTCCTCTACTTTCTTTCCACATTCAAACTTCACTTCCTCATCCCCAAACTTCAATGTTAACGTTCTGTCATTCATATCCACCACTGCTTGGGTGGTGGCTAGAAATGGCCTTCCGAGGATGAGAGGGACATTGGTGTCTTCTTCCATGTCTAGGATGACAAAGTCGGTTGGAAAAACGAAGTTTTCTACCTTAACCAGCAGATTTTCAGCGACATCTTGTGGAAATTTGACGGACCTGTCGGCGAGTTGTATGCTCATCTTTGTAGGGCTTGTTGTTCCTAGGCCGAGTCGTTTGAACATTGACGTGGGCATGAGGTTAATGCTAGCCCCAAGATCGGCTAATGCATTACGAACGGGGGACTTTCCAATTGAGCAAGGAATTGTGAAGCTCCCGGGATCGATTTTCTTTTGTGGAAGTTTGTTGAGTACTAAAGCGGAGCATTCTTCGCCTAAGTTAACTAATTGCAATGATTCAATTTTCCTTTTGTGAGTGAGGAAATCCCTCATAAATTTTGCATATTTAGGCATTTGGGTTAGGACCTCAATAAAAGGAATATTAACATGCAATTGTTTTAGTAAACTTTCGAACTTTGCGAATTGCTCATCGGTCTTTTGACGATTTAACCTACCGGGGTATGGAATTGGAGGAGTCTTGGTGGGCCCTTGATTTTGTGAAGAAGCCGTTTCTGGTTGAGGTGTAGGTGAAGTCGTGTTTTGGTGTTGACTTTCTTCAACTGGTGGTAACGGGGCATCCTCGGGACCCACGGTTCGGTTTCTCAAAGTGATGAAGTGTACTTGTGCCTTTGGGTTATTTTCGGTATTACTTGGTAACGCGTCTTGTGGTCTCTCGGAGAAATTTTGAGCTAGTTGATTTAATTGTTTTGAATGCTAGCTTGTTGATTTCTAAAATTCGATTCTAATTGTTGAAATCGATCCGAGTTTTTCTTCTCGGTGTCGGAGATGAGGCGAGATACGGTATCTTCAAGCCTTTCTCTTCCACCTTGTTGTTGAGAGAAATTTTGTGGTTGTTGAAAATTAGTTCGTTGGTTTTGTTGGTTACTACTATTACCGGGATCTCTCCAACCAAGATTTGGGTGGTTACGCCATCCTTGGTTGTAGGTACCCGTTGGAGGACCCGACAGCCTAGGTCTATTATCAATGTAGTTTACCGTTTCTGCTTGTTTATCTAATTCTTTCATACAACTCCAATTTTCATGTGACCCACCACACCCTTCACAAGCCATAACCGAGGCCGTTTTTGTCATTTATAACTTTTTGATTTTTGAAGAGAGGGCCTCGATTTGGGCTTGTAAAGAGGTGCTTTCATCAACCTTATGGGCGCCCGGGGCAATAGATTTATTACCTCGGGGAGTGTGCCATTGAAAATTGGTTTGAGCAATTTCCGCAATTTGATTATATATTTCATTTGGGCGACGGTTACCTAAAAGTCCCCCGGAGCTTGAATCAAGTGTCTGTCTTGTGTGTGGCAACAACCCATTGTAGAAAGTGGATACTTGTTGCCACACCGCTAGACCATGATGAGGACACTTTCTTAGAAGTTCCTTGAACCTTTCCCAAGTTTCATATAAGGATTCCCCATCCTCTTGTGAGTATGTATTAATTTCAGTCATTAGTTTAGCCGTTTTAGCAGGAGGGAAATACTTATATAGAAACTTTTGGGCTAGTTCATCCCAGGTGTTTACCGAGCCAACTGGGAGGGTGTTAAGCCAAGCCTTAGCTCGGTCTTTTAGTGAAAATGGAAACATCCTAAGGCGAATGGCGTCGTTTGATGCTCCATTGATCCAAAAAGTATCACATATTTCTAAGAAATTAGTAATATGTAGATGGGGATCCTCGTCCGCAAGCCCATGGAAGGTTGCGGAGTTTTGGAGCATTTGTATCAAATGCGGCCGAAGCTCGAAGTTGTTGGCTTCGACATTCGGTGCATTGATAGCGGCGCCGAGATTGCCTACGGTGGGCCGTAGGTAATCCATGAGGGTACGTTGGTCCGCCATTGGAAGTGGGTCCCCCGAAACTTTCTCTTGATTTTTAGCTTTAAGTCTTTTTCTGAGAAAGCGTTCGGGTTCTTCTAGGGGTTCTTTTATGTCTCTACTAGAACTGGAGCTCATGCACTACGTAGGAGGTTCAAATGTGGCACCTGGGTTCCAAGTCCTGCAATAAAAACAGAAAAGAAAGTTGGTCAGAAGGTTCACCACGGCCCCGTGCTTAGTGAACACGGCCCGTGGTCAGAGGTACAGTAATTGTTTTCTGGATCCCAGTTACTGGGAGTTGAACACGACCCCGTGTTGCACCGACACATCCCCGTGTTCAGCTCTCTGTAACTCAGAAAATAAAAACTGCCAATGATGATGCTGGGCACGGCCCGTGTCCGACCAGGCACGGCCCGTGCTGAGCTCTGCAGAAGCTGAAAAACTAAGAAAATCCTAAAAAAATAAAAAGAAAAATAACAAAATGATTAGGCCGTTGATTCCTAACTTTCTTAAAATCCTTGTGCCCCCGGCAGCGGCGCCAAAAACTTGATGTGCGTTGAAGTGTTATATATATTAGGTGTATATTTTAAGCCCCTTTAACACTTTTTTTTAGCCAAGTTTTAAATTTATAAAACACGATATTTTACTAACACTAAACACACATATGGGCAAGTGCACCCATCGTGAGCGTAGTATAGTGTTGGTAAGATACCGAGGTCGTCCAAGGACACAAGAGCTTTTAGTACCGGTTTATCCTCAACGTCTAATCAAAATAAAAAGTTTAGAAAAAATGTTTTAAACTAAGAAAAATAAAAACTAACTAAAATGCTGAAAATAAAAATAAAAAGAAAAACAGATAGACAAGATGAATCACTTGGTTCCGACTCGTATCTAGTATAACCTTTGATTATTTCCGCACTTTAGCACATAATTAAGAGATTATCTTAGTTATTGTAGTAGGCCCCTCTTTTGAAGGTGACGTTACCCTCACCCCAGTAGTTTGAGTCAGCAAGGATACAATCCTAAAAGGGTGGATTATTGGAAGATAATGAATTAAGTTATTAATGCAATATTATGGTAGGCCCCTCTTTTGGAGGTGACGTTACCCTCGACTAAGTAGTCTGAGTCAGCAGGGATACAGTCCTAAATAGCCGGGCTATAGTATTAATAGTAGTTAACTTATGAGGGGATCAAAGAGTTTGGACCCCCGCCATCCAATACCGTGAAGTATTGAAGGAGGTCCTACTAAATTTGACCCAGGTCCATTGCAGGACCTCTAAACGCTGAACAATGGCAAGACCTTTACCAAACCGTTCCCATAACCCCCGACCAGGTAGCCAAAATACCTCCATATAGACCGTGGAGATATGAATGGTGAAAATCCTTTATTTTATATAGACAGTAAAATAATGCCAAGACACCACGGACAAACGATAAGGAAAGATCACCTTCAACATAAGTAACTAGTTATTAAAGTCATTAATACAAAACCAAATAAAAAGTGCAAAAGATTAGAAATAAAAAGTATTATACTAGACACTTTGTCTTCACCAAGTGATGTAAGAGACTTAGGCAAACATGGCCTTGATTGTCAAGAACTCTTACGATCAATCTTGGATCCCGAGACGACTCACACACTCTACGATGGACAATGGATGATGGTGGTGGATGATGGTGTTATGGTGGTGGTGGGTGGTGGATGATGTTGGTGCATCCGTCTGTCGTCTACGTCTTATATCGAGTCTCAGTCTCGTTGCGGATCTGAAAGAGTGTGATGTCATCATCTTTGATGATGACATCATAATGATGAAGTCATCATGACATCATCTCATATAAGACAAAAGCATATATGTGAAATTGTTATTGATTTCGCTCATATTGAAAGATCAGATTTCGCTTATTTGACAAAGTGATGATTTCGCTTTTATGGTAACTATCTGATTTCGCTTATGTGTCTTGTATGTAAAAGCGAAATCAGTAAAGCTATAAATAGGTCATGAGCGAAATCATATGAGAGTTCTAGGTGTTGTCTTCCGGTGAGCCACGAAGTGCTGCCGAAGTGTTGACTTGATTGTAAACGTTATCAGTATCAATAGAATCAACAGTTTAAAGGTGAATACTTGCTGAATTGAATCTGATTTGTTTGTTTCCGCCGCTCAAATTAGTATTAGCTCTTCTGATTGACTCAATTAGATCAGAGAACGATCCTACAAGTGGTATCAGAGCTAAGGAGGAAGAGCTCTTGCCAATTCAGCCAAAATTTCTGATTTTCTACCCTTTCTTTACTGATTTTTGAAATTTGATCGAGGAGAAATGATCGAATTGGTCTGATTTTTAGACATCTTGCTCGGAATTAGTGTTTAACAAATCCGTAAAAGTTTCAACAGTTAATTCAAAGTAAAACCTGTCAAAATAATGATTTCGCCTGAAACGATTTCGAGAATTGATGACGTCATGTGTTAATTTCGTTTTTTAGTCATAGCTGATTTCGCTTATTTGTTCACTCTTGTTTTCGCTTATTGTGACAATTGGGATTTCGCTTTTGTGAACATAAGGTTTCTCTTTTGTGTCATCAAATCAGAGGTTTCGCTTATTCGATCATCGTGATTCCGCTCATAAGTACATTGTGATTCCGCTCTTAGTGAAGTTCTGATTTCGCTCCAGGATAGTTGTTGAAATAATTGTGTCGGTCATTGAACAGGGTTATCACGTGAAGATTTGTCAGTAAATTGGAAACAACAATCTACATGTGATATAGTAATTCATCGATTCATGTGATGTGTCAGGTCTTGTTATTTGAAGTGTATGTGAAAGTTGATAAAGATGTGTAAGTCGGTTTGCATGTGAATTAGTTTGTCGGATTGTTATATTCATCGGTCAAGTGAAGTAAGATAAAGTATCAGTTTGCATGTGATTCTTGTAATTTGTCATAGGCTATTCAGATTTCTTGAACAACTAAAATTGTCGGTTTAATGGATTTAAAGGCCCAATGTAAGAGTCTTGAAAGTTGGTGAAATCGAAGCATGTGATAAAAGATAAAGTGTGTCAGTTGTTTTGTTCAAGAAGTGCATGTGAATAATAGATAGTGTCAGACATTATAAAAATTGTTTGGTTCAAGAAAGGCTTGTGGTCAGAGCACATGTTATGTATGGATCAATGAAATTAAGTGTGGTATTAAAGATGTCGGCCATTTTGGTTTGAAAGATAATCAAATTTGATGGTATATGAGATAAATTGTTGTGGCCCAATCAAATTTTCAGACATATACAACCGGCCCAAATCACATTATATTTGATCAAGTTCTAAAAACCCAATAGAAGTGAATTGTTTGTCTAAGTGTCATCGGCCCAAGTAAACAGAATTAAATAATCAAGTGTTCGGCTCAAGTATCATCATCTTTTGTGAGTTCAATTTGTATTCGTGTAACATCAAGTTTGTCAGCCAAATCATAGTAATATCAAGGTTTGTCAGTTTGCGAAGTCATTTGAAAGAGTCAAGGTCGTGTTTTTGTGAACCAGGTCATTGGAAAAGGTCATTTGATTTTGATCCAGGTCATAGCAGTTCGCACAGTTTGTCAATTTTCAGTCAGCACAGTCTGTCAACTCTCAGTCCGCACAGAATTGTCACCAGTTCGATTACCAGTTTTATTCTGTTATTTGATAAGTGTTTAAACTGATTGTGTTTTGTTTGTTTGGTTTAAAGGTGATTAAGGTGTTTCACGAGGTGAACCAGTTTCGTTTGAAAGCTAGTTTGAGAAATTCTTCGATATCGAATCATGAGTGAAGATTTTTACAACGCATTCGCAACATCTCCGACTACTCCGGGTGACATTGCTAAGAACATGAACATGGAGAATGAAACCGGAACAATGCAAAAACCCCCGAAACTTATGGGAATTGAAGATTATCACGGATGGAAGAAACGGTTTGAGAATTGGGTTCAGGCGAATCATCTAAAAGCTTGGGAGAGCATCGAAACTGAATATGAGAGGCCAAAGAATTCAGCGGGAGTCGATAAAATCATTTCAGAATTCACAGAGCAAGAAAGAGAAAGTTATAAAGGAGAGAAAATGATGATCAATCTGTTACAACAAGCAGTAAAGGAGGATATATTTGTGTTGCTTCAACATGATGACAATGCTTACTCTATCTGGGAAGCTCTTAAAAAGAAATTCGAAGGAAGTACTGAGATGCTTCAGAGTAAAGCAGCATTACTGAAAAAGGAGTTTGAATTATTTGCATGTATGCCTGGTGAAACAACAAAGACTCTTATTGAAAGATACTGTCATCTTGTACGCTCCATGTCACAGTTGAAGATTACAAAAACTCCAGCAGAATGGGTTGAAAAGCTTGCTGACGCGTTACCGCAACAGGAATGGGGTACATATATGATGATATTGAAAAATTCCGGACAGTTTAGAAGGTTATCGATTGCACAGTTTATAGAGAAGTTGGAGGCACAGGATTTGGAGCAGCAGAAAATTGCTAGAATGAACAGTTCTACTCATCAGCAAGATATCAAACTGTACTATAAAGGAAATGTTCAAACTGCTGAAGCAAGTCCAAAGATACAAACTGCATTTAGTGCTGGAAATCAATCTACACCAAGCAGTCAAGGATCAGTCAACACTAGTGGGTTCTCAATGGTGAATCCTCCAAGTGTTCAAAATGCATCTGCTGGAAATGGGCATTTGATTCAGTGCAATGTAACTCTACATCTTCAAAACGGTCAAAATTATTCTGAAGAAGTTGTAAAGCATCATATGGGATTATTGGTCACTGCATTAGAGTCTTATGAAGGGTTGATTGCCGGAAGAATTGGTAATCCGATGCTCACAAAGGAAGATTATGACCAAATTGATGCAGAGGAGCTGGAACTGATGGATATTAAATGGGCTTTAGCTAGTGTTTTAAGGAGAGCAGAAAAATTTAGATTGGTTACAGGAAGAAATGATTTCTTGGATGCAAACCTTTCTAATCTAGGATTTGATAAATCTAAAGTTGTGTGTTTTCGTTGCAGGGAGAAAGGCCACTTTAAAAGAGAATGCAAGAATCAGGAGACGAGAGGAGCAAAGGAGTCGTCTGGGAAAGATGATTATTATAGGAAATCCATTTATCAGCAAATCACTCATCAACCACATCAACAAAAGGAGCCACAAACGGCACATGGAAGAATGATCAAGGATGCAAACAGGAAAGCTTATTTTGGCATTTGTGATCAAGATGATGAGAAAATGGCTGATGGTTTTAGCTGGGATAAGTACATTCCAGCTGATCCTAATGTTAAAGCTTTTATTGCTCAGATTGTTCAAAAGCCAGAGTTGATAAAGGAATGGATGGCTGTGATGTCGGATGATGAGGAGAGTCAAGATGGAAAATCTGTTTCTTCTGAAAACAGTGATAGTGATGAAGAGATGGAACAGATAAATTTGGGAAAAACTCATTTATCTTCTAACACTTTTGAATTTTATTTTGCAGAAAAATTGAAGAAACTGAAAGAAAGGAAAGCTGCAAAAGATTTAAAAGAAATCAAAGTGATTGAGAAGATTGTGGAAGTTGAAAAGATAGTTGAAGTCGAGAAGATCGTTGAAATCACAAAACCCTGTCTTACATGTTTAGAGTCTTGTAAACAGTGTGAAGAAAAAGATGAGAGGTTTAGTGAGTTAGAAAAGTTGAAAGAAAAGTTGTTGTTTGATGTAAAAAATTTAAAACAGTCATATGATGTATTGAACAGAACTGTGAATAGTCTGGAAAAGACTAACTCTGAAAGAGAGAAAGCTTTGAAGATGTTGAATGCTACCATGATGACAAAGCAGAAAGAGATCAACTTGTACATAGAAGAATGTGCAAAGTGGAAGAAAGAGTTGGATAGTGAAGCAACTGAGAATGAAAGAATCAGAAGATTGCTGCAAAGTTACAAAGGCTGTGACTACATAATTGATAGAATTTATCCAACAGTTGAAGGATTTGAAGCGTTTAAAGGTGAAGAAACAAAGCCAAAGAAGAAAAAGGATACTGGTAAGAAACAGGGTGTCTGTTATAATAAGTGTCCACCTCCGATTTGGGAAGGGTATTCGTCTAGAAAACCAAATGAGGAGCAATTAAAAAAGGCAGTCAATATAAAGTTGGAGTCCGAGATAACCGATGTTTTACCGGATAATATTGACGTCACGTTCACAGCGTCCGACACAGATCATGAGTCAGAACTGATAAAACGAGTGGTCCATCAGGTGTTGGATAAGGATGAGGAGTCAGAGTCAAAGTCCGAGTCCAAAAGTTCGTGTCAGTCAGTTGGGAGTTCGAGTTCGTCCGAAGGAGTTCAAAATCGTCGGGAAAACGGGTTTATAGTAAAGAGTTTTTATTGTCAAAATCTAATTTGGATGATGAAACCTTTGAAGTTGTGTATACTTTGAATGATTCTGACAAATTATATTTTGATAAAGAGTTTCCAATAAGAGGTGTCAAAACTGATTTGATAAAAAAGGTTTTCAAACTAACAGAAATTAATATTTCTAAAATAAAAGATGGAAATCTTAATGTAAAACCTAAACCTTACACCTCAAGAGTACAACAACGTTTGAACAAGAAAAAGGGTTACAATTATGGTTCTGGTTTTCAAAAGAATCCAAACCACAATTGTAGCTACAAAAAGAAAGGACTTGGTTTTATTCCACCTGAAAACTATAAAAATGAAAAATATGTTCGAGATTTTAAATCAAAAATGACATATGTTGCAGGAACTAGCCATGAAGAAGAAGCAAAGAGCTCATTCTGGAAACAGTCAAACAAGGAGTTTCTTGCTGAAAAGATGAAGAATGGAGCTTTTCAAAGGAAAGAGACAAGAACCTGTTACAGATGCAATGAACTTGGTCATATTGCATGGAACTGTCCCAAAGCAACCAATACAAAACAGGGAGTCTCAGAAAAACTCAAAGAAGTAGTTGTTGATAATACGGAACCACCAACTGAACGATTTAAAGTGTTTAAAAATTCTACATATGAAGTTGGTGAGTGTTGCAAAAGATTTTACAAGAAACGGGGAAATCTTGACAATCAAACTTGGGTTGTTAAGAAATCAGAGGTAAAATCTGGCGATGAATCTGATTCCACAAAATCAGAGGAGCCATAGTTTGATGAGAGTGATGAAAATTCAGTTCCTTCAATGGATGATGAGAACTTTCCACCATTGAGGACTGAAAATTTTAAAAGGAAAACTGGAAAGTTTGAAATCTCAAAACAGGGTTATTCTAAGAAGGATAACTTTGATATTGAGAAAGCGTTTAATGGGAAAGTTAAGAAGATTTTCGGAAAAATGGTTGATGGAAAGGTGAAAGGGGTAAAAGACTTTTACGCTACAAAGAAAGCAACTTACACCCCAACTGCTTCTGAATTGAAAACACCCAAGGCTGGTCAGGCTTGGGTGGATATTTTCTTTCATTGAAAAACCTGACTTGCCGGAGATCCCAAGTTTGTAATTGTGGATCAGGAATCGGCATCATTCTTAAATTGATTGTTTAAATGAATCTTAAAGTGTTAAATTTTTACAGGATAAGTGTGACTTGCCGGAGCCTCCTGGTTGGTAAGTGCGAAGCAGGAATCGGCACTTTGATGGGTAAAATGTAGATGAATCATTCCTACAATTGGTATTGATTGGTTATATCTACAAGAGGTTATTCTTACAAGTGGTTTAGAAGTTGCTTGATTGCAAACAGTGAATCAAGGACATTAAGTTGTACTTGATTTACTACAGTTGATAAAACCGACAAGATGATGAACCATATCCCCATACTTAACAAGTGGTAAACCTACAAGTGGTAAAAACAAACTCATTTTCCGGAAAAATCATTTTGATTAAAACAAACTTAAGTGTTTTGAGATCTAAATGAGAAAATGGTTTGTGATAGGGGGGTTCTGATTGTTTATGCCAAGTGGATGGGGATTTGATGTGATTCGATATCGGTTGTCACTTTATTGTACAGTTTATTTTCAAATTTCCTGAAATGTGTTTGCATTTTAGGGGGAGTAATTTCACAGAAAATCCAAAAACATTTGAAAATTTAAAAAAACCAAAAACATGATAAAATCAAAAATGAGTTTTGTTGTCAAAAAGAGGAAATGATAGTATATCATTGGACGATCACAGCATGCTAAAGAATTGGAAAGTCAAATGTGATAAACGGTCTCACTGATGATGTGCCAGTAGGTTTTTGCACATTTAGTAGATTGTAACGAGATATAAACCTAAATTTCAAACTTGCTTATATCGTGGGGAAACATCTCTCGGATATATGGGTAACCCCCGAAATCTTGTTTGAAAGGTTCCTTTTTCTGATATACTAGGTCTTTATACTCAGTGATATCTGGGGTATTATTCTTGGACTTCTGCTGAATGGAAGTTCTGACCTAGTCCTCGAATAATACTTTCTGCAATGCTTGAAACATAGCATCACCCTCAGCATAAATGATAAGACAATAAAATTGCTTAGCAATGCTGTTGTAAAAAAGATCCTCTAAAGGGGACACACCCAAAAGTTGAGTCATGATCTCTCTGCTGAACGGTAGTTCTGACCTGAGCTCTCATGATTCTTCATAATTTATTAACCCCTACAGATATCATTTGTGTCATAATTACCTGTAAGACTGAATATTGGGATCTGGATACGGGAGTATATTCTGAGGTGGGACACGCGATTAAGTTTAAGTGCTTAAAACATTAACAGCGTATCTCGAAACAGTTGAACTTTGTGTGAGAATTTAAGTGGACCAATATACTGACAATCTAAGTGAATCGTTTAGAACTTAAAATAAAATGAAGCTTAACGGTGTTGGTGATTTGTCTCAAAAACTGATATGATCCTCTTACACAAACTCACAAAAATATTATGTGTAAATATTTCTTTACTGCTTTTCTTTCTATTCAAAAATCCCAAAAAGATTTTCAGTGTGTTTTAGCATAAAATTTTGAAAAAGTCAAAAAGATTTTCGATAACTGGTGTTGAAGAGCTGATTTTCAAAATTCCAAGTTCTAAACTTGACGAACTGGTTTGGGAGTGTTGTATGTGAAAGAATTTTAAATCTTGTTTCAAGTGGTTCATCAGAGTCTAAATGTTAGATCATTTTTGTGATATTTTCAAGTGATGTCTGATTGTGTTCAAGTTTTTATCAGAAAATTTATTTTTGGGTAGAGAATGTGCAGGATATTTGAATGATAGATAGTCAGGTTCCGATACCTGAGGATTGTGTGATTTCAAAATGCCAGGCTGCGATCCCAGCAGATTGAGAGGGGGAGTCTGAAGTCAAAGCTGAAGAAGCAGTTAGAGCCAGTGCTGTTTCTGGAACTACATTTGAGAAATAGAAGAATGAAAGAGAAGATAGAGATTGAGGATACTTACAACGTCAAATACTTCAAAGAGTTCGAGAGGACTGATAAAGACTGAAGATGCAAAGACTCGACACTGAAGACTCCGTCAACATCCGAGGGGGAGTTTGTTGGTGCATCCGTCTGTCGTCTACGTCTTATATCGAGTCTCAGTCTCGTTGCGGATCTGAAAGAGTGTGATGTCATCATCTTTGATGATGACATCATAATGATGAAGTCATCATGACATCATCTCATATAAGACAAAAGCATATATGTGAAATTGTTAATGATTTCGCTCATATTGAAAGATCAGATTTCGCTTATTTGACAAAGTGATGATTTCGCTTTCATGGTAACTATCTGATTTCGCTTATGTGTCTTGTATGTAAAAGCGAAATCAGTAAAGCTATAAATAGGTCATGAGCGAAATCATATGAGAGTTCTAGGTGTTGTCTTCCGGTGAGCCACAAAGTGCTGCCGAAGTCTTGACTTGATTGTAAACGTTATCAGTATCAATAGAATCAACAGTTTAAAGGTGAATACTTGCTGAATTGAATCTGATTTGTTTGTTTCCGCCGCTCAAATCAGTATTAGCTCTTCTGATTGACTCAATTAGATCAGAGAACGATCCTACATATGAAGTGTGAGAGAGGTGGTGTGCCAAGGGATGAGTTGAAATGAAACCAAGCACTCCTATTTATAGGCTGAACAGAAGGCTGGGCACGGCCCCGTGTCCGCTGGACACGCCCCCGTGCCTGTCTGACACTCTCTCTCTCTCTTCATTAATTGTAATTCATAATTACAATTAATGCGCATGCTGTACTTTCGCCACGCCCCCGTGTTCACTGGACACGGCCCCGTGGTGGGCAATAGAAGCTTCTATAGGTTTGTCTTTTCTGCTGCTTCTTGGGCACGGCCCCGTGCTGGGTGAGCACGGGGCGTGTTCAGTCTTCTGCCTTCTCTATTTTGCTTGGGAAGATGCCGTTGAGGGGTCGGGCAGTCCACTTATATTCCTTTTCTTGTATTTATGTTGGATTTAGCTGTCTTTTTGCTTCTTTTGTGAATTTGAGCTCATTTAATCCTGAAAATACAAAAGGAAGACAAAAACACTCTTTTTCCAACATTAGTACTTAAAAAGGGTTAGTTTTATGCCTCATTTGATGTAATTTATATGTTGCATTTTACACACATCAGGAACGTTTAAATAAGGCTCTTAAGATAAAGTTAATGTCTGAAACCATATATTGATGTCCCATTCACAGCGTCTGACACTGATCATGAGTCTGAATTGTTAAAGAAAGTGGTCGATCAGGTGTTGGATATGGATGAAGAGTTAAAGTCGGAGTCTAAATCTGAAAGTTCGAGTTCATCAGAAAAGAGTCCGAGTTCACTGGTCAAACGGGTTTACAATAAAGAATTCTTGTTATCAAAATCTAATTTGAATGACGAACCAATCAAAGTGGCATATACTTTGAATGATTCAGACAAATTATATTCTGATGAAGAATTTCCAATAAGAAGTGTCAAATCTGAAATGATCAAACAGGTTTTCAAATTAACAGAAATCAATATTTCTGAACTAAAAGATTTAAATCTTCATGAAAAACCTAAAAAGTACACTTCAAGAGTTCAACAGAGATTGAACAAGAAAAAGGGTTATAGTTCTGGTTAAGGTTATCGAAAGAAACCAAACCATAACGGTAATTTCAAAAAGCAGGGTTTAGGTTTCATTCCCACGGAAAATTATAAAAATGAGAAAACTTATAAACCAAAAACAAAATTTATTGCAGGAGAAAGTTCTGAAGAAGAGCAGAAGAAACCATTCTGGAGACAGTCAAACCGAGAGTTTCTTGCTGAAAGAAAGAAGAAGATAATGAACGAATCTGAGAAAAGGGTTGAACGAAGAACCTGTTTCAAATGTCAAAAAGTTGGACATATTGCTTGGAATTGCCAACAGTCAAACAACACAAAACAGGGAGTTTCTTTTAGCTCAAAATTGAAAGAAAAACATGTTGATGAAAAGAAACAACTAACTGAGAAATCTAAGATGTTTGAAAATTCGACCTTCGAAACTGGTGATGTTTCGAAACGTTTTTACAAAAGAAAAGTTGATTTGAACAAACAAAGATGGGTTGCAAAATCTGACAGTAGTTCTGACAATGAATCTGATTCCATAAAATCAGAGGAGTCATCTGTTGAGAAAAAGAATGAGAATTTCGTTCCAGAATTGAACGAAGAAAACTTTCCGCCGTTGTCAATAGAAAATCTGAAATCAAAAGGTAGATTTGAGATTTCAGATCAATTCTTCTCTGGTAAAGGAGAATTTGATGCTGAAAAGGCTTTCAATGGGAAAGTCAAACATATATTTGGGAAGATGGTAGATGGGAAAGTAAAAAGTGCAAAAGAATTTTACAAATAAAAAAGATGGTGGGATAGATGTGTGTCAAAATCACCCAAGGCTGATCAGGCTTGGGTGACAACATTTTCTACTTAAAAACCGGACTTGCCGGAGCTCCCAAGTTGGTAATCGTGGAGCAGGAATCGGCATCTTTCATGAGATATGTCACAGATGTGAAAGGTGGTGATATTTCGATTTACAAGTGGTTAATCAGGGACATTAAGTTTTTGTTAAAACTACAAGTGGTACTGTGGTTAAAACCTAAAAATGTTAAATTTTTAAAGTGATTGGAAAACAAAGTGATGAATGAATCC
Source organism: Helianthus tuberosus (assembly GCA_030545235.1). NCBI lineage: Eukaryota > Viridiplantae > Streptophyta > Magnoliopsida > Asterales > Asteraceae > Helianthus > Helianthus tuberosus. Next base: position 23,894,210 of record CM060400.1, read on the forward strand.
CCAATCTTACAAGTGGTAAAATCAACAAAACTTATTTTCCGGAAAAACCATTTGATTAAAACAAACTTAAGTGTTTTGAAATCATAATGGGAAAATAGTTTGTTGTCAGGGGGAGTTCTGATTGTTTATGCCAAGTGGATGGCGAATTGAAGCAATTCACAACAGTTGTCTCTTTTCTTGTACAGTTTGTTTTCAAATTTCCTTAAATGATTTTGAATTTTAGGGGAGTAAGAAATTTCAGAAAATCTAAACACATTAGAAAATTTGAAAAAGTCAAAAACCTGATAAAATACAAAATGAGTTTTGTTATGAAAAAGAGGAAATGATAGTACATCAGTAGACGATCACAGCATGCTAAAAAATTGGAAAGAAAAAATGTGATAAACGGTCTCACTGATGATGTGCCAGTAGGTTTTTGCACATTTAGTAGATTATGTCGAGATATAAACCTAAATTTCAAACTTGCTTATCTTGTGGGAACATCTCTTGGATATATGGGTAACCCCCGAAATCTTGATTGAAAGACTCCTCTTTCTGAGATACTAGGTCTTTATGCTTAGTGATATCTGGGGTATTATCCCGGGACTTCTGATTTTGCGGAAGCAATTGCCTAGTCCCCGTATAATACTTTTCACTTGCTTGAAATATAGCACCACCCTCAGCATAAAAGATGATGAAACATTGCAAAATGCTAATCATGTGCTGTTGAAGAAAAGATTCTCTAAAGGGAACACACCAAAAGTCGAAGCCTTCATCTCTCTGATTTTGCGGAAGCAATAGCCTGAGCTTTCACGGCCCTCGCATTTAACCCTTTACAGATATCATCTAGGTATACTCACCTGTAAGACTGAATATTGGGATCCGGATACGGGAGTATATTCTTAGGTGGGACACACGAATAAGTTTAAGTCTCTTAAAACACTAATCTCGTATCTCGAAACAGTTGAACTTTGTGTGAAAATTTTAAGTGGATCAGTATACTAACAATCTAAGTGAATCGTTTAGAACTTAAAATGTTTAAAGCTTAACGGTGTTAGTGATTTGTCTCATAAACTGATATGATCCTCTTACACAAACTCGCAAAAATATTGTTTGTAAATATCTCTTTACTGCATTTCTTTAATATCAAAAATCCAAAAAGATTTTCCGAGTGTTTTAGCATAAGTTTTGAAAAATTCAAAAAGATTTTAGACAACTGATGTTGAAAAGCTGATTTTCAAAATTCCGAGTGCTAAACATGATGAACAACAGGGTTGGGAAACTTTGATTGAATGAAATTTGATTTTGAAAAAGATTAAAGATTGATTAAATTGAATTCAAATTTGAAAGTTTGCATACAAGTGGTAAGCAGAAAGTTTAAATTTGTCAAATTTTAAATTTGTGAAATTTACTTTGAGGTAGAGAATGTGCAGGTTATGGCTATGAGAAAGCCAGGTTGTGATTCCAGAACTTGTGAAAGCCAGACTACGATCCTCAGCACAACTCATGGGGGAGTCTGCTATTAAAGGAAAGTCTGAAGATGCAAGAGCCAGATTCGATTCCTGAAGATCACGCTAACTGCTGATGCTGATGAACTTAAGGAATCAAGAGATCTGATCAAGAGAATAAGGAATCAGATACTTTGAAGAAAGCCCGAAGACTGATCAAGGCTGAAGATTGTGAAGACTCGACACTGAAGACTCGTCAACATCCGAGGGGGAGTCTGTTGGTGCATACGTCTGTCGACTTCGTCTTGTATCGAGTCTTGTAATAGAATTGTTAGATCAGGGCACGTTGTACGAGGAAAATAGGATTTAGGTGTGATTGAGCTATTTTGCACGAAATAGCAAGTTGTTATTTCATGTGAAATCACCATCACTATAAATACCCTTGATGTCAAGTCATTTGTAACATTCATGTTTCCGGTACCGAAGTGCTGCCGACGTGTCTACTGATCTTTAAACGTGTTATATCAATAAAACAAGACAATTAAGAGTGAATCAAGCTGTTTACAAAGCCTAATCAATGAATTACGCCTCTGATTAGACTAAGAACTCTTCTGAACGACTCGTTTGGGTCACAAATCGATCCTACAAAATAAAGCTTGAATATATAAAAGTATTACAAGCGTTCGATACAAGCCCACAGGCAGGATCTAAATAACAGAGCTTTCGACATCATAGGCCTTAAGCATCAGGAGTGAAAATTCCTTAGCCTTCATTCTAGCCGACCCGTATTCCCAGCCTATTATAAGGTTTGGTACCTGCTGTTCAGTCTTATGAAAATACGTCAGCCAAAGCTGGTAAATACAATTAACTGACTCTTTGGAAAAATAGTTTTTCGAAAAGAGTTTTATACATATAGAAAACCCATAGGTGATCCTTTAAATTTACATATCTTGGGATTTATTCTTATTATCAGATTTACATACTTGATTAACCCTTTGGGTTGTCCGGACACGGTATCATTAACTCCCAATAATATCAATTATCAAGTAAATGGATTAAATCGTAATTTTACATTTTTTCGCAATCATAGGCGACTTACTTATGTAATACCCGTTCCAAGAGGCATAATTGCCATCCCAAATTGACATTAAAATAAGTCAAGGGTATTTACCTTTTTGCTAGCTTCCAAGCAATAAGACTATATTTGGAAAAAAGCCGCAAGTCTAAGTATTATTGACCCAAGTCCGATTATCTGGGGGGTACTATAGTCTGGAGTGAACAGATTTATTATCTGTTAGAATGTATACGGGCCAAAGGTAGTTCCTTTAGATATGACCCGATACTTAAGATTAGGTTCGCTAGATTAAGCGTATAACGAATAGAATGTGGTTTAAACCCAACAAGTGCTAAGACTTTTTTAATATGGTTAAACAAAGTACATTCTGGATTTTGAGATAAAAATGATAAAGTTAAACTCGTTTTGGTAAACTTACGTAAACTAGTTACGAAAGTCTAACCGTATGCGTATAAGCAATAACGAGTAACCGGATGAGTCATGAACAAGTTCCATATGCCAATATACTTTAAACAAGTTATAATATCAGTAGGATATCAACTTGTATGCCCGTTAAGGTTTTAAAAAATAAACAATGCCTCATAAGGGCGTTTTGGTCATTTAGCAACGTATAAAAGAGGCTTAAGTATAATTTGATGTTACGACCATAAACATTCTGTGAAAACTCTATTTATGATATAATATCAGTAGGATATCAAATGTATGTGTGTTTTATAGTTTAAGATCAAATTATGCTCCGTAGGGGCATTTTGGTAATTTCACACATGGTTTAAAAGACTAATTTGGGATTAAGAGTTTATATCATCTACCTACTGTAAAAATATTTAAAATGACTTATAAAATCAGTAGGTAACAAGTCTTGGTTGGTAGTTATGGTTTAAAACTATACTGCGTGTCGAAAAGGCGTTAAAGTCGTTAAATGACGATATTTGCGATCTTTTAGGAAAACTGAAGTTAGGTCCAGGTTTATATGACCAAAATATGTTAATTAATATAACATCATTAATCAAAAGGTTTCGTATGAAAATCATGTTTTAAAACCATTTTAGGTGCCAAAAGGGCGTTATCGTCATTTAAAGACATAATTCAAGAACTTTTGCGTAAACTCAACTTATAAACTAAACCGATATCCCAAATTATCCTAATTATGATATTACATCAGTAGGAAATGAGTTAGTTATGAGAAATTATGCTTAAAACCGATCTACACGCCTAAAGGGCATTTTAGTCACTTTAAAGCATAATTTACGACATTATATGCAAACTCAGTTTATGATCAGATTTGTAACATCAAAATATGTTAAACATGTTAACATATCAAGCCCTAATTCATATGCAAGCTTATTGGTGTCTAAAACCTTATTTTTGCTAAAAAGGGCATAATGGTCAAAGTACGGCATAATAACGGAACATGTGCATAAACTCAGATTACTAGTCTGATCGTACAATACAACCTTATAGGGTTTTACTAGATCATATTACGATCATAACGGAACTCTAAATCAGTAGCAAACTAATCTAGTTCGGTTCATAATCGAAAGTCAACGCAGAAGTCAAACTTCGCGACTTTCGGTCGCGAACCGACCCTAAAACTGGAATTGACGAGCCGAACATATTTACACATGTTCTAATAATTATTACTAAGTTGTTTAAGTGATAAAACATATTTTAGAATACTTCTAAACTCAAATCGTAATTTTTTAAAAAACTGGCCCGTTGACTTTTTAAAATATTAATTCGTTGACTCGTCAATTGACCAAGCAAACGTGATTCTTATGAGGTGCCCTTTTGAGGGATTAACACCTACCTAATTACGATCAGGGAGCAATGTTCGTTGCAAACAATGGATTGACCATTTAAGGTCTAACTAAAAGTCAAAGCGTTTATCGTAAACACTTGATTTTTTGGCTTTAAAAGCCTAATAAAAGAACTAGTCACGAAACGAACACTTACAAGTGGTCATAGGGACTGAATATAACTCAGAGGTATGCTCCCAATTGCTCAGGAACTCCCACAAGAGATAGAAAGAAAGAAATGAAAGGTGCAAGGTTTGAAGGTGGATGATCACCTCTATTTATAGTGTTTGGGGGACTTTCTAGGATCAAGCCAAGTGTTTGAGAGGTTCTAAGATCACTCCAGGTGTCTAGGCAGGAATGAGTCCATGGTTTCGATTAAATGGTTTAGAATTGTTAGGATCGGAGAACAAACAAGGAACATTAAAAAATATATGTTGCTGCTGCTAGGCTGCCTCGCGGCCCGCGAGGGACTGGCCAAAGTGGGTTGCGGCCCGCTACTCGCCCCAGGTCCAACAATATAGTTTCAGACTTGTGCAACTTCAGTCCCTGGTTCTTTTAAGCTTCTTTTAACTTTCAAAGTTTACATATTTGTCACAATAGTTTCTAATTTCACTTGTAATGTTATCATAAGGTACGAAAACCTCAAAGGGCCAATCTTAGGCACATCCGAGAGTATGACAGAGTATCACGGAGTTCCCGGTTCGTTTAAAAGGTCTCTCAAAGGTGTAGATTTATTCGTTGACGCTTTTAGTCCTTTTAACGCACAAACTTGTGCGCATTATCATTTAATGGCATCAAAGCCCTAAACGGTCAATATTAGGCATTCCCGAGAGTATGATTGAACATCATGATGCTTCGGGTTCGTTAAAAGGTCACTCAGAGGTAAGAATTAATATGTTGACACTTTTAACCCTTCGATGTACAACTTTTGAATTTTATTGCAAACGATTTCGTTTATCCAACAAGTGGCTCTATAAGAGAATACGAATACCGTGTACAGTCATTCAGAGGCTTAGTTTAAGCATGTTGACACTTTTAGTCCTTGCACATTAAAAGTTTTTATTGTTTGGCAATAATAGTCCTTCCTAGTCAACGTTTGACATAATTAGGATTAGGGACACGTGTCAACACATTATTGGACACGATTTTATGAGGTGTTACATCCTCACCCCATTAAAGGAAATCTCAACCTCGAGATTTGTTCGGAGTAATACGGTCAGTTCCGTATCGTAGTAGGTTTCATCTTCTTAATAGTATCCTCGGCCACAAATTGGGAATCCCATTTTACATTTACGAGGGAAACTCAGAACTTTTAAATTTCATGGTCCATAGTGGATAAGGTTTTTCAATAACCCTTATGCTCACGTTTAAATGTCATGGAGAAACATGACAAGTGCTTATCAGCTGAGCATTTTGCTGGAAATTTCCAGAGGTAAGAATATATTTACTATCTTAATCTGATACTATAGACAACAGTTCTCTATAAGGAGACTCGATGTTGTCTTTAAATAGCTTAACTTGTCAGAAATTTTAAATTTTCCTTAGTTAATAAGAAGCGTCGACTTAGTAAGTATGTAGATTATAATTCACATCACGTCATTGCCACGATTTATTTTAGGTAACTAGGAGAAAAAAATTAGATCCATTGTTACCATTTCCCAATTCTATGTGGGATTTCTAATTCAATGATGCAGACCAAAAATGGTCTATGATGTTCGACTTACTTGCAAACATTCTAAGCATTATGTTTCCTAGGTGGCATGGACTTCTCATGTCCATTCACATGAAGGTCTTCAACTTTCGACTTTAATTTGTCAGAATTTACTTGTGTTATGTGGATGACACACCCTCCACTCAATCACTTGGATACCTTAGGTGTAAAAGCTTCTTCTGGCGATCCATAATGTTTGTTCTTCCACGAATAGTGAGTATATCACCAGATGGGGATTTTTAATTTCGATAAGGTTCTTGTTGTAGACCAAGTGGATTTTTGTTTTGAACTAACCAATCCATGTCTAAAACCATATCGAATCCCGCAAGATTTATAAATTAATGATTATCAAAGATCTGTTGATTCGTGAAAGATATATCATATGTGAAACCATCTATATTGGCCACTTGATTTCTATAATTAATATTTAAGCTTCGAAAGGGCATATTTAGAATTTTTATTAAATTTACAATCGACGAAGCTCTAACTATCTCCAGAGTTTAGAACAAGTTTCTAGTAAATAATTCATTTACGGAAAACAATTTCGTAGTGTTATGTATTGAACTACTTCTGCTGCAGTAGATTGAAAGGCTCAAGCATTGCCTTTCTTGCCATTAGTGGCCTTGTTCTTCCCGTCAGTCGCCTTATTTGGGCAGCGGGTCTTTATATGCCCTTTCTCGCCACATCCAAAGCAGGTGGCGTCTTTCAAATTTTAACATGAATCTATCATCATTTTTATTTTATCATACAATTAACACATGATGATATCAAACACCATTTTAACATGAATCTATCATCATTTTCATTTTATCATACAAAACCCATTTCATAGTAAGTTTGATCATATAAGCAAACACACAATTTGTTCAAGTATTTCCTTATTACAATCATGTATGATGATTCTAAACACAATTATATCATCATATGATTAAAACCCACTTATTCTAGTGTGGTAAATCATCTAATCATTCAATTCATGGCAGTATATGTATAATTTTAACCTAAGGTTTTGTTCCTAAGCAATTATACATCACTAATTCAGCCATAGTTTCTATAATTTATACATAATTCATGATAATGATGTTTTCTCAAATTTCACAACTTCATAAATCATCAAAGTTTTGCATACCTTATGATCCCCTAGCTTGGGTGATCATTAATTCAAGTTCAATTGTGAATTTGTGCTTCGTTTAAGCCTTCAATTTGATGATTTTGTATAACTAGGGTTTTACTCCATGGAAGCTTCCCTTGAACGTCTAGACACACGCACACACTTAGTGTGTGTGTTATTTTGTTTTAAGCTTTTATAATTAAACTTTCAAGTTATCCAACTTTGGCCCCTTATGTTTGGTTAGTTATTAGGTAGGCTACAACCTACGTATTTCGAACAATATTCCCTCTTATTAACTAGGTTAAAAATTCCTAGTCAACTTAGTGGGTTCGGGGATATTACAACTGTTAGGGATAGAATTTCACAGCTTATGGATCACGGATCCTCAAATGCAGCTTGGATCACGGATCCTCAGTTCAGCTTGAATTAAGGATCCTCAGAAGATGTTGCAGGACTAAGGATCCAGGATCCTCATTATTATCCTAACACTAACAATTGTTTCCAACATTTTTGAACTTGTTTTGCAGGTGTATTCCAATAGGACTTGGTCCAACCGAGATTCTAGGGGAATATGCTTGGTGATTCTGCACGTGCATGAACTCTTCGACCGTTATGGTGATCGTGGGGGAGTTGCATCATTTGCGGATAGTTAGTTAGGCTAGATAATTTCTATTTTTAATGGGGATACAAGCTTGATTTAGACATAATCATTAGCAACACAACTGCACTACACTCGAACTCTCAAGAACTCTCTGCGATTACACACTTTTGCACACTAGTGATCCTTGTACCAAGCTTGTTATCATCCCGATTTGTAATCTTTCTTTGTTTTTAATATAGTTGGTGATCGGTTGTTTCCATCACCTGAGGTTTTTTATGCTGGAGATCATTTATTGATCAAGGGTTTTTTCCTCGTATAAATCCTTGTGTTCACCACTCATTTCATATATTTGTTGTTCATACATTTGACCATTTAACCAAGCATCATACCTCACAAAATCAGATTTGGTTGCATTATCCTTGTGTGATTTTTGACCCAAACAGTTTGGCGCCCACCGTGGGGCAATCGGTGCTTCATTCTTGAAAAATTTTGTTCATTTCATCCATTTATGTTCATAACCTTCAACCACATGGCTTCTCATGCGAAGAACACTTCAAGCTCCATGCCGGCGATCACCTCTTCACAGGGTATTCCACCTTTGCCTCCTGTTTCTTCTGGATCCCAGAAGAATGCTGAGAATGCTGCGAAGAAGCCAACAACCGTTTTCACAAAAGCAACTACTGCTGTTTCTTCTAGTCCTACTAACAATGATCTTTATTCTTTGCTTTTGCAGATGAAGGATTACATGCAACAGCAGGACAAAACTAATGACAGGATCCTTTGGGAGATCGATGAAATCAAGAAATTGAAGAGATCAGCGGAGGATCACTCTCCATTGATGCCTAGATCACTGAATTTTGATACTCCGGTCACAACTACCCAGCATTCCACGGCATCAGGTGTCTAGTATCAGGGTGGATCATCGAGTATGCATTATGGATCATCGACAATGACACAGGCTTAAGGATCCTACTTCCAGCCTTCAGGATCCTCTCTTCAACCTCAAGGATCCTCTTTCCAGCATCAAGGATTCTTCTCTAGTTCGGGAGGATACATGTGGACGCAGTCGGTCCAAGGATCCTCGTCTCAGGTTCAAGGATCCTCATCTCATGTTCATGGATCCATGGAGTATCCTCCAAGACCTTCAGCTCCGATCCATACCGGATCCAGCATCTTTCAGAATCAAGGATCCTTAAGGAGTCTATAACCCAGAAGCTCAGAGATTCAGTTGGGAGACTTTATACCTATGCAAACTATTGCTTCATCTGGTCCCTCGATCATGCCCGAATCACATCAACATGGATTCACATCAGGAATCCCAACCTTGAATCCATCAGGAGGTAACACTTTAAATACTTCTTTTAATACTAACCATGGCTTTGTGCAGGAGACAGGAATCAACCAAGCCATGGCTAGAGAGTTACAAAAACTCAAGGATATGATATCAAGTGTCCCAGGAGTGGTTAAACCCATTCCTGAGATTCCGGATGGGAGTCACAGGATATCTCATTTTGTACCACCCATTTGTGATGCGGAGATACCAAAGAGGTTCCAAACACCAAACATGAAGCTCTACGATGGCACAACTGACCCAGAGGAGCATGTAGCTCAATATAGGGAAAGAATAGAGATCAATCCCATTCCTGAAAGGTTGAAAGAAGCATGTCTATGCAAGGGTTTCAGATCCACACTGACAGGATCTGCTCTTAAATGGCTGCTAAGTCTTCCCCCTTACTCTATTACTTCATTTGCTAATCTAGTTAATTTGTTTAGTAGCCAATTTTCATGTAGTAGGAGATTTGAACGATTAACTAGTGATCTATATAGGGTAACACAAGGTCAAAATGAATCACTTAGAGATTACATAACCAAATTCAGTAGAGAATCCTTAGAGATTCCTAATTTGGATATTGCTACAGCTGTAGAGGCTTTCAAAATGGGTTTACTTAAGGATTCACAATTCTATGATGATCTTGTCATGACCCCCCCCCCCCCTGCAGGAATCTTGATGAAGTGAGAACCAGAGCCCTTAGATTCATCCGTTTAGAGGATGATAAAAGGATCCAAGAGAGACTGTCAGGATCCTCAAAACAGGAAAAGTAAGGATATCCTATTTCAGGAACAACAAATCCAAATCATATAACATGTCTGATAATCAAAATGTGCACGGTGTGGAACAAGAAGAGGATGATGAAGATTATCCACCCATTTCTGAATATTGCTTTGCTGTTGATAACAATGAACTAATTCTTGCCATGCAGAATCTAGGTGAAAAAGCTAGATGGCCCAGAAAGAACGATAAGCCAGCTGCTACAAAGGATAAATCCAAGCGGTGGGCCTATCATGAAGATTTCGGTCATCTCACTGATGAATGCATGGCACTCAGGAAAGAGATTGGTTAGTTGTTAAGCAAAGGACATTTGAAGGAGCCATTTGGAAGAAAAAAGTCAAGGATCTAGGATCCTGAAAAGACTCCAGAAAGAGCTCCTGCTCCTCCAGCTGATGCCCAGATCATCAACTTCATTTACGATGGATGAGATATATGTGGCGCTTCCTTTTCAGCAGCCAAGAGGCATGCTAAAGAGACAAAGATGGAAAATGGGGATAGACCCATTCGAAGCTCAATCCTTACACAGGATAAAGTCATATCCTTTGATGAGGATGACCGCGTAGATATTCAGGATCCTCATCATGATGGTCTTGTTATTACATTGTTTATTCCTAACCATTTTGTTTGCAGGATTCTCATAGATGGAGGAAGCTCAGTGAACATCATTCAACTTGATGTCCTCTAGAAGATGAACATCCCTGAATCAGAAATTATTCCAAGATCATCGGTTCTTGTAGGATTCAGCGGAGAAACCAAGAACACATTAGGGGACATTAAACTTCCCATTTACATAGAGGGAGTTAATTCTTTTCAAAAATTTTGTGTCATAGATTGCTTATCCTGTTGCAATGTTATCCTTGGCAGGCCATGGATACATGATATGAAAGCAGTTCCATCTACATATCATCAGTGTGTTAAACTCCCTACTCCATGGGGTGTAGTGAAGATAGAAAGTGACCAACAAGAAGCCACAAATTGTTACACTTCATCCATGAAGCCAGCCTCAAGACCTAGGGAGCAATAGCAATTGAAGTATCCTCCAAGAGATGTTCTTGAGGCAAGAGAACAAGATGTGAAAGATATCCTGATGGATCATCAGGATCCTGAATCCAAAGTTTTTATAGGTTCAAGGATCCTCAATAACATTGAATTGGATCTAGTATCCTTCCTAAAGAGGAGAAAAGCTACCTTTGCCTGGAAGCATGAAGACATGATAGGTATTTCTAAAGATATTATTACTCATAAACTTGGCATTGATAGGTCATTCAAACCCATACATCAAAAGAGGAGAAAGTTTGCACCTGATAGGAATGCCATTATCCAGGAGGAGGTAGATAAACTGCTCAGAGCAGGTATGATTAGAGAGGTGAAGTATCCAAGGTGGTTAGCCAATGTGGTTGTTGTTCAAAAGAAAAATGGAAAGTGGAGGGTATGTGTCGATTTTACTGATTTAAATAAGGCATGTCCCAAGGATCCTTTCCCATTACCCCACATTGACTCCGTGGTGGATGCTACAGCGGGTCATGAATTGTTAACTTTTATGGATGCTTCATCTGGATTTCAACAAATTCAGATGGAACCATCAGATGAAGAGGACACAATCTTTATGACCCCTACTGGTATCTATTGTTATATTGCTATGCCCTTTGGACTAAGAAACGCAGGTGCTACATACCAAAGGCTAGTTAATATGATGTTTAAAGAACATATTGGACACACAATGGAAGTCTATATTGATGACATGGTGGTTAAGTCCAAGAGAGCTGAGGATCACCTTAGAGATTTGGAAGAAGCATTTGATATCCTTGATAGATTCAACATGAAATTGAATCCTTCCAAGTGCCACTTTGGTGTAAAAGCTGGCAAGTTCCTAGGTTATATGGTGACAAAAAGAGGGATAGAGGTAAGTCCAGAGTAAATCAAGGTGATTGAGAACATCAAGTCTCCTGCCAATGCCAACGATGTGCAAAAATTGACAGGAAGGATCGCAGCCTTGAACAGGTTCATCTCAAAGTCATCAGAGAAATGCAAGGAATTCTATGACATCCTGAGAAAGAACAAAAATTTTGAGTGGACTGAAAAGCAAGAGAATGCTCTCAAGGCCCTTAAGGATTACCTATCCTCAGCTCCATCCTTAATGAAACCAGAAAAGGGGGATATATTATCCCTATACTTGGCAGTTTCTTCTAAGGCAGTAAGTGCATTCCTTGTAAAGGATCATGAAGGTATCCAACATCCTGTGTATTATGTAAGTAAAAGTTTACTTGATGTTGAATCCAGGTATTTTCATTTAGGAAAACTTATCCCTGCTTTAATCATGGCATCTACTAAATTACGCCATTATTTTGAGACACGTCCTATTATTGTTAAGACTAACTTTCCAATCAAGAATGTTCTCAGGAAACCTGAAATGCCAGGAAGGATGGCAAAGTGGGCAGTTAAGCTTAGTGTTTATGATATCAGATATGAACCAAGAACTGCCATCAAATCTCAAGCCTTAGCTGACTTTGTGGTTGATTTCAGTAGTGATCAACAAAGGGAAGCTGAATTGGAAGTTTAACAGCTTGAAGAGACTAAGGATCCTTGGATACTCTTCACAGATAGGGCTTCAAATGTCAAAGGAACTGGACTAGGAACACTACTAAAATCGCCACAGGGGGATATAATGCCCCACTCAATTGCTTGTGAGTTTCAAACTACTAATAATGAGGCTAAATATGAAGCATTAATAGCTGGTTTGCAAATTGCCAAGCACATGAGGATCAGGTATCTTGAGGTACATGTAGATTCATTGTTAATTACTAACCACTTTAATGGTTCTAATGCTGTTAAAGGTTAAACGCTAATCAAATATCTAGAGATAGTTAAGAAATTGGCAGAATCTTTTGCTTCTTTTAGTTTGACACAGGTACCTAGGGAAGAACATGCTGAAGCTGATGCTTTAGCCAATCTTGGATCATCATTGAAGATTCCAGAAGATGTTAGGATACCAATTATCCACATCTTAGCTCCTGCTATTGAGGATCACATAGCCATGGAGATAGTAGACGATTTTGTAATCATACCTAGTGATGGTGCACAATCAAATTCAAGATCATGGATCCTCCCAATCATGAGATATATACAACATGGAAAGATCCCTAATGGAGAGAATCCTAGAGCTTTCAAAGTCAGGGTATCTCAATTTACAATACTAAATAACATAATATACAAACGATCTCTTGCAGGTCCATATCTAAGGTGCATCAAGGATCCAGAAATTCAGAAAATACTCAAGGATTTTCATGAAGGAGATTGTGGAAATTACATTGGGGGCAGAGCATTATTCTCAAGGATCCTTAGAACAGGATACTATTGGCCCACCATGAAGAAGGATGCTGTGGATTATGCGAAGAAATGTGATGCTTGCCAAAGACATAACAATATCCTTCATCAACCAGTGGAGCTCCTGCATCCTATATTCTCTTCCTGACCATTTATGAGATGGGGAATGGATATAGTTGGCAAACTTCCCAAAGCACCAGGAGGAAAAGTATTTATGCTTGCTATTACTGACTACTTTTCCAAATGGATAGAAGCTGAAGCCTTTGCACAAGTCAGAGAAAAGGAAGTTATATCCTTTATTAAAAGAAACATTATTACCAGATTTGGTATTCCTTCTGAAATTGTTTGTGATAATGGATCCCAATTTATTGGGAGTAGAACTACTAACTTTTGTGATAGTTGGCGGATTAAGATGATAACATCAACACCAGTCCATCCACAAGCTAATGGTCAAGCAGAATCATCTAACAAGATTATCATCAACAACTTGAAGAAGAAGCTTGGATCCAAGAAAAGGAAAATGGGCAGAAGAGCTACCTTATGTGTTATGGGCTGATAGAATAACTCCCAAGAATGCTACTGGTCAAACTCCGTTTTCTTTAGTATTTGGAGCTGAATTTGTGATCCCTATAGAGATGGTAATCCCTACTGCAAGAACAAGCATCCGTGATCCTGAAGGAAATGCTGAAAACTTGGTTCAGGATTTGGATACCATAGAAGAACTCAGGGATTTGGCAAGGATAAGATTGGCTAGTTATCAACAAAGGATGGCTGGAGCATATAACAAGAATGTCAGGATCAGAAAATTCCAAGTTGGTGATATGGTGTTAAGAAAAGCATTCCAGAACACCACAAATCCTGCTGATGCCAAGTTGGCACCAAAGTGGGAAGGCCCTTATCTGATTGAAGATGAGGCAGGAAAGGGGGCATATCGTTTACTAACAATGGAGGGTGATCTATTACCAAGAGCTTGGAATACTGTCCATTTAAAGAGATACTTTATGTAGGAAGGATCCAGGATCCTTGGTCTTTCTTATATCTGATGCATATTAAGGATCCTTAGAGGATTTATGATCCTCATCCTGGTAATGATTTGATTCTTTTTATTTATCTAATCCTTTTATTTACTTTATTACTGTTAGGGGAGGATTTCTGAATGACCTGTGATCCTCAATTACTGTTGGGTTTGGGGATCCTCACTTCTGTTTGAATTGGTGATCCTCAGAAGTGTTTCAGGATCAGGATCATGGATCATCTTAAGGATCCTTATACTAACGATTGTCTACTTTGAATATGGTATTGTTTTGCAGGAGTACGAGCTTGGACTTGGTCTTGGCGATATTCCTGGAGCATATTCCATGGCTTATTCCGCACATGCTTAACTGAAGTGGACGTTATGGAGTTCGTGGAGGACTTGCATGAAATGCGGAATATTTGTTAGCTTAGATATTTTCCATTTTTAAACGGGGTAGCGAGCTATATAGAAACACTTGGCTATTTTTGGCTGCACACACACTCTTTCAACTGCTCTCACCAGCTCTCGACAATTCACTTAGCAATTACACACCTTTTTTACACATTACACTATAGTGATCCTTGTAATTAGCTCGCTATCATCCGAAGTTGTAACACATTTCTTGTTTAATTTGAGTTGGTGATCGGTAGTTTCCATCACCTGAGGTTTTTTATGCCGGAGATCATTCATTGATCAAGGGCTTTTTCCTCGTATAAATCTTCGTGTCACTTGTTCATTACATTTCAGAGTGATCCTTATTGTCGTTCATCAATTCAAGCATCATACCTCACAACAGAAAGTTTGGTTGCATTACCATTGCTTGATTTTTTACCAAAACAGTTTGGCGCCCACCGTGGGGCGATTGGTGCTTCATTCCTAAGAAGATTCGTATTTTCGTGGTCATTCCGGTTCATTACAACCAAGCAGATGGCTTCCTCAATGAAGAACACTTCAAGCTTAATGCCGTCATTCAGTTCTTCACAAGGCGTTCCTCCTTTGCCTCCACCACCTTCTGGATCCCAGAAGAATGCTGAGAATGCTGCGAAGAAACAAACCCCCATTTTCACAAAACCACCAACTTCTTCTGTTTCAACTAATCCTACTACTAATGATCTTTATGCTCTGATTTTGCAGATGAGGAATCATGCACAAGAGCAGGACAAAACCAACGAAAGGATCCTCCGGGAGATCGATGAGATCAAGAAACAGAAGAAATCAGTGGAGGATCATTCCCCTCTGATGCCAAGATCGCTGAACTTCGACACTCCAGTCATAACTTCCCAACACTCAGCAGTTCCGGATGTGCAATACTTGGGTGAATTACCAGGAAGGCGTTATGGAACAGCAACTAAGAGTCAGGCATTTGGCTCTCACTTCCAGCCTCAAGGATTCTCTTCTCAACCATCAGGATCCTCTTCTCAGCATCAGGGATACTTCACGTCAGGAGGATATTTGGGAATGCATGCAGTTCGGGGCTCCTCCCAGGTCCAGGGATCCTCCCAGGTCCAAGGATCCTTCCCGGTCCAAGGATCCTCCCTTGTCCCAGGATCCTCTCTGGTTCCAGGATCCTTTCAGGTTCAAGGATCATCTCAACTTCAAGGATCCAATGTCCTTCAGGATCAAGGATTCTTGAGAAGTATGCAGCCTCAGAGCTCGGACGTTCATCAAGGAGACTTCATACCAATGCAGACCATTGCTCCCTCTGGTCCATCAATCATGCCAGAGTCTCGTCAATATGGATTCACATCCGCAATTCCAAACACGAATCCTGTGGGAGGTAACACTTTTAATAATTCGTATAACACTAACCATGGCTCTATGCAGGATACAGGTATCAATCAGGCTATGGCCAGGGAGCTACAAAAACTTAAGGATATGATATCTAGTGTACCAGGAGTGGTTAAACCTATTCCTAAAATTGCAGATGGTAGCCATAAGATATCTTATTTTGCACCACCCTTATGTGATGCTGAGATACCTAAAAGGTTCCAGATACCATCTATGAAGCTATATGATGGTTCAACGGATCCAGAGGAGCATGTAGCTCAATACAGGGAGAGGATGGAGATCAATCCAATTCCTGAAAGGTTAAAAGAAGCATGTCTATGCAAGGGATTTGGATCCACACTTACAGGATCTGCTCTTAAATGGCTGCTAAGTCTTCCCCCTTACTCTATTACTTCATTTACTAATCTAGTTAATTTGTTTAATAGTCAATTCTCTTGTAGTAGAAAGTTTGAACGATTAACTAGTGATCTATATAGGGTAACACAAGGTCAAAATGAATCACTTAGAGATTACATCACTAAGTTTAGTAAAGAATCCTTAGATATTCCTAATTTGGATATTGCTATGGCTGTAGAAGCCTTTAAAATGGGATTGCTTAGGGATTCATTGTTCTATGATGATCTTGTTATGACCCCTTGCAGGAATCTTGATGAAGTAAGAACCAGGGCCCTTAGGTTCATCCGCGTAGAGGATGACAAAAGGATCCAGGATAGATTGACAGGATCCTCAAAACAGGAGAAGCAAGGATCCTACTTCAGGAACAACAAATCAAAGTCTTATAACAGATCTGATAACCAGAACGTGCATGCAGTGGAACAAGAAGAGGATGATGAGGATTATCCTCCTATTTCTGAATACTGTTTTTCTGTTGATAACAATGAACTAATCCTTGCAATGCAGAATCTAGGTGAGAAAGCTAGGTGGCCGAGAAAAAGTGATAAACCGACTGCTACAAAGGATAAGTCCAAGTGGTGTGTATATCATGAGGATTTCGGGCATCTCACTGAAGAATGTATTGCATTGAGAAAGGAAATTGGTTACTTGTTGAGCAAGGGGCATTTGAAGGAACTTTTGGGACGAAAGAAGTCAAGGATCCAGGATCCTGAAAGGATCTCGGAAAGAGCTCCTGCTCCTCCAGCAGATGCACAAGTCATAAGCTTCATATCCGGTGGATCAGACATTTGAGGTACCTCCTTTTCAGCAGCAAAAAGACATGCTAAGGAAGCCAAGATGGATAATGGAGACAGACCTGTCCGGACCTCCCTTTTCACCCAGGATAAAGTCATAACTTTTGATGAGGATGATCGTGTTGACGTCCAGGATCCTCATCATGATGGTCTTGTAATTACATTATTTATTTCTAACCACTTTGTTCGCAGGATCCTTATAGATGGAGGAAGCTCTGTGAACATCATTCAGCTTGATGTCCTCAAGAAGATGAATATCCCAGAGTCTGATATTATCCCAAGATCCTCAGTACTTGTGGGATTCAGTGGGGAAACCAAGAACACATTGGGGGACATCAAACTCCCAATCTATATTGAAGGATTGCATTCTTATCAAAAGTTTTGTGTTATAGATTGCTTATCATGTTGTAATGTTATCCTTGGCAGGCCGTGGATACATGACATGAAGGCAGTTCCATCCACCTATCATCAGTGTGTAAAGCTTCCAAGTCCATGGGGAGTGGTGAAAATTAAGAGTGATCAACAAGAAGCTAAGAATTGCTATACCTCATCAATGAAGCCAGCCTCAAGACCAAGGGAGCAATAGCAATTAAAGTATCCTTCAAGAGATGTCTTGGAGGCAAGAGAGCAGGATGTAAAAGAAATCCTCATGGATCCTGATGATCCTGAATCCATAGTCTTCATAGGATCAGGGATCCTTAGCGAAATCGAGCAGAATCTAGTATCCTTCCTTAAGAAAAGGAAATCCACCTTTGCCTGGAAACATGAAGACATGACAGGTATAACTAAGGATATAATTACTCATAAACTTGGCATTGACAGGTCATTCAGGCCTATATATCAAAGAGGAGGAAGTTTGCACCTGAAAGGAATGCTATTATCCAGGAAGAGGTAGATAAGCTACTTCGAGCAGATATGATAAGAGAGGTTAAGTATCCAAGATGGTTAGCCAATGTGGTTGTTGTTCAAAAGAAAAATGGAAAGTGGAGGGTATGTGTCGATTTTACTGATTTAAACAAGGCATGTCCCAAGGATCCTTTCCCATTACCCCACATTGACTCCATGGTGGATGCTACCGCGGGTCATGAGTTGTTGACTTTTATGGATGCTTCATCTGGATTTCAACAAATTCAGATGGAACCATCCGATCTAGAGGATACAGCCTTTATGACCCCAACTGGTATATACTGTTATATTGTTATGTCATTTGGATTAAGGAATGCAGGTGCTACTTATCAAAGGTTTGTCAATATGATGTTCAAGGAACAAATTGGACAAACTATGGAAGTCTATATAGATGACATGGTGGTTAAGTCCATGAAAGCTGAGGATCACCTTAAAGACTTGGAGGAAATATTCAATATCCTTGACAAATTTAATATGAAACTAAATCCTTCCAAGTGTCATTTTGGTGTTAAGGCAGGTAAATTCTTAGGCTATATGGTGACAAAGAGGGGCATTGAAGCAAGTCCAGAGCAAATCAAGGCTATTGTGAATATCAAATCTCCTGCCAATACTAAGGATGTGCAAAGATTGACAGGCAGGATCGCTGTCACACCCCGACCACGTAGAACATACAAAACGTGGCGGAAACATCGGGGAGTGTTGTAACAGAATTAATGTTTCACAACCATGGATATTAAAGTTTCGTTTTATTGATTAAAAGTGTTACAATGTCTTAACAAACAAGGAATTTCAACATAATTAACTAGTCTTGCATCTTTTATTGTCACTAAAGCCCAAGTCTGCCTATGTGTATCTTGGTCATCTTATGCAACAGCTCCTGAAAAACACATGTGAAAATAGGTACGTCAGCATAAAAATGCCTGTGAGATACATAGGTTTTGTGAAAATAAGATTCATGACTTATGTTTGAGAAAATGTTTAGTCATGAACCTTGTTATTTGCTTTGTCTTTAAATCATTTGAAAAACGATAAGATCAGATGATAAGTATAAATAAATGTAAGGTTAAATGGATAACCAAGTAAAATGTGTTTGTATAAGATAAGTTGTTTATAAATCAATGTCTTGTGAAAAGTATGTTATTTGTATGAAATGTTCTATGTCTCAAACTGAAATGATTCAAATAACGTGACGACATGTAATACCATACAAACACTTATATATAGGAAGTACCAGCGGCGTATCCACCATGCTTGTATCATATTACACACGCATCGTTACTTAATCACTTAATCAAACCAAACCAAACAATGTAAAATGTTCATGTCAAGATGTAAATCATGTCAAAATGTCTATGTCAAATATCCATGTCAAATGTCTATGTTTAAACCAATAGTCAAAAGTCCTTGTATAAACCATGTCAAATGTTGATAGTCCAAAAGTAGTCAAGTAATGTATAACCAAAATGATATGTATGGTAAGTAAAATTTAGACTACTTAAACCATAAGTAAAAATGAACAAAACAAAGTATTGAAGTAAAACTTGGTTTAAATCAAAGTTATGTTTTGTAGAATAATGCATGCTTTACTGATACAGACACTTATGCAGTATGTTAAACGCAAACATTCAAGCCTTGAGACAGTCGGATAACCCTTTCAGTCAAGGTTATCAAAAGAATTGTATTCGGATTCGGTCATTCCTTTCATCCCCTTTCCCTGGGATGTCCGGAACGGGATTTGTCAAGTCCTATGGTACCACTACCTACTACCGAGCGGCGTAGCAAATGTTAATGAATGTTATATAGACCCGTTAAACAAACCAAATGTCATACCAAAATGTAAGCATGAGATGAAGATAATGTACCTAGTATGCTAGAGTAAACATACAAGGTAGAGCTGTAAAACAATGTGTCCATATGTTACTGGAACATATGCAACAGAGATGCAATGTAAAATGATGTACTAAGTATGCTAAGTTAACATACAAAGCAGAAAAGTCATGTAAATCAATGTGCTTAGCATGTTATCAGTCAACATACATAGCAGAAAAGTAATGAAATCATGTACTATAATGTACTAACAAACATAGTCGGTATATGATGTGAAAACAGGAAAACAGGAAAGTAACAAGTAGACACATGTGTTCCACCCCAAAACAGTTTGGAAAACAGTAAAAGAGGGGTCTATGTACTCACTTGAGATTGCTCAGTTGTCTAAAGATAACCACCAAACAGTGCTAGAGATCTCGGAATCAAACGGCACCTAATATAGGTAACTATGTTAAATAACCGGACCTAAATCGGAAGACTGGGTAGCATTAGGGTTTGTAAACCAAACGAGTGTGGAGACTCGTGTGATATGGTTTAACAAAGCCTACATACTAAATGAAACTTAACCTAACTGCTTACGACCCATTACGACCCGTTTAGGTAGCTTATGCTACTTTAACGCGTCGTTCGCGTGAAACGCGTTCGGACCGCCTAACTAGTCCTATGACAAGTGTTATATGCCTAAACATGTTACATAATCAGTTATGTGACAAAAGTTTAGGTTACATATGCTTAATTACCAATTATACATGAAAAGGGTATTCTGGTAATTTACCTAAGGCATATAAACTACCTATCATACAACTATTTAAACGATGTGACCATAGGGTATAACCTCGGAAGGTTATTCCCTACCTACTATGGTCACCTAATGTATTTGGTCGGATCCTAATGATCGACCAAACTGGGTCGGGTTCGAAGGTATAGGCGATTTATTAGATCGCCTACCCTACGACCCTAGACAACGTGGTAATCAGTGGGCATAGTCCCAAGGGACTATAACCAACGTGATTACACTCACGTTGCGAAGTTCAAACGAACTTCGCATTGACCATTACTGGTCAACGCTGAAAGTCAAACAAAGTTTGACTTTCTGACTCGAAAAGCAGTAAAAAAATAAGGAAAAGAACGAAAGAATACTTACGAAGGGTCCCCGAATGCTAATCCCGATCCAAGAACTCAGGTATGAAACAATGGTTTCAACTTAGAGCTCTCAAATCAGAATTCTTGTGCAAAATGAGGTTGTGTGGGTTGGGTATTTATAGGAATACCCGAACCGTTAGGATCGTTTCATGGAAAACGTGCCATGATCCAACCCGTACACTTGTCGGAACCTTATGGAAGCTTAAAATGGTTCTTATCATCATGACTAGGCAATTGGGAACATGTGGTGGAGGATCAAACAGCTGCAGCCTGCTGTTTAAAAACTCTGAATCTGGTCAGCAGACCCCTAGCGCACCGCTACGCTAAAAGTGTAGCGCACCGCTAGGCCCTAGTTTGGCAGAATTACACTTTTGGTCCCTGTATTGCAATCAGCCCATTTTCGACACGTTTAAGGCCCGTTAACCCCATTTAAAAGCTCAAAAATGAAGTTAAAGTATAGGGAACTTAAAACATGTTCAAAAATATCTCGGATGTCGGTTCGTTTGGCCGTACGAACGCGATGTTCGCTTAATTACGACGGAATGCGCACAAGCGCGAAAAACGATCCAAATGACGAAACGAATGGATTTTTCTTATGCCGAACACTAAAATAAAATATTTTAGTGCTTACATAAATTTTTGGATGTCCGGATGTATTCAGAACGTAAGTTATGCGTAAAAATGCAAACTTGTGCACTTTTTGACACTTTTAGTCCCTGAATGACACAAAAGTTTATTTTAGCATACCGAACACCTCAAAGCCTATTTCTTAGCTATGTAAAGGGTATTTATGGTATGTTTAACTTATGTTCATGTCCCGTAAGGTCTGTTACAGTTCAAATTGGCATACTTTCGCAGTTTGTCAACTTTAGTCCCTGTAAGCGATTAAACTTTGATTTCACCACACCAAACCTTCCAAAACTTATATCTAAGTTATGTAAAGGTTATTTAAGGTATGTTAAGCCTATTTCACTTATTCCGGAGTGTTCGTTGGATTAAACTGGTTATATCTACACATCAGTGCGCGTATAACCTTCCAGAAAGCGATTTAGAGCTTGAAATCGAACATGAGTTGATATGTGCAAAAGATACACATATTTATAAAAGTCCAAAGTATGAAATACAATATTTCATTGGTTTGGCATTTGTTTGATGGCCGTGGAGGCACAGGTGTTACAGTCTCCCCTACTTTAGGAAATTTCGTCCCGAAATTTATTTAGAGGAAACTTGTAAGAGTTTAAAACATGAAGTTGAAAAGATCGAACAATATTGGCTAGATTTCTGAACTTCTAGTAACTTTAATAATCATCATGATTGCAACGTAAGAGGGATACCTATATATACAAGTATATAAAGCATCATTGGTGCGTCCACCGTACCTCCATTACATCGTCCTCATTTTGTTATTGTTGTCGCTATCGGTTCTTTCACATAATAAATCTTACTGGATTTCTGTGCACTAAATTTCATAATTATGTGCGCATACATAATTAGAGAATTCCTTGCACAGTTCACACAGTCTATTTTATAATGTGTAGGGTAAAACCAAATGAAAAATCCTGTGATGAGCGTGACTTAGACCGCCATAGAGTCCTTTAGACTAAATCAATAAATGATTTAAATAGACTATCAAGGAGTCTGTTCAGCTACATCACTAGATGCCATTTTTTTTAACCAAATTGTGAATCAATCTTTTTGACTAGACCACTAAAGGGTCTCTTATGAATCATGGAGTGGTACTATATAATCCAAGGGTCTTAACTATTACATAGAAGCCCATTTAAGGATTTAAAGGTAGTACCTTTTGAATATCCTGCTACGAATCCCTCATATGAAGATATGAAAGATCCTGCAAGGATTTGGATAAAGAATATCCAGAGTAGTAAAAACACCAAAAATGCATAAAAGAAAACATAAGATGAGTAAACACATAGTCACATAACCACAAAATTGTTTGTTAATTTGTCTTGTAAATTGCGTACATGCATTTAAAGCACACTAGGAATCCATTCCGTGGATTTCATTTGGTACTTTAAACGTTATCAAGAATCCAACTATAAAGATAGAAAGATTCAAAAAGAAAATTCGACTTCGATTATTTGGAACCGAAGTGTTCGAATTAAGGTACATAAGGAATCCAATTAAGGACTCTGATTTGAATAATAATCATCCACAAGGATCTAATTGTGAGGATAAAAAGATCCCATATGGATTTAAAAGTTGGAGATGTTTTGAAACCTTGCACTGGACGTGCTTAGGTCAAAACATGATGTAAAATGCTTAAGAAGTTGAGATGCTTGATATGTCAAGGCGACATATGAAGCAGAATTTTGAAGGTTAAGTCAATGTATGAGGAAAATATTTTTGAAAACTATGCATGGGGTTCTTTTAAGAAAAATGTGTTTAACGTTTTTGAAACCTTATATATAATACTTTTTGAAATCATAAAGTAGGTGTATTAGGTAGATATATTTACAAAAATGTTTTAAAATCATGCGAGATGAATTTTGAAATTATGTATAAGGTTTTTGAAAGATATGAATGATGCTTTTCGAAATCATGCACTTGATCAGAAAATGTATTGTGTTAATATTGTCTTCAGACTATATGAAATATTTTGAAATTAGAAAGGTTGGTTTTGATAACATGGCCAATGTTTTTGAAATAACATAGACAATGCATCTAGAAAAATTGTTTTCAAACTATATGAAATGTTTTGAGATCATGAAGATTGTTTTGAAATACTGGTACTGTGTATGTTGAAAAATCAAAACGTAATGGGTATGAGATTTGAAAATATCCTTAGTTATCTAACCAAGGATTCAAAGGCACAGATGTGCGAAGAGCACGATTACTCATAATGTCACTTAATTTTCTGTACTTTGTTTCTTAGAGTGAAACGAGTACTTAAAATTTTCGAGGGAATCATGAGCAATCATTTGAAAGAGAGAAATCACAAGAGTAGTTTGTAAGGTACATAGTTCCTTAATGCAGGTATCATAGGAAAAGCCATACACACCTAGCAAGGGGTTTAGCTGGTTGGTTGGGGACTGCTTTACCATTGTGAGCGACCATGGCGAAGTTCTGAGAAGCCTTTCGCTTCTTTGACTTCTTAGGGGATTGTTCATCCATGGTCTTTGATTCCTCGATTGGTTTATTGGCTGATGGTGTTGTCGCCTGACTAGGTCCTGCCTGTCTTGGTGACTCTTGAGTGGCTTCATCCTGGAGATGATACATGGCAGTAGCTAATTCAACAGTCTTCAGGACTACTTCGCCTATTCGCTGAGCTAATTTGGCTGCTTGCTCAGATATCTGGGCGTCATCGTGATGAAGAGACATTCTTGAAGAAAAAGAAAGGCGTAGGGAGAAACAGGTGAAAGATTATTGGACAATCAAAACAGAATGATAACGCATGAAGATTGCGATCATTTGTTTGTTACCTAAGGCAAACAAATGAGACGGTGACTAATCAAAGTAAATGGGTCAAAAATAATGTATCGCGAAGACATGCTCGCCTATAAGTGAACACTCATCCCAAGAATTCCCAGGTAAGCACAACTGGTCTCGCGTCTGATGAGATGTATACGAAGTGCTTGCCTAGCCAGAAAACCCAGAATACAGGCATTCACCCTTCCAGTTTGCACGTGTTCACATTATTAAAAACCCAAAACCTTGACGAGATTTTGAAAACTCAAAGGGTTCAAAACCATATAATAGAGAGTTCAAAACCTTACAATAGAGGGTTCAAAACCTAGTAATCAATCATCCTAGAACAGATGATTAGTTTTCAAAGCGGTTTTGAAATTTATGTTCTTGTTGTGGTCGTCGCCTAAGGATAGGCGACGATATTGTTTTATGACTAAACGCAAGTAAACTCGCGTTAGGGTCCTAAGAAGGTTATAGACTAGGTCAAAGCATTACTAATAACCTAATTCCCTATAACCATGAGCTCTGATACCATCTTTTCTGTCACACCCCGACCACGTAGAACATACAAAACGTGGCGGAAACATCGGGGAGTGTTGTAACAGAATTAATGTTTCACAACCATGGATATTAAAGTTTCGTTTTATTGATTAAAAGTGTTACAATGTCTTAACAAACAAGGAATTTCAACATAATTAACTAGTCTTGCATCTTTTATTGTCACTAAAGCCCAAGTCTGCCTATGTGTATCTTGGTCATCTTATGCAACAGCTCCTGAAAAACACATGTGAAAATAGGTACGTCAGCATAAAAATGCCTGTGAGATACATAGGTTTTGTGAAAATAAGATTCATGACTTATGTTTGAGAAAATGTTTAGTCATGAACCTTGTTATTTGCTTTGTCTTTAAATCATTTGAAAAACGATAAGATCAGATGATAAGTATAAATAAATGTAAGGTTAAATGGATAACCAAGTAAAATGTGTTTGTATAAGATAAGTTGTTTATAAATCAATGTCTTGTGAAAAGTATGTTATTTGTATGAAATGTTCTATGTCTCAAACTGAAATGATTCAAATAACGTGACGACATGTAATACCATACAAACACTTATATATAGGAAGTACCAGCGGCGTATCCACCATGCTTGTATCATATTACACACGCATCGTTACTTAATCACTTAATCAAACCAAACCAAACAATGTAAAATGTTCATGTCAAGATGTAAATCATGTCAAAATGTCTATGTCAAATATCCATGTCAAATGTCTATGTTTAAACCAATAGTCAAAAGTCCTTGTATAAACCATGTCAAATGTTGATAGTCCAAAAGTAGTCAAGTAATGTATAACCAAAATGATATGTATGGTAAGTAAAATTTAGACTACTTAAACCATAAGTAAAAATGAACAAAACAAAGTATTGAAGTAAAACTTGGTTTAAATCAAAGTTATGTTTTGTAGAATAATGCATGCTTTACTGATACAGACACTTATGCAGTATGTTAAACGCAAACATTCAAGCCTTGAGACAGTCGGATAACCCTTTCAGTCAAGGTTATCAAAAGAATTGTATTCGGATTCGGTCATTCCTTTCATCCCCTTTCCCTGGGATGTCCGGAACGGGATTTGTCAAGTCCTATGGTACCACTACCTACTACCGAGCGGCGTAGCAAATGTTAATGAATGTTATATAGACCCGTTAAACAAACCAAATGTCATACCAAAATGTAAGCATGAGATGAAGATAATGTACCTAGTATGCTAGAGTAAACATACAAGGTAGAGCTGTAAAACAATGTGTCCATATGTTACTGGAACATATGCAACAGAGATGCAATGTAAAATGATGTACTAAGTATGCTAAGTTAACATACAAAGCAGAAAAGTCATGTAAATCAATGTGCTTAGCATGTTATCAGTCAACATACATAGCAGAAAAGTAATGAAATCATGTACTATAATGTACTAACAAACATAGTCGGTATATGATGTGAAAACAGGAAAACAGGAAAGTAACAAGTAGACACATGTGTTCCACCCCAAAACAGTTTGGAAAACAGTAAAAGAGGGGTCTATGTACTCACTTGAGATTGCTCAGTTGTCTAAAGATAACCACCAAACAGTGCTAGAGATCTCGGAATCAAACGGCACCTAATATAGGTAACTATGTTAAATAACCGGACCTAAATCGGAAGACTGGGTAGCATTAGGGTTTGTAAACCAAACGAGTGTGGAGACTCGTGTGATATGGTTTAACAAAGCCTACATACTAAATGAAACTTAACCTAACTGCTTACGACCCATTACGACCCGTTTAGGTAGCTTATGCTACTTTAACGCGTCGTTCGCGTGAAACGCGTTCGGACCGCCTAACTAGTCCTATGACAAGTGTTATATGCCTAAACATGTTACATAATCAGTTATGTGACAAAAGTTTAGGTTACATATGCTTAATTACCAATTATACATGAAAAGGGTATTCTGGTAATTTACCTAAGGCATATAAACTACCTATCATACAACTATTTAAACGATGTGACCATAGGGTATAACCTCGGAAGGTTATTCCCTACCTACTATGGTCACCTAATGTATTTGGTCGGATCCTAATGATCGACCAAACTGGGTCGGGTTCGAAGGTATAGGCGATTTATTAGATCGCCTACCCTACGACCCTAGACAACGTGGTAATCAGTGGGCATAGTCCCAAGGGACTATAACCAACGTGATTACACTCACGTTGCGAAGTTCAAACGAACTTCGCATTGACCATTACTGGTCAACGCTGAAAGTCAAACAAAGTTTGACTTTCTGACTCGAAAAGCAGTAAAAAAATAAGGAAAAGAACGAAAGAATACTTACGAAGGGTCCCCGAATGCTAATCCCGATCCAAGAACTCAGGTATGAAACAATGGTTTCAACTTAGAGCTCTCAAATCAGAATTCTTGTGCAAAATGAGGTTGTGTGGGTTGGGTATTTATAGGAATACCCGAACCGTTAGGATCGTTTCATGGAAAACGTGCCATGATCCAACCCGTACACTTGTCGGAACCTTATGGAAGCTTAAAATGGTTCTTATCATCATGACTAGGCAATTGGGAACATGTGGTGGAGGATCAAACAGCTGCAGCCTGCTGTTTAAAAACTCTGAATCTGGTCAGCAGACCCCTAGCGCACCGCTACGCTAAAAGTGTAGCGCACCGCTAGGCCCTAGTTTGGCAGAATTACACTTTTGGTCCCTGTATTGCAATCAGCCCATTTTCGACACGTTTAAGGCCCGTTAACCCCATTTAAAAGCTCAAAAATGAAGTTAAAGTATAGGGAACTTAAAACATGTTCAAAAATATCTCGGATGTCGGTTCGTTTGGCCGTACGAACGCGATGTTCGCTTAATTACGACGGAATGCGCACAAGCGCGAAAAACGATCCAAATGACGAAACGAATGGATTTTTCTTATGCCGAACACTAAAATAAAATATTTTAGTGCTTACATAAATTTTTGGATGTCCGGATGTATTCAGAACGTAAGTTATGCGTAAAAATGCAAACTTGTGCACTTTTTGACACTTTTAGTCCCTGAATGACACAAAAGTTTATTTTAGCATACCGAACACCTCAAAGCCTATTTCTTAGCTATGTAAAGGATATTTATGGTATGTTTAACTTATGTTCATGTCCCGGAAGGTCTGTTACAGTTCAAATTGGCATACTTTCGCAGTTTGTCAACTTTAGTCCCTGTAAGCGATTAAACTTTGATTTCACCACACCAAACCTTCCAAAACTTATATCTAAGTTATGTAAAGGTTATTTAAGGTATGTTAAGCCTATTTCACTTATTCCGGAGTGTTCGTTGGATTAAACTGGTTATATCTACACATCAGTGCGCGTATAACCTTCCAGAAAGCGATTTAGAGCTTGAAATCGAACATGAGTTGATATGTGCAAAAGATACACATATTTATAAAAGTCCAAAGTATGAAATACAATATTTCATTGGTTTGGCATTTGTTTGATGGCCGTGGAGGCACAGGTGTTACAATCGCGGCCTTGAACAGATTCATATCCAAATCCTCATAAAAGTGCAAGGAATTCTATGACATCCTGAGGAAGAACAAGAAATTTGAATGGACTGAGAAGCATGAAAGTGCCCTCAAAGCTCTTAAGGATTACCTATCCTCAGCCCCGGCCTTGATGAAACCAGAAAAAGGGGATATATTATCCTTATATTTAGCAGTATCCTCAAAAGCAGTAAGTGCGGTCCTTGTTAAGGATCACCAAGGTACACAACATCCTGTCTATTATGTAAGTAAGAGTTTACTTGATGCTGAATCCAGGTATTCACACTTAGAAAAACTTATCCTTGCATTAATTATGGCATCTACTAAATTAAGATATTATTTTGAGACTCATGTTATTATTGTTAAGACTAATTTTCCGATTAAGAATGTTCTCAGGAAACCTGAAATGTCAGGAAGGATGGCTAAGTGGGCAGTGAAGCTGAGTGCATATGATATAAGATATGAACCAAGGACTTCCATCAAATCCCAAGCCTTAGCTGACTTTGTGGCAGATTTTAGTAGTGATTTGCAAAAGGAGGCTGAATTAGAAGTCCAACAGCTTGAAGAAACTAAGGATCCTTGGGTACTCTTCACTGATGGTGCCTCTAATGTGAGAGGAACAGGACTTGGAATACTACTAAAATCGCCACAGGGGGACATAATACCCCACTCCATAGCTTGTGAATTTCAAACTACCAACAATGAGGCTGAGTATGAAGCCTTGATAGCTGGTTTGCAAATTGCTAAGCATATGAGGATCAAGTATCTTGAGGTACATGTAGATTCTTTATTAATCACTAATCACTTTAATGGATCCTATGTTGTTAAAGGTGAGAAGCTAATCAAATATTTAGAGATAGTCAAAGAATTGGCACTCTCTTTTGTATCCTTTAGTTTGACACAGGTACCAAGGGAAGAGAATGCAGAGGCTGATGCATTAGCTAATCTAGGATCATCCTTGAAGATCCCGGAGGATACAAGGATCCCTATTATCCATATCCTGACCCCTGCTATCGAGGATCATGTAGCTATGGAGATAGGAGAGGATTCTGCAATCATCCCTAGTGATGATACTCAATCTCATTCAGGATCATGGATCCTTCCAATCATGAGATACATACAACATGGAGAGATTCCTACAGAAGAAAACCCAAGGGCTTTCAAAATTAAGGTATCTCAATTTACAATATTAAATAATATGTTGTATAAACGATCTCTCGCAGGACCATATCTAAGATGCATTGAGGATCCTGAAATCCAAGAAGCCCTAAAGGATTTCCATGAAGGAGATTGTGGAAACCACACTGGGGGCAGGGCATTATTCTCAAGGATCCTGAGAACAGGATACTATTGGCCCACTATGAAGAAGGATGCTGTGGAATATGCCAAGAAGTGTGATCCTTGTCAGAGGCATAGGAATATCCTTCACCAACCAGCAGAGCCCTTGCATCCTATATCCTCTTCCTGGCCATTCATGAGATGGGAAATGGATATAGTTGGAAAGCTTCCTAAGGCACCTGGTGGAAAAGTATTCATGCTTGCTATGACTGATTACTTCTCTAAGTGGATAGAGGCTGAAGCGTTTACTCAAGTCAGAGAAAAGAAAGTTATATCCTTTATTAAAAGAAACATTATTACTAGATTTGGTATCCCTTCTAAGATTATTTGTGATAATGGATCCCAATTTATTGGGAATAGAACCACTAACTTTTGTGACAGCTGGGGGATTAAGATGATAACATCAACACCAGTCCACCCACAAGCTAATGGTCAGGCAGAATCATCCAACAAGATCATCATCAACAATTTGAAGAAGAAGCTTGGATCCAAGAAAGGAAAATGGGCAGAAGAACTACCTTATGTGCTTTGGGCTGATAGGACAACTCCTAAGAATGCTACTGGCCAAACTCCATTTTCTTTGGTGTTTGGGGCAGAATCAGTGATCCCTACAGAAATGGTGGTTCCAACTGTAAGAACAAGCATTCGTGATCCTGAAGAGAACGCTGAAAACTTGGTTCAAGACTTGGATACTATAGAAGAAATCAGGGATTTGGCAAGGTTAAGGATAGCTAGTTATCAACAAAGGATGGCTGGAGCTTACAACAAAAATGTCAGGATCAGGAAATTCCAAGTTGGTGATATGGTATTAAGGAAAGCATTTCAGAATACCACCAATCCTGCTGATGGAAAGTTGGCACCAAAATGGGAAGGCCCCTATTTGATTGAAGCTGAGGCAGGAAAGGGGGCATATCGATTACTAACAATGGAAGGTGATTTGCTACCAAGAGCTTGGAATGCTGTCCATTTGAAGAAATATTTCATGTGATCAGGACCCATGATCCTAACATGACAAGTATCCTTGAAGGATCCTGATAAGGCAAATGATCCACATTCTGGTAATATTCTAATTTCTAACTCTTTCATTTTCTAATTATCCTATATAAGGATAAGGATCCTGTATCCTTTATCCTCCTTTCACTTGATTCTGAGTTTTGAAGGTTCAGGTATCCTTAACTAAGGATTGAGTATCCACAGAAGTATCCAGTTATTTGGGCTTGACCCCAGTTTGGGCCTGTCCCCAGTTTCGCCAGTAGCGCACGATGATCCTGGTATAGTTCATGGCAATGGGACCAGTACTCGCTTTAGGGGCTGACAATTTCATTGTACTGGCTATATTCAAGATCCTACGTATAATGGTAGACGTACCATACATCCGTTCCTAAGGTTTCTAACGTTTTCACGTTAGCTAAGGTTTTGGCATTTTCATGTCACTAAGTTTGGATAGTCGCCAGTGAGGGCCATACTCCAGTTTACATACGATCCTTTGGGCTTGTCCCTAGTTATCCTTTGGGCTTGTCCCCAGTTATCCTTTGGGCTTGTCCCCAGTATATTGGGCTTGTCCCCAGAATTGTTGGGCTTGTCCCCAGTTACTAACTCTTATCTTATATTGGCTTAGTCCCAAGTTGTATCCTATTTCAGGTTTTTGAAGCTAAATGACCAAGGATCCTTGATCCTTACCTTTTACTAAGGTTTGTCTCTTGGGTTATCCTGATTATAAGTGTTAAAGGTTAGGATCCTAACTTGGATTCTCAAGTATGATCCTTAAACTATATAACTTTTCAAAACTTATCGACTATAGGATATGTGATCCTTGATCATATCCTAAAATTTTTGAGGATATTTATTAAATTTTTCCTTTACTTGATAAGTTTAGACAAAATGAATATCACGACAATTGAAAAGTAAAGTACTAACAAGGATAGTAACACGGGAGATAGCCAAAAAAAAAGTTAAAGTTGTTTTATTCACAAAACATTAAACCCTTTAAGGTTGTCAAAATTGCCAACCCACGTTTCTACCAGCAAAACGTGGCCCGTCCACATGGGTTGGCAAAGGGTGTCCATTGTTTACGGGTCTTGGTAGTGCAGGAATCAAAAGACGGCAGGATCACAATGGCTTCATCCCCCAAACAGAGGATCCCTCCACCATTTGTAATCCTACCTATTGTTCAAAGGATCCATGATCCTTAGCCCTAATTACTATTGTTCAAATACAACCCATCATTGTTCAACAAAAACATCATAACCAAATAACCAAACTTAAAAAATGGGCTCCGGCTACGTCTAGAAATGTCCTTCATTGCCCATTCATGCAGCAGCCTATGCCTTCGCTGCATCACCATCTCCTCCAGCTCCCATATCCTTCACCTGATCCTTGCCACTGCCACCAGCTTCGATTGCTAGAACCTCGTCAGCCTCATCTTCATCATCCTCCAACTCAGCCAGCCTAGCCTTCCAGCCCTCCATGTCCCAGTTGCTCCTGTCAAAGGCAGGATCCTGAGCTTCTTGGGCCATCTGCAGCTTGGTCTTGTACATGGCAATGGCAGCGGAGACTTTAGCATCCTCCGTGATTTCACTCTTCTCATAGTCAGCATTAATCTGGGCTGCAACCATCTGAGTTTTGGCATCATTGAGGTCCTTTTCGAGGGAGGCAATCTTGAGGTCCTTGAGCATTGCCACTTTTTGGAGGTCAGAGTATTTCTCCTCAAGCTCTTCAACATTCCCAACATAGTCCTCGATCTCAGCAAATTTCTGCAAAGAAGACAATGCAAAGATTAGAGTCAAGTGATCCTCAAGTGGGCAGGATAACTAAGCTAAGTCAGTGATCCTTACATCTGCGAAATACTCGAGGAACTGATGGCGGATCAGAGGCAAGCCTTGTAGGTTGTCAGCTTCAGAGGTCTTCCTTTTCTTTCCACCTCTTCCCTTTGAAGTGGTTGCCTTGGGGATTACGACGGAGGGGCTAGCAGCAGACTTTTTCTTTGAGGATCTGACAGTGTCAAGATCAGTGACACTGAATTTGGAGGCAGATTTTGAGGATTTCCCAGCGCCTACACACCCAAAACAGATAAGTATCCTTATCCTATTTCTATTTAACTATTTATTTAAACATTTAACTATACAAAAAACAGGATACTTACTTGACATAGTGACAGAACCTGAGGATACTTCTTGAGAATCCTGGGAGTTTGTTTTGAATGATCTTGTTGCAGGATCAAGTTTTCTGAAAGCAGCAAGCCTTTCCTTGGTGACAGGTGATGGTATAAGGTGCGAAACAGAGATAGCTGTACATCAGAAACAAAAGGGTGTTGGTGACCCTTATACAAAAACAAGGTTATCTGGTGATCCTTCTCAGGATCCTCTATCCTACCATGGGTGGTCCACTTCCTTGGCAGATCCTTTCCATCCGGGATAGAATCCCTTCTGACAAAGAAGAATCGTCGTTTCCAGTTGGTATCATTCTTAGTGGCTTTGAAGATGGGGTGTTCTTCACCGGGTTTACGCTTGAATAGATATCGGTGGGATCCAAATGTTGTGAGGTCATACATCTCTGCCAATTCCGACATTCCTAGAGCAATTCCTTCTTGCTCAATGATCCTCTCAAGGGTATACAAGACCCTCCAGATCATTGGCATAGCTTGAATGTAGGAGATGCAGGTGAGGGAGAAGAAAGACTGGGTGAATTCAGGGAAAGGATACGAGTATCCTATTGTGAAAGGGGTGACCGGGAAAGCTACCCAATTTTCAGAAACGTAATCACTTAGAACGGTGGGATCAAATGGTTTGAAAACGGTATTTGCCGGAAAACAGTGGCGGATCCTGTCTATTTGTGGGTCAGTGAAGCAGCATCTTTCTTTCGCCGAATCTTTGATGATCCCCTGGCTCTTAAGAGGACTGTCTTTAGTATGATCCTTAGCCGGAGATGATCTTAGCATCATCTTGGTCATGAGGGTAGAGAAGAAGACGAACAGAGAAAGAAAACGTAAAGGGAGAAGAGGAAGAGAGATACCTGCTTGATCTTCGAATATGGATTTAAAGGGAGTTTCTTTTGAATTTAAATGCGAATTGATCCCTATCTATAACTTCAATTTATAATGATGATTTTGCAGGATTGTCACCTCAATGACGTCATGCTCGTAACGGCTAGTCCGACTCCAACGGCTAGTTATCCGTTGATTTGTTACGGATAAGAACAAAATACTACTCGTTTATTTACATAATTACTCCTTATATTTTGGGGGCAATTGTTAGGGGAGGAATTCTGAATGACCTGTGATCCTCAATTACTGTTGGGTTTGGTGATCCTCACTTCTGTTTGAATTGGTGATCCTCAGAAGTGTTTCAGGATCAGGATCATGGATCATCTTAAGGATCCTTATACTAACGATTGTCTACTTTGAATATGGTATTGTTTTGCAGGAGTACGAGCTTGGACTTGGTCTTGGCGATATTCCTGGAGCATATTCCATGGCTTATTCCGCACGTGCTTAACTGAAGCGGACGTTGTGGAGTTCGTGGAGGACTTGCATGAAATGCAGAATGTTTGTTAGCTTAGATATTTTCCATTTTTAAACGGGGTAGCGAGCTATATAGAAACACTTGGCTATTTTTGGCTGCACACACACTCTTTCAACTGCTCTCACCAGCTCTCGACAATTCACTTAGCAATTACACACCTTTTTTACACATTACACTATAGTGATCCTTGTAATTAGCTCGCTATCATCCGAAGTTGTAACACATTTCTTGTTTAATTTGAGTTGGTGATCGGTAGTTTCCATCACCCGAGGTTTTTTATGCCGGAGATCATTCATTGATCAATGGCTTTTTCCTCGTATAAATCTTCGTGTCACTTGTTCATTACATTTCAGAGTGATCCTTATTGTCGTTCATCAATTCAAGCATCATACCTCACAACAGAAAGTTTGGTTGCATTATCATTGCTTGATTTTTGACCAAAACAATTACAAGGTGAAGGGTCTAGGATCCTTTATCCTTTTTCACTAAATTCTGAGTTTTGCAGAACTTAGCACATCTTTGACAAAGGATCAAGTATCCACTGAAATCTCCTAAGTCTTTGGGTTTATCCCCAGTTTTTGGGCTTGTCCCCAGTTTTTAGGCTTGTCCCCAGTTTAAGGTATCTATTACCTCCTACGAATCAGGTTCTTACACGTTCGCCAGTTGCGCACGATTATCCTAATGCAGTTAAAGGCAATGGGACCAGTACCCGCTTTAGGGGCTGACAATTTCATTGTACTAGTTGTATTTAGGATCCTAAGTATAATGATAGACGTTCCACACATCCATTCCTAAGGTTTCTAACGTTTTCACGTTAGCTAAGGTTTTGGCATTTTCATGTCACTAAGTTTGGATAGTCGCCAGTATGGGCCATACTCCAGTTTACACAAGATCCTTTGGGCTTGTCCCCAGTTTTTGGGCTTGTCCCCAGTTTTTTGGGCTTGTCCCCAGTTTATTGGGCTTGTCCCCAGATTGTTGGGCTTGTCCCCGGATACTAACATCTTCTTTTACAATTGGCTTAGTCCCAAGTTATATCTTATTTCAGGTTTCCAGAGCTAAATAATTAAGGATCCAGGATCCTAACTTTATACCAGGTTTTATCTTTTAATTGTCATAATTGTATGTATTAAGGATATAGGATCCTAACTTGGATTCTCTGGTATGATCCAT
Source organism: Helianthus tuberosus (assembly GCA_030545235.1). Taxonomy (NCBI): domain Eukaryota; kingdom Viridiplantae; phylum Streptophyta; class Magnoliopsida; order Asterales; family Asteraceae; genus Helianthus; species Helianthus tuberosus. Next base: position 23,929,750 of record CM060400.1, read on the forward strand.
ATTTACTCTAACTTCATTCTTGGTTTATCAATCATACCCTTATTCTTTGACAATAGAATATATGATCCTAAATCATTTCATTTTTCAAACTTTTTGATTAAAGGATATTTGATCCTTGATCATATCCTAAACTCGTTAACATAAACTGATTTTTATACATGTAAATCCTGAAACTATGCAATAACAATTGATAAGTAAATATACACAAAATAACCAACATCAAGATAGTCGAAAGTTAAAAGTTTTATATTTATCATAGTTGACCCCTTTAAAGGTTGTCAAAATTGCCTACCCAAACATCTACCAGCAATACGTGGCCCGTCCGTTTGGGTAGGCAAAGGGTGTCCATATTTATAAGGTTCATTGAGTGCAGGAAATCAAAAGATGAGGGGCATCACAGGCTTCATCCTCCACAAACAGAAGGACCCATCCACCTTTTCTACCCCCTATTATCCCAAGGATCAGTGATCCTTAAACCCTAAAACTATTGTTCAAAGTTATTACAAACCATTGTTCAAAACATCAGCAAACAACTATTAAACCATAAAAAATGGGCTCCGGCCACGTCTAGAATTTTCCATCATCGCCCATTTGTCCAGCCTAAACCTTCGCTGCATCCTCCACCCCCTTCTCACCACCTTGACCACTGCCTCCAGCCGCTGCATCCTCAAGATCCTTAACTCCACTGCTACCTGCTTCAAGTGCCAGCACCTCCTCAGGATCTTCATCATCTCCGAGTTCAGCCAGCCTCTTGGTCCATCCCTCCAGATCCCACTCAGACCTATCAAAGGCAGGATCAGCAGCCTCCTTAGCCATCTAGAGTTTGATCTTCAGCATCACGACAGCAGCAGAATGTTTGGCCCCTTCCATGACCTCTATCCTCTCCTTTTGGGCTGTCATTTCAGCAAGAAGCAACTCCTTTTGCAGTGCCTTATTCTCTTTTTCCAGCTGGGAGATCTTTTTATCTTTGGCAACTGCAATGGCCTGGAGGTCAAGGCTCTTTTGTTCAGCTTCAGCAACATGTTGGTCAATGAGGATCTGAACTTCAGTTAATTTCTGCAATAAAAGAAATCAAAATTCAGGATCCTATATCCTCAAAAGAAAAGCAAATTTTAGGATATGAAATCCTTACCTCGGAGACATATTCTTGAACCTGGTGTTCCATCAGAGGCAGGCCTTCAGCGGGTTCAGCAGGCTTCTTCCTTTTAGTTCCTTTACCCCTGGTGCTGACACCTTTGGTCTCAGGGATGCTTTGGCTTGCAGCCATCTCCTTTTTGAGAGACCTAGGGGATACGTATTCCTGGATGTCACCCACACTGAACCTTGAAGCAGACTTGGAAGATTTGGCAGCACCTACAAATATGGTCAACATATAAGAACCGGAGGAGATTTCTTGAGAATCCTTTGCTTTGGCTCGAAATGTTCTTGTGGCAGGGTCAAGCTTCCAAAAAGCAGCAATTCTCTCTTTTGTAAGAGGAGATTCTTGGATGCTAGAGAATGAGATAGCTGCACAACGAAAAAGAAGGATCAGTTATCCTAAACAGAAAAGAAGTATCCTATCATGGTCCTGGTCCAAGGATCCCATATCCTACCCTGGGCGATCCATTTCTTAGGAAGATGACTCCCATTTGGGATGGAGTCTCTTCTTACGAAGAAGAACTGGTTTCTCAAGTTGGAATCGTTCTTAGTGGTTTTCAGAATTGGATGTGCTTGTCCGGGTTTGTGTTTGAGAAGAAAACGATGAGAACCATGGCTAACAAGATTATACAACTGGCTCAACTCAGATAAGCTTATATCAATCCCCTCTTGTTCAACAATACATTCAAGTGTGTACAATACTCTCCACACCATCGGCATGGCTTGGACGTAGCACAAACCGGTGAGTGTGAAAAAGCTTTGGGTTAAGAAAGGGAAAGGATATGTGAAGCCAATCTGGAAAGGGCTTGTAGGAAAAGTGATCCAGACATCAGAAATGCAATCACTCTTCATGGAAGAGTCAAAGGGTCTAAAAATGGTTCCTTCCGGAAAACAATGACGTAACCGATCAATCTCAGTATCGGGAAACGACAGGGTTCCATTGAAGGATTTTTAGTTATGCCCTGACTCTTCGGAGGGCTCTCCTTTTTGGGATCCATAGCAGGGGAGGATCTGAGATTCATCTTTGCCATGGATTAATCGAAGAACAGGGTACCGGAAAGAAGAAAATTTAGAGAGAAGGAAAGAAGAGATACCTGATGAAATCTTCGAATGAGGATTTAAAGGGGAAGGGTCTTGAATTTAAATGCAATTTTCATCCTTATCTCTAACCCAATTTATAATGATGATTGTTGCAGGAAGTCTTATTGCTGATGTCAGCATCGCAACAGCTATATCTGCTAGTAACGGTTAGTCCGAATTAAATTGAAACATGACTATCAAATTGGATATCAAAGTCATGTTTGGGGGCAATTGTTAGGGATAGAATTTCATAGCTTATGGATCACGGATCCTCAAATGCAGCTTGGATCACGGATCCCCAGTTCAGCTTGAATTAAGGATCCTCATAAGATGTTGCAGGACTAAGGATCCAGGATCCTCATTATTATCCTAACACTAACAATTGTTTCCAACATTTTTGAACTTGTTTTGCAGGTGTATTCGAATAGGACTTGTTCCAACCGAGATTCTAGGGGAATATGCTTGGTGATTCTGCACGTGCATGAACTCTTCGACCGTTATGGTGATCGTAGGGGACTTGCATCATTTGCGGATAGTTAGTTAGGCTAGATAATTTCTATTTTTAATGGGGATACAAGCTTGATTTAGACATAAGTATTAGCAACACAACTGCACTACACTCGAACTCTCAAGAACTCTCTGCGATTACACACTTTTGCACACTAGTGATCCTTGTACCAAGCTTGTTATCATCCCGATTTGTAATCTTTCTTGGTTTAATATAGTTGGTGATCGGTAGTTTCCATCACCCGAGGTTTTTTATGTCGGAGATCATTTATTGATCAAGGGCTTTTTCCTCGTATAAATCCTTGTGTTCACCACTCATTTCATATATTTGTTGTTCATACATTTGACCATTTAACCAAGCATCATACCTCACAAAATCAGATTTGGTTGCATTATTCTTGTGTGATTTTTGACCAAAACAACAACTAAGTTTATTTTAAGTCCCGTTAACTCGGGCCTTTTATAAACTTTATTTCCTCAAAAGCATTTATTCATCATTTTTCTTTCATATTGGGTTTATTTATTTAAATCGTAATATTTACCGGTTTAATTTTTACCACTAACGGTACTTTACCCGTCTTTTAGTATTAACGTGGTTTGATTACCAAATCCGTTTTCGGGGTGTTACATGTAGCGGCTCTGAGCCGTTTAAGGCGCCGCCTTTAAGCTATAGTAGCTCGGCTAAGACGCTTCATCTAACTCCTTAATGGCTTTGTTTTTAACGACTTACAGAGCTTGCTTAAACGGCTCAAACCCTTGTAACGGCTCCGTGGGTGCCTTTAGCCGACTTTTTATATATTTAAAAATAACATAAATTTAGCTATAAATAGCACTCTATCACACTTTAAAACACTAGAGAAGTATTTGTTCTACAAGAAAATAATCTCTCCACATTCTCGTATTGTTACATCATGGCGTTTTTTAGCTTTAAATTCCGATACTCCATTTCTTTCTAGAGGGTTCGGAATAAAGAAAAACTGTTGTATTTAGCAACCTTTCTTTAATCTGAGGTTCGGATTCAAGTTTTCCTCAAGTTTGTTATCTCTCGGTCCTGTTTGACAAATATGCAATACTAATCTTTTAGTTTATATTTTTTTATTACGTTTATATTAGTTTAGCATCAAATTTTTTTCTGTAATTGATGTTTTTCTAAACTTCAAAATTGTAGGTACCATTAGATGAGGCTACATCGGAAAGGAGATGGAAAATATATTATATTACAAAATTAGACATATAATATATTTTCCATTTCCCTTCCGATGCAACCTCGTCTAATGATACCTGAAATTTTGATGTTTAGAAAAACGCCAATTAGAAAGAATTTTTTTATGCAAAACTAATATAAATGTAATAAAATATAAACTTAAAGATTAGTATTACATATTTGTCAAACAGGACCGAGAGGTAACAACCCAGAGGAAAAGTTGAATATTAGCCTCAGATTTAAGAAATGTTGCCAAATACAACAGTTTTTCTTTAATCCGAACCATCTAGAAAGAAAGGGAATATCAGAATTTAAAGCTAAGAAAAACGTCATGTTGTAACGGTATGAGCATGTGGAAAGATTATTTTCTTGAAGAACATATACTTGAAAAATATGTAAACATTAACGAAGGGTTAATGAGAGTGTGTACATCATGTAAAACGCCATATTTCTCTAATGTTTAAAAGTGTGACATAGTGCTATTTATAGTAAAATCTATGTTGTTTCTAAATATACAAATGTTTTAAAAATAAAATAAACAAAAACCCGGCTGAAGGGCTCATAGAGTCGCTACAAGGGTTTGAGTTGTTTAAGCCAACTCTGTAATCCGTTAAAAAGAAAGCCATTCAGGAGCCGGGTGAAACGTCTTAGCCGAGACGCTATAGCTGAAAGGCGGCGCCTAAAACGACTCGGAGCCGCTACAACCAATTTATACACATGGCGAGAAATGGTTGGTTCATGTTGAAAGGATTTTTAAAGACGTTTCAGCGGCATTGTTTCTGTGAGACGGCTCAGAGTGGGGCTTTAACTGGCTATTTTTTAAAATTTGACCGGTCAACGACTATTTTAGTTATTTTCCCTAGTTAAAATGTGATATTAGGGTTGGGATGACTAGATATGAATGGTTGCATATTAAAAAAAAAAAACAAATACAAAATGTGCCCATACCCCTTAATCACCCCATGCCCTTAGGCTAAAGCCATCATGTTATGACATTCGCATGTGGACGTGATGTGGCATGTGTAGCTCCAACTATGCCCACAACTAAACCTAGGTATCGGTTCATACTCGGACTGACCTGCAAGATACTGGACCCATCTAGAAACCATGAAGAAGAAATATGTAGACCTGCGAACCAACTAGACCCGGTCGGTTGTGGACGGACCCACTTGGAACTAGAATCAGAAACCGTGAAGGAGAAATCTGCAGGCCCGCAAACTGTGAAGGACTTACCCGCTAGGAACCGGAACCGGTCAATTGTGGTTTGTGAAGGTTTAAACATGTGGGTTATACATGGATTTATATGGACTGACTAATTATAGGGCTGGAGATCATGAAAGAAGAACCTTGAATAAACAATTAAGAGAGAGAGAGAGAGAACCAGAGTGATTTGTGAGCGAAAGAAGCTTTTACCTCCTTATCTCTTACTAGTTAAAAGGCAAAAGAAGCATGCGTTGCCACAAAAAAAAGTTGTCTTTAAACCATACGTAATGGTCATGTGTTTTGCAAACCACAAAGGGAACGCCCCCTCCATGTGGTTGTTACATTTTAGGCTTAACATATGGTTGTGCCTACGAGCTAGTTCAAGAGAGAGGTTGGATGTGATTGGTTAGGTTAAGCTTTAACCAATCAATTTTTTATTGTTGTTTTTTCATTCCAAACCACATACCTCACCACTATACTTTTTTACCAAGTGGTTGATTTGACTAAGATTACATGGACGTCATGTGTCGAAAAAGAGCATGATTTAGGTGGTGTTTGTTTTTTTCAAAAAGAGCTTCCTACCTCTTCTGTCTGCACCGTGCAGACGCGGGAAGAGGTTTTGCCTCAAAAGAGTGTTTGTTTTTTTTTTTGAGAAGTGCTTTTTACCTCTCCCCAGCCTCTTCTTGGGGAAGTGATGAGAGGTAAGCTTCTCCAAGAAGAGCTTTACCTCTTCTTGGCACCACCTCCACCGACACCCCTGCTCCGCCACCACCACCCCTGCTCCGCCACCATCATCATCATCATCATCATCACCACCCCTGCTCCGCCACCACCACCTCCACTCCGCCACCACCTCCGCTGCTCCACTCCGCCACAAACAAAACCCCCAAATCTTCTCCACCTCCACTCCGCCACCACCTCTGCTCCACCTCCGACATCTGCTCCACCTCCACTCCGCCACCACCTCCGACATCATCATCATCAACAAACAAAACCCCCAAATCGAAAACCCTAAAAACGAAGAGAGAGAGAGAGATCGTAGAGAGAGAAGGGGCTGTGGTCGATCGAAGAGAGTGTAGTGGTGACGGTCGTGGCTGTGGTGCAGTGGTGACGGTGGTGAAGTGGTGGCGGTGGTGAAGATGGTGGCGGTGGTGAAGTGGTGGCGGTGGTGAAGATGGCGGTGGTAGAGAGAGAGTAGAGAGAGAGTTTAGAGAGATCTGTGTGTGTGTTTGTGTGTGAAGAGGTGTGAAGAGGTTTTATATAAAAAAAAACAAACCCTCTTCTCCTTGCAGACTGAAGACATTTGGTCCACCTCTTCTCCTGCAGATGCCTGCAGACGTGGCCTACAGCAGAAGAGGTTTTCAAGAAGAAAAAACAAACAGCACCTTAGTGTGCATAAAAAAGTTTCTTTACATTAGTGTGACTTCCAAGATTTAAGATTTATCTTTGAGATCTCCGAATGTTTAAACTCTACTATTCCATATATGTCGATAACCATCAACTTATATAAAATATATTATATCATATCTAGAAAGTCATGTTCTCTTTAAAACCACTTTTCTATTTACAACATGAAGTAGCCAGGGTGGATCTATTGTCTCGAATCTTGTGTGAAAATCTTGAGCGTTCTCTTGTAAAATTTTGTAATCGCCCTCTTTAAGACGAAAGAAGAGAGTGTTCTTTTGTGTTTTTAGTTCACTGCATTTAAAAAAACATTTTCGTTTATGTTTTTAATCCATTGCGTTTAAAAAAACAATTTTTTTGTGTTTTTTGTTGTTTGCGTTTTACGCATCTAGTTTCCGATTTTTTTCCAAAAGTATTGCAATAGTATAGTTGTTTTAAAGATAAAAAACACTCGTTTTTATAATAGAAATTTTTGTAAAAATAATATTGTATGAAAAAGTTATTAACGTTATTTTTTGTATTTTTTGTTCATTGCGTTTTACACATCTAGTTTCCGATTTTTTTTTTCAAAAGTATTGCAATATTATAGTCGTTTTAAAAATTAAAAAAACGGTCATTTTTATAATACAATTTTTATAAAAAATAATATCGTATGAAAAAGTTATTAACGTTATTTTTTGTGTTTTTTGTTCATTGCGTTTTACGCATCTAGTTTCCGATTTTTTGTTCAAAAGTATTGCAATAGTATAGTTGTTTTAAAGATCAAAAAACGCTCGTTTTTATAATACAATTTTTATAAAAAAATAATATCGTATAAAAAGTTATTAACGTTTTAAAAACATGTTGGAGTATGAAAGAATTATTAACGTTTTAAAATTGTGTTAGAATTGGAGGAGAAAAAACATTTGCTTGGATGGAACAGAATACTATTAAATCAACCCAAAAACCTCCTTTTTTTTCAATTACACCAATTAAATTTTAGCTTTTTATTTTAAGTGTAATGAATATGATTGATTTCTAACGTTGCTAAAAAAATTATCTCCCTAGTATATATCCAGGCCATAATTATAATACTTGTAGGGTGCCCGCGCGATGCGGCGGGGCCACACTTTGGATTGCGTCACTTGTTTCTGGTAGTTTTTTTATTTGTATAATATTTATGACAACATTATTGTGGTGGATATATGTCATTAGTGTTACACATATGTAAAGTTTTGTTTTTTATAAAAATTAATAATCAAAAGACAAAAAAAAATATTGTTTTTTCTTAAAATTAATAATCGAAAGACAAAAAAAAAAAACTGAGTTGTTATAATTAATAACTGTAAAGTATGTTTATTTTATTGGTTAAATTATAAAGTATAATTTTATTATTTAAAGTTCATAACATTTTTTAAATATTCACACAGTACTCATCCAATAAACTTTAAGTTTAAAATTTTCGTTTTTATAAAAATAAAAAATAGAATTTGACCCGTAACCGTAAGTAGCTTTAACTTAAATTGTTAATTTTCGGTTTTTTTACAAATATAAAAAATTATATTTTTATAAAATTTCAAGAAATGTTTTTATATAAAAATAGGATGTTAAGACTTTATATCTTTATTTATTTTATATCATACTAAGTTCAGGTTTTTAGTTCATAACTAATCTTATATATATGAGTCTACTTTTAACTTATAATCTCTAAAAATATACAACACAATCTATTATGTATCTAGTCAAGTTGGTAAAGAATTCTTTTGAAACTGACTAAAATTATCTATAATAATATAGTTAAACTTATAATTCCTAAAAATTTTCAACACAGTTTAGTATTTATTTAGTAAAGATTGTAAATTTCTGGAGTATTTAATTTATTTTACTTGTTACAAAAAATGTTTATAAAAGAATTATTTTTTATAAAAAACAAAATGTTTTGTTTATAAATAAAGTAAAACCTATTTTACACATGTAAAGTTTCGTTCTTTTATAAAAAAATTGATAATCAAATTACAAAAAATAAAAGATAAGTTGTTATAGTTGTAAAGTAAGTTTATTTTGTTGGTTAAATGATAAAGTTTATAATTTTATTAATTAAAGTTCATAACTTTTTTAAATATCCACATGGTACTCATCCAATAAACTTTAAGTTTAAAATTCTTGTTTTTATAAAAATAAAAAATAGTAGTTGACTCGTAAGTACTTTTTACACCTTTAACTTTAATTGTTAAATTGTATGACCGTGTTTCGGGACCGAAACCGTGATTAGTGTGAGATTAGTTCAAGACGGGAGAGGTTAGAGATGGATAAACAAAACTTCTTTGTATTAATCGGTAGTAAAACATTACAAATCGGCCCGATTACAAGATAAACGAACTAATACCAAAGGAGCATACATCCGGGGAGAGACCAAGTGGTGATCTCTCCCCCAAACCACGACAAAACACACTGAGAACTCTCACATTGAGCTCCCCTCTATCTCACTCTCTAGTGCAAATGAACCAAAGGGGTGGTATTTATAGCCACACCCATTTTACTTGCACACACACACGGTCAAACACATAACCCTCTCGTTTGACCACTTCAAACGAGCGGGTCAATACACGTTCGTTGGACCGTTTCACTAACTATTACAAATTCAGCATAAAATAAATCTAATCTATTCAACAAGCATCGGACACAAAATTTGCATCAACAAATTCCCCCCTTGTCCGTTGTTGTCGAATGCTGAAAATGCAACTGCAATCGATCTTCAGTCAAGTATTTATCTTCTTTGTGTTAACAAATTCCCCCTTTGACCGATGATCCAGGTAAGTAGTATCTTGACACTCCTTGTATAATAGTTCCCCCTCAAAGTACGCGTATCCGTGTTGGGTGTTGTGCAATTTCCTCACAAGGCTTAATTGACCGATCTTCCGCTGAACTTCCAATACTCCAACCGGCATTTGATAAGGGTTCCATTCTTTAAAAACTGCATCAAGTCTTGATCTGTCATAAGACAAACTCTACCACCTTGTGATTGCGTTTAGAAATTTACCGAATAAATTCAACATACGAAAATTTTTATTCCCCCATTTCTTTGGTAAGATCTCTAAACCTTAATAGATTCTCTCCACTTCAAAGAAACTGTCGTCAATTTCACAGAACAAATTCTCTCCACTGAGTAGAATTTATCTTCAAATGTTCACCAATTCCCTCCACTGAGCGGAACTGTCGTCAATCTTCACTGAATGTTCTCGGTTGTTCGAAAAATAACGAAAACGACTTTCTTCTTTTCATATTCTAGTTGAATAAGAACGTCCCCTAGTACCCCGTAGGATCTGACTTGTATCCCTCGAAAGACTTTGTGAACTCGTTAGGACCGGTATTGACATTCCAGGTTCATACGTTCGTTTTCAAATGCGAGAATATGACAATAAGCAAAATGCTTTCGAACATTTACGAATAACCCATAACAATCATAAACATTGACGTGCTGAAGTGAACATACCGTTTTTGGTTTTTGGCCCATAGTAGTCAGGTCACCAAAATTTGACGTTTCCATCGGTAACCGTGACTACCCCACGTTTAACAAAAATCATGTTTCATCATCTCTCATCATCCCAAACTGGTTTGGCATGCTCTCGAACCCATAGGAATTTGACTTTAAAGCTTGATTCAAATAAACTTGACGAGAACCCGACCCCCACTTTGCAACTCACGAGTCTAAACATTTGGTCCATAATCCCAATGCCAAACCATGAAGGCTAATGTTACGAAGACTGTAGATTCTTCGTTGTAATTTACAAAGGCCCAAGTTTATAAAGTTGTGTTGTCCACGAACAGTTGTGTGGATGAACAAAAATACAACAACGAAGACTATATGTTAAGTATTTTGTCAAAGGTGGCCCACACTCAATTTATAATGCCCACAAAACAAACTGTTCTAACAAATCTGTTGTAGTCAGCCCAAAGATCAACTTTGAGATATTAACTTCACGATTGAAGTCCACTCAATCTTCAATCCTTTCATCCATAGTCCAAAACTTTGTGAGATAAATTTATCAGCCCAACACTTATAAATTTCAAGCCTAACTAAAAATTGTTATCACATATTAGAAGGGATCCAATAAGACCAAATAAGTCAACATCCCTAAACTTTATCAGCCGCTAACAATCTGTCATACTTTTCTTCTTTCTGCGATACCTTCAAAACAAAATTGTGCAGCCGCTTCCACCTTCAAGTCTCTCTCGAAGAACAAAAACACAGTGTTTTAGAAGGGTAGGTGATGTCCGATTAATCCATTAAAAACCCACTAATTTCTTTCAAAAACCCACAACAGCCAACATCTCCACCTCTGTCTCTCTCCTCGGCGATACCCAACATCAAGCAATCCCCATCTTCAATAGACAGTCAATAGTAGCCGATATGTGATGCTCAACTCAAACTTCTGAAAATGAGCGTGTTCTAATGTCCATCTTCATCTTCACTACACCTGCTGCACCAAAACCGTCGATCGTTGCCGCCGTGAGATCGAGAAGCTCCGGCAGCCATTATCTATCGCCGTCGATGAAGAGGTCACTCTCGCCGTCAAGCGGTTTCAATCAAGAAACAACACGACGGACGTTAGTTTCGGTAACGGAGGTGTAACGGAAACCGTAACTGAAACCCTAGGTAACGGCGGTGAAACTGTAACTGAAGCTGAAACTGTTACTGTAATTGATGTAAGGTTCTTCGTCGCTGATGTACAAGGGTTCTTCGTCGATGGTAGGTTTTTCGGCAGGGGTTCTTCGTCGATTGTGTATCCAGTAGTTTTTCGTCGGACACATTATGACGAAAAAGGTTCTTCGTCAGGAGGGGGTTTTTCGTGGGAGCAGATGTGAAGAAACCCTAGCTTTCTTTAAACAGCCGTCACACACCTTCAAGAACACAGCCATTGTTTCTTTTGCAGATTTGACGAAAATCACTTCAAAAGTGATATTTGATGATGAAAACTTGATTATTTAGGTGTAAAACATAAAACCCAACACTCTGTTGTGATCCGTTTCAGCACAGATCTGAATATTCGGGTCCATATCTGGGTTTTTCTCATTTTCACCCAACTTTACATCTTGAACAAAAATCACTAAAATCACAGATCTAGAACACATGTGATTTAGCAAACGGTTAGATTTACTAAATCGGGTACCATGGCTCTGATACCAATTGTAGGACCGTGTTTCGGGACCGAAACCGTGATTCGTGTGAGATTAGTTCAAGACGGGAGAGGTTAGAGATGGATAAACAAAACTTCTTTATATTAATCGGTAGTAAAACATTACAAATCGGCCCGATTACAAGATAACCGAACTAATACCAAAGGAGCATATATCCGGGGAGAGACCAAATGGTGATATCTCCCCTAAACCACGACAAAACACACTGAGAACTCTCACAATGAGCTCCCCTCTATCTCACTCTCTAGTACAAATGAACCAAAGGGGTGGTATTTATAGCCACACCCATTTTACTTGCACACACACACGGTCAAACACATAACCCTCTCGTTTGACCACTTCAAACGAGCGGGTCAATATACGTTCGTTTGACCGTTTCACTAAATATTACAAATTCAGCATAAAATAAATCTAATCTATTCGACAAGCATCGGACACAAAATCTGCATCAACATAAATTTCGTTTATATATATATATATATATATATATATAATTTATATTTTTATAAAATTTTAAAAACATTTTTTTGTATAAAATAGGATGTTAAGAGTTTATATCTTTGTTAACTTTATATAATCGTAAGTTCAGTTTTTTTACCTTTAAAGTTTATTACTTTATTATTTTTTAATTTAGAAATACAAATTATTAAATTAATATCCAAGAATAACTGCAATATTTTATAATTTCAGCTTGACTATATCTAACTGCAATATCTATTTGTTGCAAATTTAGGATATTAAATTATATAAATTTAGATGACTTGTAAATTTAGAATACTAACTTTATTTTGAACTTTATTAATATGGTCAATAAATGGATTATATTAACATAAAAAATAAAGTTCAAATACAGAATAAACTTTATTCATACGTCTAGATCAAACATAACAGCTGAAAATTAAATAAAAAACATAAAAACACTTGATAGATTTCATATTAGACTACATGAAATCTGTTCGACTTCTGAATTAACACTCGAGATATTTTTAATCGGGTTTTCTGGTTTGTGCTTGAATCGGCAGTATCTTCTAATTCCTCTTCTTTGTCATTGTCCTCAAAATCGTCTAAATGAATAACCTTACTCCATTTCCATTCAGAGAGTCTATTGGATATCTTCATTTGAGTCTCAAACTTTCGATCCTTAAAAAGGACAAAAATTGAATACAAAAGATAAAAAAAGATTAAATAAACCTTGAAATTACATCTTTACTAAATTCACGTTAAAGATTAGACTTGTATGGACTAAACATTGCACCATAAGAAATAATATCAACACTTTTATCACCATCATCCTGCAATAAAACACACATGTAATAACATAACGAACATGTTAATATGAAGGATATATGTAGGATCGAGATTCGATCAAATACGAGTCGGTCAGAGTTAAATCCAGTCACTAGAGAGGCGGAAACAATCTAGTAACCTTGAATCGGTGTTAGAATGTGAGTAGAAGCAGAGAAATACACTTAAAACAGGTTTTCCATTGATATTAGACGTTAATACATGCAGAGAATTTGACAGCACTTCGTGAGAGATTCCACCAGAATGTTCCAAATGGAAAACCCAACACCCCTATTTATAGGGTTTCCAATTCGCATGGAATGGATAGTCCATTTCGCACGAAATGGCAAAGTCCATTTCGTTCGACCTGGCCTTATAAAGTCCATTTCGTACGAAATGGTTTACAACACTAATAAGCTTAACTTTTTGACTTTAAACCCTATTACAAGCTACTGACACAACCTAGACTGAAGACGTAGGCGATAGACATTGTGTACCAACAAACTCCCCCTTGGATATTGCCGGAGTCCTCAGTCAGCCTGTCTTCAAATCTTCCTTTCACAGAGACTTGAAAAATTCTACTCATTGATTTGGCTTTTTCAACAGCAATTTCCTGAGCTTTTCATTTTCCTCAGCAGATCTCTTCTCACCTTCTCAGCTTTTAGAAACTCTTACTTCAGGCTCCCCCTTTCTTTTAAACTTCCATGCTTTTGGGATCGACACTTAGCTTTCCGGTTACAAGCTCCCCCTTGCTTTGAGCTCGTCTTCAGACTCCCCCTTAGACTCAGCTATAGGGATCGTAGTCTGGTACAATATCTGCAATACTCAAACATTTATAAGTAACAACATTTGAATGTCCAGGATTTCTTGATACTCTCTCCCTATCAAAATACTATAAAGATTTGACGATATCAAGAATTCAACAACTAAACCTAGCTCTTTACAATCAGATGTTACCAATTTGAGCATCCAAATCCCTCACAGTCAATCATGCAAGTCCAATTTAATGACCATGGAGACTTCACAAACTGTTTTTTTTTTATTTTTGAATTTTTTTTTACTTTTTAACAAACACACTTAGTTAACCAAGTCCAAGTTAAAGACCCTGGTCAACTATGTCACACCCCCAAAATCCACAAGCGGAGTGTTACCGCATGGAGGCGTGACTGACCAGGATCTAGCCACCAATCATATTAAACAATGCAATTAAGTAAATAAAAACCAAACCAATATAATTGGTGTTAAAAGGAAACCAAACATGTTCAAGTAATCAGCGGAAGCATAACAAGGTTTAAATAATCAAAACATAGTTTAAAGTTCAAGTGTTAAGCATGGGACATAAAAGCCCATATCCCACAACGACCTCTCCTCCTCGTGCAAGCTCCATAACCACCTAACTACCTGCAAGGCATGTAACAACGAGTCAACAAAAAAGTTGAGCGAGTTCACAGTTGATGTTCATTTAAAAGTTGTATCAAAAACCACGAATTCATTTGTAAACCTTAAGTTAACCAGTTTCCCTGTTTCCCAAACATATCCATAACCAGTGGGGGCTTCCCCATGTGAACCACTAGACCCGTTACCATATCGACCACTGACTAAAGTAAGTTGGTGCCCTGACGTCAATGTCTATCATCATTGACTAGTGCCCAGATCCATTAGTTCACACCCGTCCTCTGCGGCACGATGTGAGGCTTGTCAAACCTAAATAGCGCTATCTAACTAATGACCCGCTCACCCTTGGCCCGGCGATTAAGTCGATATAAAAGGAGGGACTTCATGATAGAGATTTTGGTCTAGTATCCGTGTTGTCACCCTTCAATAAAGAGGGTGTGTACGAAATCCCCAAACTAGGAAATTACGCAGGTTCCAATCAAATCCTTATCGCATGTTGTCACCCTTCAATAAAGAGGGTGTGTACGTGTTCCGAACCAGGAGATCACGCAGTTTCAGTTTAAATCCTTTACCCATTCCCAACCCTTGGGAATCCCATGCCTTGTGGAAAGTGTGAACTCACCTCGGTTTGCTCGGTATGCTAAATTACTCGCTCACAAATATTCAGTTAAAGCCTATAATATGCGCGTATACACAATCAGTTTATGTTCTTAACTTTCACGAAATCCAACATCACAAAGTGTGCTTGGCAGTTAACATCAAGTAACACGTAAATAGTTATTTCAAGTTCATACAATTCATGCTTAACATAATTGATTTCTCAGTCTATTCTAACATAGTTATCCATTAACAGACTTAACAGACTTAACTGAGTTACTGTGATTCTTTCCCAACTTGACGAACATTCCTGTTTCGTCGCGATCTCCCTTCGGCGAAAACCCCCAGACGACGAAATCCCTAGAGCGATGAAATCTCACAGATTTTGTCGACCTTAAGGTATGACGAAATCCCACAGGTTTTCGTCGTGAGTGCAATTTCGTCGGGACAGGGTCTTCGTCGGGGCAAAGCATGATCATCATCAACAGTTACATAATCCAGAAACCCTAACTATCGTTTAACAGTTACGTCGACTTCATCAATCAATCACCCAATCAGATTAATTTATACAATCACATAAATTATTCAATCATCATAAAACCAGAATCATCATCCATTCACCATTCATTACAAGCAAACCGTTGCGATTATCAGGTATTCGTCAACATCTTTTAACATAGAACCCTAACCTGCTAGACATCCATTATCATACCATCAACATATCAAGATCATCAACATATAACAAGGTCATCACTACAGATAAAAACCGTATTACTCTATGTACGACCAAACCGTCGTAAACAATATACGATCTAAATGATTTCTAAGTCCATACATCAATAGAATCTTCCTACAGTTACATACAAAAATCATGATCGACATCGAAAATAAGAATTTAACAGTTTACATATCGTCTAGCAACCAAAGCTTAATCAAATAAAAGTTGTTGCACTCACCGGAGAATCGAACCGTAACGACGGTACTTGAATTGGTGAGAGGAGAGAAAGCTTTATGTGAGGGCAGGATTGTGCAATGGGTGCCGTCAGTAGGGACAAGAAAGAAATACTAGGGTTTACCAAATGAAACCCCAAGCAGTGTACGTCAATATGTAGCGAAACAAGATCGGGCCTCACTTGGGCCAAAAGCCCACTTTCAGGCGACGAACTCTGAGATTTCGTCGGGTATGAGTTTTCATCAGGACATGAATGTACGGGTTAGGGTTGTAAGCTTTACATGGTTTATAAGTTCCACAGTTTATATAATGAACACCTTAAACACGGGCATGCACAATTACAAACATCTCAAGCATATAACAAACATACACAATTACAAGGCAACTAAGTCATGCAAACACAATTGCAAAACAAATTACGTGTTCGAGGAAAGACCTTGGAAACTCGAGTTGTCACATTATCCCCAACTTGAAAGAAATTTCGTCTCGAAATTTAGCACGTGGTTACTGAGGAAGTTAGTTGCGTTGCGTTGTTTCCTGGTTTTCCTGGGGTGTCATATCATCCCCCCGTTGGTTTGGAATTTCGTCCTGAAATTCTGCAGTAGCTTCAGCCTCAGTAGTGGTTGCACTGTTCTCGAACAACTGGGGATACTTGTGTTTCATTTGATCTTCTCGTTCCCAGGTGAACTCTGGGCCATGACGGGAGTTCCAACGAACTCGAACAAGAGGTATTCCGGTGAGCTTGAGAACCTTAACGTCTCGGTCTGTGATTTCAACTGGTTCCTCGATGAATCGCAGCTGATCGTCGATGGTGAGCTCCTTCAAAGGAACTATAAGGGTGTCATCTAACAGACACTTCTTCAGATTTGACACGTGGAATACGTTGTGAACTCCACTGAGTTCTTCAGGTATATTCAACTTGTAAACGACCTTGCCAATTTGCTCAGTGATTTCAAAAGGTCCAACATAACGCGGATTGAGCTTGCCTCGTTTACGAAAACGAACCACACCCTTCCAGGGTGAGACTTTAAGTAGAACCCGGTCCCCGACCTGGAATCCTAGAGGTTTCCTATGCTTATCAGCGTAACTTTACTGACGATCACGAGCTGCCGCCATTCGTTGTCGTATCTGAGCAATCTTTTCTGTCGTGTCTACTACAAGTTCTGGACCCGTGATTTGGCTGTCCCCAACCTCTGCCCAACAAAGTGGTGATCGGTATTTACGTCCGTACAATGCCTCAAACGGAGCAGCCTGGATGCTGTTGCGGTAACTGTTGTTATACGAAAACTCCACCAAAGGGAGGTGTCTTTCCCAACCATTGCCAAAATCGTTTACACATGCTCGAAGCATGTCTTCAAGGGTTTGGATGGTGCGCTCAGATTGCCCATCCGTCTGTGGATGATAAGCGGTGCTCATGTCTAAACGTGAGCCAAAGGACTTGTGCATTGCTTGCCACAGTTCAGAAGTAAAACGCGCATCACGATCGGAATAATGGAGGTTGGCACCCCGTGCCTCGAAACCACTTCCTTCAGGTAAACGTCTGCTAAAGTAGTAAACTTATCCGTTTCTTTGATAGCCAAGAAGTGTGCAGACTTAGTCAATCGATCCACTATGACGCAAATAGTGCCATTTCGGCGTTGAGATCTAGGCGGACCAGTAACGAAGTCCATGGAGATTTGCTCCCATTTCCATGTCGGGATCTCTGGTTGTTGGAGTAGGCCTGATGGCTTCTGATATTCAATCTTGACACTCGCATAAGTCAAACATTTGCTGACGTACGTTGCTATGTTGGCTTTCATGCTAGGCCACCAGTATGTAGTCTTTAGGTCATGGTACATCTTATCCAAACCAGGATGTACTGAGTAACGAGACTTATGTGCTTCATCCATCACCAGTTCGCGTAAATTTTCATAAAGTGGAACCCAGATGCGCCCGTTTACATAGTAGGCGCCGTCTTCCTTTTGCTCTAACCGTTTCCTTGATCCTCGTAGGGACTCCGCCCTGATGTTCTCCGCTTTCAATGCCTCAACCTGAGCGTCTCGGATCTGAGTAGGAAGACTAGATTGAATGGTAAGTTGTAACGCTCGCACGCGCTTAGGTTTTGACTCCTTTCGGCTGAGGGTGTCAGCCACAACATTGGCGTTGCCCGGATGGTACTTGATCGCGCATTCATAGTCATTAAAGAGTTTGACCCATCGATGCTGTCGCATGTTCAACTCCTTCTGTTCGAATATATGCTGGAGACTCCTGTGATCGGTGTAAATAGTGCACTTGGTACCGTACAGGTAATGTCTCCATATCTTAAGAGCAAAAACCACTGCTCCCAACTCCAAGTCGTGCGTAATGTAGTTCCTTTCGTGAACTTTAAGTTGGCGTGATGTGTAAGCAATGACCTTGTCCCGTTGCATCAACACGCAACCAAGTCCTTGGATGGACGCATCGCAATAAACCACAAAATCATCTGTGCCTTCAGGCAATGAGAGAATAGGTGCGCTACAAAGTCTATTCTTTAACTGCTGAAACGCAGTTTCCTGTGCATCAACCCAACGATAGGTGACGCCCTTCTGAGTTAGTGAGGTGAGAGGTTGCGCAATCTTGGAGAAATCCTTGATAAACCTTCTGTAGTAGCCTGCCAAACCCAAGAATTGGCGGATTTCTGTTGGTGTACGGGGTGCAGGCCAGTTCTTGATCGAGTCTACCTTGGATGGATTAACATGAATCCCATCCTTGTTTACCACGTGGCCTAGGAAGTGGACTTCGCGAAGCCAAAAGTCACATTTCGAAAACTTAGCATACAACTGCTCTGTTCGAAGGAGTTCCAAAATAAGTCTCAGGTGATGCTCGTGCTCTTCCTGACTCTTAGAATAGATCAGGATGTCGTCGATGAAAACAATAACGAACTTATCCAGGTAAGGCTTGCACACTTTGTTCATAAGATCCATGAAGACTGCAAGTGCGTTTGTCAATCCAAAAGGCATAACCAGAAACTCTTAATGCCCATAACGAGTCCTGAATGTTGTCTTAGAGATATCCTCGTCTCGGACTCTCAGTTGATGGTAGGCTGACCTCAGGTCAATCTTTGAGTAGAAACTCGACCCTTGCAACTGGTCGAATAAGTCATCAATGCGTGGAAGAGGATAGTGATTCTTCACGGTCACCTTGTTGAGTTCGCGGTAGTCAATACACATTCTGAAGGTATCGTCTTTCTTCTTCACAAATAATACTGGAGCTCCCCAAGGCGAAGAGCTAGGACGAATAAAACCCTTGTCCAAGAGCTCTTGTAGTTGTGCGGACAGTTCTTCGAGTTCTGATGGAGCTAGATGATAAGGTGCTCGAGCTATTGGTGCTGCTCCAGGAGCTAGCTCGATCTGAAATTCAACCTGACGGTGGGGTGGTAGACCTGGTAATTCCTCGGGAAATACCTCAGGAAAGTCGCGTACAATAGGAATATCCTCTATCTTCTTCTCTTTCGTTGAGCTGTCAGTAACGAGGGCTAATATAGCAGTGTGGCCCCTTCGTAAACACTTCTTGGCCTTAAGGAAAGAAATGATGCCTACGACCGCACCACTCTTGTCACCATGAACCACAAGTGGTTCTTCACCAGAACGAGGAATGCGGACGATCTTCTCCTTGCAAAGAATCTCAGCTTGGTGTTGAGATAACCAATCCATCCCAATAACGACGTCAAAACTACCAAGAACGATGGGGATAAAATAGATAGAGAAAGTCTGACCAGCTAGGACGAGATTACAACCCTTAACTATGTGTGTGGCCTCAAGACTTTTACCGTTTGCTAGTTCTACCATGTGTTTGGTGTTCAAAAGTGTTGGGGTACGCTTAAGCATTCGACTAACTTTTAAAGATACGTAACTAGTATCGGCACCCGAATCAAATAAAACAGTAACAAAGAAATCATCCAGTAGAAACTTACCCATCACAACGTTGGGATCGTTCCTTGCATCCCCCTGCCCAAACACGAACGCATGTCCCCTAGCACCATTGCCATCATTGTTTCTGTTCCCCTCATTGTTGTTGTTGTTCTGTCTCTGATTCAGCTGGGGACAGTCTCTTTTGAAGTGGCCTTCAGCACCACACTGAAAGCATCCTTTGTTGATACCTTGCTGCTGTTGTTGCTGCTAACGCAGATTCTGTGGAGCTTGCTGCTGGTTCTGTCGTCGCTGATTTGCAGGGTAGAGGCTCCTGCAATCCTTGGCCACATGGCCTGGTTTGTTACACCTCTGACAAGTACCCTTAGCACACAGTCCGCTATGATGGAAACCACAATGATTGCATTTGGGGTGGTTCCCCTTGTACCCACTCTGACTTTGACTACTAGAAGATTGTTGACCAGGGCTCTTGTAGTCATCAGTCTTTCGCTGCTGAGACTGAAACTGAGCTGATGTTGAACCCTTGCTTGAGACTCCATCCCATTTGTGCTTGTTGTCGCTGGGGGCATCAGAAGTAGTAGTAGTAGTAGTAGTAGTAGTAGCACCAACACGCTTGGGCAGCTTGTTCTGCTCGACTGCCTGATCAGTGAGACGATGAGCCAAATGAATAACTTGCTGGATAGTGGCGAGGTTCGCTGCAGTCACATGACTCTGGATCTCTGGCACTAAACCTTTGAGGTACAGCTCGATATGCTTGATAGGAGGATCTACCATAGTAGGACACAAGATAGCCAGTTCGTTCGATCTTTTCGTGTACGCTTCAATTTCCGACCCCGTCATCTTGTTGTAGAACTCCACTTCTAGCTTATGGATGTCATCACGATTGCAGTATTCTTCTTTGATCAAATCTTTGAAATCATTCCATGGGGTGGCATTAGCAGCCGCCAACCCCAGCATTTGAACCTGAGCGTTCCACCACGTGAGCGCTACACCTTCAAGAGTACCAGTAGCAAATTTTACCCTACGAGCCTCTGGGCATTCACACATCTCGAAAACAGATTCGAGCTTCTCGAACCAGTGGAGGAGACCTATAGCTCCTTCAGTGCCATTGAAAGTAGTAGGTCGGCAGTCCATGAATGTTTTGAAAGTACACGCAGGGGGCTGAGCATGTTGACCTGTCGTGTGAGTAGGAAGAGACAAAGTTAAGCACAAGTGTTTGTTCACGAGAGTAGGATCTAAAGATCCTAGAGTAAGTTGCAATAGCAGGTTATACCTCCTGCTTGAGTGGCTGCGAGTGCTACAGCTACTTGTTCATTGATTAGAGCCGTCAGCTGGGCTTGAGTTAGGTTGATACGTCCACTCATGATCTTCATATCAAAGGAAACATGGGTGAGAAAGGTGTCGCGAAAGTGCGATGACAGAAGAGAGTAAGCACACATGGGTTTCTAACAATAGTTGCTGCGTTAACTAAGCATACCATGAACAATGTACTATGTAACTAACAAGTAGGCAATATAAACATAAATCATATCACCTATGGTGTTGAGCCTTGCACGTGGAGCGAAGCGTCGTTGTGGATCGTTGAGCACTGTATAGGTTATAGTCTGGTTTTGTCAAAAAACTTTTCCCTTTTTTAAAACCAAGTTCACTATAACCAATGGCTCTGATACCAATCTGTCACACCCCCAAAATCCACAAGCGGAGTATTACCGCATGGAGGCGTGACTGACCAGCATCTAGCCACCAATCATATTAAACAATGCAATTAAGTAAATAAAAACCAAACCAACATAATTGGTGTTAAAAGGAAACCAAACATGTTCAAGTAATCAACGGAAGCATAACAAGGTTTAAATAATCAAAACACAGTTTAAAGTTCAAGTGTTAAGCATGGGACATAACAGTCCATATCCCACAACGACCTCTCCTCATCATGCAAGCTCCATAAGCACCTAACGACCTGCAAGGCATGTAACAATGAGTCAACAACAAAGTTGAGCGAGTTCACAGTTGGTGTTCATTTAAAAGTTGTTTAAAAAACCACGAGTTCATTTGTAAACATTAAGTTAACCAGTTTCCCTGTTTCCCAAACATATCCATAACCAGTGGGGGCTTCCCCATGTGAACCACTAGACCGTTACCATATCGACCACTAACTAAAGTAAGTTGGTGCCCTGACGTCAATGTCTATCATCATTGACTAGTGCCCAGATCCATTAGTTCACACCCGTCCTCTGCGGCACGGTGTGAGGCTTGTCAAACCTAAATAGCGCTATCTAACTGATGACCCGCTCGCCATTGGCCCGACGATTAAGTCGATATAAAAGGAGGGACTTCATGATAGAGATTTTGGTCTAGTATCCGTGTTGTCACCCTTCAATAAAGAGGGTGTGTACGAAATCCCCAAACTAGGAAATTACGCAGGTTCCAATCAAATCCTTATCGCATGTTGTCACCCTTCAATAAAGAGGGTGTATACGTGTTCCAAACCAGGAGATCACCTAGTTTCATTTTAAATCCTTTACCCATTCCCAACCCTTGGGAATCCTATGCCTTGTGGAAAGTTTGAACTCACCTCGGTTTGCTCGGTATGCTAAATTACTCGCTCACAAATATTCAGATAAAGCCTATAATATGCATGTATACACAATCAGTTTATGTTCTTAACTTTCACGAAATCCAACATCACAAAGTGTGCTTGGCAGTTAACATCATGTAACACGTAAACAGTTATTTCGAGTTCATACAATTCATGCTTCACATAATTGATTTCTCAGTCTATTCTAACATAGTTATCCGTTAACAGACTTAGCAGACTTAACTGAGTTACTGTGATTGTTTCCCAACTTGACGAACATTCCTGTTTCGTCGCGATCTCCCTTCGGTGAAAACCCCCAGACGACGAAATCCCCAGAGCGACGAAATCTCACAGATTTCGTCGACTTTAAGTGTAGGATCGTTTTCACAACCAAACGAGTCGTTCAGAAGAGTTTTTGCTCAATACGAGAGTCGGAAACAAACGTATTGAGGTGATTCAGCTTGCAATTCACTTTAAACTGTCTTTTGATTGATATAACAACGTTTTACAGTGAGTAGACACTTCGGCAGCAGTTCGACTCTGAAACCGGAAACTTACAAATGAGAACCAAGGCATCAGTATTTATAGGCAAGCCTATTTCGTACGAAACCTTTCATGCGAAAACAATTTCACACGAAATAGTCATTTCGTGCGAAATAGCCATAAACACATATTTCTCATATTTCATGCCCTGATCTATCTAATCTAATACAAGACTCGACACAAGAAGAAGTCGACAGACATATGCACCAACAGACTCCCCCACTGATGTTGACGAAGTCTTCAGTGTCGAGTCTTCAATCTTCAGTCGTTATCAGTCTTCTCGTTCTCTCCCGAAGTATCTGACAATGTAAAGCATCCTCAATCCTCTCTCTTTTCTCTATCAGCTAATCTCCCCCTTGAATGTTGATCTATCATCTTCACAATCTTTGAATCTGAATCTCGAGCTTTCTAATTCTCTTGATCAGATCTCTTGATTCCTTAAGTTCATCAGCATCGTCAGTATCAAGATCGTAACCTGGTTCACATTCTCCTCAGGATCAGGAACCTGGCTAACCTGCACACATCTCTACCTCACAATAAATTTCAAAAATTTAAAATTTGACAAATTTAAATACCACTTGCAGGTATTAATCAAACAATAAATGATTTTACAATATCAATCTCTGATGAACTACTTGTAGAAATACCATTTTTCTTTTCAAACACACTCTCCCAACCCAGTTGTCGTCATGTTTAGCCCTTGGAATTTTTAAAATCAGCTTTTCAACATCAGCTGTCGAAAATCTTTTTGAATTTTCAAAATTTATGCTAAAACACACTAAAAATCTTTTTGGATTTTGAAATTTGAAAGAAAATGCGATAAAGAAATATCTACAAACAAAATTTTTTGTGAGTTTGTGTAAGAGGATCATATCAGTTTTTGAAATAAATCACCAACACCATTAAGCTTTAAACATTTTAAGTTCTAAATGATTCACTTAGATTGTCAGTATACTGATCCATTTAAATTTTCACACAAAGTTCAACTGTTTCGAGATACGAGATTAATGTTTTAAGAACTTAAACTTATTCATGTGTCCCATCTCAGAATATACTCCCGTATCCAGATCCCAATATTCAGTCTTACAGGTGAATATACCTAGATGATATCTGTAAAGGGTTAAATGCGAGGGCCATGAGAGCTCAGGCTATTGCTTCCGTAAAATCAGAGAGATGATGGCTTCGACTTTTGGTGGGTTCCCTTTAGAGAATCTTTTCTTCAACAGCACATGATTAGCATTTTTCAATGTTTCATCATTTTTTATGCTGAGGGTGGTGCTATATTTCAAGCAAGCGAAAAGTATTATACGGGGACTAGGCCATTACTTCCGCAAAATCAGAAGTCCCGGGATAATACCCCAGATATCACTAAGCATAAAGACCTAATATCTCAGAAAGAGGGGTCTTTCAAACAAGATTTCGGGGGTTACCCATATATCCAAGAGATGTTCCCCACGAGATAAGTAAGTTTGAAATTTAGGTTTATATCTCGACCACAATTTACTGAGCGTGCAAAAACCTACTGGCACATCATCAGTGAGACCGTTTATCACTTTTTAACTTTCCAATTCTTTAGCATGCTGTGATCGTCTACTGATGTACTATCATTTCCTCTTTTTCACAACAAAACTCATTTTTAAATTTTCAATGTTTTTGGATTTTCTGAAATTTTTACTCCCCCTAAAATTCAAAACCATTTTAAAGAAAAATTTGAAAAACAAACTATACAAATAAAGTGACAACTGATGTAAATTGCTTCAAATCGCCATCCACTTCGCATAAACAATCAGAACTCCCCCTGACAACAAACTATTTTCCCATTATGATTTCAAAACACTTAACTTTGTTTTAATAAAATGGTTTTTCTGAAAAATTAGTTTTGTTGATTTTACAAATCACTTGTAGTTTAGGGGTTTCATCACATTGTTTTTTCAACCACTTGAATGAGAGTTAAATCAAGTTCAACTTAATGACCTTGATTAACCACTTGACAGTGAAAACCCTTTTTCAACCACTTGTAGGTTCTCATCACCAATTCCACTTGTAAAAATATAACAATTTTCAAGAATGAAAATACCACATGTAAGTCAAAATATCACAAATGTGAATTTATCAAGAAAGATGCCGATTCCTGCTCCTCGATTACCAACTTGGGAGCTCCGGCAAGTCCAGAGTTTTAATCATGATTGGTTCTATCCCAGTTACCAACCTGGGATGACCCATTTTCACCTGGTTTCTTCATTTTTTTCTCATAAAGTTCCTTTACCCCTTTGACCTTCCTGTCAACCATTTTTCCAAAAATATTTTGAACTTTGGAGCTAAAGGCTTTTTCAACATCAATTTTTTTCTTTTCAGAAAAAAAAAATTGATTTGAAATCTCTAATTTTCCAGCCCGCAATGGTGGAAAATTTGTCTCATCCAACGGCGGCACTGAATTCTCTTCTTTTATAACAACTTGTGGCTCCACTGATTTTGTGGAATCAGATTCATAGCCAGAAAATAGCTCCTCTGATTTTGACGAATTAGAATCATTGCTAGAACAATCCTCAGATTTCTTAACAACCCACTTGTGTTTGTCAAGATTCACTTTTCTTCTGTAAAAATTTTTTGAACACTCACCAACCTCAAACTTTGAATTTTTGAAAACTTTAAATTGTTTGGTTGGTGATTCATTCTCAACCATCTTTTCTTTCAGTTTAAGAGAAACTCCCTGTTTTGTTTGGATTGCCTTTGGACAATTCCCGGCAATATGACCAACTGTTTTGCATTGAAAACAGGTTCTCGTTTCCTTTTTCTGAGCAACTTCCTTCTTCATTTCTTCTTGCTTCTTAGCAAGGAATTCTTTGTTTGTCTGCTTTCTGAACAATTGCTCTTTTTCTTCTTCAGATGATATTCCTAAAACAAAAATAGTTTTTGGTTTATAAGTTTTCTCATTTTTATGATTTTTCGGTGGAATAAATCCAAGACCTTTCCTTTTGAAATTACCATTATGGTTTGGCCTCTTTTGATAACCTGAACTAGAACTGTAACCCTTTTTCTTGTTTAAACGTTGTTGAACTCTTGAGGTGTAAGGTTTAGGTTTTTCAGAAAGATTTACATCTTGTATTTCAGAAATATTAATTTATGTTAGTTTGAAAACCTTTTTAATCATTTCAGTTTTAACACCTCTTATTGGAAATTCTTCGTCAGAATATAATTTGTCAGAATCATTCAAAGTATGTGCTACTTTAAATGTTTCATCATTCAAATTAGATTTTGATAATAGAAACTCTTTATTGTAGACCCGTTTGCCCTTTTTGACTGTTGGACTTGACGTTTCAGACTTTGACTCTGAATTTGACTCCGACTTTGACTCCTCGGTTTCATCGTTATCCAACACCTGATCGACCACTTTCTTTATTAATTCGGACTCATGATCAGTGTCGGATGAAGTAAAAGTGACATCAATGTTGTCTGGCAAATTTTCTGAAGACTCAGACTCCCACTGTAAATTTGTTGCCTTTTTTACTCTTTTAGAATTTGGATTTCGTGGAGAATATCCATTTTCAAGCGGGGGCGGACACTTTGTATAACTGGCACTAGGTTTCTTACCGGAATGCTTTTCCTCAGTATCCTCTTCTTCAAAAGCCTTCATGCCTTCAACGGTAGGATAAATCCTGTCAATAACATAAGAAGTACATGAGTAACTTTTTAACAACCTGTTTACCCTTTCTGTTTCAATCCTCTGAGTTTCCATTTTTTGTTCCAGAACAGCACACTTCTCAATGTAATTGTTGACGATTTTCTGCTTTGTCATGAAAGCTCCTTGAAGTGTTTTCATAGTTGTTGCTTGTTCACTGCTTGATTGATTGTATTGATTCATAGCTTTGTTTAGAACATCATAGGATTCTTTTAATCTGTTCATGTTATGAATCAAAGTACTGTTTTGCTTTTTCACTGTTTCACAGGTTTCACATTTCACAGGAATCTTTGGTGCATCAGCTTCTGCTTCAACTGTGAAAGCTGGAACTTCTTTTGCCTTTTTCTTTATCACACAGACTTCTTCATCATCACTGCTAACTTGTTTTTTAACTTTCTTCTTTTTCTTTCGAACTTTTCCATCATCACTATCACTCTCTTCTAGCATTCTTAAGTGCTCTTTCATTCTGTTCGCATAATAATCATTATCATTATCACTGTCATCAGCAACTCTAGCAACAAATGCTTTAGCCAAGAATTCTTTATCTGGACAATAATTGTCCTAGCTAAAACCTTCTGGTAATCTTTCATCATCTTGATCGATCAATTTGCTCATCAAATATGCTTTCTTTGATGACTCTTCAATCGCCTTCTTAGCATGTGCAGTTTGTGGTTCTTGTTGTTGATGTGATTGTTGAGCAACTTGATGATAAATCGCTTTCCGATAATAATCATTGTTGTTGAACGGATTTTGAGCTCCACTTTCTTCGCGGTTTGTGCACTCTCTCTTGAAGTGCCCTTTTTCCCTGCAACGAAAACAAGTAACTTTAGATTTATCAACTCCTAAAGTAGAAACATTTGCATCACGGAAGTCATCTCTTTCGGTGATTTGTTTAAATTTCTCAGCTCTTCTCAAGACACTCGCGAAACACCACTTTATATCCATTAATTCCATCTCTTCAGCATCAATCTGATCGTAATCCTCTTTTGTCAACATTGGATTTCCGATCCTTCCTGCAACTAAGCTTTCATATGATTCTAACACAGTTCCCAATAAAGACATGTGACCTTTTGCAACTTCTTCTGAGAAATTATGACCATTTTCAAGATTTAAAACAATGTTGCATTATAACATCTTGCCATTCTTTGTTGCGGAAAAATTTGGATCAACTGATGGATATGAGGAAAATCCTGTTTTGTTGTTTGATCCTTGAGATGATCCACCAGATGAACTTTTAGCATTGAATACAGTTTCTATCTTTGGTGACATGTTGGTCTTATCACTGATACCTCCTTTATAATAAAGACCAATATCTTGTTCACCATCAAAATCCTTCATTCTTGAGATCTTTCTTTGTTCCATCTCTTGAGCTTCAAGTTTTTCAATGAACTTTCCCAGTGTTAGATTCCCAAAATCTTTTTTATTTCTCAACATCATAAGATACGTGCCCCAAGTTTCATGTGGCAACGCATCAGCCAGCTTTTCAATCAACTCTTCATTATCTTTTGTGATGCTCACCCTCTTCATGTTAACTAACAAATTGCAATATCTTTCGATGATCTGCTTAGTGCTTTCAGTTCTCAAACCACGAAATAAATCGAACTCTTTTTTCAAAAGTGATTTTTTATTCTTGATCATCTCTTTACTTCCAACAAACTTTGATTTTAATGCTTTCCAGATTGAATATGTAGTTCCATTGTGTTGCAATAAAACCAAGATATCTTCTTTCACAGCTTGATGTAATAGACTTGTCATCATTTTTTCATCTTTGTATTTCTTTTTCTCTTCAACACTTAGATCTTTAATTGCAATAACCTCTTCATCATCATTCACCGGTCTAACATATTTTGTTTCAACACATTCCCAAGCATCCAAATAATTTGCTTGAACCCACTTTTCGAATCGCTCCTCCCATCCTTTATACTCCTCAATGTTCATGAGCTTTGGCGGGTTTTGCATAGTTCCTGTTTCATTTTCCAACATTGTGTGTTGTGCAATAGTAATTGGAGTAGCAAAGGCATTATAAAATTCTTCTTCCATGATTCGGTTCTCAAAATTTCACAAACACAGCTTTTAAACGAAATAAGATACAAACGGAATGAACTTTGGTGCGAAATAGCCTTTTCAAACGAAATCACACTTTCAAGCGAAATAGATGATTTCGTACGGAATACCACACTTTCAAACGAAATAAGTGATTTCGTGCGAAATACTCAAACGAAATGACAACTTGGTACGAAAACAGCTGATTTCGTACGAAATGAAAATAATGTTGCTATATCGTGCGAAATGAACGTGGTATTTCATGCGAAATGAATGAGACTGAAGTTATTTCGTGCGAAATGCTGCTGATGTCATCATATCGGCCTGTTTTTGTCAAAATTGATCAGGTTTTAGCTCGATTTTAGGTCTAATTCTTTCAAGGCTTTGTTAAAACACAGTTTCGCATATAATGAGAGAAATTCAAGTCATTTTGACCGTGAAATCAAGTTTAATTTTGAAAAGAAGGTGTAGAAATCAGAATTTTCAGCTGAAATGGTAAGAACTCTTCCTCCTGAGCTTTGATACCACTTGTAGGATCGTTTTCACGACCAAACAAGTCGTTCAGAAGAGTTTTTGCATAATACGAGAGGCGGAAACAAACGTATTGAGGTGATTCAGCTTGCAATTCACTTTAAACTGTCTTTTGATTGATATAACAACGTTTTACAGCGAGTAGACACTTCGGCAGCAGTTCGACTCTGAAACCGGAAACTTACAAATGATACCAAGGCATCAGTATTTATAGGCAAGCCTATTTCGTACGAAACCTTTCATGCGAAAACAATTTCACACGAAATAGTCATTTCGTGCGAAATGGCTAAGTCATTTCGTGCGGAATGACCAATATGTCATTTCGTGCGAAATAGCCATAAACACATATTTCTCATATTTCGTGCCCTTATCTATCTAATCTAATACAAGACTCGATACAAGACGAAGTCGACAGACATATGCACCAACATTAAGGTATGACGAAATCCCACAGGTTTTCGTCGTGAGTGCAATTTCATCGGGACAGGGTCTTCGTCGGGGCAAAGCATGATCATCATCAACAGTTACATAATCCAGATCGTTTAACAGTTACGTCGACCTCATCAATCAATCACCCAATCAGATTAATTTATACAATCACATAAATTATTCAATCATCATACAACCAGAATCATCATCCATTCACCATTCATTACAAGCAAACCGTTGCGATTATCAGGTATTCGTCAACATCTTTTCATAGAACCCTAACCTGCTAGACATCCATTATCATACCATCAGCATATCAAGATCATCAACATATAACAAGGTCATCACTACAGATAAAAACCGTATTACTCTATGTACGACCAAACCGTCGTTAGCAATATACGATCTAAATGATTTCTAAGTCCATACATCAATAGAATCTTCCTACAGTTACATACAAAAATCATGATCGACATCGAAAATAAGAATTTAATAGTTTACATATCGTCTAGCAACCAAAACTTAATCAAATAAAAGTTGTCGCACTCACCGGAGAATCGAACCGTAAAGACGGTACTTGAATCGGTGAGAGGAGAGAAAGCTTTATGTGAGGGCAGGATTGTGCAATGGGTGTCGTCAGTAGGGAGAAGAAAGAAATACTAGGGTTTACCAAATGAAACCCCAAGCAGTGTACGTCAATATGTAGCGAAACAAGATCGGGCCTCACTTGGGCCAAAAGCCCACTTTCAGGTGACGAACTCTAAGATTTCGTCGGATACGGTAGGCGACGAACTCTGAGATTTCGTCGGGTATGAGTTTTCGTTGGGACATGAATGTACGGGTTAGGGTTGTAAGCTTTACATGGTTTATAAGTTCCACAGTTTATATAATAAACACTTTAAACACAGGCATGCACAATTACAAACATCTCAAGCATATAACAAACATACACAATTACAAGGCAACTAAGTCACGCAAACACAATTGCAAAACAAATTACGTGTTCGAGGAAAGACCTTGGAAACTCGAGTTCTCACATTATCCCTAACTTGAAAGAAATTTCGTCCCGAAATTTAGCACGTGGTTACTGAGGAAGCTAGTTGTGCTGCGTTGTTTCCTGGTTTTCCTGGGGTGTCACATCATCCCCCCGTTGGTCTGGAATTTCGTCCCGATATTCTGCAGTAGCTTCAGCCTCAGTAGTGGTTGCACTGTTCTCGAACAACTGGGGATACTTGTGTTTCATTTGATCTTCTCGTTCCCAGGTGAACTCTGGGCCACGACGGGAGTTCCAACGAACTCGAACAAGAGGTATTCTAGTGCGCTTGAGAACCTTAACGTCTCGGTCTGTGATTTCAACTAGTTCCTCGACGAATCGCAACTGATCGTCGATTGTGAGCTCCTTCAAAGGAACTATAAGGGTCTCATCTGACAGACACTTCTTCAGATTTGACACGTGGAATACGTTGTGAACTCCACTGAGTTCTTCAGGTAGATTCAACTTGTAAGCGACCTTGCCAATTTGCTTAGTGATTTCAAAAGGTCCAACATAATGCGGATTGAGCTTGCCTCGTTTACCAAAACGAACCACACCCTTCCAGGGTGAGACTTTAAGTAGAACCCGGTCCCCGACCTGGAATGCTAGAGGTTTCCTATGCTTATCAGCGTAACTTTTCTGACGATCACGAGCTGCCGCCATTCGTTGTCGTATCTGAGCAATCTTTTTTGTCATGTCTACTACAAGTTCTGGACCCGTGATTTGGCTGTCGCCAACCTCTGCCCAACAAAGTGGTGATCGGCATCTCAAACGAAGCAGCCTGGATGCTGCTGTGGTAACTGTTGTTATATGAAAACTCCACCAAAGGGAGGTGTCTTTCCCAACCATTGCCAAAATCGACTACACATGCTCGAAGCATGTCTTCAAGGGTTTGGATGGTGCGCTAAAATTGCCCATCCGTCTGTGGATGATAAGCGGTGCTCATGTCTAAACGTGAGCCAAAGGACTTGTGCATTGCTTGCCACAGTTCAGAAGTAAAACGCGCATCACGATCGGAAATAATGGAGTTTGGCACCCCGTGCCTCGAAACCACTTCCTTTATGTAAACGTCTGCTAAAGTAGAAAACTTATCCGTTTCTTTGATAGCCAAGAAGTGTGCAGACTTAGTCAATCGATCCACTATCACCCAAATAGTGTCATTTCCGCGTTGAGATCTAGGCAGACCAGTAACGAAGTCCATGGAGATTTGCTCCCATTTCCATGTCGGGATCTCTGGTTATTGGAGTAGGCCTGATGGCTTTTGATATTCAATCTTGACTCTCGCACATGTCAAACATTTGCTAACGTACGTTGCTATGTTGGCTTTCATGCTAGGCCACCAGTATGTAGTCTTTAGGTCGTGGTACATTTTATCCGAACCAGGATATACTGAGTACGAGATTTATGTGCTTCATCCATCACCAGTTCGCGTAAATTTCCATAAAGTGGAACCCAGATGCGCCCGTTTACATAGTAGGCGTCGTATTCCTTTTGCTCTAACCGTTTCCTCGATCCTCATAGGGACTCCGCCCTGATGTTCTCCGCTTTCGATGCTTCAACCTGAGCATCTTGTATCTGAGTAGGAAGACTAGATTGAATGGTAAGTTGTAACGCTCGCACGCGCTTAGGTTTTGACTCCTTTCGGCTGAGGGCGTCAGCCACAACATTGGCCTTGCCCGGATGGTACTTGATCGCGCATTAGTAGTCATTAAAGAGTTCGACCCATCGACGCTGTCGCATGTTCAACTCCTTCTGTTCGAATATATGCTGGAGACTCCTGTGGTCGGTGTAAATAGTGCACTTGGTACCGTACAGGTAATGTCTCCATATCTTAAGAGCAAAAACCACTGCTCCCAACTCCAAGTCGTGCGTAGTGTAGTTCCTTTCGTGAACTTTAAGTTGGCGTGATGCGTAAGCAATGACCTTGTCACGTTGCATCAACACGCAACCATGTCCTTGGATGGACGCGTCGCAATAAACCACAAAATCATCTGTGCCTTCAGGCAATGAGAGAATAGGTGCGCTACAAAGTCTATTCTTTAAGTGTTGAAACGCAGTTTCCTGTGCATCACCCCAATGATAGGTGACACCCTTCTGAGTTAGTGAGGTGAGAGGTTGCGCAATCTTGGAGAAATCCTTGATAAACCTTCTGTAGTAGCCCGCCAAACCCAAGAATTGGCGGATTTCTGTTGGTGTACGGGGTGCATGCCAGTTCTTGATCGAGTCTACCTTGGATGGATCAACATGAATCCCATCCTTGTTTATCACGTGGCCTAGGAGGTGGACTTCGCGAAGCCAAAAGTCACATTTCGAAAACTTAGCATATAACTGCTCTGTTCGAAGGAGTTCCAAAATAAGTCTCAGGTGATGCTCGTGCTATTCCTAACTCTTAGAATAGATCAGGATGTCTTCGATGAAAACAATAACGAACTTATCCAGGTAAGGCTTGCACACTCTGTTCATAAGATCCATGAAGACTGCAGGTGCCTTTGTCAATCCAAAAGGCATAACCAGAAACTCGTAATGCCCATAACGAGTCCTGAATGCTGTCTTAGAGATGTCCTCGTCTCGGACTCTCAGTTGATGGTAGCCTGACCTCAGGTCAATCTTTGAGTAGAAACTTGACCCTTGCAACTGGTAGAATAAGTCATCAATGCGTGGAAGAGGATAGCGATTCTTCACGGTAACCTTGTTGAGTTCGCGGTAGTCAATACACATTCTGAAGGTACCGTCTTTCTTCTTCACAAATAATACTGGAGCTCCCCAAGGCGAAGAGCTAGGACGAATAAAACCCTTGTCCAAGAGCTCTTGTAGTTGTGCGGACAGTTCTTCGAGTTTTGATGGAGCTAGACGATAAGGTGCTCGAGCTATTGGTACTGCTCCAGGAGCTAGCTCGATCTGAAATTCAACCTGACGGTGGGGCTGTAGACCTGGTAATTCCTCGGGAAATACCTCAGGAAAGTCACGTACAATAGGAATATCCTCTATCTTCTTCTCTTTCATTGAGCTGACAGTAACAAGGGCTAATATAGTAGTGTGGCAGCTTTGTAAACACTTCTAGGCCTTAAGGAAAGAAATGATGCCTACTACCGCACCACTCTTGTCACCATGAACCACAAGTGGTTCTTCACCAGAACGAGGAATGCGGACGATCTTCTCCTTGCAAAGAATCTCAGCTTGGTGTTGAGATAACCAATCCATCCCAATAACAATTTTCAACATTTTTCTCAAACTTTTTCTTATCCAACCCCATGATCCAACATGTTTAGCACTGTGAGACTTTGATCATCAGATCCCCAACGTCTGTTGTCGAAAAATAAGATGAAGTATCAAATCCTTTTGGATTTTACAAAATAATGCTAAACAAACAGGAAATGTTTTGGAATTTAAGAAACTTAAAACTGTATAAACATATTTTTGTTGAGCGTGTTAGGGGATCATATCAGCTGCTGACAAGCTACAAGTACCGTTAAGCTTTGATTTTATACTAAGAATTAAACAATTCACAGTGATTGCCGATATACTGATCCATTTTAAATTTCACACAAATTTCAATCTGTTCAAGATACGATTTAGTGTTTTAAGGCTTAACTTATACGCGTGTACCACCTCAGAATATACTCCCGTATCCAGACTACTATATTCAGTCTTACAGGTGAGTGGACACCAATGATATCTGTAATTGGGTTAATGCGTGGCCATGAGAGCTCAGGCTATTGCTTCCGCAAAATCAGAGAGATGATGGCTCGACTTTTAGGTGATCTTCTTTACAACAGCACATGATTAACATTTTTCAATATTTCATCATTTTTTATGCAGAGGGCGGGCTTTAAGATTTAAAGCAATGCAAAGTATTATACGAGGACTAGGCTATTGCTCCCACAAAATCAGAAGACCTGGTATAATACCCCAGATATCAAGACGTACAAAGACCTAGTATGTCAGAAATAGAGTCTTTCAAACAGAATTTCAGGGGTTACCTATATATCCGAGAGATGTTCCCCACGTAAAAGCAAGAAATGTTTTAGGTTTATATCCCGAACAAACTTACTAAATGTGTAAAAACCTATCGGCACATCATCAGCGAGACTGTTTAACACTTTTTAAACTATACATTTCTTTAGCGTACTGCAACTGTCTAGCTGATGTACTATCATTTCCCCTTTTTACACAAACTCTTTTAGATTTTTTTAATGTTTTTGGATTTTGAAATTTTATCATGTTTTTGTATTTTCTAAAAACTTTCTCCCCCTAAAATCAAAAACATATTTTTGTGTTTTTGGTTTTATCAAAAGCAGAAAATAAAACTATACAGAAACTTGACAACAAGATGTAGATCACTTCTGATCGCCGTTCTACTCGGCTTCACACTCTATTACCCTCCCAGAAAATAAAATTTTCAACCCGTTCAATTTTAAAAGATAGTTAAATCTTGTTCTATCAAAGGGTTTTGTGTAAAAATCAACTCCCTGATCATTGGTGTGTATATGATTAATTCGAATCAATTTTTTCTCGAAACAATCGCGAATAAAATGATGTCGAATCTCAATATGTTTCGTTTTAGAGTGATGCACCGGATTTTTAGTTATGTTTATAACTGCCTCATTGTCCACATAGATTGGCGTGTCCAAGAATTGCAAACCAAAGTCCCTCATTTGATGTTGGATCCAAAGGATCTGAGAGCAACAGCTGGAGGCCGAAACGTATTCAGCCTCACATGTCGAGAGAGCGACTGTGGTTTGTTTCTTGCACTGCCAAGTGACTAGTCGAGTTCCGAAGAACTGACAGCCTGCAGTTGTGGATTTTGCATTCAATTTACATCTCCCGAAGTCAGAGTCTGCATAACCTGTAAGAGAAAAGTCACCAGATTTAGGATACCACAAGCCGGTGCTTGGGCAACCATTAAGATACCGTAAAATTCTCTTCAAAATTGTCATGTGTGACTGTCGCAGACTTAACTGATATCGGGCGCAGAGGCAAGTTGGATACATGATGTCCGGTCTTGACACTGTCAGATACATTAATGATCCAATGATCGACCGATAGTGCGTCTCATCCACCTTTTCACCACTTTCATCCGGACAAATCCCATGATTTTGAGCCAGGGGGTTGATGTTGGAGTTGATTCGGACATGTTGAATTTTTCCAGCACATCATTCACGTATTTCGTCTGGTGTATGAAGATTCCTTCGGGCATTTGCTCAACTTGAAGCCCTAGGAAGAACTTCATCTCCCCCATTGAACTCATTTCAAACTTTTTCTTCATAACCTTCTCAAACTCTTTGCATAATTCGTCATTCGTTAACCCGAAGATTATGTCATCCTCGTAAATCTGCACGATGAGTAGAAGTCCTGCAACCTCTTTTGTGAACAAAGTGCTATCGACAGTCCCTCTGGTGAACGCGTTGGCCAGCAGATGTTGGGAGAACGTCTCGTACCAGGCTCTCGGGGCCTGGTGAAGTCCGTATAACGCTTTTTCGAGTAAGTGCACCTTGTTTTTGTGCACTGGATCGGTAAACCCCGGTGGTTGTCCAACGTACACTTCTTCTTTGATTTTTCCGTAAAGGAATGCAGATTTAACATCTAATTGGTAAACCTTGAATCCCTTCCAAGACGCGAATGCCAGGAAGATTCTAATTGCCTCGAGTCGAGCAACAGGCGCATACACTTCTGTAAAGTCGATCCCTTCTTGCTGACTAAAACCTTGGACTACCAATCCTGTTTTGTTTCTCACAATAACCCCTCTATCATCCCGCTTACACTTGAAGACCCACTTGGTCTTGATCAGCTTTTGATCTTCCGGGAGATCCACCAACCTCCACACTCCAAGTTTCTCAAACTGCAGTAGCTCCTTCTGCATTGCATTTACCCAGCTTTCCTCAGTCAATGCTTCTTTATATGTTCTCGGTTCTACCTGCGAGATGAAATATTTCAATGAGAATTCTTCCTGTAAAGGAGCTACAGAAGAATAAAAACATGTAAGGGCTTTGTTGATTTGATCACACGTTTTCACGCCACTGTGAAGGTCTCCAATGATTTGTTCTGAAGGATGATACGACAAAGTTCTCGGCATGACAGTGTCAGGTACGCTCACTTCCGATTGCAAATTTGTAATGTCCTGACCACTCATGTGATCAACAGCTTCTGTTGTTGCAATATTTGGTTCCTCGTCAAAAATCAGATCGGCTTCTGATTCTGAGTCATCGGATTGATCAAATATTGGAGCTGGTTCTTCTGGGGGTTCGTGTGTAGTTCCACTTGGACCGGCCTCGTTATCATTTGCACCCACGGTGGGCTGAGAAACTACCAACGGTCTTGGCACTTATTCTTGTGACATAGATTGCTGATGTTGGTATAATAATGCTAGTTCCTCCTCAGTTGGCTCAGTCGGCAATTGGAATAACTCCCAGAGTTTGTCGTAGTCAAACAACAATCTGTTTCCGGGAAGTTGTTCCGGAGCAGTAAACTTATGACAATCAACATGCTGAACCTGTATAATCTTCCCCAAGCATGGAAGAAATACTCTCTTCAGTGGACTTGCATAACCTACAAAAAAACCTTCGTTAACTTTTGCACCAAATTTACCATCTGGATCAATAAATGTGCATGGTGATCCAAAAGGCTCTAAAAATTTCAGATTTGGTTTATAGCGATGAAGTAATTCGAAGCAGGTTTTCTTGTACTTCTTTACTGTAAGAACACGATTTAGCGTGTAACATGCTGCAGCAACCGCTTCACTCCAAAAGAATATCGACAATTTAGAATCGGCTAGCATAGTTCGAGCTGTTTCGATCAGTGTGCGATTCTTTCGTTCTGCGACACCATTTTGTTGTGGAGTATACGGTGCACTGATTCGATCAAATACGAGTCGGTCAGAGTTAAATCCAGTCACTAGAGAGGCGGAAACAATCTAGTAACCTTGAATCGGTGTTAGAATGTGAGTAGAAGCAGAGAAATACACTTAAAACAGGTTTTCCATTGATATTTGACGTTAATACATGCAGAGAATTTGACAGCACTTCGTGAGAGATTCCACCAGAATGTTCCAAATAGAAAACCCAACACCCCTATTTATAGGGTTTCCAATTCGCATGGAATGGACAGTCCATTTCGCACGAAATGGCAAAGTCCATTTCGCACGAAATGGCAAAGTCCATTTCGTGCGACCTGGCCTTATAAAGTCCATTTCGTACGAAATGGTTTACAACACTAATAAGCTTAACTTTTTGACTTTAAACCCTATTACAAGCTATTGACACGACCTAGACTGAAGACGTAGGCGATAGACATTGTGTACCAACAATATACTAAAAAATAATACTTAAAAACCAGCAAAATCAATACTTTAAAAGCTTTTTCCACAAATGAGTTGTTTAAATTAGCATGTTCTTCATGCAATTGAATCTGGAAAAATCAAATAAGTTAACATTCACATAAAACTAAATAAAAGAAAACAATTATTCACTGTTGCGATATAACAGAACTGAACTTAGAATTTTCAATCTCGCATGCTTGTTTTTTCGCAACAACTGAATTCAGAACTGGATCCGTTTTTTTACTTTGTTTAGCAATAGATATAGGTGTGTCCTGCTATGTATTTATAGTAGTAACTATAGAAGTGCATTAGGGTTTAATTTTAGATTTGCCACCCCTTTATTTAGGAAGTTTGTTGTAGTTAGTTTTAAATTTTTATAAGATATATCTAAGTACATATATTCGGCAGTTTTAATAAAATAAAATGTGACACATAATATCTTTATTTTATGTTACGGTACTTTTAATTCTTTTTGTTTTTGTTTTTGTTTGCATAGATGGACACATCTTTGTAGATTAGGCGCATTAAATCACAAGTATTAATTACTTGTACATTAAAGCAATATTGATTTGTAACTTTTAATCCGTGCGTCGATATTGAACAAGACAACTATCGAAACCGACAAAAATGTGTAGGTCGTCATGCTATCTTTGGAATTTTTTTAAACAGTGTATTTTATAAGATATGTCAAGAATACGTAAAAATATTATAAGTTGGGGATGAGTAACTAATTATCTATAATTTTGTTAAAACCTTAGGGATTTAAGTGTAATAAGTTTAGGGGCTAAAAAATAAATGCTGTTTAAAAGACTAAACTACCCTCATTTTTGGGGTTTTTCTATAAATAAAGTGGGGAAAAAGTTCTTATTTTTTGGGTATCTTAAAATATTCATCCCTCATGCATTATAATATAGTATGGATACTTAATTAATTAGTTACTATTTATAATAACTAGGGTTATACCACCACCGCGTGTTGCGGCGGAAAAATCACAGGTCAACGATTACTCGTGTCTAGTAGTAAATTTGTTTACTCGATGCAAGACGTGTCTCTGGTGGTCTACAAGAACAATCAAATTGTTGTCAACGCAAGACTGTTCTAATCTTTTCCACTCGACCCATAGGGATCACACTTCATTATCCATATTTAATTAAAAAACATAGTGAAAAAAAGCACTCAAGATGTCAAGTGTGATGTAATTCACAATGAAATACTTCTCCACTCCTTGTTGTCTTTCATTCTCCACATTATAATCCTTGTACAACAATAAAGATCCATACCAAAGAAGTAAGAATAATGATATTGAAGGGTGAATGTGGAAAATAATGGTAAAAACAGACCTAAAGTTTTGCTATGGGAATTGGTGTGGGGAAAGCAAAATCCACCATCCAACACCAACTTTGTTCTGCTCTCATTCCAATAGTTTGGCAATTCAATTTTAGAACACATACAGTTCCTATACCATAGAAGACCTGAAGATAGTTCTTTAATTTAACTTCCAGAATCACCCTTCAATTTTTATTGTTCTGGAATTCCTAATGTGTTACTGGAGACCTGAAAATCGGTGCCCAAGAGAGGGCGATTTGACGAATCGAGAATTGGATATTACGCTTAATAGCAAAAAATATATAATTCACTTTTAGAACACATACAGTTCCTAATGTGTTACTGGAGGTCTTTGTTTCCATTATTTTTCAGAACACCTACAGTTCCCATAGCAAAAATATGAAGACGGAGCTTCGTTGATTGTTTGATCATGTCGCAAGAAACTGAAATAATTTACGATTAGATGATGAAACCTTGTAACTGGGGGAAAACAAAAACAAAAAAAGTAGATGCGTCATTGGCAGGCACCTCCTCTTCGGCGTGAATTTTACCACCACAACCACACAGCCAACTGTCACCGCACGACCACGTGACCGGTCTGCAAGTCTCACACCCAATCGGAACTGAGACCTGGCAATGAATTGGAATTGATTAAATGATGCTTTTGAAAAAAAAAACAAAAGGAAAATGGGGTAAATAACAAAAACAATACCTCCCGAAACAAACAGTTTCATTTTAAAATTTCAGTTATCCTCATATAACTGTAACTTATCTATAAGGTATAAATTAAAAAATAATCATCATATAAATACAAGTATGATAAGTATTATGTAGTTAGTATTCAACACTACAAAAGATAAGTATTGTGTTGACTGTTGAGCTGGAAAAGATCTATAAACATTTTAATTCAAAAAGTCTTATGTTTGATATCAGGAATGAAGTGATTGAGTGAATATAGTATGGCAGGTGTTCTATGAGTTAAATGGCAACTGCATAATGTAGTAGGGATGAGCAAATGGTACCCGGTACCGGTACCAAACCGGTTCTGGTACCGAATTTATCGAACCGGTTTGGTACCGGTCGGTACCGAGCTCATCCCTATAATGTAGCATCTATGTGTCTTTTTTTATTTCAAATCTACAGTTCTTCTTTATAATCTTGAAATTCACAATTCATTGCCTTCAACTTTAAACATAATTAGTATCAGACATGGTCACTTTAATGAACATTTGTGTATTACTTAAGTCGGTAATAAAATACCTAAAACCTAATGGTAACAAAATACATAGAACATACAACTTTCCATTCAGCTTGTTGCCTCTTCTGCACAGGAGATATTATCTTGAATCCGACCCATCCGATCCCACTCCCATGTAGTTCTCTTTAAACCCTTTTCCACCCGAACTGATTTCCACAGAAGAACTCCTCCATAACTTCCGACCCACTCTAACCAACTTTATCCTAAACAATTAAAACAAACCCCAATCAGTACCATCCAATTACCACAAAAACAACAAATCAAACACTTAATTCACAATTCCAACATTAAAACCATCTTCAAACAAACAAAATTACCTGATCAGTCTTCCTTGGACCACCATCAGTTCTTCTTATCTCCAACTGATTAGGGCAAACAAACCCTAACAACCACACCATCACACCGGAGCAATAAGCATAAATTAAAACAGGTGTATGAAGTAGAATCAACATTTTGACATATATTCTTTGTGACAAACGAAGTTAACTTAGTGATTATTATTTACAAGAAATTACAATCTGATGCATCTTAATGGTTTGTGAGTGTTGTGTGCTTACCCGTTCACCGGAAACTCCGTCTGCCCATTCACCATAATCTTAGAATCTTCGCCGAAACCTCACCAGATGTTACCTACTCATCAGATCAACATTAGTCGCCGGATTAAGGTTCAGGGACAATCGATCTAACCAAATAGCGAACATGCAATAGAAAATGACTTACAGGAAGTTGATCGAAACCCTAACCGCTTGACCGTCGTCATTGTCAGAGAGCTATCGCAGAATCTGATGTAACATACCTTGTCGCTCTCCGTCAAAAACTATGTCCGCCGCCACCAAAGACTATAGCCACCACAATGATGAAAACGTCTTCTTCGAGTGTTGTTGACACCGAGTAGGTTGTAAAACTGCCATCGCCGCCGTTAACGCCACCACCATCATCATTATCGGATCACCGCTGACCTACACAAACTTACCTACCGATTCAGTACAAATTTCTCAACAAAGAATTAACACCAAATTTACCAATTGAATAACACCTAATTTGTTTTCCTTATCACAAATCAACCAATTCGGCCAAAAGCTTACCACAAACACATATGTATCAACACATTTGCAAACACTAAAGAAACATAAAAAATCAAAGACACAGTAAAAACAAATCTAAGGCTCAGAGTGAAGCTGGCTGCAAGGTGGGTTGCAGGTCCATACCTACCATCCGCCACCCTTGCCGCGCCATCTTTCTCAATGATCTATATGAATTTGATACTCATCACAGCCTAACAACAGTCAGCTTAAACACAGCCACCACACAAAAATTCCACCAGCAGAAACCCGATAAGAGAAAGAAGGGTTTGGAGGTTAGCGTTTCAGATTTGCAAGCGACTGCCATACCAGCAGCGGCGATGACGGTGGCGATAGTGGAAGTGACAGACAGTGGTCACAGCTAACCACACAAATGAAACACTACACAATCACCATCATCGTCATTAGCGAGGTGTGTAACCGGGGTGAGGAGGTCAGCCGGAGGCCAATCAAGCCTAACCACCACCAAATGGCCCAATGAATAGTCGCCAGCAACTGTGACCGTCGAGGTGGTGTGAAGGTGGTGATCCTCCGGTCACCGCCATTCTCTCTCCCTTTTCCTTTCTCTCTCTTCTTCTGAGGTTTAAAAATGAGGTGAAAATTGAAGATACGTGTCTCAAAGAGGGATAACCTCCCAAATAGGTCAATCAGAAAATCCAAATCACTGTTCATTGAGTTTTCTTTTTAACATATAGTAAAGTAATTTAAATTGGAATCGTAATTTGTCGCCGACAGAAATTAGGCCGAAAGGTAACATGGTCGCATGTTACTCACCCGACAGGACAGAAATTAATATTCATACATTTCTGTTATATATTTTAGAGATATTTTCGAAGACCAAGACTTTTCAGTATCCATCCCCTTCGTTTCTAATTAAATTTGCCTGAACCTCTGACCTACACATTTCAATGGCGTCCATTTCATCATTTGCTTCACGCCCAAATAATACACCTGCTTTTACGTATGACGTGTTTCTCAGCTTCCGAGGCGAAGATACTCGTCATACTTTTACGGATCATCTCTATGAAGCATTACTCGGAGCAGGACTTCGTACTTTTAGAGATAATGACGCAATCGACAGAGGTCAAGAACTCAAGCCTGAAATTGAGACCGCAATCATCAACTCTAGAGCTTCAATAGTTGTACTGTCGGAGAACTATGCAAATTCCAGATGGTGCCTTGATGAGCTTTGCTTGATCCTGGACCAAAAGAGGAAGCTCAATCATTTCGTTTTACCTATTTTTTATCATGTTGACCCATCAGATGTCAGGAACCAAAGAGGAAGTTTCGCTATTCAAAGGTCACGATGCTTTTCAAGTTGTTTGGCATGTTCGGGCATGAAGACAAAAGAAGGGTCAAAATGGACAGAGGGTAATGTGAGGAGGTGGAAGGCAGCACTAACAGAGTTTGCTAATTTGACTGGCATGGTTCTTTCAGGGTATATATATGCTTTCACTTCTCTTCATATAATTTTTGGGTTAGGAATCTATTAGTTTGATTTTTGCCTAGGTTAAATTTGGTTAGGAGTATCAACTTCAACTTCCTTTTCTTCCGAAGTATAAAACCTGAAAGTATCAATTTGAAGAAAAACGATGTGAGTAGTTTTCAGAACTTCATATCAAATCCTAAATTGAATAGGAACCTTTGGAGTCATTTCATTACTTCTGCACACACTTCATTTGGTTTGCACTTCTTGAACACATTTAGCACAATGTTACCAATGTATACAATAACATGTGAAATATCAATTGAGAAGAGAAACTGAAATGATAAAAGTATGCATGTTTTCATTCAGTTTCTTGTTGCAGAATTGACTTAATCAGGTTGTAGTTAGATTATTTTTATTTGCTACAATTACTACGGCATATATATTCCG
Source organism: Helianthus tuberosus (assembly GCA_030545235.1). NCBI lineage: Eukaryota > Viridiplantae > Streptophyta > Magnoliopsida > Asterales > Asteraceae > Helianthus > Helianthus tuberosus. The sequence continues at coordinate 23,973,271 of CM060400.1, forward strand.
CGCATTACAATAGGACTTAATCAGGTTGTTGTTACATTATTTTTATGTGCTACAATTACTACGACATATATATTCCGCGAATTACAACAGAACAACTATGCTCTTAAGAAGTTGAATTGTCATGCTTAGAATATGCTTTTTTTCTTTTCTTTTTCTTTAGTTCCAGATCCGAGACAAACTTCATCGCAGAGGTGGTTGAGACAACTAAGCGTAAACTAGATTTAAAACAACTTAGTATCCCCGCCCATTTAGTTGGAATGGAGGCTCGAGTTGAAGTAATTAATTCGTGGTTGTATAATGATCAACATAGTGTCATAGCAATTTGTGGCATGGGAGGTAGTGGCAAGACAACACTCGCCCAACACATTTATAACTTAAACAAGCAAGATTTTAAATGCAGCAGTTTTATTGAAGTGAATGGAAAACAACCTTATGGTTTGCTTGGGCTACAAAAACAACTTCTCAAAGATGTTTTGGGTGGAAAGGGAATAAATGTATCAACTGTTTCTGAGGGTACACATAAGATTGAGGAGGTCTTACAAGTGAAATATGCGCTCATTGTTCTTGACGATGTTGATCAGCACGAACAACTTAGCGCTTTACTTGGAACAAAGGCATTCTCCACACAAACCAAGATCATAATAACAACAAGGTGTCTAGATGTAAGTGCATGGCTTGCTTCCATATCTTGGACATATTGGGTGCATGAAATCAAATTGTTGAATGATCTTGAATCATTAGAGCTCTTAAGCTGCTATGCCTTCCGATCCAAAACTCCTATGAAAGATTTCATGGAGCTTGCAATACAACTAACACAATATTGTGGAGGAAATCCATTGGCTCTTAAAGTATTAGGTTCTTCTCTCTTTGTCAGTGATAAAGACCCAAGGACAATAAATAGCATGATAGGAATTTGGAGAAGTAGAACGACTTCATTGAATTCATTAAAAGGAAATATCGATGGTAAAATCCAAGGTGTATTACGAAAGAGCTTTGACTCCTTACCACAACCCAGTGAGAGAGAGTTGCTTCTGCATATTGCTTGTTTTTTTGTTGGTGAATTTGCAAGTGTTGTGGAAACCATATTGGAGGATGAATTATATGCAACATCTGGGATCTTGACCCTCATAAACCGATGCCTTATTACCATTTTACCCGATGGCAGACTAATGATGCATCAACTGCTTCAAGAAATGGGAAGACAGATAGTTTCTGAAGAGTCCAAAGATATTGCAAAACGTAGTAGAGTCTGGCATGATGTTGAATCTTATGGCGTGCTAAGAAAAGGAGATGTAAGATGCTTTTTATGTCTATCCTTAAGCTTGTTCTCATTTCACAACCTCATATTGCATCTAGCATTTCCTAATTTCATGTCTTTCTCTATTAGGCTTCACATACAATTGAAGGTCTATCACTCGACATGCGAAAGGTTGAGCAAGGGATGAGCTCGAAGGTAAGACAAATAAGTACATATTTTGACAACTGACAGTATTTAATAAGATTTTCATATAGATAATAATTGTCAGACATATGGGAAAAGAGTGTAATGTGTCCCGAAATTAAATGTGTTCTTCACAAATTATAGCAGGCATTTTAATAACATCTATTTGCTAGTGCTTATAAAACTCGAATAACACCCGTGCTTAGGGTGGATATCGTTCTCTCATTTCTCTTTACCATTCAACCCTATCTATTGAAAAAAAAAAGTTTGAGAGTTGGCCCTTAGTGGTTTGTTGGGAAATAAATTTCTTTCATTATTTGTTTTGTGGTTAAATTTAAGGATTTGACGGACAATGTTTACTTTTACGTATACCTGGAAAAACGGGTGATTGGGTCGGGTGGGGTGATGGTTAAAACGGGTTCGGGTAAGAATAGGTCCCTTTAAAAAGAGGCTTAGTTTGGTTTGGATCAGACAGGGTCTTAACAAAAAGGGATTTGGGTCAATTTGGGTTAACTATCGATGTTCAAAAACTCAAAGTTCCTTCAAGTACAACATGAAAAATCATAAAACTTTGAGCAATTGCTTGAATGAGTTACTGAATAGGAACATGTTAGATATAAAGCAAAATAGTAAAAAAAAATAGGAAGATGAACAATAGTTGTGGGTTTTCCCATCAATCATAGAAGAAATCGTATAAAGACAAACTGGAAAACTCATGAAAACTACTTAATTCTTTCTAATTAACACCATATTTAGTAAAAACAGAAATCAAGCATACTCTATTGAGACTTATAATTATCAACATCATCAGATCCTAATGTGCATGATTTGGTAGATAATTTCAACGAGTGCGGCAATTGATATGTCATTCTAATACGATTCCGGGAGGGGCCATTAAACCCCGTTGGACCCTTAACCTAACTACAGCCCATAGCCAGTCAAAACCAAGTCCAGAAAGCAGTTAATCAGAATTAGGGCCAATGGGTAAATGGGTAGCTAAAGTTTGAGAATAGTTGATGTTAATGCTATCTAAATTAGGTATCTATACCTTTGTTCTTGGAGATTACCACATCTCAAACTGGGTCTTCTCTCTTGTAATATTTCAGTTTCCAACAACTAAATCTATCAATTACCTTTGTTTTATCTATGGGTTCTATTATTTTGCCTTCCTTGTGGGTTTTCGGAAACAATTTTTGCAACTTGACCAAGTTGAGTTTCAATTGTTTGAAATGACGCTTTTTGGTTCTTCAAATTGGCTTCTTGCATGTAGATCATCCTTTCATCATATTGCTTGTAGCAAGTTTCAGATTCGGCTATAAATTTTGCAAACAATTCTTCCAGTGGAGGACCATTTGGTTTGGGTCCTTGGTATTGGCCTTGGTATCTTGGTTGAAAATTTTGATGAGGTGGCCTTTGTTGTTGTTGCCAAAAACCAGGAGGATGGGTATTTCCCCATCTCTCTAATTGAAGTTAGGATGGTTTCGTAAACCCGGATTGTAAGTGTTGCTAGAGGGGTTATTTTGTTGGTGGTTGGTGTTGACGAAGTTAACTTGCTCAACTTCCAAAAGTGGAGCTTGGCCATCTTGAGGAGAGTTGTTGAAGTTGACGGCGTGGTTTTAAAAAGCGCGCCTTAGGCGCGCCTAGGCGCAAGGCGACATAAGGCGCAGGTCTTGGGGCTTTTCGCCTTCTCGACTTGTGTTTTTACAGGAAGCGCCAGAAAAGCGCAAATTTTGATGTTATTTTGTGGGGTTTTTGGCCAAAAAAGCGCGCCTCATGTACCTTAAGCGTTTGGCTGCATAAAAATAAAAATGTTGTACCTTGGCTGTTTTGACTTGTACATGTAATAAAAATGCTTAAAACAAAACCAACAGCAAAAAAAAAGCTTAATAAATGGTGCAAAAACTGCCGCACGCGGGCTTGTTTTTTCGGAGCTGCATTCGTGTCCGCAGGACGTGCGGGCACGCACAAGTTCAAGCAAATCCCAGCTGAGAAAATCATTTTTTGCACCCCCCCTGCGCGCGGGTAGGACTTGTGGTAAAACATGTCATAAAGTTACAATGGAGTAGTAAATGCTTTACCTTATAAACAACCACTCACTTTGTCCCCACACCGATGTGGGACAAAGTATTTATAAAAAAAAAAATTATATGGGCTCTAGATATGAATATAAATATATATATATATATATATATATATATATATATATATATATATATATATATGCATGATATTATAAATTAACTGCATAGATGGGATATATAAAAAAAATTATATAAACATCTTGCGCTTCGGGTACGAAAAGCCCACCGCTTTTGCGCTTTGCGCTTCGCGCCTCAATTTTAGACCTCGTCGCTTTTGTGCGCCTCTCGCTTTTTAAAACCAAGGTTGACGGTGACCATGTCAACTTGTTCATTGCTCAATTGGTTAAGGCAAGTTGTTAAGGCCTCAACCTGAGCGTTAAGTGAAGTAACCGAGTCTACTTGATATAAACCTTGTCTTCCTCCTCAGTTTACCCTTGGATTATGCCATGATAGCTATTCATGGGAATTTTTTCAATGAGATCATAAGCTTCTTTTGGCCTTTTATTTCCAAATATTCGTCTCGCGGTTGCATCAAGAGTCTGTCTTGATTGGTTTGTCAACACATTGTAGAAAGATGAGACTTATAGCCAAACATCAAGTCTATGGTGAGGACATTTTCGATGCATGTCCTTGAAACGCTCCCATGCTTCATACAATGATTCACCGTCTTCTTGGGTAAAAGTGGTTGTGTCATTTCTTAGTTTTGCGGTTTTGGCGTGTGGGAAGTAATTTGAAAGAAACATTTGGGCAAGGTCTATCCATGTAGAGATGGAACCCGTTTGTTTCGGATTTAGCCATGCCTTAGCATGGTCTTTTAGTGAAAAAGGAAACACACGAAGGCGAATGGCATCAGGTCTGACATTATGAAGCTTGAAGGTATCAGAAATTTCATGGAAAGTTGCGGTATGAATATAAGGATCTTCATCGGGAAGGCTATGAAAAATGCATGAAGACTGTATCATGTGAATAACATGAGACTTGATTTCGAAATGTTTGGCATCGATGTTTGGTCAAGCGATACTAGATCCCAAAGCATCAATGGATGGTTTTGCAAATTTGGAAATGGTATGATCGGGTGGATTAAGTGGCGCCGTCTTTGGACGAGATTTTCCTCTAAGTCTTTGATGGGGAAATCTTTCGGGTTCGGCAAGTAGTTTAGTTATACCCGAGCTAAAACACAAGATCATACACTACCTACAAAAAAAAGATAGAAACAAAAGATGAAAATAAACTTGTTAGTAGTCCAAAGTCTTTCTTAAATCAATTGTATCCCCAACAACGGCGTAAAAAACTTGATGTGTGTGTTTTCGGGTGTTGGTCTAGTTAATTTAATAACTCTAAGCACAATTAGGTGGGCTAACTTAATAACCTTTAAAACATGTTTATATAACTTTAAATTCATAAGAAATTATTATTACTTAGACTAAACACACCCAATAGGTAACCCTACCTATCGTTTGTAGTAGAGTTTTAGTAAGAAACAATTATCGAACCCAAAGGATATGATTTTTAATACTTATCTTTAAATTACCAACTAGTTGATTAATTATCTTTTGCTAATTTTATATTAAAACCAGAAAATAAAATGAATTAACAGAGAATTAGTAGAGAATATCAAGAGAACAGAGAGTAAAGCTTTGGATCTTCGAATCCACTTGGGATGAATTATGGTTAAGTTATTGGTAAGTGGTGAGGTTATTTAATTCAAAAGTTTGGCTTCTAGCTAAGGTTACCGACGAGTTCTATTAATTTCACAAATTGTGACTTTAAGGTTAAAATATAATATAGTCGGGTAAATATAATTCATTGCCCAACCTTAAAAGAAGACTTTTTTTAAGGAGCAATCCCTTAATTTTGGGTTAGTGACATCCAATTACTATATTTCTTCTATAAATTCTCATGGTTTGTGATCCTTATTAGACAAATAAATCTTAGTCAATAGTGGATCCATGATATAGGGATTATGTTTAGTGGATCCATGCTTTAATGATTATGTTTCCTTTAATTATATTTTATGTCTTGTTTGTATTGTCCTATATATAGGACCTCCTATTGTTTTACATAATACATACATCAATACAACTTCTACCAAGTTTATCTTGGTATCAGAGCCTCTCCTTCTGATCGCAGCTACAGCTGCCACTTCGATTTTTTTTCTTCACCTGCTTGATACTCAATGGCAGCAGCCGGCACCCCCTCTCTTACAACTGATACAGTTCAGGCCCTCCAACAGTTAGTCTCTAAACTTGGGCTGCAACTGCAGCCGGCTTCTGCCCCTTCTACATCAGCTGGTTCACAGGCGTTTTACACACATAGGTTTGGTTCAAACAACTCCGGCCGGGGTCGTGGTCGAGGCAGGGGGGGCGCAGTAACAACTACAACAATCATAGCCAAGGCAACAATAGCAACAATCGCAACTCAGGACAATTCTCATGGGCCTCTAATCAAAACACAGTTTTTGGCTCTTGCAACAGGTGTGGAATTGGTCACATTCCATTTAAATGTCCGAACCGAGACCCGTCAACATTCCGAACAAGGCAGCATTCGGCCAACTATGCTGACTACCAATCTCAGCCCTCTAACTCATGGCTCCCGGATACAGGCTCAAACAGCCATGTAGCACCTGATATGTCCAGCTTTGAATCTGCTGAGCCTTACTATGGTGACGACAGTCTGCGTGTTGGCAATGGTAAGCCCCTCCCTATCTTACATATTGGTTCTTCACACATTTACTCACCCACCAAAACCTTTCACTTAAACAATATCCTTCATGTTCCAGAAATTAAAAAAAATCTCCTTTCTGTCCAAAAATTTTGTCAAGATAATCATGTCTTTTTTGAATTTCACTCGTCCTTTTTTGCTGTGAAGGACAAGTCTACACGCACTACCCTCCTCACGGGTCCAAGTGACGGTGGACTCTACACAATCAATCTTCCTACAACTCAACCAATTCCTAAAGTTGCTTTCTCCACTGCCCGTGCATCATTTACCACATGGCATCAACGATTGGGTCATCCACACTCTCAGTTGTTTCACACCATGCTATCCAAATATTGTTTACCTATTTCAAAAAAGACTTCTGTTTTACATTGTGATTCCTGTTCTGTTGGAAAATCTTCCAAACTTCACCTATTGTCTTCTGATTATAAAAGTTTGCATGTTTTAGATCTATTATTTTGTGATGTTTGGGGGCCTACACCTGTTTCTTCATTTGATTGCCACAATTATTTTCTGTTATGTGTTGACCATTTTTCAAAATACATGTGGTTGTTTCCTTTAAAGCGTAAATCTGATGTGTTTGATGTTTTAAAACGTTTTATCCTTATGGTTGAACGACAATTCTCAACCAAAGTCAAACAAGTTCAAACCGATTGGGGGGGAGAGTTCTGAAATCTCTCCCAATTTTTCTCTTCCGTTGGCATCATTCATCGCCTATCTTGCCCTCACACTAGGGAACAAAATGGCATAGTTGAACGACGCCATCGACACGTTGTCGAAACTGGACTCACCCTGTTGGCACAATCCCATGTTTCCCAACGTTTTTGGCATTTTGCTTTTGAGACAGCCGTGTTTCTCATCAATCGAATGCCCTCACGAACCAATTCCCACGTATCTCCTTTTGAACACCTGTTTCACCACAAACCTGATTTCTCTTTCCTTCGTGTCTTTGGTTGCCTTTGCTACCCTCATTTGCGTTCGTATAATCCACACAAAATGGATTTCAGATCCACCCCTTGTGTTTTTCTTGGGTACAGTCCCTCACATTATGGGTATCGATGTTTTGATCCAGTCACCGAACGCATTTACATTGCCCGTCATGTTCGGTTTAACGAGACATCTTTTCCTTATCTTACACCACCGGTGAATCCCTCTTCACCAAATTTGGACAACCCTTACATCTCCTCCTACGCCACCCCAGTCGCTCATACCGACTCCCCTGTCCCTTCTCTACCACCAACCCCTCCTACCACCACCGGTGTATCTTCCCAAAGCTTACCTACACCACCAGCCGATTCCACAACTACTACTCCAAAAATTACACCACCGCCCCCACCCGACCCATCTCTACTTCACACCTTTTCACGACGACAACCACATCAGCCCACAACCACCTCTGCGTTTGACAAATATAACGCTACAAACTCTGAAACTGCTTCTCCAAATAAACCCTTACCCACATCCCAACCTACACCTATCTCTACCCCACAACCAGACCCAACTACCCAACGTACTAGACCGGCAAATCTTCGTCAAAATCCAAAAAAAATCAAACCCCTATAACCCTTCGGCTTTTCACACTACCCACACCAAGCCCGACACCGAACCTGCTACTTTTGCCATTGCTCAGACTAATCCGAACTGGCGTATGGCTATGGCGGAGGAATACTCGGCCTTGATACGCAACGGGACTTGGACTCTAGTTCCACGTCCACCAAATTCAAATGTTGTTGGGTGTAAATGGGTCTTTAAACTTAAGCGGGATCAAAACGGGGTCATTAAGCGCTACAAGGCGCGTTTGGTTGCAAAGGGGTTCAGTCAACAACCCGGCATTGACTATACAGAGACATTCAGCCCCGTAGTCAAGTCTACCACCATCAGAGTTGTTCTTTCACTTGCAGTCACCAAACAATGGCCACTGTGTCAACTTGACGTCCAAAATGCATTCCTACATGGTGACTTGAAGGAAACGGTTTTTCTACAACAACCACAAGGCTTTGTTAACCCATCCAAACCAGATCATGTTTGTCGTCTTCACAAATCATTGTACGGTCTTAAAAAGGCACCAAGAGCCTGGTTTCAGCGGCTATCTTCCGCTTTATGCTCTCTCGGATTTCAAGGCTCCAAAACGGACCCGTCGTTTATTTACTCGGCTCGTGGCACACTAATGTACATGCTCGTGTATGTCGATGACATCATTTTGACAGGTAACAATGCCAAAGCCATTGATCACGTGGTCCACAGTCTCAGGCAGTCATTTGCCATTCAAGACATGGGGGCTCTTTCATATTTTTTGGGAATTGAGGTTGCATCTAAAGGCACGGACATTGTTTTGTCCCAATTAAAATATATCAGTGAATTGTTATCTCGAGCCAACTTCTCAAAATCTACACCCGTTCCCTCTCCGTCCACCACGAGTGCAAATCTGTCACTTGATGACAGCCCTCCATTCGATGATCCGGTGAAATACCGACAAATGGTCGGTGCTTTACAGTATGTTACTTTGTCTAGACCTGACATTACCTTCGCTGTCAACAAAGTGTGTCAATTTATGCACTCGCCAACTGTTAATCACTGGTCTGCTGTCAAACGGATTCTTCGATATCTTAACGGGACATTTGATCATGGTCTATTAATTTCTTCGTCCTCGCCTCCAGTGCTGCATGCCTACACCGATTCTGCCTTCAACTCACTGACTGCATTCTCTGATGCAGATTGGGCCGGATGCACGGATGACCGCCGATCCATCGGGGGACACGCAATATATCTTGGATCTAATCTCGTTTCTTGGTCAGCCAGAAAGCAAAAAACTGTCTCTCGGTCATCTACAGAGTCTGAATACAAAGCCTTAGCTGATACAGTTGCTGAATTGTCATGGCTTGAAACCTTATTACGTGAACTTCGTGTCTCTATGAAATCGGCTCCAATCCTATGGTGCGACAACTTGGGGGCCACATATTTATCTGCTAATCCTGTCTTTCATGCCCGGACAAAGCACGTTGAGGTTGACTTTCATTTCGTTCGAGAAAAGGTTGCTCAAGGAAGACTATCCGTCCAGTTCATTTCCACCAACGATCAAATTGCTGACGTCTTCACTAAGCCGCTATCTTCAGAGCGCTTTCTGTTTTTGAAGTCCAAGCTAAGAGTCAGTCCCCGCCCTTAGCTTGCGGGGGAATATTAGACAAATAAATCTTAGTCAATAGTGGATCCATGATATAGGGATTATGTTTAGTGGATCCATGCTTTAATGATTATGTTTCCTTTAATTATATTTTATGTCTTGTTTGTATTGTCCTATATATAGGACCTCCTATTGTTTTACATAATACAAGATACATCAATACAACTTCTACCAAGTTTATCTATCCTCTAAAGGGCAAATCTTCTTTCTTTGTTGACGTGATTGATCTTTATTCAATGGGAGGCGTTATAACAATAAGGTGTATATATATATATATATATATATATATATATATATATATATATGGGGAAGGTTCATTGGGGAACACTAAAAAGTGGGGAACAGCGGGGAACCGACTCAAACAAACTCCGATTGGACTCATTCCAGTGGCGTTAGAACCGGCTCGTCGAACCCTAATTAAGATCTCTCAACCCTAAACCCTAAATCTTAACTCCTAAAACTCTAAACCCTAAAGCTAAAAAATAAGGCTAAAACCTAAGCTAAACCGTAAAATCTAAACTATACACCCTAAAGCTAAACCCTAAAGGCTAAACCTTAAGGACAAACCTAAAGCTAAACCCTAAAGCTAAACCCTAAACCACAAAGCTAAACCCTAAACCCTAAAGCTAAACCCTAATGATAAACCCTAAAGCTAAACCCTAAAAGCCAAACCCTAATATATTTAGGGTTTAGGGGTTATGATTTAGGGTTTAGGGTTAAGAGATCCTAGTTAGGGTTCGACGAGCTGGTTCCAACGCCGCTGTAATGAGTCCAATCGGAGTTCGTTTGAGTCGGTTCCCCACTGTCCTTGTAAAAAGGTTAAAAGTGTGAGAAGTGTGAGAAATATTGTGGGGGTGACATGTGTCTTAAATCTAAATGAATTCAAAAGTGTAAACAAGTAATTTTATCATTGAATTAATTAATTGATAACCTTCCATAACCGCCACCCTTATTTATAGAAACATAATTTTTTTAAATATCTCTATAAAAACACTATGAATAACATTGCAACCACCATTCAGCACATATATAACACCATTCCATAATTATATAATACAATTCATTAAGTATATAACACCATTTAATAAGTATATGACACAATTTTAAAGATCTCTATGAAAACACTACAAATAACACTACAACCACCATTCAGCACATATATAACACCATTCAATAAATATATATCACCATTCAGCACATATATAACACTATTCAATAATCATTACATCTCCGTAGCATCTTCTTCTCCACTGCCGACACCACCACTACCGCCCGCCGTCGTGGGGAGGTGGCCGGTGCCGCCTCTCTACAGTCTCTCTTCTCTTTCTCTTGCTCGAACCCAACCACCCGACACCCACCAGAGAGACACGAACCTATCATTGAAACCAATAATTCATATAAACTATCCTAAACAAACACAAGAATTTAACAAATATAATCTTACCATCCAATTGAAGTAAGGAATGAAGCTAATAATCCCCGTGACTGCAAACCTTGCATCAGCAGAATTAATCATCGAATCATCATCTTCATTGTCATTGGGACCTAGAGGGGGTGGGGAGATCAACGAGTTAAGTACACATGCGCCGATAGCCCCGACGAACGGTGCGTCGTGCAACAGCACTTCCTTGCACCTTCCATTCCTAATTCTCCTATTCAGTTAAAAAAAGACACAATATCTAGGGTTTTAAAACTAAACACCAGTCAAACATTAATAAAATTAATTATAATAGAGATGACCAGCTGGTTGACGTGTATATGTGAGTGATATTGATGATAATGATGATGTGTGTATAGAGATGACCTACCACGGTGGTTGACAGAGACAAATCTTTACGGTGGAGAAGAAAATGATAAAGAGTGAATCGTGATTTTGTAGGGTTTTTTATATGGTTTCCGTTTTCAAAATGGATATAAAGACTTTATTACCCCTACATATTTCATATCAGTCCAAAATAATAAAACACATTTTACAGTTTGGTCTCTATTGATCTCAACCATTAGATCGAAGATCTAATGGTGTAGATTCTTTTTTACCCTTCTCACAAAAACCCTAAGTATACTATTTTAACATGGTTTCACCAACTCTTGGTCCGTGCCAAGTCTAACATATAGACCATGTTAGACGACTCACAATACCAAGCTTTGGCTTATCTATGAAGCCTACCATATAGACCGTGCAGACAAAAAATGATATCCTTGATAAACGAGGGTTGATAACAAGATGTGTTTCCACAAATGGGTCAACCACTTCTCTCAGTTCGGATTTCCCTTATTAGCGTATGGGTTGTTATACGCCATAAGTGTACTAACAAACTTCACCTCCCAAGGTTATCAAGAACACCCACAAGATCAAGGACCAAAGCCGATCACAAGCTCATTAAGGAAGAAGAAGAGCAAAAGATATATTAAAGACACAACACACCAGTTTTCCAATTGTTAAACATTTGATTCATACCAAACTTCATCTACAACCCAAACAACACAAATGGTTTTGCCAAGAAGGGCCATAATAACCTGTCCACAAACAATGATCATAAAGTGGATCATGGTAGATGAAGTGTAAGATCAAACAACTTGAAGAAGGGTTGTTGATAGTAAGTTCTCTCTATCTTAAACTAAGCTATTACAAGTGTTTACTTGGAGTGATATGAAACTCCTATGTGGCCTCTAAAGAGCAGAGAGTATGTGTGTGAAACGTGTAAGAGGAGTGGGTGAATTGGGATGGTAAAAATGGGCAGCAAAGGGTCTCTATTTAAAGGTTAAGTTGGTGCAGGTGAGCATGGGTGTGCCTCGGGTGGCAAAACAGCGCCAAATTCTTGGCCCGACACTGGCTTCTCCTTCTTGTCCTTTCCTGTGCATTTTTATTTGAGATTCAGTTATGAGTACGGGCGTGCATGGGTAAGCACAACCGTGCTTGGATAGTTGCCCCGACAAGGCTTGAACATCTGGCATTCTTGTCGGTTCTTGAAGCTTCTGATATTTGTCTTTAGCTAAGCACGTGCATGCATAGGTATGCACGGCTGTGCCTCCACATATTGTGGACTTTTATTGATCATTCTTGGGTTGACTTGTTGACTTCATGCCCGTGGGTATTCTGCACGACTGTGCCTATAGCTTTGCACGGTTGTGTCTATCTAGCAACTTGCTGATTTCCTTGAAATCTTGTAATTTTGCATTGTTTATGCTCGTTTTCACTTCTTTTTATCCTCGGACCTTGGACACTTGACTTTGTCAAATAGGAATGATTTAGGTAGTATTTTCAACTAAAAGTCATAAAACTACTTAGGATTAAGGGATAATTATACACTAATAATATATATAATTGGTGGCACATGAAATACAAACTCTGAACATCCACCCACGATTGAAGTGGAAACACATGATAAGGAGGAAATTGCTGAAATCAAACGTACTATCAAACGGTCGTCTAGGTGTTGTCCAGATGCAAAATACAAGAAATATAATTGGAAAACCTTCACAATCCATTTTACCTTATGGATTGGTCTATGAAACATGTTAGCCTACAATTGAACTGCTAATTGCTTGGAACAACAGTCAACAAATATCATATTGTTGACTTGAAGACAAATTTGTCATTCGGGCACTCTATATTATTATGACTCTAGTAGGGGGCAGTAAACCTAACTGGATCCTTAACCTAATTGTAGCCCATACCCAGTGATGCGGGCCCAAGTGTGGAGGAGCGGACCATCTTATTTTTGGAGGCCCAAGATCGTGTGACAAAAGGGGCTTCACTAAAATGGCTCTAACTTGGGCTACGGATGTCTGTTTTGGGCGTGCGTCCAAGCGAATCGACCGTGAGAGTGAGGCCCATCTTTCTACAAATGCATACGGCGGTTTGGGTCATCGTTCGGGCCCAAAAACGCTTATTTCTATGGGTTATTTATCATTTTATGTTTTTATTGCTTTTGGTGGACTTTTTTTCGTCAAAGCCTTTGGCCCAATTGTTTTTTGAGGTCCGTTTTCAATTTACGTTGTTATTTATATGGATGTAATGGGAGAAAGCAATTCAGTTTTGAAATATATGAAAAGTCATTTTTCTCTCTCAAATCACTAGTGTGTGTTTTGTGTGTGAAAATCCCAATTTTCGGTATTTTTTGTGAATCAACGAATTTTGAAAGAATCGTTCCTGGTATTCTGTGGGAATCAACAGGTCTGATTTTCTATCCAGTTTTCTATTCTACATCACCCAGTCAAAGGCCTAGTCAAAAACCAATCCAGAAAGTAGCTAATTAGAATTAAGGCTAGTTGGTAAATGGGTAGTTGATGTTTAAGATCAGTTATCTCTATTTACATTTATTAATATATGTTGTTCTAGTTTTGAGAATGGTTGATGTTTAATTTATCAAAGTTGGGTTAGAGATTCACCCATCCTGAATTGGGTCTTCTATCATTAATATTTCAGTTTCTAACAATCAAATCTATCAATTATCTTACCCAAAACAACCCGTTACCTTACAATTATTACCCAAATAAACCCAAAAGTTAGTCTCCCTGATAGTTTTCCACCACTACTTTTAGGCCTTTACTTGTCAAGTTATTCACATAGGCAACCATCAATGGTACTGCCATTATGACAATAAAACATCATTCAGATATCTCTTTCATGTGCTTTGCCTATTTTTTTTTTTATGGAATGGCAATACTATAGTGCATTTTTTTTAGGTTTGACACTCTTCTTGGATTCATTTATTATTTGCCAGATTATTTTTAAATACAATCTTAAAACAGAGACGATTACAAACTAGTGCATTTATGTCTCCTCTAGTGGCTGCCATTAAGCTAGTGTTTATTCTCTGTTATAAAATATTATACTCATTAAGTCACACTTTACAAACTCTAGAATCTACTCATTTTGCCATTATTACCTAAATGATAAAGAATTTCTCATGCTGGGGAATTTACCTTAATTCGAGACGAACTTAACTCTATACATGATGTTTGCTAAATAACTTGCTTTTCACTAAATTTGCAGGTATCAGCCCTTAACACAAGTTCATTCACAAATATGCACAAACTTAAATTGCTCCAACTCAAATATGTGAAACTCACTGGTTCCTACGAGAAATTTCCTGAATTACTATGGTTGTGCTGGTATGGATGTCCTTTGCAAACAATGCCATCTGGGTTATTGACGAGTAGCTTGGTCTCTATAGATATGAGTTATGGACACATGGACATGTTTGAGGCTCCCATGGTACAATGATTTAAATCACTTGACTTTTTAGCTTCTCTATTTTATACAATGCTCATTTGAATATTCAAACATATTTTTAACATGTTATTCTTGTAATAGGTTCTTAATTCACTGAAGATCCTATATCTTAAAGCCTGTGACAAACTTGTCAGTGTCCGCAATTTTTGTCGACTCCCTAAACTTATGAGCTTGAGCCTCCGGAACTGTAGCAATTTGACTCATCTTTGTAAATCTATAGGCGACCTTGAGAGTCTTGTTTTTGTCGATTTGACAGGGTGCACTAAACTGTGGAAGTATTTAAACCAACCGGAAACAATGATGCTTCTTAAACAGTCTTCGTTTTCCTTACCCCAGTCGCTTAACATGTTGAAGCTCAACAACTGTGACCTGGAGTTTAACAATGATGTTTGCGTGTCGTTCCATGCCCAGTCGTTCTTTACCCTGCAAATGGCATATAATCCATTTGAGTACCTGCCCAACAACATTGACATTAAAATGCTTCGCAAACTCAACTTGTATTCTTGTCCAAACCTGAAGACTCTCCCAAGTATCCCAAGTACGCTAGAGGAGTTGCATATAGATTGGTGTACATCACTAGAGAGAGTAACATTCCAATCAGGTCGTTTCAGTCTGGTGGAGTTCGATTGTGAAGGTTGTTTCAAACTATCTGAAGTTCAAGGCCTTTTTAAATTAGTGCCCATAGAAAAAACTGATGAAGCAGATCCGAGTGGTACGCAATGGATCAAAGCATATGGAGATCAGAAGGTCGACCTAATTGGTGATGAGATTACCAAAGGCAGAATTTGGCATACCCAGGTTATCACTTAATTCTCTCAACTGCATGTATAATAATAACACCCATATTTGCAACTTGTGTAATATATGACTAACTGAGTCTTATGCGGGGTAGATATTGTATGAATATGGTATCATGAGCACCTTTCTGCAAGGCATAAAGGATCAAAGCATCCCAACGTATGAGTATAGTTCTTCATCCGGTTCCATATCCTTTCATGTTCCTTTGCATAAAAAGAAACAAAGAATCCAAGGATTAAATGTAAGTTGCTTATATAGATCATCAATATCAAAGGATAAAGATAAGTGGCTTTTGTTGGCCAAAATCAGCAACATAACCAAGGGTCTTACTTGGGTATACAACCCTATGGTGTACTGCAAACCAAGTGTTGATGAAGATGTTGTGTGGTTAAGCTACTGGCCAATTGGAAACACATTAGAGGAGCGTGATGAAGTCCATGTGGATATCTTCTGGGAGGAAGAAATGATGATAGTAAGCCGTTGTGGTGCTAGCGTTGTGTGTGTAGATGAAGAAGAAAAGTGTGTGAATTACTCGATGAAAGAGGAAGAAGTGATTGGAGGAGATCTGTCTGAATTCGAGGTGACAACAGGAGGCTACTATCTTTGCAGACGTGATTTCTTTGGTTCAGAGACTCAGTATTGGTTAAAATGGATGTTTGGTGAACACATTCAGTATCCTGGTATGTTCATAATGGAATTGTTTAAGATGAAAATAATGACAAAGAAACTAATATCACAAATTCTGACAGATTCACAAAGATGGAGAAAAACTCATCAGTCAGTGCAATCTAGGGTGTGGAAAGATTATTCTCTAAACACCTATCAGACAGTACGTATATACCTTAATCTTTCTTTTTCGCATGAATGTCAATTATATATTTCTGTAATACAACCAATATTAATATGTCAAATCCTTTGACCAATGAAATATATACAAAATTTCAGTTTGACGTAATTCTTTAATTCCAATATGTTAAATGACTTGGTGATTCTTGTTAGACTTTGTTATTAATTTTGTTTGTTGTTTGATCATATTTATTTGTTTACATTTCAGACAATTGAGTTGGGACTTAGCTTTAATAGTGAAAGTGATATCGACAAGATAGAGAAGGCGGTATCCGGTATTGTGGGTGTTGAATCGGTATCTGCTCATAGTGAAATTGGTAAACTAGTTGTCAATGGATATGTTGACCCACTAGAAGTCGCAACATGTGTGAGAGAATTTGACAACTTGGAAGTAGAGATCTTATCTGTTAAACACATCATGGATTAAAAGGTAAGTTTTAAGGTCATAACATGCATAAAGTTCATTTTAAACTCCGGGTACATTACAAGAGGCATTCACTAAAATAAATTGTTAATTAACTGTATATTTTGTCCTTTGTTCTTTCAATTTTTAACTATGCCATTTTTTTTCTTTTAATATTAACATGTGTTTAGAGGCTACAAAATTGTGTGACTTCCATAAATATTAACCCCACCAAGGCGGTGTCTGCGAGTATTTCTCAAACAACTTATGTCATATACAGTCAAAGATAATCTACCTACTGAAAACATTACATTTATGTTAAGTTAAGCTTGTAATATTGAATATTATAAAACAAGTAAATGTACTAAACCATTTCGGTGTTCAAAATTTTCATAACAAAACGTTAAAATTTTCGGGTCGGTCCTCATTCGGGTCAGGTCATAGCGAGGTTTGAACTAAATTTAAAAAAAAACGAAAAACACACTAAACAAGAATTGAACTCATGACCTCTTCTTGTTAAAGAGAGTGATTCACCACTATACCAGGTTTCATTTTCTATCTATGATGTCCACCTAATTGTATTTACGGGTTCTTATACAATTTAATATACCGAATCTACTAAACTTTTTTAAAAACATTAGGGTTCGGGCACCCCGACCCACTTCTGCTCCAGCGGTAGTCCAGCCAATGACACACCACAACAACCCTCCACCCCCCCTACCTTAAACCACCACTTCGGTGGTGACATACGGCGGCGATGGTAGGGAGAGAGGTAGAGACAAAGACGCGGAGACGAAGGAACGACGACGGCAGTGGCACCGTCGTCTGCAGCAGCGGCGACGTCGACTCGACAGGCCGATGATGGGCCACAATTTATATTCGGATCAAGGGAGGCCCAAGTGAGGGTCGGCCCACTCCTCTTATTCGCTTACACACACCTTTAGGGAATTGTTTTCTCATTACTTGCAATCTCACAACAAACCTACAAACCCTAGCTCTTCTCTCTCTCTCCCTCACGAAACCGAAGGCTGCCAAACTCTCTCTCCATCGAAGATCATTCTCTTGTTCGGATAAATCTTTGCTCTTCCTCTATTCGGTTAGTATGTAACGATTGTTTTATGATTGTATGACGTTATGCTACATATGCTTGACATGATTAATGATGTATTGTTATGATTGGCTTGAATAATATATGATGGATCATGAATATATGTAATCGGTCATGAATACTTTACGACTGAGGGCATCAGCCACAACATTGGCTTTGCCTGGATGATACTTGATGGCACATTCGTAATCGTTCAATAGCTCAACCCATTGACATTGACGCATGTTCAACTCCTTCTGTTTGAAGATATGCTCAAGACTCCTGTGATCAGTGTAAATGGTGCACCTTATACCGTACAGGTAATGTCTCCATATCTTGAGTGCGAAGACAACAGCTCCCAGCTCCAAATCATGCGTAGTGTAGTTCCTTTCGTGCACCTTAAGTTGACGTGAGGCGTACGCAATAACTTTATCCCGTTGCATCAACACGCAACCAAGTCCCTGGATGGATGCGTCACAATAAACCACAAAATCGTCTGTGCCCTCTGGCAATCAAAGAATAGGTGCGCTACAAAGTCTATCCTTTAGGTGCTGAAATGCTGATTCTTGTGCATTACCCCATCGATAAGTAACGCCCTTCTGCGTTAGTGAGGTGAGAGGTTGTGCAATCTTGGAAAAATCCTTAATGAATCTTCTGTAGTAACCTGCCAAGCCCAAGAATTGGCGGATTTCTGTTGGTGTACGGGGTGCAGGCTAGTTCCTGATCGAATCTACCTTGGATGGATCAACATGGATCCCATCCTTGTTTACCACGTGGCCTAGGAAATGGACTTCACGAAGCCAGAAGTCGCATTTCGAGAACTTTGCATAAAGCTGTTCACCATTCAGTTCTGCGGGTAGATCCAATTTGTAAGCTACAAGACCAATCCTTTCCAGGATTTTAAATGGTCCCATGTATCTCGGGTTCAGCTTCCCATACTTCCCGAAGCGGGCTACACCCTTCCAGGGTGAAACCTTTAACAAAACCATATCTCCTACCTCAAATTCCAGAGGTTTCCTTCTTTGGTCCGCGTAACTCTTTTGTCGATCACGTACTAGAGTATATATTTGCCTTGTAATAAAGTTGGGGTTTTAAAGCGTCAATTTTAGGAGACAAAAAATAATGATTTTAATCAGTTGATAAATTACCATTTTGCCAATAGCAGTAAAATAATAATTTTTTTTTTAATTTACTATTATATAAAATACTGGCTAGAGGTGCACAAACCGGTTAATTTTAATAACCGGATCGGTTAACCAGTTATACCGGTTAATTTGACTTTTTGACTTTAACCGGTTATTTTTTTAACTGGTCCGGTTAATTACTTTAACCGGTTCGGTTAATTAACCGGTTATTAACCGGTTTTTTTGCCTTTTTTTTGAATTTTTCGGTTATTTTTTCGGTTAACCAGTCTATCGGTTAAAAAACCGGTTTAAAAAAACCGGTTATTATACTAAACACTTATAACCGGTTACTAACCTACGGTTAAATAACCTATTGAGCCGGTTATTCCTAAATCGGTTATTAGCCGGTTACGGTTTCGGTTAATAACCGGTTACGGTTAATTAACCGGTTATTTTGTGCACCTCTAATACTGGCCGAGTTACATCAATATCGCAGGTAAGCGAGCAACAAGCTCCGCCGCTACCCCTTTCTAAATATAATAAATATATTTTAATTTTTTTTGAAAAGAAAATATATTTTAAATGGCACTTGGTGGAGACGAAAAACAAGAAAGACGCTTCGTTTCGTTTAAAAGACCTAAAATTTATTAGAAGAGTAGGAATATCGTTTAAAAGAAAATTTATTTGAAGAATAAGTAAGAATATAAATTACGCTTAACGACAAATTGTTTTTTATCTTTCGGTCACCTCTTTTAGTCATAAAAATTGTATGTTTCGGCCAATGCCTTAGCATCCAGCGGTCTTTGGCTCAGTGGGGTGATCGTGAGGGTTTTGCCACTCTTGTCCAATCGTTGTTTGATCAACCCGCGAGGGGGGTTAAGGATGGAATCAAAAATGGCACTGAGGATGACAATGAGTGTGGGGGGACCAATGTGAAACAATGTTTACGTAAGGTTGCTGATGGTCATTTCACTGCAGCAGTTAAGGTTTTATGCTCCTCGGGGGTCGCCCCTCTCAATAAGAATACTCTGGAGGCTTTAGTGGCTAAGCACCCATGTATGCCCCCTCCTTCCATGCCTGCCTCCTTGCCTTCTGAGTCTCCTCTTGTGGTGGAGTCCGATTGTGTGCTCGGGTGTATTAAATCTTTCCCCAAAGGTACGTCGTGCGGGAGAGACGGCTTAAGGGCCCAACATCTTTTAGATGCTTTTTGTGGGGAGGGGTCTGTGATTGCTGATAGCCTGCTTAGGGCTACTTCAGCTATGGTTAATTTGTGCTTGGGGGGGGGGGGGGAGGTGCCCGAGGAGTCTGGCGGAGTTTGTTGCTTCTGCTCCTCTTACACCTCTTCTCAAACCGGATAATGGGATTAGGCCTATCGCTGTTGGGTCAATTTGGAGGAGGGTGATCTCCAAGGTGGCCATGAAAGGTGTTGGGAAGGAGATGGCCAAATACCTTAGCGATTTCCAGTTTGGGGTAGGGATTCCGTGTGGGGCAGAGGCCGTTCTTCATAGTGCGAACAGGTTCCTTAATGAGTACCACCAAGATGGGTCTCTTGCTATGCTTACTGTTGATTTTTCGAACGCTTTTAATTTGGTTGATAGGACAGCCCTACTGTACGAGGTAAGGAAAAGGTGTCCTTCTATTTCTACGTGGGTCGATTTTTTATATGGTCAACCAGCTAGATTATATGTGGGGGATTAGTATATTTGGTCTTCAACTGGCGTTCAGCAGGGGGACCCCTTGGGGCCCCTCCTTTTTTCCCTTGTTCTACACCCCCTTGTTCACCGAATAAGGGATCGCTGTAAACTTCTATTTCACGCCTAGTACCTAGATGACGGAACGCTTATTGGAGATGCTACCCAAGTGGCTAATGCTTTAGATATCATCAGAGCTGAGGGTCCTTCCTTAGGGCTTCAACTTAATATAAAGAAAACTGAAGTTTTCTGGCCAACCTGCAATGGTGTAAAGGTTCAGAAGGGCTTATTCCCTCGGGGGATTGGGAGGCCGGTGCTGGGTGTGAAACTCCTGGGGGGTGCCGTTAGTCGTGATGCAGAGTTTATCAGTGGTATGGCTCTTAAAAGAGCGAACTGTGCAGTTGAGCTGATGAGGTGCCTTAAACGCCTACGGGACCCTCAGAGTGAGCTCCTCTTGCTTCGTTCTTGTATGGGTGTTGCTAAATTACTGTTTGGTCTTCGAACGTGTCAACCTTCTCTGGTCGGGGGAGCTGTCTCTGTTTTTTATGAAGGTCTCCGGGGAGCATTAGAGGATATTGTTGTTTGTGGGGGTGCCTTTTTTGGTGATCTCCAGTGGAGGTTGGCTTCTCTCCCGACCCGGTTCGGAGGCTTAGGGATTTGTACGGCCAAGGATGCCTCTTCATATGCTTTCGTGGCTTCAAGGGCCCAATCTTTGGGCTTACAAGACCACATACTTCGAGAATGTGGTGGGGATGTTTTAGACTCCGATTACAGGAGTGCGTTGGACCTTTTGCATAGTTCTCTTCCCGACCTTGATATTGGCGGTTTCTACATTAAAGACACCGCCCCTCCTAAATCCCAGAAAATTCTGGCGAATGCCTTATATGGCGAAATTGTCAAGAGGTTTGAAGAGAAGTTTGTTTTATCCCCTCGGCAAAGAGCTGTGTTTGAATGTCTACGTGCCCCACATGCTCAGGATTTTCTTTCTGTTGCACCTATTGAAGGCTTGGGGCAACACATGTCGGCTGTGGAATACCATGCTATCCTTAGATACCGATTGATGATTCCTTTGTTCCCAGTTGACGAGCCATGTCCGGTATGCCGCAAAGCGTGTTTGGATTCTTTCGGCGAGCACGCGATCCACTGTAAAGAGTTACCAGGGTTTAAATATCGGCATGACTGGGTGAGAGATGTGTTATGCGATGTTCTTAAGCGGGCCGGGATCTCTGCCAAAAAGGAGGCTCCTGTAAATTTCCTGACTGACCCCTTAGAGGGGAGGTCCACTTTACGCCCGGCGGACATCCTTGTGTTTGGATGGGAAGGGGGGAAACACGCTTGTGTAGATCTAACTGGAGTCTCCCCCCTTGTCGGGCTCAAGGAAAAGGGTTTTGTCGTAGGGCAAGCGGTGCTCAAGGCAGAGGCGAGCAAAGTGGCAAAACATGAGAAAGCCTGCCGGGAGAATCAACATGTGTTTGTCCCGTTTGCGTTTGATACCTTTGGTGGTCTCGCTCCTGAAGCTGTGCGACTCTTGAATCGGGTTCAAAAAGTCGTTAATAGTAATTCTACGTCGCTAAAGGTTTCAAACTTTGTATTTAGTAGAATTGGTTTTTCTATTCAAAAGGGGGTGGCGGCACAACTTGTTGCCCGACTACCTGCCATTGCTTTGTAATTGCCTTTTTTCGTGTGGAATGATATCGTTTATAGCTTGTAATAATAATTATATTTGATTTTGTTATCCTTTTCTGTTTTTAGTTGTTTTCGTTTAAATTTTTTAATCGGCCCATTCATAGTTTTTAACGTATCACTTTGCAAAAAAATGTAATGCAAAGTCTAACTTTAAAGAAAAAAACACAATTAAGTGGTATCATACCATTTAACCCCTAGACCTTCGTCAAAGTTTCAAAGTTTCAAAGTTGCAAGTTTGAAACTTTAAATTTTTAACATGTTTCGGTTCTAAAACTTACTTTTGTTCTTTAGCACGTGCCATTATTTTTCGTATTTTAATATCGATAAAAAAAAATAGGTAAAAATCAATACTAAAAAAATTTGGTAAAAATCTAGGGGAAATGGACTGTATCACCCTCAACTATGCAAAATTGGCCAATATCACGCTCAACTTTCAAGTTGGCTCCCACCACCCCCTACTCGACAAGTTGGTGCCACTGTCACCCATTCGTTAAAAAAATACTAACTGAGTTAGTTTTTTAAGCCTATGTGGCATGCAGATGATGACTTGGAAGCATACGTGGACAGAGCCTCAATAAATACCCCATTTCCCTCTCTAATCAGTTGCATTTCATCAAAACCCAGTTCACTTCGATGTTGACAATCAAACCCTAGTTCCTTGATCATCGACGATTGCAGGCAAAATTCAGACTCCCAAGAGGTAAGGTTTATGTTAGGGTTGATTGCATTGTGATTTTACATACTGATTTAAGTTATGGAGCGTATAGATGTTATGCTTTGGTACGGTGGTTGTCTTGATTTCTCTTTTGATCAACCTCAGTATATTGATGGTTATTCTAAGTTAATCCAAATGGATTTTGATCATATCGCTTACTTTGAACTAGTTGATTATGCACTAGAAACCAACGAGTATGAAAGTAGGGATTTTTATATGTATGGGATGGATGCGGATGATGGTGATTTTAAACTGTTTCGTGGTGATAAAGATGTGTTGGAACTTGCAATGAAGGCTAAAAATTGGAGTGAACCGTTCATTGAAGTCTTTGTTCAACATAGCCCAATTATGTCTGAACATAAGACCCACCACTGTTCCCAACTCAGTAAACCACAGGCCCAGTCCAGTACCTAGCCCATTAAACATAAGTCTAGTTCCCAGCCCATTAAACGACAAGCCCAACCCAAAAAACTAGTACCCAAGCCCAGAAAAAAAAGTAGTACACGTGAAAGTGGGTAGGGCATCTGGTAAATGTTTTACAACTCCTGAAGTCCCTAGATCTGGAAGTACATCAGGTGTAGAACCAATTGTTAAACAGGTTGTTGAAGAACCAGTACACGAGGCTTCATGGGCATTTGATATAGATAAGGAAACAAATCTTAATGAGGTTGTGAAAGAATCAGTAAAAGAGGTTGTACATGAAGAAGCCATTGGTCAAGATAGTGATAAATAAGCTGATTTAGAACAGGACAGTGAAGACAGTGATTACAATGAAGAGTCCAGTTGTGATGATGATGAGGATTGTTATTCTGATGAGGATGAGGTTTTGGAAGAATTGGTTGGCTTAGATTCAGACAGAGAAGATTTTGAATGGAAACAATCACAAGATACAATTAAACAAGCTACCAAGGATGAAGAAGCAGCCACAAAGAAGATACTTGAAGAGTGTATCAAACATAATAAAAAAGAAGGTAATTTGCATGAATTTAATGATGCAGGTTGTGCACATGTAGAGGGATACAGTAGTTATGAAGAATCAGATGGTGATATTGCCACACCAGGTGATAGTGAAGAAGATGATGTTCGAGGTAAAAAGTTTAGGGAAACTGCTCCTAGTGTAAGTGCAGAAACTAACTGGAAGAAGTTTGTTTGGAAAGTTGGGACAAGGTTCGCTTCAAGGGATTCCTTTAAGGAGGCGGTTAGAAGATATGATGTGTCTAATGGCAGGAATCTTTTCATAGCAAAGAGTGATAGCAAACAAGAAGGTCGTGTAGTAGTCAAGTGTGTAGCAGGGTGTCCTTTCTATCTATTTTGTTCAATGCACACAGGGAAAGAGTGTTACATGATTAAAAGTGTGAAAAACCATCACACTTGCCAAAGAAACATGATAAAGAACAGGCAACTAACTGCTAAGTTTATAGGTGATGAGTTCCTACCTTTAATTAAGGCCAAACCACACTGGTCTGCTAAGGAAATCATAAATGATGTCAGACAAAAGTACAAGGTGATTATAAGTAAGTGGTTGGCTTATAAGGCTAAGAAAAGTGCACATAAGAAGCTTCATGGATCAATGAGAGATCATTATAGTAAGATTGGTTCATATCTGAATGCATTAAAGAAAGCAAATCCATCATCAACTTTCAAGTTTGAAACTGCTCCACCAGGTTTCATTAATCTAGATCCAGAGGCAACCCAGCAGTCCACTCAAGAGGCAACTCAGAAATCTACTTAAAAGGGAACCAACAAGTCAAGTCAAAAGGGAAAGAGAAAGACCAATCAAGGCTGAAGTTATATGTGATCTTTTGTGTTTGTGGCACTGTTATGTATGACTCTAATATTTTGTCTAAAAACACCTTTTAGTAATGTGGGACCAGTTAAGTAGTCAATGTATGACTTTTCAGTGTTGTTTGACTTTTTCTGTGTTGTTTGACTTTTGTTGTTGATTGAGTCACACATTGGTGTACATATTCCATTATGGTCATTGTGTACACTTTAATAGGTTAACTCAAAAAAGTAATGACCATGCTTTCTGTTTGGTATGTTTTGGTTTGGTGATTCTACTGTTTGGTTTGGTGATTCTGCTAGTTGGTTTGGTGATTCTGCTGTTTGGTTTAGTGATTCTGCACTTTGGCCAATTTTGATTCAACTTACAGTTTGACAGCAGTTTGGTTTAGTGCTTCTGCACTTTGGTCTGCTGTTTCTGCAAGTGCACTTGCACTTTGGTTCAAAATTTGGCCAATTCTGCACCTAGTGACAGTTTAACTGCAAATTGGTCAAACTTTGGCCGATTTTGCACCTAGTTATGCAGTTTGAGTCACTTGCAAGTGCAGTTGCACTTTGGTTCATATTTTGTCCAATTATGCACCTAGTTACAGTTGGACTGTAGTTTGGTCAAACTTTGGGCAATTCTGCACCTACTTACAGTTTGACTGTAGTTTGGTCAAACTTTGGCCACTTTTGCTTTACACAGTTTGTCAATTTTGGTTCAAACATTGGCCATTTTGGCTTCATATGCAGTTTGAATCACTTGCAAGTATGGTCAACATGTACATTAACTTAGATGTCCAGTTGAGTCAAAGTAACAAAACACTTCATTTCATAACAAGTGGGCACAAATGGTTACAAACACTAAATACCACAACAGTTCATTATCAATACATACTAATTCCACAAATACAACAATATGGCAATTGCAATTACAAAGGTTAGCACATATGGTTTCTTCGACTTCATCTTTGTGTCAAATCTCATTGCTTTCAAGTTCTTGTTCTCTTCTATTAATAACATATTGTGTAATTGAAGGTTCTTTATCTTCATGTCTTTAAACGTCACTTGAGTTGAGGTGCCGTATGAACGTTCAACGAACATCTTATCAACATCTTCTTTCCAGAGGAAGAATTTGCAATCCTCTCTCTACAAAACACAACAACTATAAGGAAATTGCAATGGAATATCTACATAACACCAAATTGATATGCAAATTCAACTTACAGGCCAATGAGAACAGCCGTAAAATTCTTCACCATGTCTTTCACTTTTAAGACCAGCTACTCGAAGAACAGCAACAATGTCGTGATGACAGTACACATTTCCATCCAAATCGACCTTGAAGACTTTAGGTTTTCGAATTAGACCAGAGGTAGAAGACGACAACATGTTGACTGAATGTTTCAATGGGCAATTAGGGCAAGAACGGCTATGGGGAGGAGGTATTAGGGCAAGAACAACGATGACCCTCTACCTGCAATTGATCTTCGTCTGCAATTGATGGGGAGAAGATGACTTTGATTGGGAATTAAGGTTAAATGGTTAAATTGATGTTAAACAGATGATATATCAAGTTCCTGTCCACGTATGCTTCCAAGTCATCATCTGCATGCCACATAGGCTTAAAAACTAACTCAGTTAGTGTTTTTTTAACGAAGGGGTGACAGTGACACCAACTTGTCGAGTAGGGGGTGGTGGGAGCCAACTTGAAAGTTGAGCGTGATATTGGCCAATTTTGCATAGTTAAGGGTGATACAGTCCATTTCCCCAAAAATCAATACAAAGGGGCTCAACATGATAAAATGAGTTAAATACGCGGTTGGTCTCCGTGGTTTGTAAATGTTGCAGACTTGGTCCCAGTGGTTTAATAATTACACACTTGATTTAGGTGTTTGTAATTTTTTCACTCGTGTAGTCCTTATCACTAACATCTGTTAAGTTTTCCAGATAAGTCTATGTTAAATGACCAAAATACCATTACTTATTAACAAAACCCACCAAATTATATAAGTTTTCACATGTCTCTCTCTTCTCAAACAAGCAGCACAACCACTAAACACCCACCACCAAACTCGGAAAAAACGGATCTGTCGGCTTCGACGATTCACGATTCACCACCACCGGAAAAACGGATCTGCCTGGCTGTGTTTCAAATTTCTTCTTGCCACTCAAGTCTGATGAACCACGATCTCGCCTGATTTGATCCAGATTCTTCAGATTTTCAAACAAAGTCTTGTGATTGTGTTTTCCTAAACTAGAATTCAGAATCTAGACTTGGAATCAACCAATTATACGCTTAGAATCTTAGCAAAACCGAACCAGTTTGGGTTTGATATACATAAACACCCCAAACATCAACCCGAACTCTACTACCTCAAAATTTTGGCAGCATAACGACTCACGCAAAAGCTCCAAAATCTTAAATTATCAGCTTCTACGCACGGACTACCCTATTTATAAACCATAGTGGTCGTGCGTAGGACTCCAACGCTTTGGCTTCCTCATGCGTGCGTAGGACTCCCCCTTGGATATTGTCGCAGTCTTGTTTTTGTAGGTCTTCAAAATCAAACATCCAGCCTGAAAACCCGTTTTCGATATTCCTTCCGATGAACTTCAAAACTTTTCTTTTTATTCTGATTGATGATCGGAGGTTTCATATACATGTGATACGTGGTCGAAAACCGGCGATCGTTTGTGCTTAAGTTGATGTTTTTGCGTAGCTTTTAATTTCGAATAGCCTACTTTTAGTGGGATTTGTGTTTTACAGGTTTAAAAGAGTTTAAGGAGCTAATCGGGAGCTAAACGAAGCACCGGGACGCGAATTGGGTCAACCGGGATCAAGAAATGGAAAAACAGGAAACAAGTTGGTGTTAACCATGAAGATTGGATGTGTTGTAGGGGATGTTAATGGATTTAAAATGAAGATATTGGAAGATGGCATGATAGAGGGCTGAATTACGAAGACGTAACGAAGAAGTTATGAAGAAAACAAAAAACAGAATTTAGAGGCACCGTCGGCGACGCACAAAAGGGCCGTCGGCGACACCTCACAGATATGTCCGTCGCGCAAAACGGTCCGTAGACAGCAAGATAAGCCGTCGGAAGTTTGGCACACTGTGACACCTGTGTCACTGCGACCATCAAACAAATACCAAACCAATGAAATATTGTATTTCATACTTTGGACTTGTATAAATATGTGTATCTTTTGCACATATCAACTCTTGTTCGATTTCAAGCTCTAAATCGCTTTCTGGAAGGTTATACGCGCACTAATGCGTAAATATAACCAGTTTAATGCAACAAACACTCCGGAATAGTGACATAGGCTTAACATACCTTAAATAACCTCTACATAACTTAGAAATAAGTTTTGGAAGGTTTGGTATGCCGAAATCGAGTTAAATCGCTTACAGGGACTAAATTTGACAAACTGCGAAAGTATGCCAATTTGAACTGTAACAGACATTCCGGAACATGACCATAAGTTAAACATACCATAAATATCCTTTACATAGCTTAGAAATAGGCTTTGAGGTGTTCGGTATGCTAAAATAAACTTTTGTGTCATTCAGGGACTAAAAGCGTCAAAAAGTGCACAAGTTTGCATTTTCACGCATAACTTACGTTCTGAATACATCCGGACATCCAAAAATTTATGTAAGCATGACTATATTATGCTTTAGTGATTGCCTTGCCAAAAATCCATTCGTTGCGTCATTTGGATGGTTTTTCGCGCTTATGCGCATTCCGTCGTAATTAAGCGAACATCGCGTTCGTACGACCAAACGAACCAACAACCGACATATTTTTGAGCATGTTTCATGTCCACAATGTTTAGGAATCATTTTAGGGCCTTAAAGTTGGCTTTACGGGCCTTAGAAGTGTCGGGAATGGCCTTAAACACATGCAGGGACTGAAACTGTCATTTTTGAAACTTATTTTCTGATCAGAACCCCCATGCTGCCCGCATTAGTTTTGGTGAATCCTGAAGCGGGCCACCTCAGCCTCTGCAGACCAGATTCAATGTTTAACAGCCTGTTTGCAGCTGTTTAGCACTTCCAATCCCTCTTCCACATGTCAAATCCCTATGGTGAGTGGCCATTTGACATACCATAACATTCCAACACATGTACGGGTGGGATTCGAGCACGGTTTCCATGAAACGATCTTAACGGTTACCCGAATACTATAAATACCCATCCACCCCCATTGCAAAACCCACTAGAATCTTGATCTTAGAAGCTCTAAGTTGAAACCATTGTTTCATACCTGAGCTACTTGGATCGAGGTTAGCATTCGGGGACCCTTCATAAGTATTCTTTCGTTCTTTCCTTTCTTTTATTGCTTTTCGAGTCCAAAAGTCAAACTTTGTTTGACTTTCTGCGTTGACCAGTGTATGGGCAATAAACGAACTTCGCAACGTGATTGTAATCACGATGGTCATAGTCCCTTGGGACTATGCCTACTGATTACCACGTTGTCTAGGGTCGTAAGGTAAGCGATCTAAACAATCGCTTATACTTTCGAACCCGACCCTTTTGGTCGATCATTAGGATCCGACCAAACACATTAGGTGACCATAGTATATAGGGAATAACCTTCCGAGGTTATACCTTATGGTCGCTTCGTTTGAATAGTTGTATGATAGGTAGTTTATATGCCTTAGGTAAATTACCAGAATACCCTTTTCATGTATAATTGGTAATAAAGCATATGTAACCTAAACTTTTGTCACATAACTGATTATGTAACATGTTTAGGCATATAACACTTGTCATAGGACTAATTAGATGTTCCGAACGTGTTTCACGCGAACGACGCGTTAAAGTAGCATAAGCTACCTTAATGGGTCGCGATGGGTCGAAAACACTTATGTTAGGTTTCATTTAGTATGTAGGCTTTGTTAAACCATATTACACGAGTCTCCACACTCGTTTGGTTTACGAACCCTCATTCTATCCAATCATCCGATTTAGGTCCGGTTATTAACATAGTTACCTATATTAGGTGCCGTTTGATATCCGCGATCTCTAGCATTGTTTGGTTGTTACTCAAGGACTACTAAGCAATCTCAAGTGAGTACATAGACCCCTCTTTTACTGTTTTCCAAACTGTTTTGGGGTGAAACACATGTGCCTACTTGTTACATTCATGCTTTCCTGTTTTCACATCATATACCTGTTATGTTCGTTAGTACATTATAGTACATGATTTCATTTCATGCTATGTATGCCCATTGTGTGCGTACTTAGTACATTGTTTTACATTGCATTATGCTATGTATGTCCATTACGTGCATACTTAGTACATTGTTTTACATTGCATTTTGTTGCATATGCTTATCCAGCATATGAACACATATTACTACATTTTGAACCGTTGTAACCATTTGACTATGTAAACCGTCGTAACCATTTGATTATATGAACCGTTTGTAACTGTTGAACCGTGTGAACCGTTTGTATCTGTGAACCGTTTGTATCTGTGAACCGTTTGTAACTGTTGAACCGTGTGAACCGTTTGTATCTGTGAACCGTTTGTATCTGTGAACCGTTTGTATCTGTGAACCGTGTGAACCATATTTAACCATACATAAACATTTCTACAATTGTTAAACATTACATCTTGATGGTTTGGTTTGAGTAAGTGATTTAAGTAACGAGGCGTGTGTAATATGATACAAGCATGGTGGATACGCCGCTGGTACTTCCTATATATAAGTGTTTGTATGGTATTACATATCGTAGCGTTATTTGAATCATTTCAGTTTGAGACATATAACATTTTATACAAATATCATACTTGTCACAAGACATTCATTTACAAACAACTTATCTTATACAAACACATTTTTACATGGTTATTCGTTTAACCTGACATTTATTTATACATATCATCTGATCTTATCGTTTTTCAAATGATTTACAAGACAAAGCAAATTACAAGGTTCATGAGTAGACATTTTCTCAAACATAAGTCATGAAACCTATTTTTCACAAAACCTTTGTATCTCACAGGAATTTTTATGCTGACGTACCTATTTTCACATGTGTTTTTCAGGAGCTGTTGCATAAGATGATCAAGATACACATAGGCAGACTTGGGCTTTAGTGACAATAAAAGATGCAAGACTAGTTAATTATGTTGTATTTCTTTGTTTGTTAAGACTTTGTAACACCTTTAATCAATAAAACGAAACTTCAATTGCCATGGATTTGAAACAATTAATTCTGTTACAACACTCCCCGATATTTCCACCACGTTTTGTATGTTCTACGTGGTCGGGGTGTGACAGAAAAGATGGTATCAGAGCCAATGGTTATAGGGAATTAGGTTATTAGTAATGCTTTGACCTAGTCTATAACCTTTCTAGGACCCAAACGCGAGTTTACTTGCGTTTAGTCATAAAACAATACCGTCACCTATCCTTAGGCGACGACCACAACAAGAACATAGATTTCAAAACCGCTTTGAAAACTAATCATCTGTTCTAGGATGATTGATTACTAGGTTTTGAACCCCTTTTGAATTTTCAAACTCTTGCCAAAGTTTTGAGTCCTAAATAATGTGAACACGTGCAAACTGGAATGGTGAATGCCTGTATTCTGGGTTTTCTGTCTAGGCAAGCACTTCGTATACATCTCATCAGACGCGAGACCAGTTGTGCTTACCTGGGAATTCTTGGGATGAGTGTTCACTTATAGGCGAGCATGTCTTCGCGATACATTATTTTTGACCCATTTACTTTGATTAGTCACTGGTGCCGTTTGTTTACCTTGTGGTAACAAACAAATGACCACTATCATTGCTTTCATCAGATTTGTTTCATCTCATTCATTTCGCCTAAACCTCTCACTCGTTTCCTTTCATGTTTCCTCTTTTAGAATGCCTCCTCGACGTGAAAACCAGATAGCGACTGCCGAACTGGCAGAAATCATTGCGCAGCAAATGGCTGCTCAATTCCCAAACCTCTTCGCTCAATGGAACCAAGCCAACAACAACAATGGTCCATGCAATTTCAAGAGTTTTAACTCGGCTAAACCACTCAAGTTTAGTGGTTCTGAGGGAGCGACTGGGCTTCTTCAATGGTTCGAGAGCATTGAGAATACTTTCCGTCATGTTCAGTGTCCTGATAATCGCAAGGTCGAGTTTTCTTCGAGTGTGTTTCAGAAGAGGGCTCTTACATGGTGGAACGGGGTGATGAGAGATCGTGGTGCAGAAGTTGCTCTAGCACAGACATGGGCTGAACTTTGGGCCCTTATGATGAGGGAGTTCTGTCCTCGTCACGAGATCAGGGCCTTGGAAAGGGAATTCGACGATCTTAAGCAAGACAGCGGTGAACATCGAGCCTACACTGATCGATATGAGGAGCTGAGCCTATTGTGTCCCACCATGGTCACGCCTTTGGATAAGGCAATAGAAAAGTACATTGATGGCCTCCCTGACTCAATACAAGACATTGTGACTGGTAGCAACCCTACTACAGTTAGACAGGCCATTGAGCTATCTGCAACCCTGACGGAATCTCAGATCAGGAAACGTAAGCTTTTCCGAAAAGGTGACAAGAAACCGGTCGAGGAATCAAAACCAATCGAGGAATCAAAGACCATGGATGAACAGACTGGATCCCCTAAGAAGTCAAAGAAGTGAAAGGCTTCTCAGAACTTCACCATGGTTACTCACAATGATCAAGCCGTCCCCAACCAACCAGCTCAACCCCCTGCTAGGAAGCCATACAATGGAACTGCACCCTTGTGCAACCAATGTAGCCTCCATCATCATGCCAATATAAAGTGCCGCAAATGCCAAACTTGTGGACTTATAGGCCATACAGCAAGAGTCTGCCCAGCTGCAGCTGCACCAAACCAAGCTGACAACAATCCTGCTCAAGGTCGTTTTCTACCAGGTTCTTGCTTCAACTGTGGTGAGATGGGCCATTTCCAAAGAAATTTCCCAAAGCTTGCTAATGCAAATCCAGCACAGGGATGAGCATTTGACCGACCAGAAGACAACATCGTTTAGAAATAATCACGTCTTATGTATTATTTTCTTTTGTTGTCAAGGTCCATGAAACAGTTGTTATCATTGTTTATAAATAAATCTTTTATTTACATTACAATGTATTTGTGTGGTTGTATGTATAAACAACATATCTCTTACAATACCGACAATCAAGGAACCGTATTCTTTGAAGGACAAACTACCCCCAGAATTTTCCCATTCTAGGTTCTCTTGTGTTTCCACGAAATTCCTAAGTACCCGTTTATTCTAAGGAAACGAAGTACAAGGCGCAAGTTACAACACTGAACGAATACCCAAATTACCACTATAAATCCTTAATAGGGTACCTAAGGGTATTTCCGTGAATCCTAAAAACTGTTGTGTTCCTTAATTCGACTATTACATTTCTTTGAAAACAAAATCGAATTTTTGGGAGATCTTTCTATCTCTTCAGATAGATCCCAGAAGACATTGAAGTTCATCGACTAGTTTCCATATCCGTTATCAATCGATAACAAATTAATAACAAATTAATAACCAAGTTAAACAACTATGTGATTATGTGATTATGAACATTACAATACAAACTGTGCGGACTGTGCAAGGAATTACGTAATTATGGATGCATACATAATTATGGAATTTAGTGCACAGAAACCACAGCGAGCCTTGTCATGTGCCTAGAAGTTAACTCTATTCATTTCCATTTCTGAGGAAGCACCCGTTGAAAATGACTCCGTTTGTTCACTTTCGTTTCTGAAGATTTGTCCGTTGAGGAAATGAATATCCGTTTGTCTATCCTTTTCATTTCCATTTCTGAGGAAGCACCCGTTGAAAATGACTCCGTTTGTTCACTTTCGTTTATGAAGATTTGTCCGTTGAGGAAATGAATATCCGTTTGTCTATCCTTTTCATTTCCATTTCTGAGGAAGCACCCGTTGAAAATGACTCCGTTTGTTCATTTTCGTTTCTGAAGATTTGTCCGTTGAGGAAATGAATATCCGTTTGTCTATCCTTTTCATTTCCATTTCTGAGGAAGCACCCGTTGAAAATGACTCCGTTTGTTCATTTTCGTTTCTGAAGATTTGTCCGTTGAGGAAATGAATATCCGTTTGTTTCTCCTTTTCATTTCCATTTCTGATGAAGCACCCGTGGAAAATGACTCCGTTTGTTCATTTTCGTTTCTGAAGATTTGTCCGTTGAGGAAATGAATATCCGTTTGTTTCTCCTTTTCATTTCCATTTCTGATGAAGCACCCGTTGAAAATTACTCCGTTTGTTCATTTTCGTATCTGAAGATTTGTCCGTTGAGGAAATGAATATCCATTTGTTTCTCCTTTCATTTCCATTTCTGATGGAGCACCCGTTGAAAATGACTCCGTAAGTTCTTTTTACGTTTCTGAAGATTGCCCGTTGAAGAAATGAAACCCCGTTTGTTTATTCCTTCATTTCCGCTTCTGAAGAATACTCGTTGAGGAAAATGACTCCGTCTGTTCATTTTCATTCTGAAGAATGTCCGTTAAGGAAATGACAGGATTATGCCTTACATATCTCGGGTGGTTAGTTGACACAAAGTCACAAGTAGACTCCTACGAATAAATTTCGGGACGAAATTTCCTAAAGTAGGGGAGACTGTGACACCTGTGTCACTGCGACCATCAAACAAATACCAAACCAATGAAATATTGTATTTCATACTTTGGACTTGTATAAATATGTGTATCTTTTGCACATATCAACTCTTGTTCGATTTCAAGCTCTAAATCGCTTTCTGGAAGGTTATACGCGCACTAATGCGTAAATATAACCAGTTTAATGCAACAAACACTACGGAATAGTGACATAGGCTTAACATACCTTAAATAACCTCTACATAACTTAGAAATAAGTTTTGGAAGGTTTGGTATGCCGAAATCGAGTTAAATCGCTTACAGGGACTAAATTTGACAAACTGCGAAAGTATGCCAATTTGAACTGTAACAGACATTCCGGAACATGACCATAAGTTAAACATACCATAAATATCCTTTACATAGCTTAGAAATAGGCTTTGAGGTGTTCGGTATGCTAAAATAAACTTTTGTGTCATTCAGGGACTAAAAGCGTAAAAAAGTGCACAAGTTTGCATTTTCACGCATAACTTACGTTCTGAATACATCCGGACATCCAAAAATTTATGTAAGCATGACTATATTATGCTTTAGTGTTTGGCTTGCCAAAAATCCATTCGTTGCGTCATTTGGATCGTTTTTCGCGCTTATGCGCATTCCGTCGTAATTAAACAAACATCGCGTTCGTACGACCAAACGAACCAACAACCGACATATTTTTGAGCATGTTTCATGTCCACAATGTTTAGGCATCATTTTAGGGCCTTAAAGTTGGCTTTACGGGCCTTAGAAGTGTCGGGAATGGCCTTAAACACATGCAGGGACTGAAACTGTCATTTTTGAAACTTATTTTCTGATCAGAACCCCCATGCGGCCCGCATTAGTTTTGGTGAATCCTGAAGCGGGCCGCCTCAGCCTCTGCAGACCAGATTCAATGTTTAACAGCCTGTTTGCAGCTGTTTAGCACTTCCAATCCCTCTTCCACATGTCAAATCCCTATGGTGAGTGGCCATTTGACATACCATAACATTCCAACAAATGTACGGGTGGGATTCGAGCACGGTTTCCATGAAACGATCTTAACGGTTACCCAAATACTATAAATACCCATCCACCCCCATTGCAAAACCCACTAGAATCTTGATCTTAGAAGCTCTAAGTTGAAACCATTGTTTCATACCTGAGCTACTTGGATCGAGGTTAGCATTCGGGGACCCTTCGTAAGTATTCTTTCGTTCTTTCCTTTCTTTTATTGCTTTTCGAGTCCGAAAGTCAAAATTTATTTGACTTTCTGCGTTGACCAGTGCATGGTCAATGCGAAGTTCGTTTGAACTTCGCAACGTGATTGTAATCACGATGGTCATAGTCCCTTGGGACTATGCCTACTGATTACCACGTTGTCTAGGGTCGTAAGGTAAGCGATCTAAACAATATCTTATACTTTCGAACCCGACCCTTTTGGTCGATCATTAGGATCCGACCAAACACATTAGGTGACCATAGTATATAGGGAATAACCTTCCGAGGTTATACCTTATGGTCGCTTCGTTTGAATAGTTGTATGATAGGTAGTTTATATGCCTTAGGTAAATTACCAGAATACCCTTTTCATGTATAATTGGTAATAAAGCATATGTAACCTAAACTTTTGTCACATAACTGATTATGTAACATGTTTAGGCATATAACACTTGTCATAGGCCTAATTAGATGTTCCAAACGCGTTTCACGCGAACGACGCGTTAAAGTAGCATAAGCTACCTTAATGGGTCGCGATGGGTCGAAAACACTTATGTTAGGTTTCATTTAGTATGTAGGCTTTGTTAAACCATATTACACGAGTCTCCACACTCGTTTGGTTTACGAACCCTCATTCTATCCAATCATCCGATTTAGGTCCGGTTATTAACATAGTTACCTATATTAGGTGCCGTTTGATATCCGCGATCTCTAGCATTGTTTGGTTGTTACTCAAGGACTACTAAGCAATCTCAAGTGAGTACATAGACCCCTCTTTTACTGTTTTCCAAACTGTTTTGGGGTGAAACACATGTGCCTACTTGTTACATTCATGCTTTCCTGTTTTCACATCATATACCTGTTATGTTCGTTAGTACATTATAGTACATGATTTCATTTCATGCTATGTATGCCCATTGTGTGCGTACTTAGTACATTCTTTTACATTGCATTATGCTATGTATGTCCATTACGTGCATACTTAGTACATTGTTTTACATTGCATTTTGTTGCATATGCTCATCCAGCATATGAACACATATTACTACATTTTGAACCGTTGTAACCATTTGACTATGTAAACCGTCGTAACCATTTGATTATATGAACCGTTTGTAACTGTTGAACCGTGTGAACCGTTTGTATTTGTGAACCGTTTGTATCTGTGAACCGTTTGTAACTGTTGAACCGTGTGAACCGTTTGTATCTGTGAACCGTTTGTATCTGTGAACCGTGTGAACCATATTTAACCATACATAAACATTTCTACAATTGTTAAACATTACATCTTGATGGTTTGGTTTGAGTAAGTGATTTAAGTAACGAGGCGTGTGTAATATGATACAAGCATGGTGGATACGCCGCTGGTACTTCCTATATATAAGTGTTTGTATGGTATTACATATCGTAGCGTTATTTGAATCATTTCAGTTTGAGACATATAACATTTTATACAAATATCATACTTGTCACAAGACATTCATTTACAAACAACTTATCTTATACAAACACATTTTTACATGGTTATTCGTTTAACCTGACATTTATTTATACATATCATCTGATCTTATCGTTTTTCAAATGATTTACAAGACAAAGCAAATTACAAGGTTCATGACTAGACATTTTCTCAAACATAAGTCATGAAACCTATTTTTCACAAAACCTATGTATCTCACAGGCATTTTTATGCTGACGTACCTATTTTCACATGTGTTTTTCAGGAGCTGTTGCATAAGATGATCAAGATACACATAGGCAGACTTGGGCTTTAGTGACAATAAAAGATGCAAGACTAGTTAATTATGTTGTATTTCTTTGTTTGTTAAGACTTTGTAACACCTTTAATCAATAAAACGAAACTTCAATTGCCATGGATTTGAAACAATTAATTCTGTTACAACACTCCCTGATATTTCCGCCACGTTTTGTATGTTCTACGTGGTCGGGGTGTGACACACACCATCGCCGACGCCCAGGGGGCCGTCGGCGACGCCCCTTACTGCTGCAAATCGCGAATTTTGAGTTTCCTTGATGTGGGATGAGTTATAACACATTGTTTGACCCATAAACGGGAGTTACACTCTATTTTGAAGTTATAAACACCTCTTGGAGCCAAGATACACCACCAATTCATCCTCTAATCCATCCATTCGATTGACAATCATTCGATTCGATCATCATCATCACTTCCACAACCCTAATCATCATTCACCTTTCCAATCCATTCAACACCATCAATCATTCCAAACCCTAATCACTATTTCCACCACTTCAAGGCTTCAAGATGATGATGTTCAAGCTTCCATCATTTGTTGATCGTGCTTTTTCGACCATGAGCGGCTAATTTCTTGGAGGTTTCACCCCGGTGTAGACTTTTGTAAGATTTAGGGTTTATTATGTGTTGATGTTTGATTTGTGACAACTTGAATTGCATTTGAATCTTTAGACAATTGTCCTACGTTTGTATTAAATTTACTAATTGTCGAGTGAATGATTAAATTTGACTTTGTGAAACGAATACACGTATTTATGCCTTGTCTTTTGATAGGATTTGTTACTCCATGGTAACGAAGTGCATCGTGGTCTGTTGTCTATGACGTTGATAGCGATTGGCACCTAAGCTTTGTGATTGTTGACCCGTTAATGAACTAATTTGAGTAAATCAAATTAAAACTCGTAGTAATCCTAGGTCTTGCATTTGTTGAAACCGGGTGTGAACCTTTTTATTCCATCTTGTTTTATTAATCAAGTTTCTTGCAATTGCTTATTTCTCTTAGTTAATTAATCCAACCCAATTGTTATTCTCATTAAACATCTTTTCAACAAATAAAAATCATAAAAATAAATTAGCAAGCTTCATAAATTGTGACACTCATTCAAATTCAATCAAGTCCATTCGCAAACCACATACTCTTCGTGGTTCGACCCCTTTCTACCACTAGCTATTTGTTAAGAGTAATTTGGGTATATAAATATTATCTTTGACCGGAGCACGACACTCCGATCAAATTTTGGCTCCGTTGTCGGGGAGTTAGTGCGCTTTGTGTTTGGATACTTGTTTGTTTTTCGTTATTAACTGTTTAAGGTTTATTTCTTTTTGTTACTTTCTCTTTTTCCTTGTTACGCGGGTGTGTTATTTGGGCAGGTTACAGGTAGTGCATGCATACAAGAAATTCCGGGAGGACTTCACCGTTGATATTCGAACCGGAGATCGAGAGAGTAGTCCGAAGAAATCTAGCCAACCGGTTGGAAGCAAAACTTGCTTCTGATCCACCCGACACCCATTCACCACTTACACTATCCGTTGAACCTAGTTCAATGGATCCCCAAAACTCAAACCGCCCAAACAACCAATACCAATTTCAGTATCAGGGCAACCTTCGAGCCGTTCAAAATATTCCACAAGACCAACCGGGCGGTGGTAACAATTCGAGACCACCAACACCACCATTCCGAAACCGCGGCCATAACAAGAACCAAAGAACACCCACACCACCA
The DNA here is from genome assembly GCA_030545235.1 of Helianthus tuberosus. Classification (NCBI taxonomy): domain Eukaryota; kingdom Viridiplantae; phylum Streptophyta; class Magnoliopsida; order Asterales; family Asteraceae; genus Helianthus; species Helianthus tuberosus. The sequence continues at coordinate 24,012,401 of CM060400.1, forward strand.
GATCCAAATTCTAACCGACAAAACCCTTTACCTACCAACATCAATGACCGAAATGTAAATTCCGATCGTAGGGGTAATCGTGATCGCGGCAATCCCGCGAATGAAGACCCATTCTTCAACATCGATGACTTGAGGAATGCAATCCCTGATGACGAACCGTATAGCGTTCCAGGTTATCAATCGCCGAAACACGTGAGTATTCACTCGGAATACTCGGATGACGGAGGAAATTACGATGAGAGAGAAGACGATGGTTGGGGGTATGTGAACCAGGGCAATGCTTACATCGCAAGTGGTTTTGAAGACGATGAGTTGGGCTATCAAAATGCCAATTATGTGGGGAATGATAATTGTCGCAACCCCCGATCCCTTATCTGTCCCGGGAACAGGCGGACGCGAGCTCAGTTATGGTGGTATCAGGTTATTTAATTTTGCAGCGGAATTTACATCAGGATCGTAGTTAGGAAATGTTTATCAGAGTAAAACCACCATATTTAATATTAATAATAACATGGGCAAAACCCAAGTTTCTTATTACAATACATTTATAGTGACAAACCCTATTTTATTGAATTTAAAACATCGTTTATTAGGTAACTTTTATAGCCACATTTTTCCCAAGCCTTCAGTGCTCTCCAGCTGGCTTTTCACTAATTGGCTGTCACATTGTGTTACCTGTAACGCGTTTTCAAAACATTTGTCAGTCGGAAATACTGGTGAGTGAATTCCAGTTTAATCAAGAACATTTATCAATTAAAACATTATTGAGAGCAATTACAATGTTTATTTCTACACAATTACTCATTCAGTACTTGCCACTCGACCGGATCTATGGCTATGGTCAAGTTACACATTGGCTAACTCGTTGTCCAATTGTAACGTACTGTCTTACCGACTTACTGCTCGCAAGTAGTAATAAATTTTGTATACAAAACCCCATAATACCGGCAGTAATTAAAGAACTACAAATACTCAATCACCGCTTAATCACATTGTAAAACAATTAAGGTTTTGTAAAGTATTCCAAAAAGGTTAACAAAAAGAGGATAAACTCACATTGCTATCTTAGACTTCGCGTAAGGGTTTCCTGGATATAATCTATAATTTATACAAATGTACATTGGTTAGTATCATAACCCTTTGAAATTATTAATGATACCCTCCCCGAGACGGCATTCCAACAACTACGTCGGGCAGAACCACGACAGTTGTTACGAAACCCTAAATCAATCGGGCAGTGTAAGTATTATGAAACTGGGGTTATAATACCTACAACGGAGCAGAACCTCGCTAATTAGGGGGTATTATACTCAACTATAATGCCTCTTACTACAGAAATTTGAGATTGAGAATGAATAGTGAGCGATGGAAAACGAAAATTGGTGCATTCTATTTATAGTTCTGAAATCTCATCCTCTCGCGGCCCGCGTAAAAGATAAGGGACTCTTATGCGGCCCGCGTCAACATATGGTCAACATGTAGCTTAGCTGGGTCAGCGTATAGGTCCGCCACGATGTCGACACATGTCAGCTCAGGATGTCTCTGCGTTTCATGATCTCTCGCGTCTCGCGTTAACTATCGAAAACTCTTACGCGGCCCGCTTTAACTAAAGAAATCAAAGGAATCCGGTTTACACCTTTATAGCGCCCGCGTGAACTGTTGGGTTGGGTCTACGTGACCCGCCTCAACTTAATAATTATTGTTTTTGATTTATTTTATATGTTATAACCTATTTCGGGCTCGGTTTTCACATACGTGTTGTAATATAAGACATATAAGGGTATTTTAAGATATAATAGGGTGTTAGAAATATTATAAGGGTGTTGGTTTTACCGAGGGTTGTCACATTCTCCCAACCTTGTTTTAGAGCTCGTCCTCGAGATCTACTGGAATAAATACTGATATTTCCTTTGCATTTCAGATTCAAGTTCCCATGTGTACTCAGGTCCTCTTTTGGAATCCCACTTCACTTTGACTAGAACTAGTCTTTTATGCCTGAGATTCTTGACTTTCCTGTCTTCAATTTGTAGAGGCCTTTCTACAAACTTGAGTTGTTCATTTACCTCTATATCCTTAAGAGGTACTATCAGTGATTCATCAGCTAAACACTTTTTGAGATTTGATACATGAAACACATCATGTATTCCTGCCATTTCCTCTGGCAGTTGTAGCTGATAGGCTACAGGTCCTATTTTTCTAATAATCTCAAAAGGTCCAACATACTTGGGACTTAGCTTCCCTCGTTTGATGAATCTTATCACTCCTTTCCAAGGTGAGACTTTCAATAATACTTTATCCCCTACTTGAAATTCCAACGGTTTGTGTCGGTTATTGGCATAGCTCTTTTGTCGATCACGTGCTGCTTTTAGTCGTTCCTTGACTTGAATAATTTTGTCAGTTGTTTCTTGCACTATCTCAGGTCCAGATAGTTGCTTTTCCCCAATTTCTGCCCAACAGACTGGGTTCGGCACTTTCGTCCATAAAGTGCTTCGAATGGTGCAGCATTGATACTTGTGTGATAGCTATTATTATAAGAAAATTCTATTAAAGGTAAGTGATCATCCCAATTACCTCCAAAATCAATTACACAAGCTCTAAGCATGTCCTCCATTGTCTGAATTGTCCTTTCACTTTGTCCATCCGTTTGTGGATGATAAGCCGTACTTAGTTTTAACTTGGTTCCCATTGCCTTTTGGAAACTTGACCAAAAATGAGATGTAAAGCGGCTATCCCTATCAGAAACAATTGATAAAGGAATACCATGTAAAGAAACAATTTCATTTACATACAATTTAGATAATTGTTCCATACTAATTGTTTCCTTCATTGGTAGAAAATGAGCTGACTTGGTTAGTCTATCTACAATCACCCAGATTGTATCATTTCCTTTCCTTGTTTTGGGTAATTTAGTAACAAAATCCATTGTTATTAATTCCCATTTCCAAACTGGCATTTCTAATTGTTGTAACAAAACTGAGGGTTTCTGATGTTCGGCTTTAACTTGTGAGCAAGTTAAACATTTAGAAACATAGGCTGCTATGTCCTTTTTCATTCCTATCCACCAGAAATTTTTCCTTAAATCCTGGTACATCTTATCACTTCCTGGATGCATCGTATACTTAGACTTATGGGCTTCTTCTAATATACGATGACGTAGATTTCCTAATTTAGGTATCCACATTCTCTTTTCATGGAATCCCCATATTCCATCTGTTCCTTGTTTTAATTCTTTTAGCATACCTTTTAATTTTTCAGAATCATCCTTGATTACTGATTCTTGTGCTTCTCTTATCTGATTATTTAAATATACTTGCAGTTTTAATTTAAGAGAACGTACCCTTTTTGGCTTTTCATGATACTTTCGGCTTAAAGCATCTGCCACTACATTTGTTTTTCCTTCATGATACTGGATATCACAATCATAGTCACTAAGTAATTCCATCCAGCGTCTTTGCCTCATATTCAATTCCTTTTGTTTGAAAACATAACTTAAACTCTTATGATCAGTGAATACAGTAAACTTACTACCACAAAGGTAATGTCTCCAAATCTTAAGAGCAAAAATTATAGCTCCTAATTCTAAATCATGGGTTGAATAATTTTCTTCATGATTCTTAAGTTGTCTAGATGCGTAAGCTATAACTTTTTGGCGTTGCATCAATACGCATCCATAACCTAATCTAGAAGCATCACAATAGACTACAAAGTCTTCAGTTCCTTCTGGTAATGCTAGTATGGGTGTATGGGTCAATCTTTGCTTAAGGATTCTAAATGCTTCTTCTTGTTTTAATCCCCATTCAAACTTAACAGATTTACAGGTTAGCTTAGTTAAGGGAATGGCTATTCTAGAAAAATCTCGAATAAATCTTCTATAATAACCGGCCAATCCTAAGAAACTTCTAATCTCGGTTGGAGACTCAGGGGTTTTCCATTTAGTAATCGCCACGATGTTTGTTGGATCTACATGAATTCCTTCATGATTGACTAAATGTCCAAGGAATTGTACTTGTTCTAACCAAAATTCGCATTTTGAAAACTTAGCATAAAACTTTTCCTTTCTTAATAAACTTAAAAGTGCGTGCAAATGCTTTACATGATCCTCTTTACTCTTAGAGTAAATTAGAATATCATCTATAAATACAATTATGAATTTATCCAAATATGGCTTACATATTCGGTTCATCATGTCCATAAATGCAGCTGGGGCATTGCTTAAACCAAATCGCATGACAGTAAATTCATAATGACCATACCTTGTTCCGAAAGCGGTTTTAGGAATGTCCTCTTCCTGTACCTTTAATTGATGATATCCTGACCTTAAATCGATTTTAGAGAAAAATCGAGCTCCTTGCAGTTGATCAAACAGATCATCGATTCTCGGTAATGGGTACCGATTCTTAATCGTAACCTTGTTTAATTCACGATAATCAATGCACATGCGCATTGATCCGTCCTTCTTTTTAACAAACAATATCGGCGCTCCCCATGGCGACGAACTCGGTTGTATGAATCCTTTCTCCAACAATTCATCTAATTGTTTCTTCAATTCCTGCATTTCGGCGGGTGCCAAACGGTAAGGTGCTTTGGCAATCGATGTTGTTCCTGGTATTAAATGGATTCTGAATTCAACTTCTCTATCTGGAGGTTGCCCTGGCAATTCTTCTGGAAATACATCTGAAAACTGAGATACTACTGGAATATCTTTTAAATCCTTTCCTTTAGTGTTAGTGATTCTATAAATTTCTGATTTAAAATTTCTATGCTTGCTCCCTGCAAGATTTCAGAAATCCTAACGGTTTCTCCATTAACTGTCTCTACTAAGCATTCTTGTGGTAGTTTAGTTAATGATTGATTTAGAAATTTGCAAAATGATGTATTAATAAAACTTTGGTTTGCACCAGAGTCAAATAATACTTTAGCAAAGATATCATTAACTAAAAACGTACCAGCTATGACATCTGGAATCATCTTGGCTTCCTCTGCAGTCAGAACAAATGCTCTAGCATTTTTGGTGTTCTTGTTATCTGGAGCTGGAGCTAATTTCCGACAATTTGGCTTGATATGGCCTTGTTCTCCGCAGTTGTAACATATCCGGATGTTAGCCTTCTTCCTGCAATTTTCTTCCTTGTGTCCCGATATTTTGCAAAGGTTACAGTATATGGAACATCTTCCTGAATGCTTTCTTTTGCAATACCTACAGTAAGGTGTAGAGGTAGAACCTATATTTTTCCCACGATTAAAATTTCCAGAACGAAATTCTTGTGTGAGCTTTTGGGTTAGGTTCCTTCTTTGATCCTCTTCTCGGGTACGGACTAATTCATCTGTCAAGGTATTTGCTAGTTCTATAGCTTCTTCTATAGTTTGAGGTCTAGCTGCCTTGACTATGTGTCTAATCTCTCCAATTAATCCCCAAATATAACGAGAGATTAACACTGGTTCTGGTGAAGCAAGGGTCGGCACTATTCTAGCATATTCAAAGAATATCTTAGTATATCCCTTACTATCCACACCAGTCATCCTAAGGTTTAGGAATTTGTTTGCTATCTGTTCTTTCTCATTAGGTGGGCAGAATTTCCTTTCTACCTTGTTCTTAAATTCTTCCCATTCCATATTGTAGGTTCTATCACTTCCTCTTGATTGAAGGATAGTGTTCCACCATTCTAGCGCTGCATTCTTAAACAGATTAGAAGCAAACAATATCTTATCTTCTTCAGCACACTTGCTTATCCTTAAGACTACCCCAGTCTTCTCTATCCAGCGTAAGGTTGCAATGGCCCCTTCATTGCCCGAGAATTCCATTGGTTTACAAGACCAAAATTCTTTATATGAACAACCGTAAGACACGGTTCTTCTTCTTTTGGGAATGGGCAATTGAAGTACTGGTCCATTGTTCACACTGTTTTCTGGTTCAACTGGTCGCTTACTGCTAAGCTTACTTTTATTATCAGCATCTTTAACAGTTTGAAGAATAAATGGCATTGCATCTATTATTCCCTGTGCCACTATGTGTTGGATAGCACTATTATCCACTTGGTTTCCATTGTTATTGATGCTCGGATTTTCATTAACCTCGTTAATGTTACTCTGGTTATCGTTATTCAGATTTCCTTGATTTCCTTCGTCGGCCATCTGAATTTTAAACATTTATCCCATATTAATGTCACAAATAATATCTTAATATAGTTAATCACATGACACGCAATCTAGCCAAAAACGTAGATCATTGCTACTTTTACTCTATTCATATACTATTATGTATCTATTACACACTAGTACTAAAATAAAAATTACAATACTAACAGAAATAGAATCACACTAATAGTAATATGCATCCGTACACACATATTTTATTTTATTATATTATTATTACTACCATTGTTTCACCATCTCATTCACGGATATGGATTTATCCAAAAATCCATATTGCGCTCATCGTATTTCCATACGAGACGCTCTCCCACCTGACGCATTCTCTCACTGCTTTCTAAAATTTCCTCCCCAAAAGTCCTAAGTTCTTGGACGTTTTCTACACTCATTGGGGGTGCAAGTTCTCGGACTGGGTTTGGAATCTGGGGTGCGGGTTCCTGATATGGGGGTGACAGTTCCTGAAATTGGTAAGGATCCTCTAAAATCTCCCTAATATAGTTATCATGGTAATAGGGATCTAAAGGGTCCATACCTGGATAGGCTTCTATGTTCTGTATGGGTGGATATTCCTGGATAGGGTAACGTTGCACAAAGTCCCTATTGTCATCCCACCAGGGATCGTAATTCGGGTCTGGGGGGTTTGGTGCAGGTATCCTAGGAATTTCTTCTGGGTTAAAGTCATGCATCTCCACTTGGTTTTCCTGGTTTTCTATCTCCATGGGTTGGTCTGGGTTTTGTGGTTGTGGGGCTACTAATTGTTCCAGACTTGGGTCAGCAGCAGTTGTAGCTAGAATATAGAAATTAGCTAGGCTTCTATTAAGCATATCCTGTGTATGGGCATCTGTCTCTCGCTTAGCAGCCGCTAAAACTCTTTGCTGTTGCAACTTTCGCATTATCTTCCTACGAGCAAAGGCTTCCTTACTGAACCATCCTCGTTTCTTATGAGGGGAATGGCTCTTCTGACTGAGCTTTAAAAGCAAACACTCCTTCTTTCTGACCAGCAGAATACCCAGAAAGGGCAGGCTGTGAAGAGGTACCTTCACTCCTAGGTGATTCAGACAACTGCCGACTCATTTCTGAGGGTCCTTGATCACTCATACTGTAAACTAACAAATAGTCAAATAACACATAACAAATAAATACAGTTATGCACGTATCTCCGTAATTTATTTCCTAACATAAAATATAGAATTTAAGTGTCAGCAGAACACTTCTTTGGCTCAGACCAGTGGCTAGGCTCTGATACCACCTTCTGTCGCAACCCCCGATCCCTTATCTGTCCCGGGAACGGGCGGATGCGAGCTCAGTTGTGGTGGTATCAGGTTATTTAATCTTGCAGCGGAATTTACATCAGGATCATAGTTAGGAAATGTTTATCATAGTAAAACCACCATATTTAATATTAATAATAACATGGGCAAAACCCAAGTTTCTTATTACAATACATTTATAGGGACAAACCCTATTTTATTGAATTTAAAACATCGTTTATTAGGTAACTTTTATAGCCACATTTTTCCCAAGCCTTCAGTGCTCTCCAGCTGGCTTTTCACTAATTGGTTGTCACATTGTGTTACCTGTAACGCGTTTTAAAAACATTTGTCAGTCGGAAATACTGGTGAGTGAATCCCAGTTTAATCAAGAACATTTGTCAATTAAAACAGTATTGAGAGCGATTACAATGTTTATTTCTACACAATTACTCATTCAGTACTTGCCACTCAACCGGATCTATGGCTATGGTCAAGTTACACATTGGCTAACTCGTTGTCCATTTGTAACGTACTGTCTTACCGACTTACTACTCGCAAGTAGTAATAAATTTTGTATACAAAACCCCATAATACCGGCAGTAATTGAAGAACTACAAAGACTCAATCAACGCTTAATCACATTGTAAAACAATTAAGGTTTTGTAAAGTATTCCAAAAAGGTTAACAAAAAGAGGATAAACTCACATTGCTATCTTAGACTTCGCGTAAGGGTTTCCTGGATATAATCTATAATTTATACAAATGTACATTGGTTAGTATCATAACCTTTTGAAATTATTAATGATACCCTCCCCGAGACGGCATTCCAACAACTACGTCGGGCAGAACCACGACTGTTGTTACGGAACCCTAAATCAATCGGGCAGCGTAACTATTACGAAACTGGGGTTATAATACTTACAACGAATCAGAACCTCGCTAATTAGGGGGTATTATACTAAACTATAATGTCTCTTACTACAGAAATTCGAGATTGAGAATGAATTGTGAGAGACGGAAAACGAAAACTGATGCATTCTACTTATAGTTCTGAAATCTCGTCCTCTCGCGGCCCGCGTAAAAGATATGGGACTCTTACGCGGCCCGCGTCAACATATGGTCAACATGTAGCTTAGCTGGGTCAGCGTATAGGTCCGCCACGATGTCAACACATGTTAGCTCAGGATGTCTCCGCGTTTCATGATCTCTCGCGGCCCGCGTTAACTATCGAGAACTCTTACGCGGCCTGCTTTAACTAAAGAAATCAAAGGAATCCGGTTTACACCTTTATACCGCCCGCGTGAACTGTTGGGGTGGGTCTACGCGGCCCGCCTCAACTTAATAATTATTGTTTTTGATTTATTTTATATGTTATAACCTATTTCGGGCTCGGTTTTCACATACGGGTTGTAATATAAGACATATAAGGGTATTTTAAGATATAATAGGGTGTTAGAAATATTATAAGGGTGTTGGTTTTACCGAGGGTTGTCACAATAATTATGGTTACAGGAACGTGAGGAACAATAGATACGGAAACAACCTAAACCTACGAAACAATAACCAAAGGAATCGGGATGACGGTTACTATAACAACAATAATAATCCCAACCGTAACCGGATTCCTCGTTTTGTGGGCGGAGGTAATCAAGGTGGATATCATGGGGGTAATCGAAGAGATAATCAAAGACCAAGAGAGCAAGAAGTTGATGGTCCACGTCGTAATCAACAACCTCCAAGGGGAGTCAGTGACCGTTTTAGGCTGGTGGTCACCGACAATGACTCACTGATTGTGTGCGAAAGAAGAATGTTTGATTGCAAGCCCCATTACATCAACATCCTCCCCCACTTCAATGGGAGGTCCAATGATGAACCGTATACTCATTTGGCGGAGTTTTCGGCCATATGTAGTACTATTGGAGGGCATGATTTCGCCTTGGAAGAGGTCAAGCTTCAATTGTTTCAATTTTCTTTGAAGGATAAGGCAAAGCAGTGGTTTCTCACACTTCCGACGGGTAGTATTCGAACATGGGCTGAAATACAACAAGTTTTTCTTGACGAATACTACTCAATGGCGAAGACCGACGATGCTAGAGATGAAATTCGGTCTTTTCGCCAACTTTCTAGTGAACCGTTAGATGAAGCATTCACTCAATTCAAGGAATTGATCCGGAAGTGCCCACATCATCAAATTGAAAAATGGGAGTTGGTCAAATGCTTCATAAGGGGTTTGGATAATGAGACATGGAACCACCTTGAATCGACTAGCAATGGAACTCTATTAAGCAATCACGAGGATGACGATTGGGAGTTCCTAGAAAGAATGAGCAAGAGATCAAAGGCGAAAGAGTCGGCCGACCGAGCCAAAAAGCACCCTACCTCAAGGTCTTGGCCCGATCATGATGCAAGTTCCAAGGATCGGATTGATACGTTCGAGCGGGAATTGGCCCGCATGAAGAAGAAAGAAATGGGTGCGGTACAATATAGCGTATGTGAATAATGTGGTGACATCGGTCATCGGATCGAGAATTGCCAAGCCACCGCGGATGTGAATCAAGTGTATGGAGACCAGAGGCAATACGATATGAACACCAACATTTACCACCCCGGGTTGAGGAACTGTAAGGACTCTAAAAAATGTTCCAATTTGACCCGTAAGTAAAAACCCGAACCCCTGGAACCCTACTATGCTTGAAAAGCTAATAAAACAAGAATTGTGGGTTTCAGGCGGGCCGCGTCAATGTAAGGTTTAACCGGATAAGCATTCCCGAGCAACGTGGTGACCAGCTGGCAAGCCTACTCGTGACCAATCAAACCTACGCCTAGACTAGGTGGCCACGCGGGCCGCATAAGCTTTGGCCTATGGGTTACGTTAGCCGCGACAGACCTAAAATTCACCTATAAATAGATCGAGCTACAAGCAGTCCTCTGATGTCGAAAATATTTCACAAAAACGAAGTTCTACTTCCATAATTCGAATATTACTCTCAAATTAGTGAGGTGCTGCTACGATACCGGGTATTAACTCGATCGCTGCTACGATTCAATGTCCGATCGATTGAAACTATCCAATGAATGTTTAAGTGCTGCTCAAATTGGGTTTATACTTTGTCATTCGTCATGAAATTGATGGATGTTTAAGTATTGCACTTTGTCATTCGTTGTGAGGGTTTAATCTCGTGAGTTATCGTAAATGCTGTATTAGTTACTAACCTAGTTCGTATGCATTGTTATTTAAATTAGGTTATCCGGATAATCAGTAGGCTAAACTCCGGCCGCATAAATCTGCAATGTGAGTCATTCTCTTTTTACCAAAATTGTTTTCAAAATCATGTTTGTGTTCAAAGTTATAATTACAGGGATTAAGTCTTTGTAATCTCCAAATTACAGCTGGTATGTGGGGTTTTGTATACATTACTTGATAACCGTCACCATTGGACAACGGGTTAGCCAAGGGGTGATGTGACCAAAGTCACAGACACCATTGGACAACGAGATAGCCAATAGGTGGTCGAGTGACAATACCGTGCGTATATGGTTGATATATGTAGACATTGTAATCGCTCTTAATACTGTAAATTATAACAATGTGTCGTTTTTAGTAAAAAAAATGATTCACCAGTATTTCCCCGCTGACAAAACCTTTTTCAAACATGTTTCAGGTGATCTGTTGTGATCCAAGAAAAGTGCCGCGAAGCACTACAAGCTTAAGGAAGTGGCTCAATATAAATAAAGAAGCATGTTTTGTAAAATAAGGATTTCCCAGTGAAATCACTATATTGTAAAATACGGGGTTTTATCCTAAATTATGAAATAAAATAAATCAGGCATTTTCAGCTTTAAAAAGATCCTGCGAAAACCTTCCGCTGTCAACTCAATTAAAATAAATACCATGGGATTTCTGTCTCGCGGCTCCTGAACCGGGTCAAACCGGGCCGGGGGTCGTGACAGAAAAGGTGGTATCAGAGCCACTGATTTAAGCCAATTAAGTATTTAAGAAAAATACTTAATTTTTTTACTGATTGGCATTTTGTGATTACGTGTCTTATTATTTGAATATTTGTTTACAGTATGGGTAAACAAAGACTTTCGGACATCTATCATAAATTAGATACTACACCGAAAGAAAAAGGATCATCATCCTCAAAACACTCCGCAAATCCTGAGGAAGGAATATTTGTTCGTAAAGCATAATATGAGAAACCACTTTCTCCTAATAAAAGAAGTTTAATTATTAGGAAAAGCCAAGAGAAAATGAAGAAGTCACAACCAAAAGAAGTGAGGGTTAATCAGAAAACCCATGAAATAGACAATAAACCACCCTGGGAGGATGAATTAGATAAAAAATGGGTAGATCTCTATATGTTAGCAACTGTAGCAGTAAATGCTAATCTTTTAATACCCTGACGCAGTATTAACACCCATATCATCTACAAGCTAGAATGTAACACCCCGAAAATTATAAAACTTTATATTAGAATTATAAAGTACAAAATAAATGAGAATAAGCTAGCTAGGAAATAAATAACCCAGTTAGTTATGAGTCTGGTAATAACACATGAGTGGATTAAAATACCTTTTTAATAACTTATGTATAATTGAGGGACCAAACTAGCCAAAAATTGAAACTTGATTTATTATTAACAAAATAACACACACCAAACACACACCTAAGTGTGTGTTTGGTCGAACAGAACAAGGGCGACCAGGAGGTTCTCCATCAAACCCTATCACATACAAAATTCACAAATTGAAGGTTTAAATCAAGTCCAAATCAAAATCTGAATATAGATTAGTGATCACCTCGACGAAGGGATCATAAGGTATGTAAAATTTCGACATTTGGTTCGATCTTAATTTTTAGATAAACTCATGAAACCTGAAATTTGAGCTTGCATGATAATTGTTTGGGATGAAATAGTGTCTAGGGATGAACCCTAGTCAATTACTTGTTGAAATTTTGCCTATTTCTTGTAAAGTTCATAATCACCATTGAAGGTGTTAAGTGAGTTTTGTAGAAAAGTATGGAACACTAGGATTATGATGTTATCTTAGTGCAATTCGAGTTTTTGGAATAAGTTCAGATTTGGTTAATGTGAAATTGATGTGAATTTGCCTAAATTTATGATTATCATGGCAAAATGACAAATTTTGGGATTGAACCCTACCAGAGGAACAGATAATGTAAAGCCAAAACCAGGTCACAACAGAGGATTCACAATAAGCAGCAGTTTACACTTTGCTCTCCCCTTGAAAGTGATTTATAACAACTGATGGTCTCTATCTGCTGCTCATATTTAACTACTGCTGTCCTTTCAACTGCTGATGAAAACCCTGAAGTTTCCAACACTGCTGCTCCTATCTACTGATGATAAAGCACTGCCCAGTCAAGGACTGATCAACCTTGAGGAAAGCACTGACATAAAGAGAAAGCAGCTGTTTAGTGAAATATTTGTTTTATGTATAGTCAGTGGTTAGGTTAGCAGTGTTTGTGTAAGGACAGTAGATACAGGTTGTTAGGCTGTTAGACTTCGCTTTCATGGTGACGTCAGCTGAGATACCTCAGTGGTTTGGTTTGCCTATAAATGTAACAGTACCCTGTACTGTTACATTTGATTGACTGAGCGGGTTCTCTCCTCATGTCTAATCCTTTCATCTTGTGTGCAACCAACCTTGGGGCATCAGGCTGAGGGGGAGTTTAGTTTGTAAGCATTTCTGTAATCTTTTGCTTTGATTTGTAAATCTTTTGACTATGTGAAGCAATTGTTTATCAAACTATTTTCTCCTTTGATTGTGTTTACAAAGTTTGTTTTCATTTCCGCTGCACTTTACATGTTTTCATATTCACAAATCATTCCAAACATACAAACAAACACAATCATGAGAGCCTCCGATCCTAACAATTGGTATCAGAGCCTGGACAGTCAAATTTGATCTAACAATCAGGTTGACATAACAGTTCGGCTCAAATTTCATTGATACTAAGGTTGGTTGTATTTTGTTGAAAAACAGAGTATCGAGCAAATCATGTTCAAAATGGTTATTCAAAAACTCTGTAAATCAACCAAGATGTCATATGACACACAAATTTCACACAACAAGTGAATTCATGCATAAATCACTCATAGTTTTCAGGTCTGAAAACATATCTGGTAAACTATGGGATTATTTCATGTTTTCAAAATTGATTTCAATTGCTGTTATGAAAATTGTGATGTCACCTTATTAAAATGCTAAAGTATGAACCTCAGATTAACAAAAACCTATGTTCATAAACATTAGTGTTTTTGTTAACTTAAAAGAGGGGAATTAAAACTTTAGTCATTCAAATCTTATGTGTTGAAAACAGGTTGAGTTCCTCAAAAGGACAAAATCAACTATGTTAAAATACATTAAGAAAATTCACAAAAACTCAAAAGTGTGTCTATCTCAAAACTTTTGAAGTCAAAAGAAAAGAGTATAAACATAAAACACTTATGAGTCAAAGTTTAGGGTAATAATGGTTATTAAGCAACTATGAGCATTCATCTGTTCAGAAAAAGGTTTTGATTCCAGTGAATGAACTAGACAAATGTTCAAAATTATACATGTGTCCTCAGGTTTGCAATCAACTGACAAAGAAAATGGTACCAAACAGTGGTCAAAATGTTGTCAAAAATTCTACCACTGATGTCAAACCACTGACCATTTTCAAAAAAACTTGTGAATGATATGATTATGTTTTCTATTGAAATTACACCAGATCCTTTTTGATACTGTTCTCAGAAAATCCTTTAACCATTTTTTCCCCAAAGGATTTTCTCAAATAACCAGGATATATTATTCATTTTTTTTTGGAATAATTTATTTGGAACTCTTGCTTGTTTTTGTTGGCAATAGTTTCAGCTCCTGTCAGGATGTAATACCTTATTTTTGGTGGTATCTGTGTCCTCATAAATGGGTCAAAAGGAAATGGTACATATGTCATGATCATGTCATACTCAGGTTTGCTCATAAATTTCTATCAAAGGTTGATTGCAAACTGTGCTTGAACTACTAGGGTACTCATGTGTTAATTGAATATTAAACGAAAATGAGTTGCCTTAATAAAAAGTTTTCATCATCTGGGGTACTAAACCACTGTCTTTCAAAATTGACATGTGGCAAAACCTTGAATGAAAATCTTCAAAACTGTTGCTGAAACACCTGTTCTTCAGAGTTGTACTATTTACCCTAACCACTGTTTTGTTCCAACGTCTGATCTCTAAACACTGTCCACTGCTGAAAGTTAACCACTGATTCCTCATTTCCTTGAAAAGCACTGATGCTCAAAATCAGTGTCTTATCCACTGATATGCTATCCACTGATAGTAAAAATCATCCACTGCTCACAATTTTTACCGTTGTAACCACTGATGCTTGACACGTCAGTGGCTCTTAAAACAACTGTTCTCCATACTTCATCCACTTCATCAGTGTTTGACACGTGGTCAGTCTTTAGCCCTCAGATCAAAATAACCGCTGCCACATCAGCGATCATTTTTTTTCCTAAATAAAACCCTGCCCTAAACCCCAAACAGGGTTTTACACTGTCGAATTGAATTCCAAAATTCTCTTCTCAAAGCAGTTTCCAACCCTTCTTCTCAAAATCTTCAAAAACATTCTTCGTTCTTCTCCGCAAAAATGACAAAATCAAAGTCAAAATCAAAATCAAAACCTAAATCACCACCACCTTCAAAAGAGGTTACTCAAACGACTGAAGAATCCAACGAGATACCATACAAACAACCTCATAACTACGTAGGTCTTCTCACAAAACCTACCGAAAATCAAACCTTCAACTCCATCATTGATACATTATCTACATCAAAGTACAAAACTTTGTTAACAGTAGATGCTCCCATATACTTGCAAACCCAGAGAGAGTTTTGGAAAAACGCTAAGCTTGAAAAACAAGACGGAAAAGTAGTAGCCATTAACTCCTCAATACAGGGTAAAACATTTCAAATCACCCCACAATCAATCTTAGAGGTCTTCAAACTCGATGATCTGAAAGGTAAAACTACTTTTGACAAAGACGAGTTAAAAGCTGATTTTCTAAAAAGGGGTTATGCAGAACAATCAAAGGTAGATACCCTACAAAAGGGTTATTTCCCATCTGCACTCAGATTTTTGTTTTACTCACTTTTAAGTTGTGTTTCAAATAAAACAACAGCATTCAACAAAATACCATTAAAGATTCAATGCCTGGGTTACGCTATTTTGAATAATGAAAACTACAGTTATTCCCAGGAGATCTTTAATGATATGGTAAAGAATGTTGACAGCAAATCATTTCTTCTTTTTCCAAGGTTTCTAAGCTATTACTTTAAACAAAAATTTGAAAAAGAAGATGAAAATTTGCCTAAACAAGGTGCCCATTTTCAAATAAAAGGCTTAACAAAAGAAACATTTTCCAGAATGATGGCACCAATAAAAACAAAAGCAGGGGTACCTGAGCAGAATTTAACAGATGAAACTGTTCCTCAGGTATCAGCTGCTGAGCCCACTGCTCCAGGTGATCAAAGCAGCACACCCACTGTTTTGAAACCCACACCTGCCACCACAAAAAGAACCAAAAAGAAAACATCCAGAAAACCCACCAAACCCAAAACAAAGGCAACTCTGGAAGATGAGATCCCAGAGCAACTGCCTGTGAAAACACAAAAGTCACCACAAACCACTGCTGCTACTTCCTCACAGGAGTTGGTAGAATGATCTCCACCCTTAGCCAAAACTCCTCCTGCATCCTCACAAAAGGATCAGGTTGTAATCACAGGGACTCCACAATATGAAGCTCTGGATCCACTTGGCTCCATCTTCCACAGTCCTGATCCCAAGGACATGTCTCTTTCAACTCCCATCCCCTCACCAATAATAATGCCACAATCCATGTTACCTTTGTTGCATGCAGCTAAGACACAAACCAGTTCCTCTCTATCACCTGTCACTGAGAGTATACCCCCACAGGTGACTGGGTCTGATGCTACTACTCCTGCTATCCCAGCAACAATTGAGGAGGTTACACCCCCTGAGCTACAAGTAGCTCTCGGTGGTAGTTCAAGTGGAGCAGCAACTACAACTGGTGGATCAACAGATCCTCAGTTGGACAGTTGTTTCATAAGTAAGACTCCCTTGAAGGCAATTTCTTCCATGGCAACTTCGATAACCACCAGTGAGTTGGATCTAACCACTGGTACCATCAAAGGTTTATCAATTGCTGAAGAAAGAAGTCCCCAGTACCAAGAACAAGGGGCATCAATGGATGATTTTTGGGACTCTGTTCCTAAGTCACACATTGATATAACCACTGCCGGTGGGGATTCAGATGATCCTACTAAAGTAGGTGATGATTCAAGATATCAGGAATTGACGGTTAGAGTGAAAAAACTTGAAGAATCAGTTTCTGAAATAAAGGAGATGGTGCAAGAGATTTTAAAAGCTCAGAAAGCACAATCCAATGCTGTTCCTGCTCAAGCACCTGCTCCACAACAAGCACTTGCTGCAAATGAGCTTTGGAATATTTTTCAACCCATGCTTGAAGCACAGCAACTTATGGCTGACAAAAAGCATGCTATTCAAGTACAAATGCTGACCAACATGGTTGAATCAAGGTTCAAGGACACTCAAGCAGATATCAAGGCTATAAAGGCAAGCATTCAAAGTGTCTCTGGCAAAGCTCCTTTTTCCATATCATTCCTTGATAACCCCCCTTCAGATAATGCCAAAAAGGGGGAGAATATCAAGCTGTTGAGAAAAATGAATACGAAGGGAATAGAGCATGGCCTCTACATTGAACCAGAAAAAGAAAAAGAAAAGGAAAAGCAGGTCTCAAAACCTGTTAGTCAAACAGCTGATACTACAGTAGTTACAAAAACTACTGTCAGTAGCCAAACAGCTGCCATCTCATCAACACATACACTTTCAACACACACCACCACAACTACTGTTCCACCACCATATGTGTCTAAAGCACGAAAACCACCACTACCATCACAAACAGCCAAACCATCATCTACAATCACACCATCACCACTGCCTCCTGTCATAAAACAGAAGACAACAGATGTTACAACATCTGTTGTAATGACAGCAGCGGTTGAAGCACCAGTTGTTTCAACAGTTGGTTGTCAGACATTCTCCACCATGCAAACCACTGATTCACCCAAAACATCATCTGCCCCTTCTTCATTAAAAAGGAGAAGGAACCTCATATCAGATGATGATTCATCAACACCATCACCACCATCACCACCATCAAAAACTACCTCACCACTTCCATCCCCTGCTCAAAAGCAGAAGACAACTGCTGACATATCAGCAGTTGTAATGACAACAGATGTTGAGACACCAGTTGTTTCAACAGCTATTAGTCAGTCATCCACCACTGCTCTCACCTCTCCTACTTCACAGCCAAAGCTCTTCAACAGAAAAAGAAAGCCAATACCTGCCGATGAGAGTACACATGATCCTAATGCTGCACAACATCCACTGGAACTTGAAGCTATCAAAAATGAGATGAGGCAATTCTATACAGAAGAAGATCCTTCAAAAAGGAGATTCTCCTCACTCATAGGCTACATGCCACCAGAAGATATGGATGATTATCTCAAACTCAAGGCAAGGCAGGCTAAAGCAAGAGCTAAATTTGAAAGTGAACGTGAACATCTAAGTGAAGAAGGCATTGCTAAAAGACTGGATTTCTTCCTTGAAAAGGTAAAGCAGATGGAAGAATTCGCACAGGAACTAATCAAAGAAAAGGCTGAACAACGCAAAGAGCTAAGAAAACAATATCTTGCCTACATTATGAAAGAAAAATTCTATCCTGCTGAAGAAAAACAGTTTGAAGAATGGCCAATAATCGCTCTAAAGCATGAGGCTGAGAGGATTGACAGAATTAAAAATGATCCTACAAAGAAGAAAAATGCTCCAAACTGGAGCAAATGCAAAAAGCTCATTGCTGACCTCACTGCTGAGTATAAGAGAAAGAAACAAGAGCTGGTGGATGCTAAAATGGACACTGCTGAAGCCATATCAAAATGGTCAAAACAGCAGACTGATGAAGCCTATGAAAGGCTAAAGAAAAGAAAGATAACTGTCTCAAGCACTTCAAAGAAGCATGAACTAAGAATGAAGCTTGAACAGAAGATAGAAAACCTCAAAACACTGTTCCGGTCTACTTTTGTGACAAATCAAGAAGAGGGAGAACAGCTGACTGAAGAAGAGGTAATAGAAAAGGAAGCAGAGTACTTCAAAGATACCATCACGAAAATGGGTCTAAAAGAAGAAACTTCAACAAAGCTTCAAAGCCTTTTTAAGGCATTCAACAAACCTGCGTCTCCAAACACTGCTCAAGACAAGACAGAAGCTGAAAGACAAGAACTTATTGAACAAGAAACTGCAGAAGATATAGCTGCAGCAGACAAAGTTACTGAAGAAGCTTTCAAAAGAATGTCTGAAAGTCTGCAGATGTTTTCAAGGCCATCATCCCTTAACTCATCATCAAATAAGTCTCTCCCAAGAAACCCACTTGGCTTAAAAATACTAAAGTGGATGTCTGATCAAAAGACTCACGTATTGACCCTGGTCAGAGCCAATGGCGAAGTGAAGTACATATCAAGGAAAGAAGCACTAGGCCTTAGTGTTCAAGATTTGCAGGATCTCCTTGAACTTACACTGTGTAGGGATGAAGATGACTAGAGTGCACAGGAATTTGAAGCTGAATTCAAAGATCAAGCTAAGGCACTCTTGATGAGTAATAAAGGTCCTGAATAATGACAGGTTTTGGCATTATCTGTTCCAGGGGGAGATTGTTGGGATTGAACCCTACCAGAGGAACAGATAATGTAAAGCCAAAACCAGGTCACAACAGAGGATTCACAATAAGCAGCAGTTTACACTTTGCTCTCCCCTTGAAAGTGATTTATAACAACTGATGGTCTCTATCTGCTGCTCATATTTAACTACTGCTGTCCTTTCAACTGCTGATGAAAACCCTGAAGTTTCCAACACTGCTGGTCCTATCTACTAATGATAAAGCACTGCCCAGTCAAGGACTGATCAACCTTGAGGAAAGCACTGACATAAAGAGAAAGCAGCTGTTTAGTGAAATATCTGTTTTATGTATAGTCAGTGGTTAGGTTAGCAGTGTTTGTGTAAGGACAGTAGATACAGGTTGTTAGGCTGTTAGACGTCGCTTTCATGGTGACGTCAGCTGAGATACCTCAGTGGTTTGGTTTGCCTATAAATGTAACAGTACCCTGTACTGTTACATTTGATTGACTGAGCGGGTTCTCTCCTCATGTCTAATCCTTTCATCTTGTGTGCAACCAACCTTGGGGCATCAGGCTGAGGGGGAGTTTAGTTTGTAAGCATTTCTGTAATCTTTTGCTTTGATTTGTAAATCTTTTGACTATGTGAAGCAATTGTTTATCAAACTATTTTCTCCTTTGATTGTGTTTACAAAGTTTGTTTTCATTTCCGCTGCACTTTACATGTTTTCATATTCACAAATCATTCCAAACATACAAACAAACACAATCATGAGAGCCTCCGATCCTAACACAAATGTTGAACTAATTAGAAACTTGTTGAAATTATGCCCTTAAGGTGTTTGTGTAAATGCCTAAAAGAATATGAAAAACTGAAATTTGAGCTAAAACGCATGTTTGTGTAGTTATGACAAATTATGCGTTACATGTAAACAAAAGAGTTCTAAATAGGTTGTGAATCGAACTCTTTAGGCAAGGAGTCCGGATCGTCTAGCGGACAAGCCGGAGGGGATTTGCGTTTAAAGGGTGTGCTCTAAAGGTATGTAACTTTCGGTTTAGTTACATTATGCATAAAAAATAGTCTTAGAAATGTTAATGGGTTTGTAGTGTAAAATGCGAGTTTGGTATGTCATAGAAATGACGAAGTTCATTCGATAAACCAAACGGGTCAAAATAAACGGTTGAAGCATGTTTGGAATGTCAATGAAGTGATGTAACTCACTTGACAATCAAACGGATCAAAGTAGTTAATTTGATATGTTGATGTTGATATAGTAAAATTAGTCGTGCTTGGAATGTAAATAAAGAGTTGTAACCCTCTAGATAAAGAAACGGATTAGCATATTGGTTGAAATAAGTTGGTATGTAACCTTGTTCCGTTACATTGTGTTGATTAGAAATTACGGTCGTTTGAAATTGTGTCTTTAAGAAAAGAAAGCGTTAGTAGGAATGACGAAGATCACTATTAGATAAACGAGTCAAAAACTTGATTTGAAAATGTTTGGTAGTCATCGAAAATGGGGGATTCCATAAATGAGCCAAACGGGTCGAATAATTGATTAGTAGACAGTAAGAATGTGTTTAAATAGTTTTTGGTGATGGTAGATCACAAAAGCGTAAAACCATAGACTTGGTGATGATACGCCAGTGATTGTAAGCCCCGGAAGGTGGGTAGATACGACTTATGTTTATAAACATTGCTAGTGTTTGAATTGTGCAAAACTATACAGGTCAAATAAATACTTTAGGCATTTATGAACTTCAAATCCGTACACTAAACTTTGTTTTGGAAAATTATAATGGTTTCATTGGTAATTTAATTACGGTCGCGTAGGAAAAAGAATCACGTAAATCAGACAAACGGTTAAAAAGTTATGAAGGTTTCCGTTTTAAAAACGGAAAACAAATATCAGTCTGCAGCAAACCGTAAGCTACAGCTCTGAACCGTAGCTTACGGTTCATAAGATCTGTCCGCCAAACATAAGGGGACCGTAAGCTACGGTTTGTAAACCGTAGCTTACGTCGGGCATAAACAAAAAAAAATTTATTTTTGTTGTTTGATTATTTCGAGCTTCCGGGTCCGTTTAAACGGGTTCCAGGACCTCATATACTAACGTTGATTATAATTATTCCTTGTAGGTGTGTTTAAACTTCGTACGGATGGAAATCAAGCGTAAATCAAGAACCGAACACACACGACTTTTGAAGCTTCCGCGTCTATTTAATCTTCATTTAAGTCTATGTTAGTGTCGTAAACAATTAATATATTACATTAGGATGTTGTAATTAGTTGGGTGTTATTTGAACACAAATGTTAAGTAAACCTTTGTTCCATTTGGTATAACTTAATGAAATGAGGTATTTTGTATGAAATTGTCATGTATAAAAAAAGGTCTTAGTTTAATGAGACGGGTGTTACATAGAAACTCTAAAGAAAATGTACCTAGTAAATAAATAAATTTACAATAAAACCTAGTATGTTTTAATTTTCAGTTGTCCTTTGTATTAAATTAGTCACACGGTATGCAATAATACTTAAAATGCTTTATTATAAATTTTAACTTAGCTTTTTGTGTGCATTTTTGCATATATGCTAAACAGCATGAATGAGTTATCTGAAGCTCTTCAGAATCTCAACCTTTATCCAGTGAAAGTGGAAGTCTCCAATGACTTTACTGGTTACATAGCCGATGTGGAAGAACCTATAGAATTTTGTGCTCCACCTCCGGAGAAACCAAAGCCTAAGAAAAGGAGAAGATTTGTAGGCTGGAGACGAGTACGCAGGAGGAAACCAACAACTAGAAAGGTTCCCAAAATAGAGAATCCCATAGACAAAGGAAAAGGAATTGAGATCCGGGAAGGATCTAGGCAAGTAGAAATGGAAATTAGGGAGAATTCTAAACAAGTCGAGGAGTTGCCATTACAGGAAGAATTAGATCGCCTACTGGCAAGCTGTGATATCATTAGACCTATCAACACCAACCTCTACCCTTATCCTGCTGAAACTCAACTTCCAATAAACTTGGAACCAGCAATCCCAGAACCTCTAATCCACACCCAACCTCTAGGAATGGACGAGTGGTGGACGAACGACTGGCAGTTTCAAAACCTCCTTAATAACCCTTATACCTTTCTCCCTCAGTTCGACCCAGAACCTATACCAAACCCACCAGTGAGTAATGAAAACTTAGCTGAACTCCGCCATTTTGGCGAAGAGCTGATAGGTGCAGGGAATAGGATTCGGGAGGTAGGAGAACAAATATCCTGGAAGTACGACGAGAGGGAACGTCGTTACTGAAGTGCCAACTGACGAGGGATAGTAGGGTTGTGAAACTGTGACTGTATAATAATAATAGTAGTAAAATATAATCTTGTAAAATAACTACAAATAAAACTTTGTAAGATAACGGTGTGTACTGATGCATATTATAATATATATAAAAAATGGGGATCGAGAAATCGATAATTTTGACTATATATGTGTTGTGAAATTGTGTGATTAATTGTATATTGCTACTAATTATTTTATGCTAATAATTTATCTATACTGAATTATCAGATGGAAAACGCTAATAACGAACCAGTTAACGAGGTTAACCAATCTGAGCAACACCAGGAAGATCAATTTATGACTAGGCAAGATATCGAGAATATCGTTGCTCAAGGAATAGCCAATGCTATTCCAGCAATCCTTGCTGCGGTCCAGAAACCTGTTGAACCTCAACAAACTATTCCTAGTAAACATACTCAAGAAGATAACTTCAGTAATAGTGTAAACAGAGGCAGCAATCATACTATTAACGATAATGATCCACAACAGGCCCCACTCCCTAAGAAAATGAAAGTTGCAACGCCAGGTTGCACTTACAAAGAATTTCTTGCTTGTAAACGAGCTGAGTTCGCAGGCAATGAAGGGGCGACTGCAGCACTGCGTTGGTTGGAGAAAACCGAAGCCGTACTTATGATAAGTAAATGTGCTGAGGAAGATAAAGTCATGTATGCGTCGCATCTTTTTAAAGAAGGGGCGCTAGAATGGTGGAATACGGTACTTCAAGCGAAAGGAAGAAATATGGCCTATGCCATGAGTTGGGAAGAATTTAAACAACTAATGGAAAGAAAATTATGTCCCGAATATGAAAAGAAACAAATGGCGAATAAGTTCCTGAACCATCGGATGATTGATGTAGATTGTCGTGGGTATACTTCGACATTCTTCGAGTATGCGAGAGTAGTACCAACCCTGGCTTCGCCAGAACCGGTGCTTATTTCCCGCTATATTTGGGGATTAATTGGCGAAATCCGTAATATGGTTAAAGCTGCGAGACCTCGCACTATTGACGATGCGGTAGAATTAGCTAACACCCTTACTGACGAGCTGGTACGCACAAGAGAAGAAAACCGGAAGAAGGAATTAGCTCAGAAAATTACCCAAGGATTTCGTGTGGGTAATAATAGTAAATTCAAGAAAAGTGGAACCGGGTAATCTTCTACTCCGCCTTTCTGCAGGAATTGCAGAAAGAAACATTTTGTAAAATGCAATGAAACCTGCAACTTTTGTAAGGTTGTAGGACATCGTGAGGAAGATTGTAGAAAGAAAACCAGGATCTGCTATAACTGTGGAGAAACTGGGCATTACAGACCCGAATGCCCCAAATTGGGCAAACTAGCAGACAACAAAACCAAGATGGCTGACGGAGCTACTAAGAAGAACGTAAGAGCATTCCAGCTGACCACCCAAGAAGCAGAACTCATTCCAGATGTGATAGCTGGTACGTTCCTAGTTCACAACGTTTACGCAAAAATATTATTTGACTCTGGTGCAAACCAAAGTTTTATCAATACTTCATTCTGCCAAGCCCTTAAATTACCTTTGACCAACCTTAGGTAGATTTTTACAGTCGAAACGGCAGATGGAAATTCTGTTAACATAAATAAGGTTTTGCGAGAAGAAAAGATAGAACTCTTAGGTCATAAATTTTCTGCAAATCTGTTACCTATGAATTTAGCTGGATTCGATGTGGTGTTAGGAATGGATTGGTTAGTAGCCAACCATGCTAGAATCCTGTGTGATAAGAACTCCATAGAAATTCACGCACCCACCGGAGAAGTAATTATAGTTACAGGAGATAAGCCACGTAAACCCATGAAGTTCATTTCAGTAATGAAAGTTGCTAGTTATGAACGAAAGCAAGGAGTAGTGTATATGATTTCTGTAATTATTAACACTAAAGGTAAGGAATTTAAGGAAATTCCGGTAGTCTCAGAGTACC
This sequence comes from Helianthus tuberosus, assembly GCA_030545235.1. Taxonomy (NCBI): domain Eukaryota; kingdom Viridiplantae; phylum Streptophyta; class Magnoliopsida; order Asterales; family Asteraceae; genus Helianthus; species Helianthus tuberosus. The sequence continues at coordinate 24,036,860 of CM060400.1, forward strand.
CAGATGTATTCCCAAAAGAATTGCCAGGATTACCACCGGATAGGGAGGTCGAATTTAGGATTCATCTAATTCCTGGAGTTACACCGATAGCTAAGGCACCTTATCGGTTAGCACCTACTGAAATGCTAGAATTGAAAAAGCAGTTAGATGAATTGCTAAGCAAAGGATTCATACAACCTAGTTCCTCTCCTTAGGGAGCTCCAGTGTTGTTTGTAAAGAAAAAGGATGGTTCGATGCGAATGTGTATCGATTACAGAGAATTGAAAAAAGTTACAATTAAGAATCGATACCCATTACCTAGGATTGATGACCTCTTTGATCAACTTCAAGGAGCTAGATATTTTTCTAAGATCGACTTACGCTCCGGATACCATCAATTGAAGGTACAAGAAGAGGACATACCTAAAACTGCTTTTAGAACAAGGTATGATCATTACGAGTTTACAGTCATGCCTTTCGGACTAACGAATGCACCTGCGGCATTCATGGACATGATGAATAGAATCTGTAAACCGTACTTGGATAAATTTGTAATTGTTTTTATTGACGATATACTTATTTATTCCAAAAGTAAGGAGGAACATTGTCGGCACCTGCATGCACTCTTAACTTTGTTAAGAAAAGCAAAGCTTTATGCCAAATTCTCGAAGTGTGAATTTTGGCTACATGAAGTGCAATTTTTAGGATACATGGTGAACCACGAAGGTATTCATGTAGATCCCTCCAAAATAGAAGCCATTACCAAATGGAAAGTTCCGCAATCAGCTATGGAAATTAGAAGCTTTTTAGGATTAGCTGGATATTATAGGCGCTTTATTAAGGATTTTTCTAAAATAGCAGTGCCATTGACTAAGCTAACCTGTAAAACAGTTAAGTTTGAATGGGGACCTAGGCAAGAAGAGGCGTTTAAAATTCTAAAGCAAAAGTTAACAAATGCCCCAATCCTAGCGTTGCCAGAAGGGACTGAAGATTTTGAAGTATACTGTGATGCTTCAAAACTAGGATTAGGATGTGTGCTAATGCAACGCAAGAAGGTAATTGCGTATGCATCAAGGCAGTTGCAAAAGCACGAGGAAAACTATACGACTCATGACTTAGAGTTAGGAGCCATAATTTTTGCCCTTAAGATTGGGAGACATTATCTGTATGGAAGTAAGTTCATTGTCTATACGGATCATAAAAGCTTAAGATACATATTTGGGCAAAAAGAATTAAACATGAGGCAAAGGAGATGGATGGAAATCCTAAGCGATTACGACTGTGATATTCAGTATCATGAAGGAAAAGCAAACGTAGTTGCAGATGCCTTAAGTCGTAAGTATCATGAGAAACAACGGCGAGTTCGTGCTCTGAGATTAAATCTACAATTAGATTTAATAGAACAACTGAAAAATGTCCAAGAAACAGCCATAAAAAATGATGCTGAAGGAATGAAAGGAAGAATAAAAGAATTAGAACAAGGAAATGATGGAATTTGGAGATTCCATAAGAAAAGAATTTGGGTACCTAAGTAAGGAGAATTAAGAGATAAGATTTTAGACGAAGCCCATAAATCTAGTTATACCATGCACCCAGGTAACAATAAGATGTATCAAGATTTAAGAAATAATTTCTGGTGGATAGGAATGAAAAAGGACATAGCTAGATATGTTTCTAAGTGTCTTACTTGCTCACAAGTTAAGGCCGAACACCAGAAACCTTCAGGACTCCTACAACAATTAGAAATGCCTGTATGGAAGTGGGAGCTCATAACAATGGACTTTGTTACTAAGCTACCCAAAACCAGAAAAAGGTAATGACGCGATTTGGGTGATTGTAGATCGATTAACCAAATCAGCTCATTTTCTACCCATGAAAGAAACCTTTAGTATGGAAAGGTTAGCCAAGTTGTACGTAGATGAAGTAGTATCCTTACATGGAGTTCCACTCTCCATTGTATCAGATAGGGATAGTCGTTTCACTTCCCATTTATGGAAAAGTTTCCAAGAAGCAATGGGAACCCGATTAAATTTAAGTATTGCATATCATCCACAAACGGATGGACAAAGTGAAAGGACGATACAAACCCTGGAAGACATGCTCCGATCATGTGTGATAGATTTGGGTGGAAACTGGGACGATCACTTACCTTTGATCGAATTCTCCTATAACAATAGTTATCATGCAAGCATTGAAGCTGCCCCATTTGAAGCACTGTATGGACGAAAGTGCAAAACTCCAGTTTGTTGGGCAGATATAGGAGAAAGTCAATTATCAGGTCCTGAAATTGTGCAAGAAACTACTGATAAGATCACTCAGATCAAGGAACGACTAAAGACTCCTCGAGATCACCAAAAGAGCTATGCCGACAATCGACGCAAACCACTAGAGTTCCAAGTTGGAGACAAGGTACTCTTAAAAGTTTCTCCTTAGAAAGGAGTAGTTCGGTTCGGTAAGAAAGGAAAGCTAAGTCCACGATACGTAGGACCATTTCCAGTAATCCAACGTATAGGACCAGTGGCCTATCGCTTACAACTACCAGAAGAATTAGCTTGAGTACATGATGTATTTCATGTATCCAACCTCAAAAAGTGTCTATCAGACGAATCCCTGGTAGTGCCTCTTCAGGATATAGAGGTAAATGAAAAGTTAAAATTCATAGAGAAACCGCTTCAAATAGAAGACCGAAAGATCAAGTTTCTCAAACACAAGCGATTGGTACTAGTCAAAGTCAAGTGGGATTCGAAAAGAGGACCCAAATACACTTGGGAGCTGGAATCGGAAATGAAGCGAAAGTATCCTCACTTATTTCAATAAATCTCGAGGACGGGATTTTAAATAAGGTGGGGAGGATGTAAGGACTCTAAAAAATGTTCCAATTTGACCCGTAAGTAAAAACCCAAACCCTTGGAACCCTACTATGCATGAAAAGCTAATAAAACAAGAATTGTGGGTTTCAGGCGGGCCGCGTAAGGGTTTGCGTAGCCTTACGCGGGCTGCGTCAATGTAAGGTTTGACCGGATAAGCATTCCCGAGCCACGTGGTGACCAGCTGGCTAGCCTACTCGTGACCAATCAAACCTACGCCTATACTAGGTGGGCACGCGGGCCGCGTAAGCTTTGGCCGATGGGTTACGCGGGCCGCGACAGACCTAAAATTCACCTATAAATAGATCGAGCTACGAGCAGTCCTCTGATGTTGAAAATATTTCACAAAAACAAAGTTCTACTGCCATAATTCGAATATTACTCTCAAATTAGTGAGGTGCTGCTACGATACCGGGTATTAACTCGATCGCTGCTACGATTCAATGTCCGATCGATTGGAACTATCCAATGAATGTTTAAGTGCTGCTCAAATTGGGTTTATACTTTGTCATTCATCGTGAAATTGATGGATGTTTAAGTATTGCACTTTGTCATTCGTTGTGAGGGTTTAATCTCGTGAGTTATCATAAATGCTGTATTAGTTACTAACCTAATTCGTATGCATTGTTATTTACATTAGGTTATCAGGATAATCAGTAGGCTAAACTCCGCCCGCATAAATCTGCAATGTGAGTCATTCTCTTTTTACCAAAATTGTTTTCAAAATCATGTTTGTGTTTAAAAGTTATAATTACAGGGATTAAGTCTTTGTAATCTCCAAATTACAGCCGGTATGTGGGGTTTGTATACATTACTTGATAACCGTCACCATTGGACAACGGGTTAGCCAAGGGGTGATATGACCATAGTCACAGACACCATTAGACAACGAGATAGCCAATAGGTGGTCGAGTGAAAAATACCGTGGGTATATGGTTGATATATGTAGACATTGTAATCGCTCTTAATACTGTAAATTATAACAATGTGTCGTTTTTAGTAAAAAGAATGATTCACCAGTATTTCCCCGCTAACAAAACCTTTTTCAAACATGTTTCAGGTGATTTGTTGTGATCCAAGAAAAGTGCCGCGAAGCACTACAAGCTTAAGGAAGTGGCTCAATATAAATAAAGAAACATGTTTTGTAAAATAAGGATTTCCCAGTGAAATCACTATATTGTAAAATACGGGGTTTTATCCTAAATTATGAAATAAAATAAATCAGGCATTTTCAGCTTTAAAAAGATCCTGCGAAAACCTTCCGCTGTCAACTCAATTAAAATAAATACCACGGGATTTCTGTCTCGCGGCTCCTGAACCGGGTCAAACCGGGCCGGGGGTCGTGACAGGAATCATCCTAACTTTAGGTATGGTAATGCTTCTAACCAAATGAACCCGAATTTCCAATCGGGAAATCAAGGGGGGTATTCGCACCAAACTCGCCAAGGAAGTAACCAAGGGGGTTACCAAAGGAACTACAATCAATGCGGTAATGGGAGTGGCAATTCAAACTCTCAAATGGGTGGTGATGACTCGATAAATTCTACGTTTGATGCACTCATGAATGCTATGAATACCCACACTACTTCAAATCAAGAGATCAAATCCAAAATGAAGAAGGAGTTTGAGGTGCGAGACAAGTCGCACAAGGCGTTGGAAAAGCAAGTGGGTCAACTTGCGGAAGAAATGACTCAAATGCGAGGAAGATGTAACATTCCTATTTTTATCATATAAGAATTATAGGTTTGGTTAAATTTATTAACCACTAGTAACTAGTTTATTTTTAATATAAATATTCAACCTAAATAGTTTTAGACATTATTTTATATAGTTGGTTGAAATATTATATTAATTAATTGGCCTGTATATGGGTGACCTTTCAAATAAAATAAAAGTATATAAAAACTTATATTATTAGACAGGTAGATTACGGGTAAGTTGACTATTAAAAATATGAAGTACCTAGACGGGCCTAGGGATCCTCTAATAAATTAAATTATAAAAATACACTATATTTGAACCTACTCTGTTTTTAATGAAACTTAGACCCAATTGTAGACAAAGATATTCTTGTTCTAATAACATATTCGTTATTTTATAAAACGTTATATTTTACAAGTTATATGCGCCAAATAAGTAAAGCAGTTAAATTAATTATAATATATATATATATAATAAAATAAATAAAAACTCGATTTACATTGAATTCAAATCAATGATACGTGGCCATTTTAACATATACATGCACAACAAATTTCAAAATGGAATTAATGATAGATGATACGTGGAGGGTTGTGCTCAAATGGAAAGTAAAATGAAATTTAACAAGTAAGTTACATAATTCACTATATATATAGCACATATCACTCAAAGAAAGTCTGTTCATATGTTTTCCTCCCTTTTCGATCTTGCTTTCTCTCTCTCTCTCTCTCTATATATATATATATATTATTGTTTATCTCATAATAATAAAGCCATGCCTCGTTTTAAGTGTTGTAATTCCCAATCACCGCTACCCTTTCCGATTGATCTGAGCCCCATAACACATGTCAAGGCTCTGCCTGACTAAGTTCGTTGGGGTTCTGTCTCGGGACATCGGGATAAGGTTGAATTAGGGGTACTATACTTAACACAATTACAAATATATATTTTTATAGCTCAGAAATTATACCCAAAATTCTACCAGGAGGTTTTCTAGTTAAACCCTAAAAGTCACAAAGTGGGTCCATTCTCTTTTCACCGTTTTATTCCCTTTTTATCCCAAACCATAACAACTCTCACCAAAACTATTATTTATTATTATATTTTGTTCACAAGGAAACCTTAGTTAAGACCCCTAAGTAATTCTACATAAACCCTAAAATTTTCAGAACAATCAGAATCAGGATCAGGGTCCCTAAAACTCAGGGGGGGTATTCCCTACTTGATGATTATCCTCATAACTCGTTGTAAAATACGAGATTCTTCGATCCGTCGACTCAGCTAATCTACAAACACACGTGGCAACCCTACAAAGAAATATGACCCGTCGCGCCACGCGACGCCCCCAGGGTGACCCCTCGCGTCACGCGAGGGGGTCAAGTTTCATGTATAAATAGAGGGGATTGGGACTTGAATTCTGGCACTTGAACGATGATAAAATTCGATTCATACACTGAGATATCGTCCAAATACTACAGAAACACACACAATCACAAAACGCTGCCGCAATAACAGGGTATTAACTCAATCGCTGCTACGATTCAATGTCCGATCGATTTAAACTATCTGACAGGATGTTTAAGTACTATCCTTTGTCATTAGTCGTGATTCCGACTGGATGTTTGAGTACCACTCGATCTCGGGGAATACTCTGTCATTCGTTGTGAATCCGATGGATGTTTAAGTGATTGCACTTTGTCATTCGTTGTGAGGGTTTTAATATCGTGAGTTATCGTAAATGCTGTATTAGTTATTTACCTAGTTCGTGTGCACTAGATTACAAGGCTAACCAGTAGGCTAAACTCTGCCCGTATAAATCTCCATGCTTATAATGTGAGTCATTCTCTTTTTATCAAAGTGCTTTATAAATTCTTAAATATTTTTTTAAAGTTATAATTACAGGGATTAAGTTTATGCAATCACCAAATTACAGCCGGTATGTGGGGTATTGTGCACATTACTGCTGTTTTATCACTTTAGGTGGGCGAGCCTAATTAGTGATATACATCACTATTGGGTGATAGGACTCAATAGTGATATGACCATAGTCACAGATCCGGTCGAGTGACAAATACTGTGAGTAGTTGGTTGATATCAGAAACAATGTAATCTCCCTTAATACTGTAAATTATAACAAACGTGTCATTTTAATAAATAGAATGATTCACCAGTATTTCCTGCTGACAAAACTTTTTTAAAACGCGTTTCAGGTAATTATAGTAGATTGGAGTAAGAGATGGATACGGCACTGAAAGGCTTCAAGAAGTGGCTTATTTTATTAATTAAATCAAATTAAGAAATATTGTTTTATGTAATTGGGTTTATCCCTTATTAAAGCTACCTTTGTAAAACATGGGTTTATCCCATCTATTTAAATAAATAAAATACGGTGTTTTCTAAACTCTGATATTTTCCTAACTCACGGTCCTGATGAAATTTCCGCTGCAATATTTTTCAAAATAATCACCGGTACCACGTGGCTGTTCACGGCTCTCGATTCCGTCCAGGGTGGGTCGGGGGTCGTGACAGAAGTGGAGGGAGACTTCCAAGCGACACCGCGATAAACCCGAAGCATCAAAGCTCAAGCACGGGCAATGTGAGGAATGTACACATTAGCACGGTAAGTCTTCTTCCGAATGATGAAAATTGTGGTGTTCAAAGCATTCCATTACCACAATTCGTTGATGGTGTAGTGGAAGATGTAATTGATGAGCCGGAAAGTGAAAATGAGCCAGAAATGATTTCACAAACTACAACTGAAAATATAACTAATTTTTTTTTTTGTGAAAATTGTTTAAATGAACTTAAACCGATTAATGCATCAAAAGTTGAGGAACGGCTCCCACCGAAGGACGAGAGGTGGGAAAATTTTAAGCAAGAAAAAATTAATTTACCGTTACTCGATGACATTAAAAAGGTTCCGGCTCATGTGGAATATTTGAAGGAGTTAAGCATCGAAAAACAGCACAATAAATTACCTGAACCGGTTGATTTGATATCTCATGTTAGTGTCGTTTTATCGAGTGCGCTCCCCCAAAAAGCTCAAGATCCGGGAGATCCTCTTATTCTAATTCAAATTGGAACATTTAAAATTGAGAGGGCGCTCCTAGATCTTGGAGCTTGTGTGAGCATCTTGCCCGGGAGTTTGTATGACCAATATGATTTTGGTCCATTAAAAAAGTTTGATACTCCCGTAGTATTGGCCGATCAGACTCCAAGGCATCCAAGGGGGATGGTGGAAGATGTGATTGTGAAGGTGGATGATTGCTACTACCCAGTGGACTTTTTGGTAGTAGACTATGTTGTATGTGTTGAGGACACCCAACCGATAGTCATACTGGGTAGATCGTTCCTGGCAACTGCTAATGCCATAATAAATTGTGCAACGGGAATGGTAAGCATGAAGTTTGGGGACCGGGAATTAAATTAAATTTAAATGTTTTTCCAAAGTTTACTAACCCACTCGGTGAGGATAAGTGTCCAAAAAAGGACATGAATCCAAACAAAAAGGTATGTGCTATGGTTGGTAGGTTTGGAGAAACAAAGAAGAAGACGGTCAAGAGAAAGAAGGTGAAGAAGTCACCTCAAGAAAAGAAGAAGGAAGAGGAGGTGAGGAAGTTTGGACCGTTTGGCAACAAATGATATGAATCACCGGTAGGTGATTTCGAGGAGTTCGTGGGCGGCAAGCACTCTATTCGACCACCATGAGGTGGTAAGTCAATTGTTATTGTATATTTTTTATAGCTATTTTAAGTTTATCTTTGTAGTCTAGTTTGTGTTGTTGTTGTTGTATAATTTTGTGATTTCGTTTTATTTTTAGTTTTTTTTTTGAATTTGTAGTTAAATGAACTTTGGGGGTGTGTTCCCTATATAACCCTCACGAGACCTACTCGTCCTCCTGAGCTATCGGGAGGTTTAAAAGGGCTTGTTGCATAAGCTAAATGCAACCGTGATTCCTACGAAAGTGAGTTAGGTTTGTTGTTGTTGTACATTATATTTTTCCACATAAATCAAAGTGAATTAACGTATGGTTTGGTAATATTTTCATAAAAGTGGTAGAACTAGGTAACTAACAAATTTTAATGGTTGTGAGAAGCATGCTTCTACACAAAGGTTAAGATTTGTAGGTACATTATGTTCGTGAGACGACCACCTTGTTGAAAGATGAAGAGCACACGAGGAACGAGCGAAAAAACCAGGTGCATACGTTTCTTTTTATCTTTGATTTTTAGTTAGCAAATAAGTGGATTGTATTTTGTATTTTTATTTTCCGAGGTGAAATTTTGGGGAAGGTAGCCGTGTCACATCCCTTGTGCGTTTAAAAAAAAAACTCTAGTTCTTACACATTGAGTACAATGTTGACCTCAAGTGTGGGGATGGGGGAGTAAAAGTGTTTCGATTTTTGACCCGTTCATTTAAACACTACACATTGAGGACAATGTTGACCTCAAGTGTGGGGATGGGGGAAAAATTTCAAAATTTTTTCAGAATGTCTATGTTTGAAGCGATCTTAAAAGCACAAGTAACTAGGTTAACGAGGGATGACACAACCGATTTGGTCTTTTGTCATGGTCAAGTTCGAATTAATAACATGACGGGTATTTAGCGGGTGGTTATTTGGGAATAATCCGCCTAAGAAACTAACATATCATGCATGTCACATATCATACCCTTTATATGTGAGGTTTTGAGCCACTTTTACATCCTAGAACTATATGTTTATTTCTTTGTTTGAGTGGACCATTAGTCACGTATTGTAGAACTTGCGACTTTTGATACGTTTGAGACCATAGACCGAATACAAGAACGAGAATGATTAAGGCATTAGGTGAACCTTTTCCTTTAAAACCATTTATCTATCATTACCCAAATAAATCCTCTAGTCACCCACTTTGAGCCTAAACCTTTCGTTTGACAACCCATTTAGCCCATAACCATTAAACCTTTTCTTTTAAACCCGTGTGATGAAAATTCGATTGTATGATTATTTGATTGTATAGTTGTGTTTGAAAAAAAAAATCAGAAAATGTTACGAAAAATAATGAAAAGGCATTGAGAAAAACACAAAAAGAAGTGTTAGTAGTTGTTGAATAAAAGGCGAAAGTTGTTGCTTCATAGTTGATGTTTATATTTAGTTTTGTTCAGTTTAGTAAGTTGAAATAAAAATCGAATTTTCATCACCTTAGCCACTTTAAATATCCTACTCACTACCCTTAGCCTAGGCCCGTTACAACCCTTACAAAGACCTTTTGACTTGTGCTTAGTATTCGTGTTCGGTGGTGGAGAATGATTGAGTTGCAAGCCTATGCGGGTACGTGTTCTAATCGGTTTTGAGCGATTACTTTTTAAAAGTGCTAATAAATCATGAAAATTAGCCAACTTATAAACCGAGGGGAGTGAACATTGTAAGGGATATGCATGAAATGTGAGTTTCACGGGCGGGTTAATCTTGGATAACCACTTTTACATGATTAATCATTTATTGCTAAATATGTGAAAATTGTAAACAGTTTGAACTTGGGCATGACAATTGACCTTAACCTTAGTCTCGGGAATGGGGAGTGTATTTCTCGTTCGACCCACGTGAAAGTGAAAAACAAATTTACTTGAGGGCAAGCAAACGACAAGTGTGGGGATATGATACATCGTCGAAAACCGGTGATCGTTTGTGCTTAAGTTGATGTTTTTACGTAGTTTTTAATCTTGAATAGCCTACTTTTAATGGGATTTGTGTTTTACAGATCTAAAAGAGTTTAAGGAGCTAATCGGGAGCTAAACGAAGCACCGGGACACGAATTGGGTCAACCGGGATCAAGAAATGGAAAAACAGAAAACAAGTTGGTGTTAACCATGAAGATTGGATGTGTTGTAGGGGATGTTAATGGATTGAAAATGAAGATATTGGAGGATGGCATGATAGAGGGCTGAATTACGAAGACGTGGGCGAAACGGTGAATAAAACAGAGCTATAACGAAGAAGTTATGAAGAAAACAAAAACAAGATTTAGAGGCACCGTCGGCGATGCCCAAAAGGGCCATCGGCGACGCCCCACAGATATGTCCGTCGTGCAAAAAGGTCCGTAGACAGCAAGATAAGCCGTCGGAAGTTTGGCACACCGTCGCCGACGCCCCTTACTGCTGCAAATCGCGAATTTTTAGTTTCCTTGATGTGGGACGAGTTATAACACATTGTTTGACCCATAAACGGGAGTTACACTCTATTTTGAAGTTAGAAACACCTCTTGGAGCCAAGATACACCACTAATTCATCTTCTAATCTATCCATTCGATTGACAATCATTCGATTCGATCATCATCATCATCACTTCCACAACCCTAATCATCATTCACCTTTCCAATCCATTCATCACCATCAATCATTCCAAACCCTAATCACTATTTCCACCACTTCAAGGCTTCAAGATGATGATGTTCAAGCTTCCATCATCCGTTAATCGTGCCTTTTCGACCATGAGCGGCTAATTTCTTAGAGGTTTCACCCCGGTGTAGACTTTTGTAAGATTTAGGGTTTATTATGTGTTGATGTTTGATTTGTGAAAACTTGAATTGCATTTGAATCTTTAGACAATTGTCCTACGTTTGTATTGAATTTACGAATTGTCAAGTGAATGATTAAATTTGACTTTGTGAAACGAATACACGTATTTATGCCTTGTCTTTTGATAGGATTTGTTAGTCCAAGGTAACGAAGTGCATCGTGGTCCGTTGTCTATGACGTTGATAGCGATTGGCACCTAAGCTTTGTGATTGTTGACCTGTTAATGAACTAATTCGAGTAAATCAAATTAAAACGCGTAGTAATCCTAGGTCTTGCATTTGTTAAAACCGGGTGTGAACCTTGGTATTCCATCTTGTTTTATTAATCAAGTTTATTGCAATTGCTTATTTCTCTTAGTTAATTAATCCAGCCCAATTGTTATTCTCATTAAACATCTTTTCAACAAATAAAAATCATAAAAATAAATTAGCAAGCTTCATAAATTGTGACACTCGTTCAAATTCAATCAAGTCCATTCGCAAACCACATACTCTTCGTGGTTCGACCCCTTTCTACTACTAGCTATTTGTTTAGGGTAATTTGGGTATATAAATATTATCTTTGACCGGAGCACGACACTCTGATCAACATGTACCTGGAAATAGATGCTCTCTTACTTTTATCTTTCAGCTTTTCCTTTATTTTCTACTCTTTCTTATATGCTTTCTCTTCAATCATTCTCCACTTGGTCTCCCACATTCTACTAGAGTGAATTTCATATATAAAACATTCTCAAACTACGCGTGGAAATTGTATGGCTTGAACTATATCACACGCATCGAATAGTATTTGACTCTAGAATAATATATCGATATCCTTCTCAGACAGATTAACCAGCCACATTGGATCGTATACTTGAATCGATCTCTATTCTTCTCTCCTTCATGCAATACAATCAACCCCTACATGTTTTTCATCATACTACCACCACTAGAACAATTTATAGAAACATCTAGCTTCTTGTACATGGGGTCACCACATATTTACTCGTTTCCGGATCCATCTCTGTTTGAGATACTTTACGCTGTGGCTCTTGTGGCTTCCAAAGCATGAATCATGTTCTTGCTTGTTTCTTTATAAACATCCACACATGAAATGTATACACATCAGCATCAGGGTTAATCATCTTCGAACGACAAAACTCTTTGATATCCCACCATGGGAACGTCTTTAGATCATTGATTCTTTTGAAATACTAAATGCTATATTCACGTATGATAGCAATCTTTATGATCCTTCAGCAAATAAGCTATACTGATGATGTCACCCATCAAAATCTCTTTGTGTTGTTGATAGAACTTCAAAGGTCGTAAAAACTTACGTTCACGTTTCAGATCTTTGAACCATTTCTTTATATCTTCAGCAAATTCAGCTTCATTGATGATTGCTGCATTTTCCTTTTGATTTTCTCACTTCTTCTATTTCATGATCAAACATTTTAGTGAAGGTTAGAAAGTCTTCATGAATGTTATTTGCATACCTCACCTCTGCATCGTCAACATCATCTTCAATATCGCAAGTTCAGGTGCTTCCGACATTTCGGATCTAGGATAGTGTTTTGGGTAAAGCTATTTGCTGAAGGAACTCTAGTGGAAGATCTACTTCTAGTATGTTCCGTATTAGTAGGGGTACGGAAGAAGTGGGAGTCGTGAGAAAAACTTTTCTAAACGTGGAAAGAATGTGAGGTGATGGAACTGTGGTTAAAAGGGGCATGTAAAAACGAGTGTCTTGGTCCTTATAAAAAGGATGGTAAACAACATGTAAACAATGTTTTGTCAGATGGAGAATCTGATGGTGACATACTGGTTTGCTGTGAAGAGTCTATAGGCTCTTGGGCTATGGATTCTGGTTCTTTGTTTCACGCCTTGTATAGCGGGGAGACGATGGTGAATCTGAAAGCTTGAGACGTTGGAAAGGTACAATTAGCTAACAATCATGTTCTTAATGTTACATATATGGGAGTTGTCAATTTGAAGACTCCATTGGGCACTACTAGGAAGTCACATAATGTCAGGGTAATTCCAGGTTTAAGGAAGAAACTTTTTTCTGTTAGTCAACTGGATAAACATGGACTAGATGTTAAGTTTGGTAGTTGAAAGTGGGAGGTGATTAATGAAAATCTTGTTATAATCTGTGGAAGGAGACACGAATCGTTATATTTGGTTGAGGTACCTGCTATGGGAGTAGCCGTCTCTGTCAAGTATAAAGTCTGTTTCACTGAATCTAGTAAGTGGAAGAGGGTTTAATTTGCAAACATGAACCCTGGTGCTACGGGGATGTCATTTGAATGTGGTAGGGGTCTAAGCTAATCCGAGGATTTGGTGATAGTGGGAGTATGGGTCATGTTCCGGGTACAATCCTAAAGAGTCCTTTGGTTTTGAAGACGAAGGTTCCGACTGAAGAAAAATGATTTCCTGGAAATAGTTTGCATAATGTGGAGAGTGGTATTAATTCATGGTGTATTTTGGAGCTGGTGGATTGTGCAAGCTAGTTTAGACAGTGAATTGGTTAATGGCGGTTTTAGTCACGACTGGGTCTAGTAAGACTGTTTGGTTGGAGCTCGAGGGAGCATTAACTAGTCTCTTACGTAGTTGCTAAGAGGGGTGGTTGCAACTAGGTGGATATGACTGGAGTCTTTGCTTGTTCTTGGGAACTAGAGGCTTTGAGGACTGGAGTCTTGGCTTGTTCACGGAACTGAAGGCTTGGAAGACTTGAATTTAAAGATGATTGAAGCTATTGGTGATCGGTTTATTTGGATGGACTTTGTGGCCTTCGAGTGAGAGATTGTTGGGTTTGTAGACTTTGGAAACCGACCCTAATTATGTTATTAGGCCCCACTTAGTTAAACCGTTGATTACGTAGTTAATCTTAATGTTGATGCATTTATATGGATACGGCTCGTTTCGGTTCGCCCACACTACGAAGTGAAGACTGAAGCGATATCCTCCATTGTGTCTTGGTGTGATCTCAACTTTGTACGTGACAAAGAACAATTGCACATGAGCAATCTGTTTGATGTTTGAGTTACTGTTGCTGTTGTGTGTGTTATATGCATGTCTGCAAAGTGTTGTTGCTGCCCATGTTTCACGAAGAACCCAATATACACGAAGAACCTACTTCTGCTGAAGAACTGTTCTTAGCGAAGTACCATGTCCGAAGAACTATACTTCATGGAGTTTGCTGTTTGACTGATCAATATTCACGAAATACTAGTCTTTCGTGAAGCCCATGTTCTTCGTGGGCTTCATGTTGGGCCCAATAGGTTCTTCGTAAGTTGTGGATAGGTTTGAGTATAAAATGCAGCAGGTTGCAAACAGATAAGAGAGAGCACACAAAGAGAGAACACAGTGAGTTTGTATGAGTTTTATCTTGTCTTATCCTTTGTAAACAAACTCTTTGGTATAATACATTTGAGCTTAAAGTTGAATCCTTGTCTTTTATATTGTGTTCTTTGCTCGTTTTGAATACCCGTTTGGATTCCGTACTTGCGGGTGTTTTTGATAACAAGGAAAGGTGTTCTAGATCCTGCTCTAGTGGACCTACACTTAATCTTGTTCTATAAATACATATGATGTAATTGTAATCTCGTGTAAATAGTTGTGAGAATCTAATAAAAGCGAAACCTTAGTTGCAACCCATGGACATAGGTTATCTTGATGGAACCACGTAAATTCTCGTGTATTTTTTTCTATTAGTGTATGTGTATTTTGTTTCACTTCCGCTTAATCCTACTCTGATCGGATACTACACTGGCAAGAGGCCTTTGTTTAGTTGAATGAATGTTCCCTTTTTTGCTAAATAAAAAGTTAGTAGTGGCAGATGATAATGATAATAGTTGTTATTTCCTTGAATAAAGCTAAAGAACATGAAAATGATGATGCGTATATGACCTATTTTTAATCTTAATGTCTTAAAGTTATTTTTTTCTTTTTTATTTCATTAATTTGACGCGTTTACAACAACCAAGAAACGAACAAACATAGTTTATGTAAAATTTAGGGAAGAACTGTTCGTTTATGACATTTCCTTGGATAAAAGCGTGAAAAGTCGAAAAGATAGAACAAAGCTTTGTTCAAATATAGAAAAGCTTATTGTCACCTAACATAATCACCTAAAACACCTATTGATGGACTATTTAGCTCTGAGGTTTTCTTTTCTCCCTTTTTTAGAGTTTTAAGCATAGTTTTATATTAAAATTTAGGGTTAATGGATTTAAACACCCCCAACTATGGCCATTTGGCCGATGGCACTCTCAACTTTCACTTTGTCTTAGACCACTCCCAACTTAACACATCGATTGTCATGGCACCCCCTCGTTAAATATTCTCTAACCAGGTTAGTAAAATGAGCCTATGTGGCAATTTAATCTGATGTGGCATTTCATACGTGGCATACATGAGCTTATGTGGAACATCCCTGGTTCGATGAAGTTTATAATCCCCAAAAATCATAACACTTCACTCAACCCAAGATAATATCATATCAGAAGCTCTCAAGTTCATCAAAGGTGATCAATGGCGATCAAACCCTAATCTGATCGAGGTAAGTTTTCTCTCAAATATTTCTGGTATTGTTCACTGATTGCACTGATGGAGGTTATCGATGTGATGCTATGGTATGGTGGATCATTGGATTTTAGTTTTGATCAACCTCAATATATTGGAGGTGAATCTAAGTTGATACGTATGGATGTTGATCACTGATATTCGCTAATTTACACATATTTTAGTCCCCCGTTTTACCCCTATTTTATGCGTTTTCGGCCGTAAAACCGTCATTCGGATGCTTAATCATCTACACTTTTGTTTACAGGCCTAAAACAGACAAGATGATGGCGAAAACGAGGACTTTCCGGACAAAACGACGAAGCTGCGAACATTGTGTTAGAAAAACTGACCTGGGCGTAAGGAACGGTCATGCGACCTAATGCACGACCGTGCATCTCCGACAAATGGAAGCTAGTCCGGCGATGAACGAGGGTGCGACTCAGCGTGCAAGGAAATCAAGGCCATCCTTGTGATGTACGGGCGTTCCATGTTTTGCACGCCATGCGGATCCGATGATCCAGCCAAACCTCGGAACTGAACGACCAGTGTGACTAGGCGTGCAACAAGAACCCGGAACCGAACGACCGTGCCATCTGAAGAACGGTCGTGCGAGACCGAAGACCAGTCAAGATCTGTGACGTCATGCAGTATGGTGCACCATACCTCAATAATTGCTTAAAGTGAACGGTTGTGCAACAGGACGCACGACCGTGCAAAACCGAAAAAATATAAAAAACTTGCAGAAACATTCTGCTCGTAACTCTGGAATTTTGGAGAGCAATTCAGGCGATTTTCAGGCTCCGGAGGCTTCTGCTTTCACCCAGATTCAAGCCACATTGTCCCGTTTAGCTCGATTACTATCCGGATTCTTAATCTTATGCTTGTTTATGGTTTGGTTTTCTAATCTTTCCGTGATTTTGTTAATCTTTCAAGCATTTAGATTAATGTTTATGTATTATTGTAGCCTTTGGGCAAAAACACAACAATCCCTTGCTTGATTGTAACCATTAGTACGTTAATCTTTGTTTGTAATGTCATTTTGAAGTGTTTTCTATGTTAATCTTTGATGATTAGTTTGCAACCTTGTTATTGATATTGATTTCTTGATTATAAGTAATTGTGTTAGATGATTGGTATTTGGTTAGTTAAGATAGTTGAAAAATGAAGCTTAATTAATCTTGTATTAGTAAACTTTGAACTTGGTTAACTAGTTTATCTTGGTTTAAATGTGTGCATCATGATACTAGAAATGGTTAGTGATTTAATAAAATGTAATTATTGTTAATCAATAAATTCTTGCCATGTTTGTTAGCTTAGTTAGTAGTTTAGGCCAAAATTGCTATCTTGGTGAATTTATGTGTAAGATTTGTAAAATGAACTCGGTTGTGATTTAATCTAGTTTATGCTTGTCTCGGTGGTTGCATTGTGTTTATCGGTGTCGCTTTCCTTGATTAAGTGCGGTTAGAAAACTCCTAACGGATGACTAACTTATTTTTAAGAGATTTTCATAGACATTTATCAATTGCACGTTAAAGAACGATTTTAGTTGGTTAAAGTGTGTTTATCGTTTTAGCTTTCCGAATGATTGTCATGTTAGGATTCCCGAAAGAGATACTAATTGTCTTAAAATGGAAAATTGATCAAATGCTTCTAGTGCCAAAACCGACTTAGTTGACATGCTTTGGTTGTGTATTAAGCAAGGCTATTTATCTATTTTCTATTATGTTTTTATATGTATTTGTTTACGCTTACTTTAGTTTAATTAAAATCATACAACTTATGTTTTTACCGATAGTTTAGTGACAAAGGTCTAGTATTATTTCTCCGCCCATTTCCTTGGATCGATACTTGGTTCTTACCGATACTTTACTACATATATGACGGGGTACACTTGCATTTTTCGTGTGTGTTTTGATGTTAAAGTAATAATCACTTTTATAAATTTAAAACCGAATCGTGTGTTTATTCATGATAAAAATATGTGTAGTCGGCATACGTCAAGTTTTTGGCGCCGTTGCCGGGGAAATGGCGAGTTTTAGGAACGACCCGATTCATTGTGTTATTGGCGTATATACTTGTTAATATTTGTGTATACTTTCTTGATTATTTATTTGTTTATTTATTTGTTAATATTTCTTGCTTTTATTTCATTTGTTCTTTTTCCAAGTCATTTTTTTATACTTGTAAATTTTTGTTCTATTCATTTATTTTATCCAGATTTATTATTTATTTATTCTTTGAATTTTCGGCTTTGAAAAATCATTTTTATGCTAGCCGATTCGATTATTTTATTGTGTTGATTTTTATAAAAATTTCGGGCCCATTTTCGGATTTTTTATAAAATTTTCAGCCCATTTTAAATAATATTCTGTTTTTTTTTTCAGCAAAAAAAAAAACAGATAATCTACATGAAGGAACGTACCGTGCGAAGTAGGGTGTGAAATCGTGCGAAAAACCGTGCGAGCTGTTGCACGACCATGCGAGAGGCAGGGGCAGTTTGGTCTTTTTCACATTATAAAAACCCCCATCTACTTCAAAACCCTTCATTCGCGAACCCTAACCATCTGCGGCCGTTCCAGAGAGACATCACTTCAAATCGCACGGTTTTTCGCACGATTTCACACCCTACTTCGCACGGTACGTTCCTTCATGTAGATTATCTGTTTTTCCGCTTTCTAGGGTAGATTCATCCGTTTCTTCAAGGATTTTTAGGGTTCTCTTCATAAATACAAACGAAACCCTAAGCCTTGTTTGAATCGTGCGTATCGTGAACATCCGGTGAATTTTCTGACCCTGTTTATGTAAAAACTTGTTGATTTGTGAAAAATCGGGCTAACTTAGAGGCTGGGTCAGAATCTGCAGAAAAACGTTGTCACACGGTCGTTCCTTTATGGAACGGTCATGCCATTCCGGATGTTATCGATATTTTGCTTGATGGTCGGTGTTGCACGGTTGTGCCGTTGGTCGCACGCCGTGCAGTTCCGACAGATTTGGGCCACTGGTGCTTGTTCTCGATGACGCACGACCGTGCGACTCGTCGCACGCCCGTGCCACAGGCCCAGATCAGATTCACAGACTCTTCATAACTGTCTGCTCAGCTGTTTTCGGTTAAAATTTTTCCTGATCCCATCTTTCTAACGATTTATCTCATACAGATGGACCATCATTTTATGCAATTTGATCCCGAAAATGAGCGAGAAGCTCTTTGCATTCCGAGACGTGATGCCTTATGGGCAAGGCGAGGGCAATTCGGAGTCCCTAGGTGGTTGGATTGGGAAGTTATGGGGGACTTAAACCAGAGTGACAGACTTGACAACATGCTCACTTACCCACTTGCCCGTTTAATATCTATCAACCGACCCGTCTACCGTGAGCTGACAATAGAGTTCTTCTCTACATACGCCTATGAAAAACCAGTTGCTCATAGAACGCCCAAATTCTGCCACAAGGACCAGGTTACTTTCAGGTTGGGTAGAAAATGGAACACTTGGTCGGTTGGTCGATTGGCTAGGAAGCTCGGGATCTACACAATAGATGACATGGACTCTGATATCTTCACGGATCAGTTCACTTTTCCATCTGATGCAGCACGAAACCATTTTTGGGCTGAAAATGCTATAGGTGATCCTTACGACCCAAGAATGTCTAAGGCTTCGAGATTGAGAGACCCTTTGGTGCGAGTGATGCATCATGTGTTTAGCCACACAATTTGCGGGCGCATGGACAGTCTTGGGAACTGTCCAACACCAGATTTGATTTTTCTCTATGCGCTGGTTGAGAAAGCACCTATCAAGCTAGCCGCGAGGATGGCTGGATACTTTGTGAAGTGCTCAGGACGGAAACCCAACAGTGAGATACATGGCGGTCAGTATGTGACTGAAATAGCCTACAACTTAGGCTTGATGACTGATGAGGTTCTTGCGAGTCTCACTCTGATAACCGAGGGTGTTTATGTTGACATTAGGTCACTGAAGGCGATGGGAGTGATTGCTGAGTTGCCTCACGGGGATAGGTTGAAGGGGTTAAACAACGAGGTCTGGTACCCGTTGCCTCCAGCTGTGCAGGAAAATGAGGATGTAGAAATGGGGGAGCAGCATGATGAGCAGCATGTACCACATCCACCGACACCACCACATTCGCCGCAGCACCATGATTTCCACCAGCATCAGGAGTGGCCAGAGTTTTACCAGCAGTTCCAGCAGATGCGAGTTACGCAGGAGCAGCATGGGACTTACATAGACCAGATTAGGACTAGCCAGGACCAGATCCGGGCTAGTCAGGATCAGCTCAGGGCCACTCAGGATCAGCTTAGGCAGAACCAGGATAGTTTGTATCAGGGGGTGAGTGCTGGATTTTCATACCTATTCGGGGAGATGCATCATGCATATCCCGACTACTTTTAGCATCCCCCACAATTCCCACCGTGGAACCCTCCTGGTTATGGCGATGCGGGCCCGTCCTTCACGAGAGACGATGATGGTGATGACGAGTAGGAGGCTGTGGTGTTGACAGTTGATGGTTGTTTTTATTTCAGTACTTTTTATTTTGGGGTGTTCATTTTGCGTTATATTTCAAACACCCTCGGATTGTATTTCATTTTCAGAAAATTTACTTTATGTCTTGTATTTGTTTGGATTGTAGTACTTCTATTTATGTATATTATGGTTTATTTATGTTTATTCTGTTTCTGTTCTGTTTTAGTGTACATATGACATACTTGCAGATCCGACATATCTTGGACTAGAGCACATGACAGATACGGCTTTGGAAGTCTCGTTTCATCAGACATCATCTTGAGGGGAGTACTATTATCCTTTTCTCTATATTTCGGGTCTCGCATTGGGGACAATGCGAAGTTCAAGTGTGGGGAGGGGGTTAACTTTGTTAACTTTGTTTGTCCTCTATATATAAAGAAAATCAGAAAAATCTTTTAAAAAATACCTGTATCTTGTATATATTTTAGTAAATAAACCGGTTGGTTGTGTTTTAGAAAGCTTCGGACTTGATAAAAACTCGACAAGCAAAATATTTTTGAAAAAGGAAACCGGAAAGCGTGACAAACAAAGAAAGACTTGCGTGATAGTTTTCACACTTTTACCCATTCCTTCCGTTACGTGAGCATATTTGAGCCTTGATATTGTTATATATTTGTTCATTTCGGATATAGGAGTGAGCCGGATGTTATGTGTAATTTAGAACTTGTCACTAGTATGCTTGTTAAGACCATGAACTTGCGGAATTGTGTAGAAGTGATAGAGGCACTTAGATTACCCCTTTGTTGTAAACCTTGTTCTTTGTGTTGTGCTTCCCGTAAACCTTACATTACCCTTTAGGATTAACCATGTCGAGCCTTCCCGTTTACCTTTGTTTACCCACATTATCGCCCACTTAGCCAAATTTAGCCTTTTTATGTTTTAAACCCTTTTGTGTTGAAACTCGGACAAAATAATCGTTTAACTAGCGTTTGTTGTAGTTTATTGTAGTTTATTGTTTATTATATATCTAGTTTCTTGAAAAAAAAACAAAAAAACACCCTAAAATAGGGTGAAGTCGACGAAAATCGAGCAATTTTGAATGCTTAAATGTTAAAATATAGTTGATGAGCTCGATTGCGCAATAGTCGCCTTTTTAAGGCATTTGTATGTATAGTTGTATTGTTTGTTGCTAGTTAAACGCTACTACCAAGTTTTAACCATTTTCGCCACTTTAAATATCCATTTCCATACCCTTCTCCCAAGCCTAACGTTACAACCCGTAAAGACCTCTTGATTTACACTTTTTTCGCATGTTAGTTGGTGGAGACGAGATCTTATGACAAGCTTATGATATTACACATTTCATTGACGAGGCGTTGAGTGTTTGCACGTACACATTTTATGTATGTTTCATAAATAAAACCGAGTGTGTGTGAACATTGTGAGTTGTGTGAAGATTAACATGTTGAGTCAATTAAATGTGAAGTCACGGCTTTTTGGTTGTCGCTATATATTTGCATATGCTTGTTGGGTTTGAGTCTTTAGATGTTGTCTTTCGAAAAACCGACTAACCGTTTGTAGTAGTTTCAATAAAATATTGTGTAAATTATCGTTATTGTTTGATTCTATCTTTTATTGCATTTTAGTTTAGCTTGCTTGAGGACAAGCAAGGTTCAAGTGTGGGGAGATTTGATATTCGCTAATTTACACATATTTTAGTCCCCCGTTTTCCCCTATTTTATGCGTTTTCGGCCGTAAAACCGTCATTCCGATGCTTAATCATCTACACTTTTGTTTACAGGCCTAAAACAGCATACCAGACAAGATGATGGCGAAAACGAGGACTTTCCGGACAAAACGACGAAGCTGCGAACATACTGTTAGAAAAACTGACCTGGGCGTATGGAACGGTCGTGCGACCTAATGCACGACCGTGCATCTCCGACAAATGGAAGCTAGTCCGGTGATGAACGAGGGTGCGACTCAGCGTGCAAGGAAATCAAGGCCATCCCGGTGATGCACGGGCGTTCCATGTTTTGCACGCCGTGCGGATCCGATGATCCAGCCAAACCTCGGAACTGAACGACCAGTGCGACTAGGCGTGCAACAAGAACCCAGAACCGAACGACCGTGCCATCTGAAGAACGGTCGTGCGAGACCGAAGACCAGTCAACATCTGTGACGTCATGCAGTATGGTGCACCATACCTCAATAATTGCTTAAAGTGAACGGTCGTGCAACAGGACGCACGACCGTGCGAAACCGAAAAAATATAAAAAACTTGCAGAAACATTCTGCTCGTAACTCATGAATTTTGAAGAGCAATTCAGGCGATTTTCAGGCTCCGGAGGCTTCTGCTTTCACCCGGATTCAAGCCCCATTGTCCCGTTTCACTCGATTACTATCCGGATTCTTAATCTTATGCTTGTTTATGGTTTGGTTTTCTAACATTTCCATGATTTTGTTAATCATTAATGTTTATGTATTATTGTAGCCTTTGGGCAAAAACACAACAATCCCTTGCTTGATTATAACCATTAGTACGTTAATCTTTGTTTGTAATGACATTTTGAAGTATTTTCTATGTTAATCTTTGATGATTAGTTTGCAACCTTGTTATTGATATTGATTTCTTGATTATAAGTAATTGTGTTGGATGATTGGTATTTGGTTAGTTAAGATAGTTGAAAAATGAAGCTTAATTAATCTTGTATTAGTAAACTTTGAACTTGGTTAACTAGTTTAGCTTGGTTTAAATGTGTGCATCATGATACTAGAAATGGTTAGTGATTTAATAAAATGTAATTATTGTTAATCAAGAAAGCTTGCCATCACGTAAGGACCTTAACGGGTTAAATGGTGTCGTTATAAATTCTTGCCATGATTTGTTAGCTTAGTTAGTAGTTTAGGCCAAAATTGCTATCTTGGTGAATTTATGTGAAGATTTGTAAAATGAACTCGGTTGTGATTTAATCTAGTTTATGCTTGTCTCGGTGGTTGCATTGTGTTTATCGGTGTCACTTTCCTTGATTAAGTGCGGTTAGAAAACTCCTAACGGATGACTAACTTATTTTTAAGAGATTTTCATAGACATTTATCAATTGCACGTTAAAGAACGATTTTAGGTGGTTAAAGTGTGTTTATCGTTTTAGCTTTCCGAATGATTGTCATGTTAGGTTTCCCGAAAGGGATACTAATTGTCTTAAAATGGAAAATTGATCAAATGCTTCTAGTGCCAAAACCGACTTAGTTGACATGCTTTGGTTGTGTATTAAGCAAGGCTATTTATCTATTTTCTATTATGTTTTTATATGTATTTGTTTACGCTTACTTTAGTTTAATTAAAACCATACAACTTATGTTTTTACCGATAGTTTAGTGACAAAGGTCTAGTATTATTTCTCCGCCAATTTCCATGGATCGATACTTGGTTCTTACCGATACTTTACTACATATATGACGGGGTACACTTGCCTCTTTCGTGTGTGTTTTGATGTTAAAGTAATAATCACTTTTATAAATTTAAAACCGAATCGTGTGTTTATTCATGATAAAAATATGTATATACGCTCACACGTCAATCACATTGCATACTTTGAGTTGTTAGAGTATGCAATGGATACTGGGTGTTATGAAAGTAGGGATTTTTACATGTATGGATTAAATGCTGATACTGGTGAATTCAAGATTTTTGGGAATGATAATGATGTTATGGAGATTGCATTAAAGGCTCGAACATGGTCTGAACCATTCATGGAGGTATTTATTCAAGTCTGTCCAATTACCCATGAACAAGAAGTCCAATTCAGGTCCCAGCCTAGTAAACCCCAAGCCCAATCTTATTCACCACCTAGTAAACCACAAGCCCAATCCAGTTCCCAACCCATTAAACGAAGAGGCCGGCCCAAAAAACTTGTAATCTAGTCCAAAAAGAAAGTAGTCCATGTCAGTAGAGTGAGTAGGGCATCTGACAAATGTGGTAACCCTCCTGTACTTGAAGTCCCTAGATCTGGATCCACTGCCTCAGGAAAGGAGGCTGTTGCTGATAAACCAGTTGGTTTGAATAATCAGCCTAGTGTAGAAGAGGCTACATGGGCATTTGATTTGGATGAGGAGTCTATTGTTCAAGAGGGTGTATCGAAAGAAACAGATGGTTTGCAAAAGAAGCCTATTGGAGAAGAGGTGTTAGTGGAAGAAGGGAGTGGTTTTGATAAGCAGCATAGTGTAGAAGAGTGTGCAGATGAAGATGACAATGAAGACAGTGACTATAAAGCTGACTTAACTGGGACAGAAGAGTCAAGTTCAGATGAAGATGATGGTTTTCTTGAGGATGGTAATGAAGATGAGGTTCATGATGAAATAGCTTTCTCAGATTCAGACAGAGAAGATACTGAATGGAGACAGTCACAAGATGCCATTAAACGAGCTAATAAGGATGAACTTGAAGCTAAAAAGAAGTTAGTTGAACAGTGTACACCTTATGAAAAAGAAGGTAAGTTGAGTGAGTCTAATGATGCAGGGATTACACATGTAGATGGATACAGTAGTTACGAGGAATCTGATGGTGATGTTGCTACTCCTGGTGAGAGTGAGGATGATGATATAAGAGGTAAGAAGTACAAAGAAACTGCTCCAAGTGTAAATGAACAGACCAACTGGAAAAAGTTTACATGGAAAGTTGGAATACGGTTTGCATCAAGGGATCGTTTTAAGGAGGCAGTGAGAAGATATGCTGTGACTAACGGCATGAATCTGATCATTGCAAAGAGTGATAAAAAGGAATAAGGTCATTTAGCTGTGAAGTGTGTACCAGGGTGTCCCTTCTATCTATATTATTCACTAAACAAAGCCAAAGAGTGTTACATGATTAAAAGTGTGAAGAACAAACACAACTGCCAGAGAAACATGATCAAGAATAGACAGCTAACTGCCAAGTTCTTAGGGGATGAGTTCCTTCCTTTGTTCAAGGCCAAGCCAAATTGGTCTGCTAAGGAGATTCAAGCAGCAGTTAAACAGAAGTTTAAGGTAATTATTACTAAGTGGTTAGCTTACAAGGCTAAATCAAGTGCACACAAGAAGCTTCATGGTTCAATGAGAGATCATTACAGTAAAATTGGTTCTTACCTGGAAGTTCTAAAGAAAGCAAATCCATCATCAACCTTTATGTTAGAAACTGCTCCACCAGGTTTCATTAATCTAGATCCAGAGGCCACATCTGAAACATTCTTTAGACTGTTTGTTTGTTTTGATGGAGTCAAAAAAGGATTTTTAGCAGGATGCAGGAAGGTATTGTGCTTAGATGGGTGTTTTCTTAAAACATTCCTTGGAGGGATGTTGTTAACAGCTATGGGAAGGGATGGTAATGACCAAATGTTTCCTTTGGCATGGGCAGTAGTTGAAGGAGAAAATAATGAGAGTTGGGAATGGTTTATGGATGAGCTTAGGCAATGTTTAGGAGTAACTGATGATGGTGAATCATGGACATTTATATCTGACCAGCAAAAGGTAGATCTCCCTAACCAATAATTTGCTTATTCATCACTTATCTATGACACTGTTGTATTTTTTTTGCAGGGTCTGTTGAATGCTGTTGCAATGGTATGGCCAAAGGCAGAGCATGGAAACTGTGCAAGACACATCTATGCTAACTGGCACAAAACATACAAAGATGAAGAGTTGAAGGAGCTATTTTGGAAATCAACTAGGGCCTATTGTGAAGCTGATTACTTGCAAACCATTGAAGAGATGAGGACCATAAACCCTGACGCATTAGAGGCCTTACTGAAGCAAAATCCCAATTGGTTCAACAGGTGCTATTTGAACACTCACACAAAATGTGATGTTATAGTAAACAACATGGCAAAAACTTTTAATGGCTTTATCATCAATGCAGGGTCAAAACACATTATACACATGTTAGAGGACATAAGGATTCAGGTCATGAGTAGGCTGGTTACTAAAAGAACAGAAATGAGTGCCAGGGATGTTGTTATATGCCCTAAAATCCAAGAAAAGCTTGATTTTTCAAAACAGGGTGCATATAGATGTGAGGTGTATCCCTCATCATACCATGTGTTTCAAGTCAGGGATTTTGATGATGTTTCAGTTGATCTAGATAATAGAACATGCACATGTAGGAAATGGGATTTGAGGGGGTATCCATGTAAACATGTTTGTGCAGTAGATGGGTTTTAACATAAAAATGCAGAAGAGTTTGTTGATGTGTGTTACCACAAAGACACATATATGAAGGCTTATGAATTCTCTATCCCTCCAATACCTAGTGAAAGGTATTGGCCCAAGATTCACCACCCTATGGATCCACCACCAATAAGATCTCAACCTGGGAGGCCTAAGAAGAATAGAAAGAGGGATCCTCATGAGGATCCAAAGAGACCAGGGAAACTTACCAAGCATGGGGTGATAATGACTTGTGGTAATTGTGGGGGTAGAGGTCACAACAAGAGAAAATGTACTGAAGTAGGAAATCAGCAATCTACTGCAGGTGAATGACTTGTTTTAGTGACAGTTGTATGTGTATATTGTAGGATTTAACTCCTTTTGATTTTTATATTGTAGGGTCTGCTCAAAAGAGAAAAAGGGGACCCAAAAAGTCAAGCCAGAAGTCAACTCAGCAATCTGCTCCAGTAGGTTCACAAGGAACAACTCAGCAATCTACTCCAGTAGCTTCACAAGGAACAACTCAGCAATCTACTCCAGTAGCTTCACAAGGAACAGCTCAACCATCTACCCAGGAGGGAAGCAAAATTTCAAGCCTGAAGTCAACTAAAAATTCAACTGTCAAGTCAACTGTCAAATGGAAAGGGAACATATAAGGCAGCGGTTAAAACTCTCTAGGATAACTTGTGGTCTTTATTTGACCTTTATGTGGTCTTTATGACCTTTTTGTGTTGTTGGCTGTTTGGACAACTTTAAGTGATGTAATAACTCTCTAGGATAACTTGTGGTGATGTTAAAACTCTTTAGGATAACTTTTGTTGATGTTATAACTGTTGGTTATGTAATGGTATAAGTCTTTGTTATGGTCATTATGCATTAAACTGATTGGTCATTATACTATGCAGTTTTTGTCATTACACATTGCAGATTTGGTCATTACAGTTTGGACAAATGGACTTTTGACCATTGATTGGTCAAGATACACAGATTTGGTCATTAAAGACTACATGTGTTTGGAGTTTTGACCATTGATTGGTCAAGATACACAGATTTGGTCATTACAGCTTGCAGCCAACAACAGTAGATGTGCAGACCCATTTTGTGCACTACAGTTTAAAGACATTCCACTTTTGGTCATTACTCATTGAACTTTTGGACATATGCAGTCATCATCATTACAGATGTGCAGCTATATGTGCAGACCATTTAGAGGTATGTTTCTTGTTATATCATGACTTTTGACATTTGTTGGTCAAAATACAGTTTGGATATGTTGACTAATCTAGTAATATCAATACATGTGCAGATATATACAATCAAGGACTAGGATTTTGCATTAAATTTCATCAAAAGTATACAATTACAACAAGAACACAGTTCATACTACCTAAACATATACAACACTATGCTAATGGCAATAAACAAGGTTAACACATAATGCTTGTTCCATTTCGACTCTGTTCCAGATATCTTTGCTTTCAACCACCTATTCTCTTCTTCTAAGAGCTTATTCTGTAAGACCATGTTTTCATATTTCAGGTCTTCAGCACTGAACCTGCCCTGGGATGCATGTTGGTTGAAAATTTTGTCGACATCTTCTTTCCATAAGAAGAACTTGCAGTCTGATCTCTGCAAAAGCCAACAACACTGCAGTTAATCAATCAATTCAATTCAAGCAACATACTTGGAGTTAAGGTAGAACATACCGACCAATGAGAGCATCCATAAAATTGTTGACCTTGCCGCACACTTTTCCGTCCAACAACTCGAACAACTGCTACAACATCATGATGGCAGTACACATTACCCTCCAAATCAACCTTAAACAATTTAGGGTTTCTGGATACTGTGGATGAAGACGTAGAAGAGGAGCTCATTTTGATTCAAGATTAGGGCTTGTTCTTCACGGAAATCGACCGGATCGTATGTTGATGATGGATTTGCTCCAAGGTGCGTCTGATTTTGTTATGATTTAGGATTAGGGTTTACAGAATGAGTTTGTTAGGGATTGGGGGTTTTAAAGAAGGTGAATGAGTATACTTGACACGTATGAAATGCCACATCAGATTAAATTGCCACATATGCTCATTTTACTAACCTGGTTAGAGAATATTTAACGAGGGGGTGCCATGACAATCGATGTGTTAAGTTGGGAGTGGTCTGAGACAAAGTGAAAGTGAAAGTTGTGAGTGCAATCGGCCAAATGGCCATAGTTGGGGGTGTTTAAATCCATTAACCCTAAAATTTAAAAGAGTTGTTAAAATAAACAATGTGGAATATTTACTTTTTGAAAATAGATACTTTTTTTTACTTTTCTAAAATAGACTCTGGCTAACTTTATCCGTCTAAACATCAATTTATGTGCTAAGCCTCATATGTTGATTTCTGATTAACCTAAACACTTTAAGAAGTTGAAAAAGTGTATTTATTTTAAAAAAAGTCTTAATCAACAATTCAATATTGTCTATTTTAGTAATTTGCAGAATTTGTATTGATAAAACTTTTAATATATTATAGAGTAAATTACTGTTTTGGCCCCTAAGGTTTAGCCAGTTTAACCATTTCAGCTCAAAAAGAAATCTTTTAACATATCAGACCTCGAAGTTGCATTTTATATCGGTTTTGGCCCCTAACACTAACTTTGTTACTTTTTTGCAGTTAAGTATAAGGGTAATTATGTCATTATATACACTGTTTTTTATAATTACAAAATTCTTTTAATATTTAAGAGATTATTAATGCAATAATTCAATTTTTTTATTATTTCATTATTTTCATGATATTATTATTTAACAAAATACGTTTTAAATATACAAATAAATATGTAGTTTATTAACCGTTTGTTTTTATAAAAGTTGTTCTAAAAATAATTTGTTTTTTTTTTACATTTTATTTAAACCATCAATTGTTTTTAAAATTGTTACTTTTTAAACCATTTGTTTTCTTAAAATATTTCTTTTCAAATTCGTTTGCGTTTTAAAGTTTTTTAAACACTTCATTCTATACCAATCTTTTTAAAATCATTTATTTTTTAAACATTTTAAACAACTCACTTTTTTAAGTTGTTTATTTTTTAAATTTTACAAAACGACGTGTATAAAAAAACAAAAGAAATGTAAGATTTGAAAAAAAAAGAAACATTCCAATAAAAAGTTTGCAAAATATCTTTCATTTTTCAAACTTTTTTTTAAAATTGTTTATTTCTTTTTTAAATCTTCCATTTCTTTAGACAGTTCGTTTGTTCAAAATTCATTATTTTTTAATCTTTTGTTTATTAAATTCATACGTTTTTTAGTACCTTACACCTGTTAACTTATTTTTTCACGGTTTGGTTTTTTTATAAACGTCCTTTTTTAATATTCCATTTTTGAAATCGTTCATTTAAAATCATTTAAAATCAATCGTTTTTAAATTTCTTCGATTTTGAAATCGTTCATATTCTGAAGGTCTTTTTCCTAACGACTCTAAGTAAACTAAATACAAAGTTTTAAAATTAAACGATTCTAAAAGAAATGGTTTAAAAAGAAAGGCCTTTAAAAATTAACTACTTAAAAAGGTGAGTTGTTTAAAAATGCTTAAAAATAAACGATTTTAAAAAGAACGGTATAAAATGAATCGTTTAAAAAAAACTTTAAAAGACAGACAATTTTAAAAGAAAAAATTACACCGTTGGTCCTTGTGGTTTCTGCCAAATTTCAGTGTCGGGTACTAATAGTTTTTTGTTGCAAAATCAGGTATTAACGTTCTAATTTGTGACAATGTTAAGTAATAAGGCCAAACATTGTTAACTTTCTTTGTTAAGTCTTACTAAAATGACTAAAATGCCCTTTAATAACTAGAGAGTCTATATTTTAATTAATTATATTTGACTAAAATAATTTAAAGTAATGTTCTCTGTTTTATTCACATTTTTTATAAAATTAAATGGGTTTGAAGTTTATTATTTATAAACTTTGAGTTTATATATAATAAAATGCTAGTAAAATAAACTTTTTTACTTAATCTAAATAATAAACCAAGTTAAGATTTATAAAAATAACCAAAACAAATTTCTGATCTAGGAATATAACAGTTTTGTAAGTTGAAATAAATATGGGGCTTTCTTTTTGTAAGATAAAACAAATAAATAACGTGTAATATCCATACCAGTCTGCGATGTTATGTATAAGTATTGATCATCAGAGTCGGGTATGCCGATGCGGCTCCGATCAGTTATAGAGACGAAATTGACGGTGAAATTGGGTGGGAATGAGGTCGCATTAGGTCAAGAGGCGTATATTCATACTTGAATTGAAGATATAACAGATCGAGAGGATGATGGGAATATCGGAGTTAAACAGGTTAGCGGATAAGCATAATTTGCAGTTTATACATGACACAAACGAGTTGTGTTAGTTTTGATTATGATGGAGACAAACATTAACGAAAAAACAAGGTAAACTGACAAATTTTACGGATCCGATACGGCCGAAATCTGGCAACTTTACCGGAGAAGACCTCCTGAAAGACGAGCTTTCTGTTTTGTTATTTAACACATATAGTCCCTACGGTTTCTAAGTTTTACAAAATGACTAAAAATTTTAATTATTAAAGGGCATTTTAGTCATTTTAGAAAGAATTAACAAAGAAAGTTAAGAAAGTTTGACCTTAGTACTCAACATTGTGACAAGGTTTGGCCTTAGTACTCAACATTGTGACAAATTAGAACGTTAATACCTAATTTTGTAACAAAAAACAATTAGTACCCGACATTAAAATTTGGAAAAAAACAGAAGGACCAACGATGTAATTTTTTCATTTTAAAAAGAACAATTTTAATAAACAAGCGGTTTAAAAATAAATAATTTTAAAAATGATAGATAGTTTAAAAAAAGGTTAAAAAACAAATGATATTAAAAGTGACCTTTATAAAAATAAAAATACATATTTATTTGTATATAAAAACATATATTGTTAAATAATAATCGTGAAAATAACGAAATAATAAATAAACTTGAGTATTGCATTAATAATCTCTAAAATATTAAAAGAAATTTGTAATTATCAAAAACAGCCACTAAGGTATATAATTATCTAATTACCCTTACACTTAACTGCAAAAAGAGTAACACAGTTAGTGTCAGGGGCCAAAACCATTATAAAATTCAACATCGGGGTCTGATATGTTAAAATATTTCTTTTTATACTAAAATGGTTAAAGTGGCTAAATCACAGGGGCCAAAGCAGTAATTTACTCTATGTTATATTTATGAAGTTTGGATGCACGTTATAACGCCTTAGACCGTGGGGTATGGTGGCGCGGGGGTTTGGGGCATGGGTTGACACGTGGATATAGGGCACTCAATACACAAACCCAAGTTCATAGGGGTATGGTGGGCGTGGCTGGGCTGGCTTGGCCAAGCCACATCATTTTTTTAATATATATATATATATATAGGAGAAGGATCCATTAGGAACCACCCTTTATTGCAAGAACCGCGAGAACCAGTGTGAACACAAACAGTAATACCTAAAAAAAATCTAAAAAACACCCAAAATTTTTTTATTTTTTTTTACTATTTTTTTGGAAAATCGCTATATTTCGTTTATAATAAAAAATTTTCAAAAAAAGAAAATTTCGAGTCACAGTTATCCATGCACATGTGCATTTGTATCATTTCTTTGACAAATTCCGTAATTCATTACAAATATTAGACAATTGCACTTTCATTTACACTACCACGTGTAATACACTACTTTTTACATTAACAAAATAAGAAATGCACATGTGTATCTATATGTATCAACATGAAATAAGGTGTATTGGTACACTACTTTCTCTTTCATCTATCATTCCATCCATAATACACAAACATGCACATGTGCATTTTTGTCATTTCTTTGACAAATTCCGTAATTCATTACAAATATTAGACAATTGCACTTTCATTTACAATACCACGTGTAATACAATACTTTTTATATTACCAATATTAGAAATGCACATGTGCATCTATATGTATCAACATGAAATAAGGTGTTTTGGTACAATACTTTGAATACACTTTCCCTTTCATCTATCATACCATCCATAATACACTATCATTACCTCCTACCATCCATAATACAATACCATTACCTCTTACCATCCATAATACAATACCATTACCAATATTTTCACTTTATTACATGTATGTAAACACCATTTATACCTTCCAATCAACATATTACATCATAAATTGACAACTATAACCAAACCATCAACCACTAGATATAACTAACCAAAAAACATGTATATGGGCTTACTTCTCCATTCAAAATCACAAACTTTTTGTACCAAAACACGTTATATCATGGTTATACCTAATGATGCACATGTGCATTTTGAATATTGGTAATGTAAAAAGTAGTGTATTATAGATGGTATTGTAAATTAAAGTGCAATTGTCTATTCCTGATAACGTATTACCGAATTTGTCGAAGTAATGATACATATGCATATGTGCATGGATAACTGTTACTCGAAAAAAAGTTTCTTTTTTCGGTAACGAAATATAGCGATTTTTTTTAAAAAAATATTAAAAAAAATTTGTTGAGTGTTTTTTTGATTTTTTTTAGATTTTATTTTGTGTTCATATTGGTTCTCGCGGTTCTCGCAATAAGGGTGGTTCTCGCATGAACCTTACCCTATATATATATATAAAAACCATTAAAAACTGCATAAACATACATAAAAATTACAAAAAAACATAGTATCAAAATAAAAACAATCCTTCTTCGTCCGCTTCGTCGGTTTCAAACCCAGGAAACGTTGAAACATGATCCACCAAACCAAATCAGATCGAAGGTTGTGATGTATATCCCTTGACTTGATCAAAAATTCATTGGACGATTTATCTTCGTCTGTAACTGTTACGTTATCTGGTTGGGGGTCATCGTTATCATAGTAGGTAACGACCGCTCTACCTTAATCCATAATGTCCGAACTATTGCCGTACGCTAACTGTCTAAGTGCGGCCGTGACCTTTTGCCACGTACTTAATCCTAATTGGCCGGTTACATCCGCTTTTTGTTGGAAATAAACATACTTCTCCTCAAGATCTCTAGATATCCTTAAAAATAAGTTTCTACTCATACGAAAACGATGCCTAAACATTTTTTCATCATACTTAGGTTCCGCTGAGAAATAATCGCTTACCAACAAATTGTTAGCGGTGTGCCGTTCACGAGCGATGTATCTCCTCCGTTTAGGTTTCGAAGTCTCTTTCTCATCGTCTTCCACGATAGCTTTCACCACCGTCGCGATCGTTTGTAGAAATATTTCCTCACCATCGTCAGATGATGATGACGATTCACTTGAACTTGAAGAACTCCTGGCAAGATTGTGTTTTATGTGTTTGATAGTGTGAGAAAAATGTTAAATATGGTAAGGTATTTATATAGGAAAAAAAGGTTTTTTTTTTTTGAAATAATGCCCAACGGCTAGACCAAACGGCTAGTTTTGTTGGCCAATCAGATCCCGACATGTCAGTCTCGTAGCCCCGCCCCACGCCCGGGCTGAAACCCCCGCCAATGGGGCCACGCCGAAACCCAAGCCCACCCGGGATGGTTACTTGGGCGTTTATGGCCAACCCACGCCCCAACTAGGGCTGTCCAAACTGGTTGACGATCGAGGATCGCTCGACGATCGCTCGAAAAATGCTCGAAAAATGCTCGTTCGATTCCCGCTCAGTTTGTAAATGAGCCGCTCGGATCAGTTCGATTCAAATTCAATCCAAGCATGAGCAAAGGTCCGCTCGCTCGTCGATCGCTCGGTTTCGCTCGAATTATTTTTTATTAATAATTAATATATATATTATAGATTTTAAAGATTAAAAGCCCAAAAAATATACTAGCCCAAAAAAATTAAAAGCCCAAAATATATACTAGCCCAACTTGATAGCTAATATCAAAATCTAACCCTAAATCCCTAGTTCCTAAAACAATACTCATAAATGAAAGGTATTTTTATAATTAACAAACCATAAAAGTTGTTATGTAATGTGTAGACCTTAATGGTCTTGTTTAATGCTTGTGTTTATAGATTATATGTTGATTTGAAGTTGAATTTTGTGGATGGAGAAGATCAAGCTTAAAGAAGAAGTTTATGGCTTTTGAACTATATGACAATTTTTATTTCGCACTTTATTTTGTGCTTCTTGATATTATTAAGAACATTTTTAGAATCATGATTTTAGTTATGTATTGCTTTTGTTAGTAAAGTGTTGGACATGTTTTAATTATATTAGGATTTGTTTTTGTTGAACACAGTCTTATAATTCAATCCAGCGAAACCGAGCGAAAACGATCCACTCGATTTTAGTTAGGATTTGATAAAAACCGAGCGAAAACGATCCGATCGATTCAAATTCAATCCGAGCATGAGCATCACTTTTGTGCTCGGTTTTGCAAATTCGATCTGATCGGATCGGATCGGTTGTAATTCAATCCGAGCATGAGTTGACGTTAAATTACACACCGCTAGACTACCATCAATATATAGTAATTCAATAGTTCACATATGAAAAGAATACGCGTTGAGTTGACGTTAAATTGCACACGGCTAGACTACCATCAATATATAATATATCCACCCTCTAAATTCAAGCGGCAAAATTTTCTTCTTCCCGCTAGAAATGAGTAACAAAAACAAGTCACCAGCTCCCTCGAGTTCAAGCCTAGGTTCAGACATTAACGATTACTCGAACCTCGCCAACTATGCACCCACGGTATCAACTACATATGGTGCTAACCGCGACATGTCAGAAGATTGGTATGGCAAAGGCTATGATTCTAGTACACAGCAACGGCCCAGACTCTCCGGCATTTCTGCACGAGATCGAAAGAACAAAGGAAAATCCGATGGCACGGAGACGGTTAACCCGGAGGCACACTACGTGGAGAAAGATGGTCCTAAGAATTGTATTTGTGTGATACTGTGATCAGTTTCTTGCAATCATTGAGAAAATAAAAAATTGATGTGTATTTTCTTCATCGGATTTATTTTTGATTTGTAAAATCTTGCTTTTAAGTTTTAGATCGTTGATAGAAACAATGGTTTTATTTGGTAAGTTATTTTGTTTAAGGTTTTGATAACACCTGTAATTTAGAGATTACATGTTTATTGTGGATTTGGAAGAATTGGCTTTAAAACGGTTTTAAGATGAAAAAGGTGTTGTTAGGTGGTGTCATGTGGCCACTCATGCCATGCTTTGGTAAAACGGGCTCTTTAAGGAGTGTTGTGAGGTATTATTGAGGCTTTATCTAAAACGGAAAATAACTAAAAGAGCTATTGACCGATTAAATTTTTAAAATTAGTTGGTTAAAGCCCCACTCTGAGCCGTCTCACAGAAAAAAATATCACTGAAACGTCTTAAAAAATCCTTTCAACATTAACCAGCCATTTCTCGTCACGTGTATAAATTGGCTGTAACGGCTCTGAGCCGTTTAAGGCGTCGCCTTTCAGCTATAGTAGCTCGGCTAAGACGCCTCATCCAGCTCCTTAATGGCTTTGTTTTTAACGGCTTACAGAGCTGGCTTAAATGGCTCAAACCCTTGTAGCGGCTCCGTGAGTGCCTTCAGCCGACTTTTCGTATATCTAAAAACAATATAAATTTAGCTATAAATAGCACTTTGTCACACTTTAAAATACTAGAGAAGTATTTGTTCTACAAGAAAATAATCTCTCCACATGCTCGTATTGTTACATCATGGCGTTTTTAGCTTTAAATTTGATACTGCATTTCTTTCTAGAGGGTTCGGAATAAAGAAAAACTGTTGTATTTAGCAACATTTCTTTAATCTAAGGTTCGGATTCAAGTTTTCCTCAAGGTTGTTACCTCTCGGTCCGGTTTGACAAATATGTAATACTAATCTTTTAGTTTATATTTTTTTTATTACGTTTATATTAGTTTAGCATCAAAATTTTTTCTGTAATTGATGTTTTTCTAAACTTCAAAATTGTAGGTGGTACCAACGAGGCTACATCGGAAGGGAGGAAAATAAATTATATTACAATACTAGACATATAATATATTTTCCATCCCCCTTCCGATGCAGCCTCGTCTAATGATACCGGCAATTTTGAAGTTTAGAAAAACGCCAATTAAAAAGAATTTTTTTATGCAAAACTAATATAAACTGTCACGGCCCCCGACCCGGTTTGACCCGTTTCAGGAGCCGCGGGACAGAAAATCCCGTGGTATTTATTTGAGTTGACAGCGGAAGATTTCATCAGGATCTTTTTAAAACTTGAATTTCCCGATTATATTTCACAACTCGGGATAAAACCCCGGTAATTTACAATCATATGATTTCACTGAGAAATCTTTATTTTACAAAACATGTTTCTTTATTTTATATTGAGTCACTTCCTTAAGCTTGTAGTGCTTCGCGGCACTTTTCCTGGATCACAACATATCACCTGAAACATGTTTGAAAAAGGTTTTGTCAGCGGGAAATACTGGTGAATCATTCTTTTTACTAAAACGACGCGTTTGTTATAATTTACAGTATTAAGAGCGATTACAATGTTTCCATATATCAACCTACTACCCACGGTATTTGTCACTCGACCATCCATTGGTAACCTCATTGTCCAAGGGTGTCTGTGCTATGGTCATATCACCCATTGGCTAACTCGTTGTCCAATGGTGAAGGTTATCAAGTATTGTATACAAACCTCACATACCGGCTGTAATTTGGTGACTACAAAGACTTAATCCCTATAATTATAACTTTGAAAGTAAACATGATTTTGAAATCAAATTTAATAAAAAGAGAATGACTCACATTGCAGATTTAATATGAACAGAGCTTAGCCTACTGATTAGCCTTGATAACCTAGTTTAAATAACAATGCACACAAACTAGGTTAGCAACTAATATAGCATTTACGATAACTCACGAGATTGAAACCCTCACAACGAATGACAAAGTGCGATACTTAAACATCCATCGAATTCATGACGAATGACAATGCATAACCCTAATTTGGGAAGCACTTAAACATCCATTGGATTGATTTCTATCGATCGGACATTAAATCGTAGCAGCGATCGAGTTATTACCCTGTATTGCGGCAGCACTTCGTGATTTGTGTGTGTTTTGTAGTATTCAGGCAATATCTCAACGTACGTATTGAATTTCTACGTCAAACCAACGCATAATGTCAAGTCCCAAACCCCGCTATTTATACTTAAAAATTGTCCCTCCCGCGTGTCGCGACAGGACCACCTGCACCTGTCGCGTGGCGCGGGGCATGCCCTTTTAGCCTAGGGTAGTCTTGTGTCCCAGTAGCCTTGCTGAGTTGGTCGCTCGATCAAATTCGCATCCCACGTAAAACTGTGTTGATAATACTAACTAGGGTTTACCCCCCCCCCCTGAGTTTTAGGGGCCCTGATCCTGATTTCAATTGTTCTGAAAATTTTAGGGTTTATGCAGAATCACTTGGGTGTCTTAATTAGGGTATCCTTTTGGACAAATTAAAATAATAAATAAGACTTTTAATGAGAGTTGTTACATCCTCCCCACCTTAATAAAAATCTCATCCTCGAGATTTACTGGAACAAGTAAGGGTATTTTCGCTTCATATCTGATTCCAGCTCCCAAGTGTATTCAGGTCCTCTCTTTGAATCCCACTTGAATTTAACTAGCACTAGTCGTTTGTGCTTGAGAAACTTGATCTTTCGGTCTTCTATTTGTAATGGCTTCTCAACAAATTTTAACTTATCATTTACCTCTATGTCTTGAAGAGATACTACCAAAGATTCGTCTGATAGGCATTTCTTGAGATTAGATACATGAAATACGTCATGTACTCCAGCTAACTCTTCTGGTAGTTGTAAACGATAAGCAACTGGTCCGATACGTTGTATTATTGAAAACGGTCCTACATATCTTGGACTTAGCTTTCCTTTCTTACCGAATCGAACTACTCCTTTCCAAGGAGAAACTTTCAATAGTACTTTGTCTCCAACTTGGAATTCCAACGGCTTTCGTCTATTGTCTGCATAACTCTTTTGACGATCACGAGCAATCTTTAATCTTTCCTTGATTTGAGCAATCTTGTCGGTCGTCTCTTGCACTATTTCAGGACCTGACAATTGACTTTCTCCTATTTCTGCCCAACATACTGGAGTTCTGCACTTTCTTCCATACAGTGCCTCGAATGGGGCAATTTCGATGCTTGCATGATAAATATTGTTATAGGAGAATTCAATTAGGGGTAAGTGGTCATCCCAATTTCCACCAAAATCTATTACACATGCTCTGAGCATGTCTTCCAGAGTTTGGATTGTCCTTTCACTTTGTCCGTCTATCTGAGGATGATATGCCGTACTTAAATTTAGTTGAGTTCCCATTGCTTCTTAGAAACTTGTCCAAAAATGGGAAGTAAAACGACTATCTCTATCTGATACAATGGAGAGTGGAACTCCATGTAAGGATACTACTTCATCTACATACAACTTTGCCAACCTTGGTAGAAAGTGAGCTGATTTGGTTAATCGATCCACAATTACCCAAATCGCATCATTACCTTTTCTGGTTTTAGGTAACTTAGTAACAAAATCCATTGTTATGAGTTCCCATTTCCATACAGGCATTTCTAATTGTTGTAATGGACCTGAAGGTTTCTGGTGTTCTGCCTTAACTTGTGAACAAGTAAGACACTTATAAACATATCGAGCTATGTCCTTTTTCATTCCTATCCACCAAAAGTTATTTCTTAAATCTTGGTACATTTTATTGTTTCCAGGGTACATACATGGTATACCTAGATTTATGGGCTTCTTCTAAAATCTTATTTCTTAATTCTCCCTGCTTAGGTACCCAAATTCTTCTTTTGTGGAATCTCCAAATTCCATCAGCTCCTTGTTCTAATTCTTTAATTCGTCCCTTCATTCCTTCAGCATCATCCTTGATTGCTGTTTCTTGAAAATGCTTTAGTTGTTCCATTAAATCTAACTGATTTAATCTAAGAGCACGAACTCGTCGTTGTTTCTCATGGTACTTACGACTTAAAACATCTGCAACTACATTTGCCTTTCCTTCGTGATACTGAATATCACAATCGTAGTCACTTAGGATTTCCATCCATCTCCTTTGCCTCATGTTTAATTCTTTTTGCCCAAATATATATCTTAAACTTTTGTGATCCGTATAGACAGTAAATTTACTTCCGTACAGATAATGTCTCCAAATCTTAAGGGCAAAAATTATGGCGCCTAGCTCTAAGTCATGAATTGTATAGTTTTCCTCGTGCTTTTTCAATTGTCTTGAAGCAAACACAATTACCTTCTCGCGTTGCATTAGCACACATCCTAATCCTAGTTTTGAAGCATCACAGTAAACTTTAAAATCTTCGGTTCCTTCTGGTAAAGCTAGGATTGGGGCATTTGTTAACTTTTGCTTTAGAATCCTAAAAGCTTCTTCTTGCTTAGGTCCCCATTCAAACTTAACTGCTTTACAGGTTAGGTTAGCTTAGTTAATGGTACAGCTATCTTGGAAAAATCCTTAATAAACCGTCTATAGTATCCGGCTAAACCTATAAAACTTCTAATTTCCATTGCGGATTGCGGAACCTTCCATTTGGTAATTGCCTCTATTTTAGAGGGATCTACGTGAATACCTTCGTGATTCACCATGTGACCTAGAAATTGCACTTCCTTTAGCCAAAATTCACACTTCGAGAATTTGGCGTAAAGCTTTTCTTTTCTTAACAAAGTTAAGAGTGCATGCAGGTGCTTACAATGCTCGTCCTGACTTTTGGAATAAATAAGTATATCGTCGATGAAAACAATTACAAATTTATCCAAATACGGTTTACAAATTCTATTCATCATGTCCATGAATGCGGCAGGTGCATTCGTTAGTCCGAAGGGCATGACTGTAAACTCGTAATGACCATACCTAGTTCTGAAAGCAGTTTTAGGTATGTCTTCTTCTTGTACCTTCAATTGATGGTATCCGGAGAGTAAGTCGATCTTAGAAAAGTATCTAGCTCCTTGAAGTTGATCAAAAAGATCATCAATCCTAGGTAATGGGTATTGATTCTTAATTGTAACTTTATTCAGTTCTCTATAATCAATACACATTCTCATCGAACCATCCTTTTTCTTTACAAACAACACTGGTGCTCCCTAAGGGGATGAACTAGGTTGTATGAAACCTTTACTTAGTAATTCATCTAATTGTTTTTTCAGTTCTAACATTTCTGTGGGTGCTAACCGATAAGGTGCTTTGGCTATCGGTGTAGTTCCGGGAATTAGATGAATTCTAAATTCTACTTCCCTATCTGGTGGTAATCCTGGTAACTCTTCTGGGAATACATATGGGTATTCTGAGACTACAAGAATCTCCTTAAGTTCTTTACCCTTAGTACTAATGATTACTGAAATCATATATACTATTCCTTGCTTTCGTTCATAACTAGCAACTTTCATTACTGATATGAACTTCATGGGTTTACGTGGTTTATCTCCTGTAATCATGATTACTTCCCCAGTAGGTGCCTGAATCTCTATAGAATTTTTATCACAAAGGATTCGAGCATGGTTGGCTACTAACAAATCCATTCCTAATACGACATCGAATCCAGTTAAATTCATTGGCAATAGGTTTGCATGAAATTAAAGTTCTATATTTTCTTTTTGCAAAACCTTATCTATGTTAATAGAATTTCCGTCTGCCGTTTCGACTGTACAAATCTGCCTAAGGTTGGTTAAGGGTAAGTTAAGAGCTTGGCAGAATGAAGTATTTATAAAACTTTGGTTTGCACCAGAGTCAAACAATACTTTTGCGTAAATGTTATGAACTAAGAACGTACCAGCTATCACATCTGGAATGAGTTCTGCCTCCTGAGTAGTCAATTGGAATGCACGAGCATTCTTCTTGGTAGCTCCGTCGGCTGGTTTAGCTTTATTGTCTGCTGGTTTAACCAACTTAGGGCATTCTGGCTTAAAATGTCATGTTTCTCCACAGTTATAGCAGACTCTTGTTTTCTTTCTGCAGTCTTCTTCGCGATGTCCTACGACTTTGCAAAAGTTGCAGGTTACATTACATCTTCCATAATGTTTCTTTTTGCAATTCCTGCAGAACGGCGGAGATTAAGATTGCCCTGTTCCTCTTCTCTTAAAGCTGCTATTATTACCCGTACGAAATCCTTGGGTAATTTTCTGAGCCAGTTCCTTTTTCCTGTTTTCCTCTCTTGTACGTACCAGTTCGTCAGTTAGGGTGTTAGCTAGTTCCACCGCATCGTCAATAGTACGAGGTCTCGCAGCTTTAACGATATTACGGATTTCGCCAATCAATCCCCAAATATAGCGAGAAATGAGTACCGGTTCTGGCGAAGCCAGTGTTGGTACCACTCTAGCATATTCAAAGAATGTCGAAGTATACCCGCGGCAATCTACACCCATCATTCGATGGTTCAGGAACTTATTCGCCATTTGATCTTTTTCATATTCGGGACATAATTTTCTTTCTACAAA
Organism: Helianthus tuberosus; assembly: GCA_030545235.1. Classification (NCBI taxonomy): domain Eukaryota; kingdom Viridiplantae; phylum Streptophyta; class Magnoliopsida; order Asterales; family Asteraceae; genus Helianthus; species Helianthus tuberosus. The sequence continues at coordinate 24,078,677 of CM060400.1, forward strand.
ACTCTTAAATTCTTCCCAGTTCATGGCATAGGCCATATTTCTTCCTTTGGCTTGAAGTACTGTATTCCACCATTCTAGCGCCCCTTCTTTGAAAAGATTTGACGCGTACATGACCTTGTCGTCTTTGGAACATTTACTTATTGTAATCTCTGCCTCGGTTTTCTCTAACCAACGCAGTGCCGCAGTCGCTCCTTCATTGCCTGCAAATTCAACGGGTTTACAAGCAAGAAATTCTTTGTAAGTGCAACCTGGCGTTGCAGCTTTCATTTTCTTAGGGAGCGGAGCCTGCTGTGGATCATTATCGTGATTAGTATGATTACCGCCTCCGTTTACGCTATTACTGAAGTTATCTTCAGAAATACGTTTGCTAGGAATGATTTGTTGAGGTTCAACAGGTTTCTGGGCAGCAGCAAGTATAGCTGGAATAGCATTGGCTATTCCTTGAGCAACGATATTTTCTATATCTTGCCTAGTCATAAATTGATCCTCCGGGTGTTGCTCAGATTGGTTAACCTCGTTAACTGGTTCATTATTAGCATTTTCCATCTGATAATTAATATATATAATTTAGTAGTATCGAATAAATAACAATCATACACAAAACAATCATACAAATTTCACAACACACATATAGCCAAAATTATCGATTTCTCGATTCCCATTATATATATATATATATATATATATATATATATATATAGGACAATGCTAGACAGAAAACCCTATTTAGGTATATATATATATATATATATATATATATAGGACAATGCTAGACAGAAAACCCTATTTAGGTAGAAAACTCTGGAAACCCAAATCTCCCCCCATTTTTACCCAACCTCCCGACATTTTTTTTTTGAAAAAAATAACACATGTAATATACATGTTTTAGAGTGTTTTGGGCCAAAAAAAACAAAAAAGCGCCGAAGGGATTTTTTTTTTAAAAATAAACAAATTTCAGTGCCTAACATGTGTTAGGCACAAAAGACATAAATTGCTGAAATTTTTTTTTTTTAAATTATCCCTTCGGCGCTTTTTTGATTTTTTTTTTGCCCAAAACTCTTAAAAACATGTATATAACATATGTTATTTTTTTCAAAAAAAAAATGTCGGGTGGTTGGGTTTTCTAGGGTTTTTTATATAGATAAGGTTTTCTATATAGCCCTACCCTATATATATATATATATATATATATATATATATATATATATATATTATGCATCATTACACACTTTTATCTTACAAAGTTTTATTTTAGGTTATTTTACAAAATTATATCTTTCTATTTATTATTATTATACAACCACAGTTTCACAATCCCACTATCCCTCGTTAGTTGGTATTTCAGTAACGACGTTCCCTCTCGTCGTATTTCCAGGAGATATGTTCTCCTACTTCCCTGATCCTATTTCCTGCAACCACCAACTCCTCGCCAAAGTGGCGGAGTTCAGCTAAATTTTCATTGCTCATTGGTGGGTTTGGTATAGGTTCTGGGTCGAACTGAGGGAGAAAGGTATAAGGATTGTTGAGCAGGTTTTGAAACTGCCAATCATTGGTCCACCATTCGTCCATTCCCAGAGGTTGGGTGTGAATTATAGGTTCTGGGATTGCTAGTTCCATGTTCATTAGAAATTGAGTTTCAGCAGGATAAGGGTAGAGATTATTATTGATAGGCCTGACGATATCACAGCTCGCTAATGCGCGATCCAATTCCTCCTGAAATGGTAACTCCTCGATTTGTCTAGAGCTTTCCCCAATTTCCATCTCTGTCTGCCTAAAACCTTCCCCAATCTCCATTTCCATCTGCCTAGAACTTTCCCCAATTTCAATTCCCTTTCTTTTATCTAAGGGATTTTCTATTTTGGGAATCTTCCTAGTTGCGGGTTTCCTCCTACGCACACGCCTCCATCCCACAAATCTTCTCCTTTTCTTAGGCTTGGGTTTCTCCAGAGGTGGAGCGTTAAATTCCATAGGTTCTTCTATATCAGGTATATAACCAGTAAAATCTCTGGAAACCTCTATTTTCACCGGATAGAGATTGAGATTTTGAAGGGCTTCAGACAAGTCATTCATGCTGTTTAGCATATATGCAAAATACACAAAAATTGCTAAGTTAAAATTTTATAACAAAATTTCATACATAACCTTTAAATATTATTGCATACCGTGTGACTAATTTAATACAAAGGACAACTGATAATTAAAACATATTAGGGTTTACTGTAAACTTATTTATTTACTGGGTAAAGTGTGACAACCCGCACTAAACCAGGTATCCGTACGACTTAATTAATGATTAATTACTGCTTAATTACTGTGCTTGCTTGAACTAGCTGATAAACTGCTACTTGAATACTGATACATGTACTTACTTGCATCATACTTGCTTGCTGTCACTACAATACTTACATACTGAACCATAGTGACAAACATGATGCACAAAAAGCACAGTAGCACGATAACGGATAACCTATTGAACATGCTGATAAAGCCAGCATCAGGCAGACACTGCCTCCAAGGCCTGTAAGAGCCTGAGATATTTTGCTACACCAATAGTGAGTGTAGGATACAAGGGTTGTAGAACTGCGTCTCTAGGAATAAGATACACTGATTGGATGTGCCTAAAACGTACTTTAAGTACAAAACACAGCACTTTAATAAATAATCCAGCTTCTAGCTGACTAGTAAAGTGCCAAAACATGGGAAAATATTACTGGACACTTTCCAAAGTGTCGGAAACAAGATGTGTCACTAAAAATGTTAATAACGACACTTTAAAGCTTTTGTAACGCTTTAACGGATTAATATCCAACCGAACAACCGGACTATACCCGGAACATGAAAATATTATTATTTTCACTATTTATATTTTTCTGAGCCAGTTAGGGTCCCTGATTACCCTAACACCCGCCATAATACATAACATACAAGTAACGGGGTTAAACACTTAACTAACCTATTTAACCTAACTAAACACCAACTAATCTAGTTGGAATCGGCTAGGACCCCCCCCCCCCCTCTCTTGACCGAATTCGGTCCCCTAGGGGACATATCTTGTACTTACAAGATCTCCTAATCTAGTATGTTTAATATCTTCTTGACACAAGGTCCATTGGGTAATACACTTAATCTTTGCCTATAAGAACATGCTTATACACAACATAACCCACACATAATCACCACCCAAAAACTCTCTCTCCCTTGCTCCCTTTCACTCTCGGCCGAACCCCACTCTCACACCCATCCATCTTTCGAGTTTGGTTCTTGCATTTCCATCATCATACAAGAGATAAAGGTCACGTATTAGGAGCCTCGGAGCAAGCGGAACACGAAGGACCTCTTTCGTTAGCTTTTATCCACGCGTTTTTCATCAAGAATCTTCCCTATTCTAAGGTGGTTAAAAGGGTTCGTGTCGGTTAAATATCGTTAACATACTTTTTGATGCTTAAAAGTCTAGTAAAAACTCTAAAAATGGTGGTTAATAGCATCTAACTTGTGTAAAAGTTGTAGTATTTGAAATATGTGATTATTGAGACCCGATCTATGTTGTGGTAGCTCGAATCATCGTTTAACCCGGTTTAGTAAGAACATGGATCTTAACATAAGCTCGTTTTTGAATGATACAAGGGTTAAAAGGTGAAACTCTACCACACACGAAGCACGAACTTGTGTAGAATGCTTTACTTGTGTAAACATGTTTTAACTTGTACAAAAGTGTTTAAAACTAGTAGATCTACGTATCTACACCGGGTATTTTCAAAGGACCACATATCAAGGAAACCATGAATTTTGAAAGATGGATCCTACAATAATAAGCATGATTTTATAAACCACAAGTGTGTAAACACTTGTGAAATGAAAAGATCCGACAAAGAACTAGTTTTGTCAAGAGTTACTAGAAGATGTAAAGATGGATTTTCTCTAAAAACGAGGTTTTTACGAAATCGGATTATTTACGCAAAAGATCCAGTAAAAGTAAAGAGATTTACTACATATTTTGAGACAAACCACAAGTTCGTATATTTTTGCGATTATGTCTATCTTTGACTAGTTAAAATGTTGCAAAGTTGTTTGATAATGTTGAGAACATTGATTGATTTGATTTGTTAAAAGAAAATGATACGCTTGAAAGCGTGGCCATCTCCAGTTACAGAGGAAACTCTGGCGAAATTTTTCTAAAAACCTAACACTTAGAATTACTCACACAACAAGTGTTAGGATTATTTTTGACATATTTTCGAAATATAAATTTCGCCACGATTTTATTTACTAAATATTCGGAGGTGGGATTTTCACAAAAATTAACGTGATAAATGCATATTGTCACAACACTGTTTATGATTATTTTGTGAAAATGCATAAATATTATTTTGAGAAGTAAAAATAATATTTACAAACGTTAACGATTCCAAAATAATACGAACGCTTTCACATGAATACATAAGTTACACCGGTAATTATATTACCACTCGATTATTAAAACGTAACTTACGCACATGTATTGTATCCCCCATCCTTGGGAAGGAAATTAACTACCAAGTATATACGAAGTGTAAACACGGAATAGTTGCCTAACTATTTCCCAAAGACTTAAACTATAAAGCTAAGGCACGGCCGTCCGTCTAATAGAATTAGCACTTGTAGGTCATCGCACAGCTTTCAGATTTGGAGACTTGGTAGAGACGCTTCACTGTGAGTTCATGTCCCCCTTTTCTCTAACTGTTTTCAGTTTTCTTAACTGCGGGGGTGAAATACATGTTACTTTGTTTACAAGTACTATTATACACGGTATGTTAACGTAAGGAGGTTTACTACTTAGATCATGTGAATGGGTAGGCAGAACACCGAGGGACTTAAGCGGTAGATCTATCTAGGTGTAGCGAGCCCAACTCTAGGCCCAACAGAACGGACCTCTGTGAGGACCAACAGAACGGACCTTGAGTGACTTGGTTGCCCAACGCAAAAATCGGCTAGGGTTGAGTCTTCCTACTTGCATTTCACAACATGCTAATGGCCTTGCAAACCATTGGTGATCTCTTTTCCTTACACTGCTACATACCAGGAAACTTTTATACTTACAAGTGTTTTACTTACTCACTTGCACATGAACTCGCTCAACATTATTGTTGATTTTTCAACTTACATGTATTTCAGGAAATTAACGAGATCTGGCACGGTATGGCATGTTTTCCGCTGCACTAGTTTCCGAGGTCATCCAGGGTTTAGGGGATGTGTCTCTTTCCTGGACAAGACACAATCCTTAAACCATGTTTATATTATGTTTAAGTTTGTAATGTTTGTTGAACAAGGTTATGGTTGTTAGGGTATGTTCCCGTTAAAACAATGGTACTGTACTTGGTTTTCAAAACTTAATGGATGACCTTGCATGTTTTTAACTCATATAGCTTTGTTATGATTAAGCTATGGTATTAAGAAGTCACACCAAAATTAACCACGCTTCCGCAAAGCCAGGGTGTGACAGCTTGGTATCAGAGCTCTGATCATAGCGAACTAGGATTCTTTCTCGAGTCTAGACTATGATCACTAGGGCTCTCACGAAAACATTTTTCTGCATACCACTTAAGTCCAGATCCAAACTTTTCGCAAACAAATGTTGAACACATTTTATTCTTTATTATAGGCTCGGTCTGAGAGATCGAGGAAGTTGGCTAGTGAGACTAGGAGAGTTGGCTAGTGGGACTAGGAGAATTGGCTAGTGAGACTAGGAGAATTGGCTAGTGGGACTAGGAAGAGCAGTCTGAGAGGCTGGGAGGCTAGTGGGACTAGGAGAATGATTTGAATGCTTACTTGGTGACTTATGTGATTATTTGATTATATGATTGACTGTTGTGCATGATTGTTACAGACACATGGATTCTACAGACACTGGTGGTTCAGGCACCACAGGCCCTAGGCCTATCGTATCAGACGACCTTGAGTCATCGGAGCACGAGGTTCATACGTCCGACGTCACGAGCACAGATGAGGACGATTTCCAGCCCTTCGCATTACCTGACGGTGCTGACGAGCTCGCAGATGGTCCTTTGGCCGGGGATCTACCACTCGCATTGATCCCTGCCCCTATACCGCTTGCTTCGTACCCTGCTTATGATTTACCCATCGACGACGAGGAGGATGATGTCGATATGTTTGAGGAGGAGCCTTTCGAGGAGGATGCTCAGGGCGAGGCCCTACCTGCTGCTGATGGTCCCTTGTTGATCGCAGATGCTCCCGCCGCGGAGTCACCTGCCCACTCCCCAGTCCCAGACTCCTTTGAGTCTGTGGCCTCTGTACCCTCACACCTCCAGAGTGCGCAGCACTTCTCTCATGAGTCAGATCCTGATCAGGCATCTTCTGTTGCCCCTATCCCCAGTTTTGTTTTCGACCACGATGATGTGGAGGATTCCGATCCTATGTTTCCCCCAGGATTCGACCCAGATCGTGACTTAGAGTTTATTCCGATGGATCAGTTTATGGAGGATCCAGTAGGCCCTGATGACCCAGTGGATCCTATCGACCCAGATTTTGGTTTCGAGATGGCTTTTGATGACCTCGAGCCTGCCATTGCTCCTGAGCAGGTAGCCGCTCTAGACCCCATACCAGAGCATGACCCAGTACATGCTGACATTCCTGTTGATCCTTTACCCGTTGTCGCTATACCTGTTGACCCACCCGTTGAGCCCATTGCACCTGTTCACCCTGTTTTTGCTCCCCCACTTGATCCCGTTCCACTAGAGCCCGAGCATGCACTGTTCGCGGCACGCATGGATCCACCAGATGAGCATGCACAGCATGGTTGGATACCTGCTGATGAGGATGTACCGCCTTTTCCCCCACAGATCCCTGTTTCGCGACATGTTGATTTTTCTTTCCAGGTTCCACAGTTTGTACCTCCAGCGAGGCCTGGAGAGGGTTCTTCAGCCCATCCTGTTGGGCATGTACCGATGCCTATCCCTTTCATGCCACAGATGTCATCTGTTCCACCCACTGTTGCTCCATTTCACGTGGCACCTTTCGACCCCACTAGTGAGCCGTTTCTATGGGCACCCGACTCTGGTATGCCACCCACTGATCCCTACCATGCTTTTCACATGGGACACACTATCGAGGACGTTTTGATGTCTTTCGTTTTCCAGCACGAGTCACATACGCAGCGCATCCAGGAGCTCGAGAGAGCTCAGCTGCCACCGTGTCCATGCCATGGTCAGACACACTCTCCTCTGCAGCTGTTTCGACCTTTACCTCCAGATTATGCTGCCCGTCTCTTTACATTAGAGCAGCAGATTGCTTCCATCATTCGTACTCAGCAGGCTATGGAGGCGGACTGGCTACAGTTACGCCGTTTGTTTTACACCCATTTTCCCCCTCCTCCACCACCATCTGTATAGAGCTCATCAGTACTGTTTGGGTAGACGAGGATGAGAAGACGGCGATTGTTGGATTGCACAGTATTTTTGGAGACCACAGTTGATTCTGACTTTTGTTGACTTGTATTTGATGTATTGACACTGATTGATGTAGTTTTTGGACAGGGGTGATGTAGCCCCTATTTGATGGATGATTGTATGACACTATGATGTACTGATACACTTACTATGTGGTCTTGATATATGGCAATCGCAGTATTCTCATCATATCTGATTCGCTTGATTGCTTATTTGTATTTTTTGTGACATGGGATGTTGTGTGATTGATATTTGTGATGTGTTGATAACATGAGATGTTATGTGTTATTACTATTACTATTATAGTAAGACGTACGTATTATAACATGGGATTCTTACTATGACCTGACCAACGTAAACCATCTTTTAGAAAGATGCCGCCGAGACGTGAGCCACACATGCCAACCAATGAGGCAGAACTCCAGCAGATTATTGCGGCTGCCATAGCACAGTATGCAGCATCTCAGCCCGGAACGAGTGGAAGTATTAACCAAGGCAATAACAATCCACCTCACGGTAATACTAAGTCATTAAGACATACCGTGACCTAATTGGATATCTCTGGCAAGGATGCTAATACCAATCATATGTTATAACGTATGTGCAGGGTGCACCTTCAAGCAGTTTTTAGACTGCAAACCGGTCAACTTCGATGGCACTGGAGGTGCTGTCGCCTTTGTTCGCTGGGCTGAGAAAACCGAATTTGTACTTCGCATGAGCAAGTGTGCGCTGGATCAGCAAGTTACCTATATCTCAGGGCTGTTTCTAGATGGAGCCCTATCCTGGTGGAATCTACAAGTACAAACACTAGGCGAAGTTGCTGCCTACGCGCTGACCTGGACCGAACTAAAGGAACTCATGCGCAAGAAGTACTGTTCCCGCGCAGAAATCCAGAGGTTGGAGACCGAGTTCTGGCACTTAAAGATGGACGGCCCAAAGGTAGCGGAGTACGTTCAAAGATTTCACGACTTATCTCAAGTGGTTCCTTACATGGTTACACCAGAATACAAGCGAATCGAGCGCTTCATTTGGGGTTTGGCTCCCCAAATCATAAGCATGGTAACCTCCTCCAAACCAGCGACTATCACTGAAGCCATTGATTTGAGCGTGGCACTCACAGAAGAGGCCATCCGCCTGAACAAGTTTGATGAGATCAAGACGAAGAAGGCAGAGACTCACGTTGAGTCATCAGGAGGCAACAAAAGAAAGTTCTCGAACTTCAAACAAGGCATTGGCAGTGTTGGTAAGAAAGGGGAACCAAACGCACCAGCTCAGATTACAGCTGGTAGTGGAAGGAAAGGAAGAGGATACATGGGCACACAGCCCAAATGCAATGCCTGCCAACGCCACCATTCTGGTCAATGTGGGCTAAAAGTATGCGAAGTATGTGGGAAACGTGGTCACTCGAAGGACACTTGTTGGGCCCCTGCCGGTCGGGGAGGCCAGGGAGGATATGGAAACAGAAACAATAATCGTGGTGGTAATCGCCCACAAGGAAATAATGGAGGGAACGGAGTCAACAATGCGAACCAAAACAACCAGCAAGTTGGGGATGGCGCCGGAAGCGGTCGAAAACTTGGGTGTTTTAACTGCGGTGATGTTGGGCATTTTAAGAAGAACTGCCCAGATTTAAACCAAGCCCGTGGAAGGGTGTTCCAACTCGAAGCTAGGGAAGCGCGCCAGGATCCCAATGTTGTTACTGGTACGTTCCCTATCAATCAACGCTATGCATCCGTTTTATTTGATACTGGTGCCGATTATAGCTTCGTATCGTTAGAATTTAAGAATATGCTTGGGTTAGCCGCTAATAAGTTAGATATTCCCTACTCAATCAAATTAGCCAATGGGAAGTTAGTAGAAGCCAATGAAGTGATCAGAGGTTGTGTGATTGAATTGGGAGAACGTGAGTACACTCTAGATCTACTACCCGTCCAGTTGGGAAGCTTCGACGTGGTGGTAGGAATGGATTGGTTATCAAGCAACAAAGCTGAGATAGTATGTCACGAGAAGGTTGTTCGTATCCCAACCGATGATGGTGAGACCATTGTTGTTCATGGAGAAAAGCGTGAGACGCCATTGAGGATTATCAGTTGCTTGAAAGCAAGGAAGTGTTTACAGAAAGGATGTGTTGCCTTCCTGGCACACATTGTGGATAAGAAGGCTGCTGAGCCAAGAATCGAAGACATCCCTGTCGTGAGGGAGTATCCAGAAGTCTTCCCGGAAGACTTACCTGGATTGCCGCCTCTGAGGCAAGTAGAGTTTCACATCGACTTAGTTCCAGGCGCCGCGCCTGTGGCTAAGGCACCTTACAGACTTGCTCCGTCTGAGATGCAGGAACTGTCGACACAACTTCAAGAGTTGTTAGACAAGGGTTTTATCCGGCCAAGCTTCTCGCCTTGGGGAGCTCCGGTCCTGTTCGTCAAAAAGAAGGACGGTAGTTTCCGAATGTGCATTGACTACAGAGAACTGAACAAGCTGACGATCAAGAATAGGTATCCTCTGCCAAGAATCGACGATCTGTTTGACCAGCTTCAAGGTTCAAGCTTTTATTCAAAGATCGATCTTCGATCTGGATACCATCAGTTAAGGATACAAGAGGAGAGTATCCCAAAGACAGCCTTCCGAACTCGTTATGGGCACTACGAGTTCCTCGTTATGCCATTTGGTTTGACGAACGCACCTGCAGTCTTTATGGACTTGATGAATAGAGTTTGCAAGCCATACTTAGACAAGTTCGTGATTGTATTCCTCGATGACATTTTAATTTATTCAAGGACGAAGGCTGAACACGAACAACATCTTAGAGCTATTTTGGAGCTGCTAAAGAAGGAACAACTGTACGCCAAATTCTCAAAGTGCGAATTTTGGCTACGTGAAGTCCAATTCCTTGGGCACGTGGTAAATGGAGATGGAATCCACGTGGATCCAACCAAGATCGAGGCGATCAAGGATTGGGAAACGCCAAAGACGCCAACCGAGATTCGGCAATTCTTGGGTTTGGCTGGCTACTATCGAAGGTTCATCGAGGATTTTTCAAAGATCGCTCAACCATTGACGCTCCTCACGCAGAAGGATAAGACGTTTGATTGGGGAATCAAACAAGAAGAAGCATTCCAGATATTGAAGGATAAGCTCTGCAACGCGCCTATCTTAGCTCTACCAGAGGGTACTGATGATTTTGTGGTATACTGCGACGCATCGCGCCAAGGATTGGGTTGCGTGTTGATGCAACGCCAGAAGGTTATTGCTTACGCATCGCGTCAGTTGAAAGTGCACGAAAAGAACTATACCACACACGATTTGGAGCTTGGCGCAGTGGTTTTTGCTTTAAAGATCTGGAGACACTACCTTTATGGTACGAAGTGCACAATCTTCACAGATCACAAGAGCCTACCACATATATTCAACCAGAAGGAGTTGAATATGAGGCAAAGACGATGGGTTGAGTTGCTAAACGACTACGACTGCGAGATAAAGTATCATCCAGGGAAGGCGAATGTAGTCGCCGATGCCCTAAGTCGTAAAGAGAGAATCAAGCCCATAAGGGTTAGAGCTTTGGAAATGATCATACGAACCGATCTTTCCTTGCGCATTCGTGCTGCACAAAAGGAAGCCCTTAAGGAAGGAAACCTTGGAGAAGAGTATCTCCGTGGGATGGAGAAGCTTTTGGCACCAAACAAGGAAGGAACGTTATGTTTTGAGAAAAGGATTTGGGTTCCTCTGTTTGGTGATTTAAGGGAGGTTATTTTCGATGAAGCTCACAAGTCACGGTACTCTATCCACCCTGGATCGGATAAGATGTACCAAGATCTCAAAGATTATTATTGGTGGCCTAGAATGAAAGGCGACGTTGCTGTCTACGTGAGCAAATGTTTAACGTGCGCTAAGGTTAAGGCGGAATACCAGAAGCCTTCAGGGCTGCTGCAACAACCTGAGATTCCCAAGTGGAAATGGGAACAAATCTCAATGGATTTTGTTACAAAATTGCCAAGAACGCCAAGAGGCCATGATATGATTTGGGTGATCGTTGACCGCCTAACAAAATCCGCACACTTTCTGCCGATCAAAGAGAAAGACAGCACTAGTAAACTCGCGGAAATTTACATGAGAGAGATCGTCGCACGTCATGGAGTGCCTCTCTCAATCATCTCTGATAGAGACGGAAGGTTTGTGTCAAGGATATGGCAATCCTTCCAAGAAGCCTTTGGCTCACAATTGAATCTGAGCACTGCGTTCCATCCGCAAACTGACGACCAGAGCGAGCGAACAATACAGACTTTGGAAGACATGCTGAGAGCGTGTGTTATGGATATGGGCGGTAGCTGGGACAAACACTTACCTTTGGTTGAATTCTCATACAACAACAGCTACCACACCAGTATTGGTGTCGCGCCATTTGAAGCCCTATACGGACGCAAGTGCCGATCACCCCTCTGTTGGTCTGACGCAGGTGATAGGCAGCTTGCTGGTCCTGAGATCGTCCAAGAGACGACAGACAAGATTGCGCAAATTCTTAAACGCATCGAAGCAGCTCGCCACAGACAAAAGGCCTATGCGGATCCAAACCGAAAACATGTGGATTTTCAAGTTGGAGAAATGGTGTTATTGAAAGTTTCACCCCGGAAGGGGGTGGCACGCTTTGGGAAGCGTGGGAAGTTAAATTCGCGCTACATTGGTCCTTTCAGAATTTTGGACAAAATAGGACAAGTAGCATACAAGTTGGACCTACCTGCTGAACTAAATGGCGTTCACGATACATTTCATGTATCCAATCTGAAGAAAAGTCCAACTCAAGTTGACGTTGCCATTCCCATCGACGAGATTCATATTGACGACACGCTCCACTTCGTTGAAGAACCTGTCGAGGTCACGGATTGGAAAGTTAACAAGACCCGCCGGAGCAGTGTCAAGCTCGTCAAGGTTCGTTGGAATGCCAGACATGGTCCTGAGTTCACCTGGGAGCGTGAAGACCGGATGAAAGAGAAATACCCCCACCTTTTTCCTAAGAACTCTGCATCTACAAGCAGAACTTAAATTTCGGGACGAAATTTATTTAACGGGGGGAGAATGTGACAACCCGCACTAAACCAGGTATCCGTACGACTTAATTAATGATTAATTACTGCTTAATTACTGTGCTTGCTTGAACTAGCTGATAAACTGCTACTTGAATACTGATACATGTACTTACTTGCATCATACTTGCTTGCTGTCACTACAATACTTACATACTGAACCATAGTGACAAACATGATGCACAAAAAGCACAGTAGCACGATAACGGATAACCTATTGAACATGCTGATAAAGCCAGCATCAGGCAGACACTGCCTCCAAGGCCTGTAAGAGCCTGAGATATTTTGCTACACCAATAGTGAGTGTAGGATACAAGGGTTGTAGAACTGCGTCTCTAGGAATAAGATACACTGATTGGATGTGCCTAAAACGTACTTTAAGTACAAAACACAGCACTTTAATAAATAATCCAGCTTCTAGCTGACTAGTAAAGTGCCAAAACATGGGAAAATATTACTGGACACTTTCCAAAGTGTCGGAAACAAGATGTGTCACTAAAAATGTTAATAACGACACTTTAAAGCTTTTGTAACGCTTTAACGGATTAATATCCAACCGAACAACCGGACTATACCCGGAACATGAAAATATTATTATTTTCACTATTTATATTTTTCTGAGCCAGTTAGGGTCCCTGATTACCCTAACACCCGCCATAATACATAACATACAAGTAACGGGGTTAAACACTTAACTAACCTATTTAACCTAACTAAACACCAACTAATCTAGTTGGAATCGGCTAGGACCCCCCCCCCCTCTCTTGACCGAATTCGGTCCCCTAGGGGACATATCTTGTACTTACAAGATCTCCTAATCTAGTATGTTTAATATCTTCTTGACACAAGGTCCATTGGGTAATACACTTAATCTTTGCCTATAAGAACATGCTTATACACAACATAACCCACACATAATCACCACCCAAAAACTCTCTCTCCCTTGCTCCCTTTCACTCTCGGCCGAACCCCACTCTCACACCCATCCATCTTTCGAGTTTGGTTCTTGCATTTCCATCATCATACAAGAGATAAAGGTCACGTATTAGGAGCCTCGGAGCAAGCGGAACACGAAGGACCTCTTTCGTTAGCTTTTATCCACGCGTTTTTCATCAAGAATCTTCCCTAGCCTTGAGCTAGAGGTATAACACTTAAAACTCGTTTTCAAACTATTCTAAGGTGGTTAAAAGGGTTCGTGTCGGTTAAATATCGTTAACATACTTTTTGATGCTTAAAAGTCTAGTAAAAACTCTAAAAATGGTGGTTAATAGCATCTAACTTGTGTAAAAGTTGTAGTATTTGAAATATGTGATTATTGAGACCCGATCTATGTTGTGGTAGCTCGAATCATCGTTTAACCCGGTTTAGTAAGAACATGGATCTTAACATAAGCTCGTTTTTGAATGATACAAGGGTTAAAAGGTGAAACTCTACCACACACGAAGCACGAACTTGTGTAGAATGCTTTACTTGTGTAAACATGTTTTAACTTGTACAAAAGTGTTTAAAACTAGTAGATCTACGTATCTACACCGGGTATTTTCAAAGGACCACATATCAAGGAAACCATGTATTTTGAAAGATGGATCCTACAATAATAAGCATGATTTTATAAACCACAAGTGTGTAAACACTTGTGAAATGAAAAGATCCGACAAAGACCTAGTTTTGTCAAGAGTTACTAGAAGATGTAAAGATGGATTTTCTCTAAAAACGAGGTTTTTACGAAATCGGATTATTTACACAAAAGATCCAGTAAAAGTAAAGAGATTTACTACATATTTTGAGACAAACCACAAGTTCGTATATTTTTGCGATTATGTCTATCTTTGACTAGTTAAAATGTTGCAAAGTTGTTTGATAATGTTGAGAACATTGATTGATTTGATTTGTTAAAAGAAAATGATACGCTTGAAAGCGTGGCCATCTCCAGTTACAGAGGAAACTCTGGCGAAATTTTTCTAAAAACCTAACACTTAGAATTACTCACACAACAAGTGTTAGGATTATTTTTGACATATTTTCGAAATATAAATTTCGCCACGACTTTATTTACTAAATATTCGGAGGTGGGATTTTCACAAAAATTAACGTGATAAATGCATATTGTCACAACACTGTTTATGATTATTTTGTGAAAATGCATAAATATTATTTTGAGAAGTAAAAATAATATTTACAAACGTTAACGATTCCAAAATAATACGAACGCTTTCACATGAATACATAAGTTACACCGGTAATTATATTACCACTCGATTATTAAAACGTAACTTACGCACATGTATTGTATCCCCCATCCTTGGGAAGGAAATTAACTACCAAGTATATACGAAGTGTAAACACGGAATAGTTGCCTAACTATTTCCCAAAGACTTAAACTATAAAGCTAAGGCACGGCCGTCCGTCTAATAGAATTAGCACTTGTAGGTCGTCGCACAGCTTTCAGATTTGGAGACTTGGTAGAGACGCTTCACTGTGAGTTCACGTCCCCCTTTTCTCTAACTGTTTTCAGTTTTCTTAACTGCGGGGGTGAAATACATGTTACTTTGTTTACAAGTACTATTATACACGGTATGTTAACGTAAGGAGGTTTACTACTTAGATCATGTGAATGGGTAGGCAGAACACCGAGGGACTTAAGCGGTAGATCTATCTGGGTGTAGCGAGCCCAACTCTAGGCCCAACAGAACGGACCTCTGTGAGGACCAACAGAACGGACCTTGAGTGACTTGGTTGCCCAACGCAAAAATCGGCTAGGGTTGAGTCTTCCTACTTGCATTTCACAACATGCTAATGGCCTTGCAAACCATTGGTGATCTCTTTTCCTTACACTGCTACATACCAGGAAACTTTTATACTTACAAGTGTTTTACTTACTCACTTGCACATGAACTCGCTCAACATTATTGTTGATTTTTCAACTTACATGTATTTCAGGAAATTAACGAGATCTGGCACGGTATGGCATGTTTTCCGCTGCACTAGTTTCCGAGGTCATCCAGGGTTTAGGGGATGTGTCTCTTTCCTGGACAAGACACAATCCTTAAACCATGTTTATATTATGTTTAAGTTTGTAATGTTTGTTGAACAAGGTTATGGTTGTTAGGGTATGTTCCCGTTAAAACAATGGTACTGTACTTGGTTTTCAAAACTTAATGGATGACCTTGCATGTTTTTAACTCATATAGCTTTGTTATGATTAAGCTATGGTATTAAGAAGTCACACCAAAATTAACCACGCTTCCGCAAAGCCAGGGTCTGACATAAAGTTTCTGGCTTTTAAGTGATATGGGTGCTAAAACTTGAGTCAGTGTATTTAAAGATTTGCATTTACTGCTACAGTGGCTAGCGTATAGAGATCTGCCCATTTTTCATCTAACTTGTCTTCCCATGGTGGGTTACTGCCTAGTTCTTGGGTTTTCTGATTAACTCTCTTTTCTTTTGGTTGTGATTTCTTTATTTTCTCCTAACTTTTCATA
Source organism: Helianthus tuberosus (assembly GCA_030545235.1). Lineage (NCBI taxonomy): Eukaryota > Viridiplantae > Streptophyta > Magnoliopsida > Asterales > Asteraceae > Helianthus > Helianthus tuberosus. The sequence continues at coordinate 24,094,676 of CM060400.1, forward strand.
ATAATCAAACTTCTTTTATTAGGAGAAAGTGGTTCCTCATATTGTGCCTTTCGAACAAATATTCCTTCTTCAGAATTTGCATAGTGTTTTGAGGATGATGATCCTTTTTCTCTCGGTGTAGTATCTAATTTAAAATAGATATCCGAAAGTCTTTGCTTACCCATACTGTAAACAATTATTCAAATAATAAAATACAGAATGTCAAGTCCCAAACCCCACTATTTGGGCAGCACTTAAACATCCATCGAATTCACGACGAATGACAAAGCATAACCCTAATTTGGGCAGCACTTAAACATCCATTGGATTGATTTCTATCGATCGGACATTAAATCGTAGCAGCGATCGAGTTATTACCCTGTATTGCGGCAGCGCTTCGTGATTTGTGTGGGTTTTGTAGTATTCAGGCAATATCTCAACGTACGTATTGAATTTCGATGTCGAACCAACGCAGAATGTCAAGTCCCAAACCCAACTATTTATACTTAAAAATTGTCCCTCCCGCGTGTCGCGACAGGACCACCTGCACCTGTCTCGTGGCGCGGGGCATGCCCTTTTAGCCTAGGGTAGCCTTGTGTCCCGGTAGCCTTGCTGAGTTGGTCACTCGATCAAATTCGCATCCCACTTAAAACTGTGTTGATAATACTAACTAGGGTTTACCCCCCTGAGTTTTAGGGGCCCTGATCCTAATTCCGATTGTTCTGAAAATTTTAGGGTTTATGCAGAATCACTTGGGTGTCTTAATTAGGGTTTCCTATTGGACAAATTAAAATAATAAATAAGACTTTTAATGAGAGTTGTTACATAAACATAATAAAAAAATATAAACTTAAAGATTAGTATTACAAATTTGTCAAACTGGACCGAGAGGTAACAACCCGGAGGAAAAGTTGAATATGAGCCTCAGATTTAAGAAATGTTGTCAAATACAACAGTTTTTCTTTAATCCGAACCCTCTAGAAAGAAAGGGAATATCAGAATTTAAAACTAAGAAAATGTTGATACAGTTTTGTGTGGATGTGGCTCGGTTCGGTTCAGCTTAAGACCAGTGGCGAAGCTTGACCCGAATGATGGGGGGGGGGGGTCAAAAACGTATATACCAAAAAGTTTCTATAGAACCGGGGGATCGAAAACATATATACCCAAAAATTTCTATACGAAAACTACATATATAACACTACTGAGCGAAAAGTTCGGGGGGTCGGGCGCCCCCTCCCGTCCCTTCTATACTTCGCCACTGCTTAAGACCGACGTCACGACATTCCTCTGTCGTGCGCCTCAGAGATCGACACACGAATCACGAAGAGCCGCGAAATGTCATCACAGTGACATCACCATGATGTCATGTGAATAACTTATCTATACATGCAAGAATTGAATGATAATCTGCAATGCAAATAACAATCGTAGACATTGATGCGCTTTGGGCCATGCATATCATAATGATTCATTAACTTAATTGGGCCTGGTCTTTCATCAACAACAACAAATAACCTCTTGGCCGAAGATCCTTCTTTATTTAATATGCAATCTCACGAGTCACGAAGAACCCAAACATGCGAAGAATGTCTTTCATTTGATGGTTCTTTGTTAGTTTGGTTATTGGACGAAAGACTTAGTCTTTCGTGGGTTTCAGTTCTTCTTGGGCCTTGTTTTAGAGCCCGGTAAGTCTTTCATAGGGTTGCAGTTATGTGGGTATATAAACAGCACTTGTTACACAGTTTGAGAGAGAGAGCACGCCAGTTAGGTTTGAGAGAAAGTTATTGTATTATCTTCTGTAAACAAACTCTTCTGGTTGAATACATTGATGCTTTAAACGTTGAATCTGGTTCTTGTATTTTGTGTTCTCTGCTTGGTTGCATACCTACTTGGATTCCACACTTGCGGGTGTGTTTCGATAACAAGGAAGTAGGTAAACTTGATCCTCCGAGTGGACCTACAAGTGGTATCAGAGTTTTGGCTCTCTTCCTTGTTAAAACCAAGCTTTATCTTGTGTTTTTGAAGAATTTCTTGAAGGTTTTTCTGAAAGTTTATGTGTTTTTGAAAGAAAAATGGGTTAAAAGCTTTGGAAAACTTGTTTAAGCACATGGAGACATTTTAGTATAGGGTTTTTCTTAAAATTCTTTGCAAAATCTTGTTTCGCAAATTTTTCCGGTGAGGTGTTTGGCCGGAAAAGTGACCGAAATTTTCTCTGTTAAAAGATAACCTTCAAAAATCATTTGAAAAGTTGAAATCTCGATTGTTTGTTTTTAACTAAATCTAGTAATTCATCTACCAACTTTCCATTTGAAAAATCCAGATTCTGCCCAAAAAGGATAAAGCTCACCAACTTTTCACAAAGTCCAACACCTGCGAAATATATAATCCAACGAAAAACCACTTTTCAATCTTTACTCTTCACGAAACATTGATATTTTTCGTCGAGATCCTATCTTTTACGATTATTTTGTGGGTTGTTATTGTTGGGCTTCACGAAATACATGGGTTGTGTTATTGTTGGGATCAGTTGCAGTTGATTGGGCCAGCACTTGATTCTTCATTCTCACCAAATATCCTTATCATCCGTTGAATCTGGTCAATTTTTTCGTCTGATTGTTATTAGTGGTTTGGGAATTTATTTTCGTGGGTTGGGATTTTATAGTTGTGCTTACCATTCACATATTTGTGGGCCTATCCATCATTATCACATTCACGAAAGATTATATTCTTAGTGGGCCTCAAAGAAAATTTCATATTGTCATGTTTTGAAATCTCATTCATGAATACATAAACCTTTTGTCTTTTCTTCACAAAATATCTAAGTTTCTTTTTTTCGTGGACTTGCATTGGGACAATCATTCAATTTTCATACTTTGTCTTATTGAACAAAAATCCACTCCGATGAAATATATATTTTATCTGGACTTCAATAGTGGGCCTGGTACTGCTTGTCTTTTGTGGAATATATTGGACCAGCATTTTCACAAAAAATCTTGCAATTCTTTGTGAGTTGTCTTCTAGTGGGATGTTTTTCATTGGACTCCTCTTTTGTTGATTGGGCCAGCATGTCATATTTGATCAGATTCTTCGTGGGCATATATTTTTCGCTAGGTTATTCGCTGCATGATTCTTCGTAGGTTGGACTTATTATTCAATCATTCTTTGTGATGTCTTTAGTGGGTTGGAAAAAAGTTTGATTTGTGAAAGACATTTTTTTCGTGGACCATTATCTTTCACAAAACACATCATATCTTTCGTGGTCCTTAGTATTTCACAGTGAGTTCATAGTTGTATTGCAAGTTGATCAACGACAATCAAATATGAGTACAAATTCTTGGGATTGGGGTGATAGCTCGAGTACAAGTCAAGACCTTTCACAATGGCTAGTCAATGGGCATGTGTTGCTAATCAAAATTTGAGTATTCAAAACCTTCTCACAAGCAAGAGTGAAACTGGAAGCAACAATCGTCCACCAAAGTTAAATCATATGAACGATTATCCATCAAAGAAAAGTTGCTTTAATACGTATGTTCTAGGTCAAAATATCGAGTTGTGGACAGGCTTTACAACACCATACAATGAAGCTCTCGAAGAAGCAGGTTCCAATCCACTTACTATGGCAGGAATGGGCGAAAGTGATAAGAAGGCTTATGATCTTGAGAAGAAGGCCTTTGCTATCCTTACTCAAGCACTTCATAAGGATTATTTATCATCAATTAGCGTATTGTACCACTACAAAGAATTTGTTGGACGTCTTGGGAGCTAAAGGAGAAGGAAATGCAGCAACAAGAAAGATCCGTCATGATCTGTTAAAGAAGGAGTTTGAATGATTTTTGTTCATGGAAAATGAAACACTAAACGACATGGCTACGCGGTTCTATCATTTGCTTAGTGAGATGCACTCATACAGGGTTAATGCTACACAACAAGAGATGGTTATGTGTTTTGCTGATGCTTTACCACCCAAGTGGAGTCAATTCAATGACTTGCTAAAGCATACCGGTGTTTTATATACGCTCAATATTTATGAATTCGTTCAAAATCTTGAGAACAAGAATGAAGAAGAAATACGCAAGGCAAAAGGAATTCCAGTTCCACAAAATCCTGAGATGTACTTTGGATTTATTAACACCGCTGTAAGTACCAATCAGCAACCAAAGCTTCAAACTGCGTTTATGTCGAATACAAACCCTTATGGACAAGCATTTGATCCAAAAGCCTATCTACCACCACCCAAGCCAGTTCAATTAGTTGGTTCTAGTACAAACCCTTATGGCGAAGCATTTGATCCAAAAGCCTATCCTCCTTACCCACAAGCTGTTCCACAACAAACCCAACAACAAGCTTCTCAACAAGCCTCTCAACAGGCCTTTTATGGTAACAACAACTCTCAACATTCAAGCCCCAACACCATCAAATTTGATACCTCAAACTTTACCAAAGTTAGTGTGGAAGGTGCTCGGGAACATATAGAATTTCTAAACACAATGGTGAGTGCTTATTGTGGATTAGTCGCCGGTCAAATTGGAAAAATTAATTTGACAGATGAAGACTATCAACAAATAGACAAGGATGAGATGGAGCTGATGGATATCAAATGGGCGTTTGCAAGTGCAGTGAGAAGAGCAAAGGATTACATGAGAAGAACTGGGAGAACAAGTTTAGAGAGCAAAAGAGATACAAAGTATTGTTTTAATAAAGATGTCGTTACATGCTTCAACTGTGGCGAGAAAGGTCATTTCAAACGAGAATGCACTCGACCTAGCAAACAAGGAAACCAAAATCCTTTCCGAAATCAATCAAGCTCATCCAACAAAAATCAAGAAAACAATGAAAGGAGTATTGTAGCAGTTAACAACCCAAGCAACTCAAACGAGTATGGGCCTTCAAACTCAAATCAGAGCCTTAGTAGTTCAAGCAGATGAATGATGTGATTGGTCAGTTCAACTAGGAAATGGAGGATATAGAGGAACTGCTTGTTATGCTAAGATCATCAATCACATCAAACATGTCCACAGAGAGGAATTTTCTGAAGATGATGATAGTTCTAGGTATAGTGGTAGTTCTGACGAGGAAAGCTCAAGTGCGGGTGATTATGGTTTGGATTCGGATGCAAAGGAAGGAATTAATGCTGAGGTTGACACTTTGATGAAAGAAGCTGAGGAGCTGAAAAGTCAGAAATCTGGTCAAACTGCCTTTATGGCAAATGTTGCGGCTTCGACAAGTCAGGTACAAATCGACACCCCTAGTATATGCAATGATTGTGCAAATTTAAAATATAAGCTTGAAATAGTTAATAGGCACAATCAAGGGTTGGTAGTTGATCTATCTAAGTGCAAGGAGGCAAATATTGCTTTAACTCGGATTGAAAAAGAATTCAAATTTGTAATTGAAACTCTTAAGAAAAGTGTGTCTGAGTTAACAAAAACAATTTTGCACAAACAAACGGGTATTAATTGTCACACCCCAATTTTTGGTTTATGTGGAAGCGTATTGCGAGGTGTGGCCAGAGCGGCAATCGCTACAATCAATCAAGTAAACAACATATAAAACCATAAAAAGGATGTTCCTCCATACATTTGTTTTGAAACCATAATTTACATAACTTGTTCATAAATTGTAAAAAACTACAACTTTAACAACATTGTTCAAAGTTTAAAATAGTTTCACCCAAAATAACGTCAACAAAAGTTAAGTGAATTCAAGTTTTTTTTTTTGTTTTTGCATCAAATGAATCTCAAAAACATTTGAAGTAGTAAGATCATTTTGTTTCGCATCAAATGAATCTACAAAACATTTAAAATATTAAATTTGTTTTGTTTCGCATCAAATGAATCTCCAAAACATTTGAAGTAGTAAGACCGTTTTGTTTTGCATCAAATGAATCTCCAAAACATTTGAAGTAGTAAAATTCATTTTTGTATAGTATGATGAAAAATCGTATGATCATTAGTGTTTTGAAATGACACTAATATGTATGACGAATAGGAGGCAACCAAACCTTGACAATTTAGCGTGTGTGTCAACGACACTAGTTTGGACACAAAAGGCACTCTTAACGATCGTGGTTATCGTTTCCGATAAGAGTGGGGCTTACCAAAACCCAAATAGATCTATCCATTTGTTCCTCGGTACTTGTTTATTCATTAATGGTCCCTTTTTTTAAACACTTATCCACATGTTATCAAAATTGTTTCGTCGTATCATCATACTATTTGTAACATGTATATATCCCCAAAAGCTTAAAACCATAAACATTCAAAGTAAAAGGGGAAACACGAACTCACAGATTTGCGTCTCGTGCAAATCTCTATTTGATTCCTGGTTCTTTGTTTGTTTCTTGACATACAAGTGTTCTAATTTCATTAGACACTTAGCTTTTACGTTTGTTTTTCGTACAAGTATCTCATCTTGAATTTCGTTTTTGGTTCTTGTATTCGTTTGCTTTCTTTGTTTATGTTTGAATGGGTCTAGCCCATGTGTTCTTATAAAAGTGGGTTTATCTTAATGGGTTGGATCCATGTTTAAAGTTTACTTTTATTTTGTCTCGGTGTGCCTGATAACCTAGATGACCAAGTAACTTGTCTGGGTTATGCCTGATAACCTAGATGACTAGATAACTTGTCTGGGTTATAACTGATAACCTAGATGACCATATAACTTGTCTGGGTTATGACTGATAACCTAGATTGATAACCTATATGACCAAGTAAGTCGTCTGGGTTATGACTGATAACCTAGATAACCATATAACTTGTCTGGGTTATGACTGATAACCTAGACTGATAACCTAGATGACCAAGTAAGTCGTCTGGGTTATAACTGATAACCTAGATGACCAGATAACTTGTATACTCATGATTAAAGTTTCTAATCACTTTTAATCAAAATAATCTTTAGTTAAACATATTTTAATCATGATTAAATTTTATAAAATTTTTGCCACAGATTCCCTTAAAATATGGACTTTTCACATGTTTTATAAACATGATTTTATATATTTTTTCAAATCAACGATTTTCCGATCTTCCAAAGTAACAATATAAACTTAAAACCTTGTCATGAAGCATTATGAACTTATATGATATCTTGTCTACTTCAAAAAAAAAAGTCATGTTTTAAGGTGTTCATCTTTATTTTCTTAACATGTTCATGTAACTTTTCGGTGGAACAAAGCCTATTTAAACTTTGTTTATATATTTTTAAAGACTTCATTTTTGTAACATGATTTTTATATCAATATATGTATTTCATGTTTTATAAAAACATTTTTAAATAAAATTACAAGTTCATAACATTCATGTTAATGGATCTTGCTAGATCTAAACATGCATGTGTTTAGATCATACTTTTAAAAATGAAGATTCAAGATCAAGTTTACTATATGGTCATAACATAAAAGATTATCAAGAATCATCATAATTAACACTTAATCATATTGGTTTAGTTTAGTCTTTGTTAGTGATTCATGTGATTTTTAAATAAACTTCAAGATGATTACTTGTACATTTGTGTTTAAACATAAATCACAAAAATGTAAGTACAAGATTTGAAGCTTACTACTAGTACTTGGCTAGGGAAGAACAAGTAGAAAAGATGATGAAAAGCTAAAGATCTAAGAGCCTCCAAGCTTGAGAAATGTTTCAAGTGTGCTCCCAAGTCTTGCAAAAGGCCTTGAATCATCTTTGAACCTCCATGTATGTATGAAATTTTAGTGTTTGGATTTTGAAAAGTTGAAGATGAAGGTGTTTGTTCTTGATCGATTTCTAAAGGGAGAAGGTGAGTGAGTTGTGTGTTGATTGCTTATGAAAACTTAGAATGAAATAGTTAGTGAAGTGTATTGTTAAGTGTTGTGATTATCTTCTTCTTCTTACACATCACCAACACAATCACTCTCTAAATTTTACAACACATCAAAGGAAGATGAGTTGGTGGGGGACCCACCAAAACCATGGACATGGGGGTGGTTTGAGTTTTTATAAAAACTTTGTTATACTTTATAAACCTCATAAACTTTAATAATTTAGGTGAGTTTTCTATAAAGTTTCAAGGTCCAACATTTTAAAGTAATGTGACACTAGATAAAAATAAATCATTAAAATTGGTAGTTCATTGTTCGGTTGAAAAATTTGGTTCAGGGCTTGTACCGGCTTTGTTGTCAGGCAGTTTACTGAACTAGCCATGTAGTGCAGATTTTATGTCGTTTTTAGTACTCATTATATTATTTATGTCAAACAGTATTTATTTTTGGGTTTTCGTACAGTTACTTTTTTGTTCTGCGGAATGTTGTACACTTCCGCAGGATTGCTGTTTTTTTCTGCGGACTTAGACAATTTGGTTTTTAAGTGGAATTTTATAAATAATAAGGCACATATTATTTTGGACAAATCTTTTATATAATATTTGTGTAGACATATCTGTATGTCTTGTTTTTATCGTGTCAGACTGTACCGCGACTAGTACTGACAAGTATCGTTTATTCGCGTTCCTATCGTCAGTCTAGGATATTGTTTCCAATCGCAACGGATTTGTTGTCATAATTCATTATGATTTTTATAGTTCCTGGAATTTTAAGACTTAATTAATTAAAATCAAGTCAAACACGCGAAAATAATAGTTGAAATAGTTGTTCAGGTTGTACGGAATTACCAGAATTTTGCCGATTGTCACATTCTCCCCCTGTTAAAGAAAATTTCATCTCGAAATTTTAGGTTGCATTATTCTTTGTTGGGACCTTCTTAAACAAATGAGGGTACTCCTTTTTGATTTCGTCTTCTCGTTCCCATGTGAACTCGGGTCCGTGTTTCGTGTTCCATCGGACTTTGATTAGTTTGATACGACTTCTCCTCATTTTATGAGTCTTTGAATCCAAAACATCAACAGGTTCTTCGATGAAATGGAGTTTGTCATCTACATAAATTTTGTCCGGGGGGGGGGGGGGGGGAATAATAAGTGATTCATCCGAAAGACACTTTTTCAAATTTGACTCATGAAATGTGTCATGAACGCTACTGAGTGTTTCTGGCAGCTTTAACTTGTAGGCGACGTTTCCAATCTTTTCCAAGATTTCGTATAGTCCTATGTATCTTGGGCTAAGCTTCCCTTGCTTACCAAATCTAGCTATGCCTTTCCACGGCAATACTTTTAGCAACACTTTGTCTCCAACCTCAAAAGACAATGGTTTGCGACGTCTATCCGCATAGCTTTTCTGTCTGTCTCGAGCCGCCATTATACGGTCTCGAATTTTGAATATTTTATCGGTAGTTTCTTGAACTAACTCAGGACCTAACATTTGTTTGTCGCCTAATTCCGCCCAGCATAGCGGAGATCGACACTTGCGGCCATATAACGCTTCGAATGGTGCGGCTTTAATACACGTGTGATAACTATTATTGTATGAGAACTCTACTAAAGGCAAGTGAGTATCCTAATTTCTACCTAAGTCCATCACACAAGCACGCAACATATCTTCTAGAGTTTGAATTGTGCGTTCACTTTGGCCGTCAGTTTGGGGATGAAAGGTCATGCTTAAATTTAATTGAGATCCAAAGGTCTTTTGAAATGACTGCCAAATACTTGATATAAAATGATGTCTCGGTCAGAGATTATTGACACAGGTACACCATGTCTTGCTATAATTTCTTTGAGATAGATTTCAGCTAACTTCTAAGTACTATCTTTCTCACCGATAGGCAGAAGTGAGCTGACTTGGTTAATCGGTCGATGATTACCCAAATCATGTCGTGACCACGAGAAGTCTTGGGTAATTTAGTTACGAAATCCATAAAAATATGTTCCCACTTCCAAGTAGGGATTTCGGGTTGTTGTAGCAATCTAGAAGGTTTTGGTACTGGGCCTTAACTTTAGCACATGTTAGACATTTTCCAACATATGTCGCAGTATTACCTTTGATATTAGGCCACCAATAGAATTCCTTGAGATCGTGATACATCTTATCTACTCCTGGATATATCGAATATTTGGATTTATGAGCCTCATCAAGAATTAGGCCTCGAAGACCACCAAAATGAGGAATCCAGATTCTATTCATGAAATATAAGGCTTCGTTCACTTTTGGTTCTAATTGTTTTTCCATACCCCTAAGCATTTCTGCTTTGAAGTTTTCTTCTTTCAGTGCTTCTTGCTGAGCATCACTAATTTGAGAGGTAAGGTCGTTATGAATTGTGAGCCTTAAAGATCGCACACACAAAGGTTTAACTTGTTCTTTTGGACTTAATGCATCCACGACAACGTTTGCTTTGCCCGGATGATATTTGATCTCACAATCGTAGTCATTCAACAATTCAACCCATCATATTTGGTACATACTTAACTCTTTCTGGTTAAATATATATTGAAGACTCTCGTGATCCGTGAATATCGTGCATTTAGTACCATAAAGGTAATGACGCCAAATTTTTAGTGGAAATACCACAACACCTAACTCTAGGTCATGTGTGGTATAGTTCCTTTCGTGTATCTTTAGTTGGCGTGATGCGTATGCAATAACTTTCTCCCTTTGCATCAACACGCATCCTAACCCTTGTCGTGAGACGTCACAGTAGACTACGAAATCATCCGTACCGTCTGGGAGTGACAGAATTGGTGCATTACAGAGTTTGTCTTTAAGCAGTTGAAAAGCCACTTCTTGTTTCTCCCCCCAATCAAATTTCTTATCTTTTTGAGTGAGAGAAGTGAGTGATTGAGCAATCTTCAAAAAATTCTCAACGAATCTTCGATAATAACCGGCCAATCCTAGAAATTGACGTATTTCGGTTGGTGTCTTTGGTGCACTCCAATTCTTTATGGCCTCAGTTTTTGATGGATCAACATGTATGCCTTTCTCGTTGACTACGTGTCCGAGAAATTGAACTTCGCGAAGCCAAAATTCACATTTGGAAAATTTCGCATACCGTTTCTCCTTTTTCAACAACTCAAGCATAATTCTAAGATGGTGCTTGCGTTCACTCTTGTTTCGTGAATATATCAATATATCATCGATAAACACTAACACGAATTTGTCAAGGTAGGGCTTGCACACGCGGTTCCTTAAATCCATGAACACTGCTGGTGCATTTGTTAAGCCAAACGGCATAACAAGGAACTCGTAATGACCATAGCGAGTTCGGAATGTGGTTTTTGGAACACTTTCTTCTTGAATCCTGAGTTAATGGTATCCTGATCTCAAATCGATCTTCGAATAATAGCTCGATCCTTGAAGTTGATCGAATAGATCGTCAATTCTTAGTAATGGATACCGATTCTTGATTGTGAGTTTATTCAACTCTCGATAGTCTATACACATCCTAAAACTTCCGTCCTTCTTCTTCACGAATAACACTGGAGCTCCCCAGGGTGAGTAGCTTGGTCTGATAAAACCTTTGTCCAACAATTCTTGAAGTTTTATGGACAATTCTTGCATTTCCGAAGGAGCTAATCTGTATGGTGGCTTTGCCACAGGTGCGGCACCTGGAATTAAATATATTCAAAATTCGACTTGTCGTTGTGGAGGTACTCCCGGCAAGTCTTCTGGAAAGACTTCAGGGAATTCCTTCACAACCAGGATTTCCTAAAGTTTTAGCTCCTTTGCCTTTTTGTCAACTATGTGCGCTAAGAAAGCTATACATCCTTTTAGTAGGCACTTTCGGGCTTTCATACAGGAAATAATTTGTAATGACATTTCGTTTTCTCACCGTGAACAAGAAGTGTTTCGTTATTAGGAAGGGGAATTCGAATGATCTAATATACGACTTCGGCTTGATTGGTGGATAGCCAATCCATTCCAATTACAATATCAACACTACCTAGTTGAACATGCATTAGGTCAATTTTGAATTTTTGTCCTTCTAGTTCTAAGGAACCTCCTTTAACAATTTTATCGGATTTAATCACTTTTCCATTCGCTAATTCGATAGTGAATGGTATATCTAGTTTAGTTGACTTTAGGCCAAGCATATCTTTAAATTCTAAAGATATGAAACAAAAATCTGCACCGGTATCAAACAAAATAGAAGCGAAATGATCGTTGACAGGGAACGTACATGTGAATACGTTGGGATCCTGTCTCGTTTCTTTAGCTCCAACCACAAAGGCTCGTCCGCGGCCTTTGTTTTCTTTGGGACAATCCTTCCTATAGTATCCCATATCACCACAATTGAAACAACCTTGGTTTTGCTTAGTCGCGGGGGTTTTCTTATTTTTGTTGTTCGATATAGAACCTTTCTTGAAATACGAATACTTTCTCTTATTGTTACTCGAAGAAGACTCCACATGCGTCTCCTTTTTCACCACACCTTTATTCAGTTTTCCCATCCTTACTGCATCCTTGGTAAGACTTAAGGCAAGAGTTATAGCCTGAGCAACCCTCAATGCGGTTCCTCCAGTTCCGCCATTATTTGTGGTGTGGTTTGCTTCGTGTTGTACGATTGCTTCTGCGACTCGCTGGTTCAGTAGAACACGAGCTCAGATCGTGTTGTAGGTAAGGGTTCCGTTTGGGCTTAAAAAGTGTTACTTCGTTCTGGTGCCATGATCTTCATATATATATAAAATATATATCAAACAGATTAGACATGAACGAAAATAAAAACACATCGTCATGCACTATGATCATAAGGTCAAGATAGATCATAATGATACTTAAGCAAATCTTATGCACCATATTCATCACATCCTTGCAGGGATGTAAAATAAATTACAACAATGTGTCAATAAGAAAATACCAACTTATATATGCCATGTCACATTTTTACAATTATTTTTGTGAAGAAACAAAAATAATCTAGGAGTTACATCACTCTGGTAGATACAAGTCACATAGTAGTATACAAAATAAGGTGAGGTCTTTTCTTCACATTTTCCTTGCTTGATATTCAAGTCTCCAAGTCTTCAACAGTCTTTCGTCTTTCACAAAATCGGGTATACTTCCCAAAAGATAGTAATTGAACATAATTATCGTGGTATGGGATGTGAAAGTGAAGACATAGAAATTAGATCGTGAAGGCACGTAACCTCCTCCTCGAGACCAAAAATGTGCCTAATGGTGGCAGTCGTGTGGTTCTCAAGGGTACGAATGGTTCCTCAAATGATAGAGGCGCTTTGTGGAATGGAGAGTGTGGAGGTACTGATAGGGGAAAAATGATAGTAATGGAGCTTTCTGGGGGAGGTCGAGTAGCATAAATCTGAGTCTCAAGATCATGGACTCGTCGAAAAGGAATACTAAGATGAATCTTAGAAGATAAAGCTCATAGTTTATAGTAATAAGCGGAACAACCATCTGTTCAGGAGGGAAAAACCAAGCGGTCACCTCTATCCTTACAGTATGTATTCCATACTCCATGGACCTTGGTCGTCCAAAGTAAGAAAAATCCTTCGTCGTATTAACTTATGTGACGAATACATTGGTATTGTTTGAGCTCAACGAGTTCCAACAAAGTTGTTATGATTTCCATAGATGTCGAATAGAGTATGGTAAGAGAATTGTGCCATGGCTCATGCCATACTATCCTTTGAGACAAAATGAATGTCAAATGACGGATTTTATCGCAATAACTCCAATAAATATGATAAGGTGTTATAGGCACTGTGAGATTAACCTAAATGTTGGAGTTTTAAAAAGTTTGAGGAAAATCATTCCTGGATGGTTATCATAATTTGTTTGCTTAGATGACTACTCTCAACTGACTTGTGATATAGATCGAATGCTAGGCACGAAATCAATACGTGTAGTCTTTACTGTATTGTGGGGAGTCATAGTAATCACCTTAGTTAGCGTTCTAGGAAATAAAAAAAATGAATTCTCAAGTAACAACTCAAGAATTTTGAACAGGTAGTGATCATTAGTTTTGACCCACAGAGCCTACCAGGATTCCCATCCGCTGCAAGTTATTATTACGTGGGCCCCCGTAATAATAAATTGCCTTGTACGGTCACCCTAGCTTTCCCTCGTTCAAAACAGTCGATCAGTCGGAGAGGGGGACATGACTGTCTATTTACCTTTAACATAGAATGGACCTTCGTGATGGTCCACATGTTAATACTTGTTGCCATCACTCACGGAATGGCTCGACATTAAGAATTATAAGTAAAGAGGATTCTTAACAATAATGGCTAAATGGGCACCTTCAAGATGAGTGTTTCATCTTCCTTATCTTGACAAGAATGTTACCAACCATGATTAATATGAACCATAGGAACCTCATTCCTACTAATAGAGTGTTCGTCCAAGGCTACCACCTCCGCCTCATTGTCATCATCGAAGTCAGGCATTTTCCGTATCCGAGGGAAAACAACCATCTTTTATAAAATGTCGAGCTCAGGGTTTCACTTAGGGACTACACCCTACCATAAGCTCATCAACAGATGCGAGGTCAATACGCTTGTTATGAGAATCTAGAATAATAATAGAATTTGAATACTAAGATATTATGGTCGTGGAAAAATAATCCGTACAATGTATACATGTGAACAACTTGTAAATAAATTTTTGAGCAATTGTACTTTTGTTTTCATTCTTTCTTATATCAGATATCGTTTCAGGTTCGACCTATTGTTATCGTGTCTAAAACCCCATAGACTTGTACCAAATAAACTAGTCTTTGGTATCATCATTTTGAATTATCGTTTAATACTATCACATAGTATCCTTGCATTATCGTTTCGAATTTATCGTTTTGTATTAATGGACGCTTCGTAAAAATATAACGTAGAACACTTGTTGTAAAGAACATCGTTTTGAAATTGTAGACCAGACACAAAAAGAATCTTAGTTCACTACAATTGATGCTCTGATAACAGGTCTGTCACACCCCAATTTTCGGTTTATGCGAAAGCGTATTGCGAGGTGTAGCCAGAGCGGCAATCGTTACAATTAATCGAGTAAACAACATACTAAAACTGTAACCACCCTGGTTTTCACACTTGTATTTGTTTGACCTACATCGTAACAAATATAGTAATTGAAATGAAACTTATTCGAATATACTTACTTTGTGCTCATACATGCTTATACAAATGCAAACACATGAATAATTACAAATTGATTGAGTTTCATACTTATGAACAAGGATTACAAGGGCCTAATGTGTCCTTTTGTGAAAGTATAAGTTTAGGGACTAAATTGTTATTTTTGAAATCTTATAAGCTTGGGTTAAAAGTGTAAATTTTTGAAAATTATAAGTTTAGGGTCCTTTGTGACATTTTTGAAACTCATTTTAGAAATAAAATAAACCTTTAATTTTTGAATGAAAAGTCTAGGGTCCTATTAGTCATTTTCTTAAACTATATTCCAGGGACTGAAATAGTCATTTTTTAAACCCATCTTAACTGAAAGTCCTAACCGGGTTACACTTTTAAACAAGAAATTCTTATTAGAAACTAACTAAGTTAACATGTTAGGGGCCATATTGTCATTTTAAAAACATTATATATAAGGGACTGTTTGCGTCAGTTTCAGAACCTCAGGGACTAAAGTGTGAATTTTAAAAATAAAACAAAAAAATGGCAAAAACCGGTCACGGGGGGCAGGGGGGGGGGGGATCGAACTCGGGACCTTTCAGTTAATAAACGACATTGTGACCAGTCGGCTATAAGCATCATCCGGTATTTATTTAGAATCGTAAAATATGTATATATATATATATATATATATATTAGGATTATTAAATATTATTTTTCAACCTGCAAACACCCGCGTCTGTTCACCGGATTTCGACCCAAACCACGTGCTAAGTGGTTTCTCTGCCCAACGAGAATGCACGCGGAATCTATACCTCGGAACTTACTCCTCCACGCGTTTAATTTTACCCAAGATCGTGCCTGACATCGCATAAACGAAATTTTCTTTTAAAATTCTGATTCAAGTTAAATCCCACTGTTGTTTGTCGAATTCGAATCAATTGAAACATGTTATAAGATCCCCTGAACCTCCTCGAACTTGTTACACTCTTCAAATTTCACAAACACTCGAATTAGACCCTCTGTTCACCTCTGCAATTTGTCGCCGGAACCACCTCGCCGGAATTAGCCAATACATCGATCCGATCGATACCGGCTCGTTTTTTGATCAATCAGTCGGTTAGTTAATGCTTATATAATGTTTGCCGAGAATTAATTTGAATATAATCACAGTTTTGATCGAGACTCGGGACGTTTGAATTTCGGGTTGACTTATTTGGGGAAGACGACTGTTTTTCTATATATATATATATATATATTTAAACAATTTTATTCTTTAAAAATTCATATAAAATCAAGTTTAATCAGTTAAATTCTGAAAATCTCAGAATAATTACTTTATCTGTTTACACTTCTGGAAATATTATTTTGACATTTATTTATATACAATTAAATCAGTGGAACCATTTATTTATGCAATTATATTTAAATTATATAATAATAATCTGAAATTTTTATGATAATTATCTTAAGTGATAAACTTTGCAAAAATAATATTGTTACTAATATTTTATATAATCTTGATATTTATATAAATAAATCAGTATTTACACTTTAAAAGTATAGATTAATTTAATATATTTAAATTAAATAACTATATAATTTTTGTCCGAAATTATTTTTATGATATTATATGCATTATTCTGAATTTACATAAATTTAGTTACTATCTGATTATTTACAGATTATTTTATATAATTAAATCAGTTAAATCAATTATTTATGTAGTTAAATTAATTAGATTAAATTAAATAACTATATATAATTTTTGCCCGAAAATACTTTTGTATTAAAATATGCACTTTTCTGAGTTTGTTAAAATTCAGAAACTGATTTATTTATGTTACTAATTTATTTAGATAATTAAACTTATATAAACTTATTTATTGTTATCATAACCATTTTAATTCATTTTATTTATATAAAATGATTTCAAGGGCCAAAATAATTATCTTAAATCAGTGATATTCCAGGTTCATAATTAAAAATATTTTTTTTAATTATTCTGATTTAAATTAATTAATTAGGTAATTGTTAGATAATTATCATGTATTTCACTTTAACATTATATATATAGTTGGTTATTTTTTTTAAATAATCCCTTTGAATCCTACTTATTTACCGAGTTCCCCAATTAAGTTGTTCAAACCCATAGTTACCGTTTTTGTCAAACCATACCAAACACCATGGACTTAGTTTCCAGTTTACAATTAACAATATTTGTTGATACCAATTGCAATATTTTGTGCATGTTCAAAACATTAGAGTAACGTGGAAAAACCTTGTTCCCGCCAAAACTCTCACACTTTGCACACTTGTTTGGACTTACCCGAAATCAAGGTGAGTTCATAGTTCCCATTTTCTTTTACAATATTTTTGGGATGAAACATATGAAATAATGTGATACAAACAAATTTGCATTTTGTGGCTATCTTGATTGTTTCTTGCAATTGCTTGATACTTGTTGCTTACACCTACATTCATTAACTCCGTACAAGCCCAGCGGTAATATTATAGCGCTATAGGTGTGACGCCCATCCTAATTTCTAGTTCAGAACATTTGTTATTGTTCACATTTTGCAATGCGGAAGTTTGGATGATAGATCCGTGTTTAGGTCTACAAGGTTTGAATGTTCCACCTAGCATACTTGTATTACTCATTTTGCTAAGATATATCAAATGCCACATTGTTAAACATTTCATTTTATTATCACATTATTTATTTATTACCAAACTAACCAAAACCTATGAATTCACTCAACCGTTGTTGACCCAGATTGTTAACATATGTTTCAGGTGAAAATGTTTGAAGTTAGCTTATACAAGGATCACATAGGATTGCTCAAGACAAGTGCCTTAGCTTAAAATAAAAACAAAGAGTTTTGTGAACAACATGTTGTATTTGTTTTGTACTAGTTTGGATGTGAATGCTATCCTATCAACCAACTTAATTATATTTCAACTTTAATTTAATCACCATGTGCTTATATGCATTCTACCAAGTTTCGTGATGCCCTCGACGTTTCCGCCTCCGGTCAGGGTGTCACAGGTTGGTATCAGAGCCATGGTTATAGTGATTTAGGTTATTAGTAATACTTTGACCTAGACTATAACTTACCTAGGATACCTTCCATTAGCAAACTCTTCCGTTATCTTTGTCTTTGTCTTCATCCCTATTCTTATCTTTTGTAACCAATGCCTCGTCACTATAGATCTCATCTTTAGATGCTCATCACCTATCATTAGGTGATTATTTTCAAAACCTCTTCTGATTTCTTTTTTTCTCATCAAAGTCTTGGGCTCTAATAACGAACTCTTGCAATCTGGAAGGGTGGATGCCTGTATTCTGAGTTTTCTGTCTAGGCAAGCACTTCGTATAAATCTCATCAGACGCTAGACCAGTTGTGCTTACCTGGGAATTCTTGGGATGAGTGTCCACTTATAGGCTAAAGCATGACTTCACCAAGTTATAAGAACCCAACTACTTTGACTTGTCATTGATGTCGTTTATTCGTTGAATAAATGATATCCATCTTGTTACGTGTTTTCTCTGATCCTCATTGATTTTATGAAACTACTTTACCCCATTATGAAATCACCTCCACGACGAGACACACGTTTGCCTACCTGGGAACTACCGATGAGAGTACAGTATGCTTATAGGCTCAAGACATGTTACCCTAATTCAAAAGGATTTTTTTCTTTTCTCCGTTTCAGAACAATCCAAGTTTTAATCAACCTACGTTGTACTATTATCAATTTTATACGATACTATTCCCTCTTTTTTTTTCAAAGTTCAAAATTTTCTCGAGACCATACCTGTCAGATTCAAATTTTCAAACTAGCTGCAGAACGTAGCATGGAAGCCCTAACCGATCCTATGGAGTAATCTGGAATTTCCTTACCTATAAGAAACTCACTACTCGAGCTAATCTACACAAGAACTACAACTTCTGATATAACTCAACACATACCCAAACTTTTCTTAGTTCAACAAAACCCCATATCCCAATGACAAATCTCCCAGCAGCATATGATGAATCTTCAAATGCAGCGAAAATTCATCCCTTCCTTCAGTTTGCTACTTTACACAATCGAGAGAGGTATCAAAAACTCAAGCATCAAGAAGTTCTACTATTAGCGGTATTGATTGGCAACGAATGGGAACGATTGATTCCAGTGGTTTACTGGCAAGATCACTACTACCTAATACGCCCTGGCGCCGTTTCTTCGACATCCTAGAACCATCATACGATGAACTGGTGTATGAGTTTTTGTCCACTTTCTATTACAAATATAATAAAAATCTTACCAATGAATCCATTCATTTTCAACTTTGTGGACAACCTCATACTATGTCATTAACAGAATTCGCAGTTCATCTGGGCATATATACAGATGAAGAAGTTAAACAACCCATTTTTACGGAGGCATCAACCTCTTGTTCCTCCGCGGATATGGTAGATTATTGGCAATGCCATTCATTAAAAGAATGGTGTGTCCACAATAATTCTGCGAACTTCATAGACCCTTGTTATCAATATATGCACCGTGTTTTAGCCAACACTATCACGGGGCGCAAGCATAATCAACAAAGGGTTAGAACAATCGAACTTTTCTATCTGTATAGTATTTTTGAACAAGTCCCTTGTAATATTGCCCCCGAGCTTGCTGAATATTTTTCTAGTCAACAATCACATCCTCAGAGAAGTCTCATGGGAGGGTCTTACATTACAAAAATAGCACAATCATTAGGTGTCTTAAGTGATCAGATTATCCAGGGATTATCTCCACCGAAGGCACCTGGGATTGTAAATCCTTACACCATTAGGCTAACCCCTGTTCATATTGGTACACTAACTCAACCATCACAGTCGGAGGGAGCTCAGTTATCTTAGAGAATACCTTCCCACAAAATTTACAACAATCATTTTTGCAGTTTCCTCAACCGTCTTTTTATCGTTTTGACATGCAACCACCGCTGCCATACATACAAGAACATATTACAACTAACTTATCCCAACCTGTAACACCGAACGTCTTACCAAGCTTCTCACCGTTATTTTTCGAGGAGAATTCAATGATGCAAGGAACTTGGTTTGATGAAAATATGATGACTTAAGAACAGTTAGCATCAGAACCCTTTTTGCAAGCACCATTACTGCCACATTCTTTCCAGTCACTGTTGAACGAAGTAGAATAACTGCCACCAATTGATATAGCAGGCCCAAGTACGATGCCTCAAATGCATCTACCTCAAGATTCAATGGGAGTCGAAGTGACTAAGTTAAACAATCAAGTTCGACATTTGTCTCAACAAATAAAATGGTTGACAGAAAGAAATCAATGGTTGGAAAGCATGGTGAGACAATTAACTGATCATATGCAACTGCCTCTACCACCTCCACCACCTTATAATCCTGACTTTGATCCATTACATGACTTATTTCAAATGTAAACTTGTTCAATAGACTGTCAAACAAACAATGTTATCATTGCTAATGTGAAATACGTTTTGATTCAGTTGATGTTGTGTTATATTGATGCTTGTTTGATTTAAACAATACCTCAATCTTATTTGTTTTCCTCACTTAACTAGAAGTGCTATGTGGACCATACGACGAAACGCGTAATTTTGGGTGCACACTTAATTACGAGGTTCGACGCATGAGAATCATAGTAAGCCTTGTTAAGTAAGGTGGCAGATAAAAACATTATGTGGTTATGTGATTATCCATTATTTGCTTATTTGTACACGCATTTGTTTGCATAATATTTACATTACAAATCCAGCATAACATAACGCCATGCAAAACAATTTTTATACAATGATCCTCGTAAATTCCTCAAAATTATCAGCACCAAACAATGACTTGATTATCTTTCTAATCATTACAATTACATTCTACGGTCTCCTTTGAATAAATTTCGGGACGAAATTTTCTAAAGTAGGGGAGACTGTAACCACCCTGGTTTTCACACTTGTATTTGTTTGACCTACATCGTAACAAATACAGTAATTGAAATGAAACTTATTCGAATATACTTGCTTTGTGATCATACATGCTTATACAAATGCAAACACATGAATAATTGCAAATTGATTGAGTTTCATACTTATGAACAAGGATTACAAGGGCCTAATGTGTCCTTTTGTGAAAGTATAAGTTCAGGGACTAAATTGTCATTTTTGAAATCTTATAAGCTTGGGTTAAAAGTGTAAATTTTTGAAAACGATAAGTTTAGGGTCCTTTGTGACATTTTTGAAACTCATTTTAGAAATAAAATAAACCTTTAATTTTTGAATTAAAAGTCTAGGGTCCTATTAGTCATTTTCTTAAACTATATTCCAGGGACTGAAATAGTCATTTATGAAACCCATCTTAACTGAAAGTCCTAACCGGGTTACACTTTTAAACAAGAAATTCTTATTGGAAACTAACTAAGTTAACATGTTAGGAGCCATATTGTCATTTTAAAAACATTATATATAAGGGACTGTTTACGTCAGTTTCAGAACCTCAGGGACTAAAGTGTAAATTTTAAAAATAAAACAAAAAAATGGCAAAAACCGGTCACGGGGGGGGGGGGGGGGGGGGGGGGATCGAACTCGGGACCTTTCAGTTAATAAACGACATTGTGACCGGTCGGCTATAAGCCTCATCTGGTATTTATTTAGAATCGTAAAATATATATATACATATTAGGATTATTAAATATTATTTTTAAACCTGCAAACACCTGCGTCTGTTCACCGGATTTCGACCCAAACCACGTGCTAAGTGGTTTCTCTACCCAACGAGAATGCACACGGAATCTATACCTCGGAACTTACTCCTCCACGCGTTTAATTTTACCCAAGATCGTGCCTGACATCGCATAAACGGAATTTTCTTTTAAAATTCTGATTCAAGTTAAATCCCACTGTTGTTTGTCGAATTCGAATCAATTGAAACATGTTATAAGATCCCCTGAACCTCCTCGAACTTGTTACACTCTTCAAAATTCACAAACACTCGAATTAGACCCTCTGTTCACCTCTGCAATTTGTCGCCGGAACCACCTCGCCGGAATTAGCCGATACATCGATCCGATCGATACCGGCTCGTTTTTGATCAATCAATCGGTTAGTTAATGCTTATATAATGTTTGTCTAGAATTAATTTGAATATAATCACAGTTTTGATCGAGACTCGGGACGTTTGACTTTCGGGTTGACTTATTTGGTGAAGACGACTGTTTTTCTATATATATATATATATATAATTTTTTTTAAACAATTTTATTTTTAAAAATTCATATAAAATCAAGTTTAATCAGTTAAATTCTGAAAATCTCAGAATAATTACTTTATCTGTTTACACTTCTGGAAAAATTATTTTGACATTTATTTATATAAAATCTGATTTTATACAATTAAATCAGAAGAACCATTTATTTATGCAATTATATTTAAATTATAAAAATTATATAATATAAATCTGAAATTTTTATCATAATTATTTTAAGTGATAAACTTTGCAAAAATAATATTGTTACTAATATTTTATATAATCTTGATATTTATATAAATAAATCAGTATTTACACTTTAAAAGTATAGTTTAATTTAATATATTTAAATTAAATAACTATATAATTTTTGTCCAAAATTATTTTTATGATATTATATGCATTATTCTGAGTTTACATAAATGTAGTTACTATCTGATTATTTACAGATTATTTTACATAATTAAATCAGTTAAATCACTTATTTATGTAGTTAAAATAATTAGATTAAATTAAATAACTATATATAATTTTTGCCCGAAAATACTTTTGTAATAAAATATGCACTTTTCTGAGTTTGTTAAAATTCAGAAACTGATTTATTTATGTTACTAATTTATTTTGATAATTAAACTTATATAAACTTATTTATTGTTATCATAACCATTTTAATTCATTTTATTTATATAAAATGATTTCAAGGGCCAAAATAATTATCTTAAATCAGTGATATTCCAGGTTCATAATTAAAAATATTATTTTTAATTATTCTGATTTAAATTAATTATTTAGATAATTGTTAGATAATTATCATGTATTTCACTTTAACATTATATATATAGTTGATTATTTTTATTAAATAATCCCTTTGAATCCTACTTGTTTACCGAGTTCCCCAATTAAGTTGTTCAAACCTATAGTTACCGTTTTTGTCAAACCATACCAAACACCATGGACTTAGTTTCCAGTTTACAATTAACAATATTTGTTGATACCAATTGCAATATTTTATGCATGTTCAAACCATTAGAGTAACGTAGAAAAACCTTGTTCCCGCCAAAACTCTCACACTTTGCATACTTGTTTGGACTTACCCGAAATCAAGGTGAGTTCGTAGTTCCCATTTTCTTTTACAATATTTTTGGGATGAAACATATGAAATAATGTGATACAAACAAATTTGCATTTTGTGGCTATCTTGATTGTTTCTTGCAATTGCTTGATACTTGTTGCTTACACCTACATTCATTAACTCCGTACAAGCCCAACGATAATATTATAGCGCTATAGGTGTGACGCCTCATCCTAACTTCTAGTTCAGAACATTTGTTGTTGTTGTTATTGTTTACATTTTGCAATGCGGAAGTTTGGATGATAGATCCGTGTTTACGTCTACAAGGTTTGAATGTTCCACCTAGCATACTTGTATTACTCATTTTGCTAAGATATATCAAATGCCACATTGTTAAACATTTCATTTTATTATCACATTATTTATTTATTACCAAACTAACTAAAACCTATGATTTCACTCAACCGTTGTTGACCCAAATTGTTAACATATGTTTCAGGTGAAAATGTTTGAAGTTAGCTTATGCAAGGATCACATAGGATTGCTCAAGACAAGTGCCTTAGCTTAAAATAAAAACAAAGACTTTTGTGAACAATGTGTTGTATTTGTTTTGTACTAGTTTGGATGTGAATGCAATCCTATGAACCAACTTAATTATATTTCAACTTTAATTTAATCACCATGTGCTTATATGCATTCTACCAAGTTTCGTGATGCCCTCGACGTTTCCGCCTCCGGTCAGGGTGTCACAAAAACCATAAAAAGGATGTTCATCCATACATTTGTTTTGAAACCATAATTTACATAACTTGTTCGGAAATTGTAAACAACTACAACTTTAACAACATTGTTCAAAGTTTAAAATAGTTTCACCCAACATAACAACTGAAAATGGATGACATCTCAAAAGCTTGGGTTCTTGATAACAACATGAACATAATTTCCCCAAAGCCGTCCACTAATCTCCTGTAATACATGTTAGTTTTGAAAACGTCAACAAAGTTGAGTGAATTCATGTTATTTCGTTTTTGCATTAAATGAGTCTCCAAAACATTTGAAGTAGTAAGATCGTTTTGTTTCACATCAAATGAATCTCCAAAACATTTAAAGTAGTAAATTCGTTTTGTTTCGCATCCAATGAATCTCCAAAACCTTTGAAGTAGTAAGATCGTTTTGTTTCGCGTCAAATGAATCTACAAAACATTTGAAGTAGTAAAATTCGTTTTTGTATAGTATGATGAAAAATCGTATGATCATTAGTGTTTTGCAAGGACACTAATATGTATGCTGAATAGGAGGCAACCAAACCTTGACAATTTACCGTGTGTGTCAACGACACTAGTTTGGACACAAAGGCACTCTTAACGATCGTGGTTATCGTTGCTGATAAGAGTGGGGCTTGCCAAAACCCAAATAGATCTATCCGTTTGTTCCTCGGTACTTGTTTATTAATTAATGGTCTCTTTATTTTAAACACCTATCCGCATGTGATCAAAATTGTTTCATCGTATCATCATACTATTTGTAACATGTATATATCCCTGAAAGTTTAAAACCATAAACATTCAAAGTAAAAGGGGAAACATGAACTCACAGATTTGCATTCCGTGCAAATCTCTATTCGATTCCTGGTTCTTTGTTTGTTTATTTATTGACCTACAAGTGTTCTAATTTCATTAGACACTTAGGTTTACGTTTGTTTTTCGTACAAGTGTCTCATCTTGAATTTCGTTTTTGGTTCTTGTATTCCTTTGCTTTCTTTGTTTATGTTTGAATGGGTCTAGCCCATGTGTTCTTATAAAAGTGGGTTTATCTTAATGGGTTAGATCCATGTTTAAAGTTTACTTTTATTTTTTCTGGGTATGCCTGATAACCTAGATGACCAAGTAGCTTGTCTGGGTTACGCCTGATAACCTAGATGACCAGATAACTTGTCTGGGTTATGAGTGATAACCTAGATGACCATATAACTTGTCTGGGTTATGACTGATAACCTAGACTGATAACCTAGATGACCAAGTAAGTCGTCTGGATTATGACTGATAACCTAGATGACCATATAATTTTTCTGGGCTATGACTAACCTAGATGACGAAGTAAGTTGTTTGGGTTATGACTGATAACTTAGACGACCAGATAACTTGTATAATCATGATTAAAGTTTCTAATCACCTTTAATCAAAATAATCTTTAGTTTAACATATTTTAATCATGATTAAATTTTATAAAAATTTGCCATAGTTTCCCTTAAACTATGGACTTTTCCCATGTTTTCTAAACATGATTTTATATATTTTTTCAAATCAACGATTTTCCGATCTTCCAAAGTAACAATATAAACTTAAAACCTTATCACGAAGCATTATTGTGACATCTGTGTCACTACGGCTATCAAAAAAATACCAAATCAAAGAAATATTGTGCTTCATACTTGGGATTTGTATAAATATGTGTATCATCTGCACATATCAATTCTCGTTCGATTTCGAGCTCTAAATTGCTTTCTGGAAAGTTATACGCGAACTTATGCATAAACGTAATCAGTTTAATGCGACAAACTCTCCAGAACAGTGACATGGGCTTAACATACCTTAAATAACCTTTACATAACTTAGAAATAAGTTTTGGAGGGTTTGCTGGGTCGAAATCAAGTTTATTCGATCGCAGGGACTATTTGCATCAAACTGCGAAAGCATGCTGATTCGTATCGTAACGAACATTCAGAAACTTGAACATAAGTTAAACATATCCTAATATCCTTGACATAGCTTAGAAATAGGCTTTGAGGGGTTTGGTATGAGAAAATAAACTTTTTGATCAAACAGGGACAAAAAGATTCAAAAAGTGCATAAGTTTGCATTTACGCGCATATCTTACATTCTGAACATATCCGGACATCCAAAAATTTTTGTAATCATTAAAATATTTTATTTTAGTGATTGGAATGCAAAAATACCATTCGTTGCGCAATTTGGATCGTTTTCGCGTCCGTTCGAGTTTCGTCGTAATTAACCGAACAACGCAACCGTACGACCAAACGAACCGACATTCGTGATGTTTTTGAGCATATTTCATGTTCCCTATACTTTAACTTCATTTTAGAGCTTTGAAATCGGGTTTACGGGGCTTAAACGTGTCAAAAATGCATCAAAAACCAAGTTTCAGGCCTGAAGGGACTAAACTTGACAATATGCCAAACTATGCTAGGAGGGGCGTGTAAGCCTTGCCCATTTCCTACGCGGCCCGTGACAGACCATCAGGTCTGCAAAAATCAGTTTCTGCAATCAGCAGCTGGTTTCTGGGTTTTTATACATGGTTTCTTCATTCTATGGACTGGTATTTAGGCCCCCATTGTATACAAAACAATGTGCCACACATGGATGGTCAAGATTGAAGCTCAAAGTTCGAGAAACGATATTAACTGCTCTTGAATTCCTATAAATTCCCACCAATTCAACCCTCATTCCTCATAATTGAACTCACTTCTGCTCTAAGTTGAAGCTCTCCCTTGTGAGGCTTCATACCTGAGTGTTTTGAGTTAAATCTTCCTAGCTGGGACCTTTTGTAAGTTTCTTTCATCTTTTATGCGTTTTTAAGCACGAAAGTCAAACAGTGTTTGGCTTTCTACTTTGACCAGTCAATGGTCAACACGAAGTTCGTTTGAACTTCGCAACGTGAGCGTAATCACGATGGTCATAGTCCCTTGTGACTATACCTACTAATTACCACGTTGATTAGGCATAGTGACGAGTCATAGTTTCGGTCAAAATACGTATTTGTGCGTATTTTGAAACCAAACTATTCTTGGGTATCAAAACCCTTTGTTTTATCAAACTTGTTTTCTGACTTAGTTAAAGATGTTTTAACATGTTTAGCTCGTCACTCTTTAGTTTAGTGCTTATGTAGGGTCGTGAGATAAGCGGTCTAAACAACCGCTTAGACTTTTGAACCCGACCCATTTGGTCGATCATTAGGATCCGACCAAACATATTTTGTGACCATAGTTGTATAGGGAATAACCTTCCGAGGTTATACCTTATGGTCACTTCGTTTAACTAGTTGTATGATAGGTAGTTTATATGCTTTAGGAAAATGACCAAAATGCCCTTTTTATGCATAAATTCATTTTAAGCATATGTAACCTAAATTTTTACATATAAACTGATTAGGTAACATTATTAGACATGTTAAGACATATAATACTTATCATAGGACTAGTTAGGCGGTCCGAACGCGTTTTACGCGAACGACGCGTTAAAGTAGCATAGGCTACCTAAACGGGTCGTAATGGGTCATAAGCACTTAGGATAGGTTTCGACTTAGAATGTAGGCTTTGTTAAACCATAATATATGAGTTTCAATGCTCATTTGGTTTACAAGACCTCATTCTATCCGATCTTCCGATTTAGGTCTGGTTATTAACATAGTTACCTATATTAGGTGCCGTTTGATTTCCGTGATCCCTCTAGCATTGCTTGGTTGTTATTCAAGACTTCTAAGCATTCTCAAGTGAGTACATAGTCCCCTCTTTTACTGTTTTCAAACATTTTGGGGGTGAAACACATGTGCCTACTTGTTACTTTCGTGCTTTTCATGCTTTCATAACATATACTTGCTATGTTTATTAGTACGTGTATAGTACATGATTTCATCCATGTTTTTGCTATGTATGTTTTATTAACATGTTAGTACATTGATTTCATAAACACATTTGTTTCATATGTTTATTTCAACAGATATACACATTAATTTACATCACATTTTTGCTACGTATGTTCATTTAGCATATTTAGTACATTATTTTCTCATAACATGCTTACATTTGGTTTGCTTAACGGCTCAAAAATACGTTCATTAACACCGATCATGCCGCTCGGTAGTAGGTAGTGGTACCATAGGAATTGACAACTCCCATTCATGAAATCCTAGGTTGGTTTGGGTGGAAGGAATGACCGAATCCGAATTCATAATTTAGCTGAACCTTTAACTTGTTAAGGGTTTGTCGCCACAGTCTCAAGGCTTGGATGTATACGTTTAACATTACCCCATAGATGTTTGTATCAATAAAACATTAATTTTACAAAACATAACTTTTGATTTAAACTATGATTTATCAAATACATTGTTTTGTACATTTCTTTTTTCTAGGGTTGAGTAAATGCTTTTATTCACTATACATTTCATTTGATTATACATGAATATTTTTACATTGGTTTTACAATACAGTTTGGTGGTTTGTTTGGGTAAGTGATTTAAATAACGAGACGTGTGTAATATGATAAAAGTATGGTAGATACGCCGCTGGTACTTCCTATATATAAGTGTCTTTATGATATTACATATCGTAATGTTATTTAAACCATTTCAATTTAGACATATTACATTTTACAAAAATAACATATCTTTACAAAACATTGTTTTACAAACAGCATATTTTAAACAAACTCATTTTTACTTGGTTATTTACTTATCTATGCATTATTCTTTTATATCATCTGATTTCTTATCGATTTTCGTATGATTTTTAAAAGAAAATATTTTTAATAAGATTCATGACTAACTTTTTGTTAAACATTTCTTTTAACTACAAGTCATGAATCCTAAATCAATAAACCTATGTATCTCACATGCATTTTTATGCTGACGTACCTATTTTCACATGTGTTTTCAGGAGCTGATGCATAGGATTAATCAAGATACACTTAGCGGACTTGGGCCTTAGCGACAATAAAAGATGCAAGACTAGTTATTTATGTTATGTTTCCTTGTTTTTAAGACGATGTAACTTCTTGAAATTTAATAAAACAAAATTTCAATTACCATGTGTTGTGAAACAATAATTCTGTTACGACACTCCCCGACGACTCCGCTGCGGTTGTTGTTTTACGCGGTCGGGGTGTGACAATTATGAACTTATACGAAATCCTGTTTAGTTAAAAAAAAATCATGTTTTAAAGTGTTCATCTTTATTTTCTTAACATGTTCATGTAACTTTTCGGTTGAGCAAAGCCTATGTAAACTTTGTTTATATATTTTTAAAGACTTCATTTTTGTAACATGATTTTTATATCAATATATGTATTTCATGTTTTATAATTTTTTTTAAACAAAATTAAAAGTTCATAACATTCATGTTAATGGATCTTGCTAGATCTAAACATGCATGTGTTTAGATCATACTTTTAAAAATGAAGATGCAAGATCAAGTTTACTATATGGTCATAACATCAAAGATTATCAAGAATCATCATAATTAACACATAATCATATTGGTTTTGTTTAGTCTTTGTTAGTGATTCATGTGATTTTTAAATAAGCTTCAAGATAATTACTTGTACATTTGTGTTTAAACATAAATCACAAAAATGTAAGTACAAGATTTGAAGCTTACTACTAGTACTTGGCTAGGGAAGAACAAGTAGAAAAGATGATGAAAAGCTAAAGATCCAAGAGCCTCCAAGCTTGAGAAATGTTTCAAGTGTGCTCCCAAGTCTTGAAAATGCCTTGAATCATCTTTGAACCTCCATGTATGTATGAAATTTTAGTGTTTGGATTTTGAAAGTTAAAGATGGAGGTGTTTGTTCTTGATTGATTTCTAGAGGGAGAAAGAGAGTGAGTTGTGTGTTAATTGCTTATGAAAACATAGAATGAAATGGTTAGTGAGGTGTATTGTTAAGTGTTGTGATAATATTCTTCTTCTTACACATCACCAACACTAATCACTCTCTAAATTTTACAACACATCAAAGGAAGATGAGTTGGTGGGGGACCCACCAAAACCATGGACATGGTGGTGGTTTGAAGTTTTATAATTTTTTTTATAAAAACTTTGTTATACTTTATAAACCTCATAAACTTTAATAATTTAGATGGAGTTTTCTATAAGTTTCAAGGTCCAACAATTTAAAGTAATATGAAACTAGATAAAACTAACTCACTAAAATTGGTAGTTCGTTGTTCGGTTGAAAATTATGGTTCAGGGCTTGTACCGGCTTTGTTGTCAGGCAGTTTACTGAACTAGCCGTGTAGCTTAACACAATAAGATTTAAGTGCGGATTTTGTGTCGTTTTTAGTACCCATTATATTATTTATGTCAAATAATATTTATTTTTGGGTTTTGTACAGTTACTGTTTTGTTCTGCAGAATGTTGTACACTTCCGCAGGATTGCTGTATTTTTCTGCGGACTTAGACAATTTGGATTTCAATTGGAATTTTCTAAATAATAAGGCACATATTATTTTGGACAAATCATTTATATAATATTTGTGTAGACATATCTGTATGTCTGATTTTTAACGTGTCAGACTTTACCGCGACTAGTACTGACAAGTATCGTTTATTCGCGTTCCTATCGTCAGTCTAGGATATTGTTTCCAATCGCAACGGATTTGTTGTCATAATTCATTATGATTTTTATAGTTCTTAGACTTTTAAGACTTAATTAATTAAAATCGAGTCAAACACGCGAAAATAATAGTTGAAATAGTTGTTCAGGTTGTACGGAATTACTGGAATTTTGCCGATTGTCACATTAATAACTACATTAATATAATTGAGGAAACGAAAAAAGAGTTAGCCATTGCCAAATGCGAGCATGATTCTATCAAGCTTAAATTGGAGAGTTATTCTAACTCCCGATATGTGCTTGATCATATCATTGAAGTTCAAAAGCTAAAAGGGGATGTCAAGTGCATTGGTTATAAATCGGGTCCACCGCCTTTGAGACACAATTATACCAAATTGCCTGACGAGGAGGAAATGCCACACTTTGAAACATCTGTACCTTTTAATCTCGAAGAGCTTGTACCAGGATTAGGGTTCAAACCAGACATTTCCCCAAAGACAGAAAATTCATCATTTGTTACTGATCAAAGTCCTCCCATTATTGAGGATTATGATAGTTCGGACGACGAGTCGGGTGAGGACAAACCTGAACAGTCAGAAACGGTAACAAAAGAGGAAAACATACCTCTCGAAAATCACATTCTTTGTAATCGACCTACAAAACCATTTGTGATTGCTACAATCAAACCAATTGAATCTTCTGCTGAGAGTTGTGAAAGCGTGAACTGTGACACCCGGCTATTTAGGCTGTACCGTACAAATGTAACACATGTCATGAATGAAGGCTGTATTTGACTGATAATAATATTTATGTGTGATATTTGATGTGTTGGTTAATCCAAACTTTGATAAAAATTATGTTGGCAACAATAAGATAAACGCTTATCGCGTAACGAACAAAATGCGAAACGAACGTCGGTGACCGCCCGATCAATGTTAAAATCCAAAAAATAATCTGTTATGATTAGTATGTTAATTTTAATCATGTCCAGAAGGAAAACTAAATTCAAACGCCAAGAAACTCTATTTTTCGAGTTGAAGTGCGTACCGCGCGATACTGCGCGTATCTGACAAAATACTATCAACACAACCAGTCAAGGCAACTGAAAATTATTTCAGTAATAATTTGGCGAGTTTTTTTTATAGAGTGATAAAAATAATTTAAAACGCCATAAAACGGGATTAAAACGCTATATAAAATACTCGGCATCGAGTAAAATACCAGTGTTTAGCCTATATATATATGTAATATATGTATGCATGCAAATTGTGTGAGAATTGATACATGTGGTGGCTGTGTAGGTCTTCCCTGTTCTCTCTCTAGACAAGTGTAGGTCTTGGAGAATGTAAGTAATCATTCAAAATTCTCCATATCTTCCATAATCTTCTCAATTCCAAGACAATCAAAACACAATCAAACTCTCTCTCTCATCAAAGCTCAGTCGAAACACCCCTAATATCATACACTTTCAAATTTCCAACCTTGTTTTTTGAGAATCCAAATCCATTTCAAGGTGTTTTCAAGTCCATTTGAAGGTCTAAAGGTGATTTCAAGGTGTTTTAAGCAACAATCAAGCTCCATATCATCAACATTTGCTAAAAACCCATCAAAATCTTGAAGGTATAAAACCACTTTAAAAACCTTGTTCTTGATTCTTGATGATCTTGATGATGATGGAAGTTTCTTTTGTTCTTGGATTTAAACACTAACTTGAAACTAATAATAAATGCGTTTTCAAAGAAAGTAAAAATGGATGTATGTGTATATATGTATAGCCATGAGTGTGTGTGTGTGTGTATATACATATGTATTTGAGTTGAGTTATGATTTTGATTGATTCTTGTTTGATTTGATTCTTGAAAGTGAAATGCATGCATGATCAAAAGGTGATTTATAAAAGTTCATATGATTAAAAGATGAACATGATAAAGTGAGTTTTTGGATGTATATATGCACATGTGTGTGTGCCGTGAATGTATATGTATGTATGTATACATTAGTATTTTTGTTAGTTAGTGTATAAATGAAAGAATGTTGCTAGCATTTAAGTCAAATGATTATATGATGAACATGTCTTTTATTATTTGGAAAAAATACATGTCATGTGCATTCAAGTTCATGCATGTTGATGATGATGCAAATTGAATACATTAGATGCTTGTACTTAAGCATGCATGTGGATGTATGATCATGAGATGATGATTTGATAAAAATAAATTTTAATCAGTCCCTAAAGACTAAAAATAATAATATTTGAAGTGTTAAAATAGTATAAAACTTTGTCATAAAGTTTAGTAGCTTTGCATGTGGTACTTAGTGCATAAAGTGTTGTAAAATACGTGAAATCACATGATATATATGACTTACACAAAAAATGCACTACTCTAATTATAACCATCATTTTAATAAGTAAATAGCATATATTATGTTAAAATATCAAGTCGTTACGATTTGGGATGGGTATGGTAACGTTTAACGCAAAACTACGCATTAAAACGGTTAAAAATCGGTTTTTTCCGAATGATTTTTATAAAATTACTTTAAATAAGTAAGTAAACTGATATTTTTAGTTTAGATATAACTTTTTTAACTTATATTGAGTTTACTTGATGTTTGGTTAGTCATACGTGACTTCCGACGCCCGAAAACGTTACCGAATCACTAAAATACGCGTTTTACAATGTGCACTAGCATGGTTTATTTATGGGTGAACCTTATGTGTTAAAATGTGTTATGTGATTTAGATATGTGTATATGATAATATGTTAAGTGTTGACATCATAGCGGGAAATTAGACTATGCATGTACACTTGTGCGCTTAAAGCGGTAGAAACGGTAAAAATCGCATTATATGTGTTACTTGTTTGTCGAGCATGAAAATTGATACATATGTTAACTTGATAAGTTATTTTATGTATACGTGCTTTAAAAATGTTAAATAAATAAGTTTATGAGATTCCACGTGTTATGGTATTAAGTTATGTGTACGTTTATGTATATATATTACGACGCGCAAATCGTAGATATATTACGTTTAAACGGGAGTGTTAACGGATATACATGATAATGGTCACCAATAAAATCGTTCAAGTCACAAAATCTTATAATATATATATATTAATGTGCCAACAAATAAAAAAGAACAACTTTTTGAGAAAATTTCAAAGTTAAATGAAAATTCTAAGATACGGAGAAACTTAGGAATTTTGTGATATATATTGATTGATACGTATATTAGGATGCGTAAGAATCATATAATATAAAGTTAAATGAAAATTCTAAGATACGTATATTAGGATGCGTAGGAATCAATTTGTAGGATTGTGTTATTTATAATACGCACCAAAAGGTGAGTGTCACTGAACCTCCTCTTTTACTGTTTTGTATATGTTTTAGGGGAAGAACACACCTTAAAAGGGTTTAATAATGTTTTTGAATAAAACATACCTTTTGATATATAAAATGTATATTTTCATTCAAAATATATGGATTTTTAAATATACATACGTTTCAGGGAGAAACAGTTTTTGTGAATAAATATGTTTCGGTGAGAAACGGGGATTAGTACAGTGTTTCAGAGAAAACGACTGTGTAGATTTAAAATTTATTAAATCTATAGTTGGGACGAATTTGCTTGATCACAAGGGAGTAAGTATCGACATAGGCTTACATTTCGGTGGGGACTTCGGGGAATTCGTACAACATCATATATTAAATTTATCATTATTAGTAGGATATATATATATATATATATATATATATATATATATATATATATGACAAAGATCCGTTAGGAACCACCCCTTATTGGGAGAACCGCGAGAACCAATGTGAACACAACAAAAAATACCTAAAAATAGCTAAAAAACACACAAATTTTTTTTTTTAATTTTTTTTATAAAAAAATCGCTACTTTTAGTAGCAAAAAAAAAAATTTTTTTTTTTTTTTGGCTTCTAAAAGTATCGATTTTAACTTAAAAAATAGTAAAAAAAAAAAAAAAGTTTTAGATTTTTTTTTTATTTTTTAGATTTTTTTAGGTTTTTTGGGGGTTTAGTTTTTAGCTTTTTAGCTGGGGGGGGGGGGGGGGGTTAGGTTTTTGGGGGGTGGGGGAGGGGGGGTTAGGTTTTTGGGGTGGGGGGGGGGGGTTAAGTTTTTTTTTAGGTTTTTTGGGGGGTTAAGTTTTTTTTAGGTTTTTTGGGGGGTTTAGTTTTTAGCATTTAGCTTGGGGGGGGGGGGGGGGGTGTAGGTTTTTTTTGGGGGGGGGGGGGGTGGGGGTTAGGTTTTTTTAGCTATTTTAGGTTGTGTTCACATTGGTTCTCGCAATAAAGGTGGTTCTCGCATGAACCTTACCCTATATATATATATATATATATATATATATGGAGCCGCTAGAATGAAAACCACCACGAGTTATGAGAACCACGAGAACCGCGACCCGCGGGTGGCCGTTGACCACGAAATTTTTTTTACACCTAGATCCGTATATTTTAGGACCGGGTGTAAATTTTCGGTTCAAACGGCGTGCCCGAGGGGGTAGTTTTTTAAGCCCAAAGTTTGGTAAAAAAAAAAAAGAAAAATTAAAAAAATTAAAAAAACCCAAACTTTGGGCGTAAAAAACTACCCCCTCGGGCGCGCCGTTTGAACCGAAAATTTACACCCGGTCCTAAAATATACGGATCTAGGTGTAAAAAAAATTTCGTGGTCAACGGCCACCCGCGGGTCGCGGTTCTCATGGTTCTCATAACTCGTGGTGGTTCTCATTCTAGCGATCCCCTATATATAGATATATATATATATTCTTCATGAGGTAGGCATTATAGATGGCCTCGATATGGGCCAAGCGCAAGTAATGTCGTTTAATCATTTAAGTATTGCACGCGAGAAATTGTTGGTAGATCTATCGGGTTGACAACCCCGTCGTGACTGGTCGCCCCGTGTCAAGTCAAACGAGGAATTGATATTTTGTTTATAGTCTGCCATTGATTATACCTTCATTGTTAATACATAGTTTGTAATGTCTTGCTAACTTACAAGTCTGAAAATTTGATTCTATAAATTTAATATGTAAATTCGGGAAGATGTCTATGGTCGGAAGGTTCTACGGAAATGCCTGCGACGGCTGACCCTTGAATTTTTACAAGGAAATAAAATAACTTTCTTAAAAATTATATGGATGTTTTAATAATAAACACATAATTAGAAAGTTTTTCCTTGGATCAAATTATTTAAATTTGAATATGTGAACTCACCCTCCTTTGTGTTGAACTCACCCTCCTTTGTGTTGACACTTGATTTTAACGTGTTCTTCAGGTACTTGAGTTCGGCTTCGGGAATTATGGCGTATCTTGTGGTTGTTGATGTATGTTTGGTTTGATAATGTATTGGACAAACTTTTAAAACTATTTGGGACCAATGTAATAAGATCCATAAGGATCAACACAACCTAACTATGGTGTGGTTGTGACGAACTTTAAGACTGTTTGTTTTAAAATCTATGTTTTAATTAAGTTAAAATGTCCAACATTATGATGCATTGTTCAACAAGATATTAATGGGCACCAACTTTCGTCACCACTACGTTTTATATTCCACTGCGACTTTTTGGGCTGTGACAGAAGTTGCTATCAGAGCCAACGGTTGTTAGCGAACTAGATATTTTCTGGGAAAATTCTAGACTTCAACCAAAGAATTTTGAGATTAAATTCCAAAATTCGCGAAGCCAAATTTTTTAAATAATCATGGAATTTTTATCATGTATGAAAAACATTGCGTATTTATGTGCGTACATGATTATCTGTTTATTTGGGCCTTATGTGTTATTTTTCATTTGAACACACACTTACTTTGTACGGTTATATGTGTCACAGATGTCGCACGAGCACGTGGTCATCGAGATTCATGACTCAGGTAGCGAGCCAGACTTCGAGACATCACCTAGGTCTGTTTTGCCAGAGATACCCCTCATGACTACACCAACTATCCATATGGCCGGATTTGTTTTGTTCTTCCATGTCGACCATGATGCGTTCGCGAGCCAGGTTGACCCCCGTTATGCTTTTACAAGCAATGGATGGATAGACGACGACGATGATGTTCCTCCCTCGATCCATGAGACAGGACAATCATCTGGTACCATGCCAAATGTTAGTGACATGGATAGAGGGGCCCCTTTGATTGGAGGATCTTTCGGTATCACATCAGTGGTGGACGCTCCTACCATTACAGCTCAACCATTAGAGCCATTGGTCATCCCACCTGCTGTTATTGTCAAGCCCACTACTGAGATCCCTCCACCCGATGTTACTGAGTCTTCTTTACTGTTAACCGATGTTGACACTACGACCGACAGTTCGCTACTCTACGCCGAGACTTGGGCTCAGCGAAGGATCAGATGAAGGGCTTAGAAGGACAGACGCACTGGAGGATGGTAGAGCTGGAAGAGCTTGTAAGGAAAATGTTGGACTTCCGGGGTTTGAAGCGATAGTTGTTGTGCATAGTTTCTGTTGTTTATTTTGTAGGTCTCTTTTGATGAACCCTTATTGGCTTGCATTCCAAATTTTTGGATATTTGGTAGGAAATTTCTTAAGGACTTGTTATTGGTGTTGATGTTGATACACCAAATTTTGATTAGTCTTTGTACTAAAAACAAGCTTCGTAATTTCTAGTATAAATATTGAATGGGTTTCTTTTGGTTTAAAAACTGTTCTCATTATTATGTGGACATTATACATGCGCAATGTTTGGTCCACTAGCATTTAATGATTGAATTATTTTTGGATATCGTCTTATGTTGTTATTATGTTGTAATAATAGAAACGACGAAATGCCACCAAAAGCGAGACAGGGTCCTGGACTACCTACCACCCCAGAAGAGTTAGCATAACTCACAGCCCAACACGTTAATAATGCGTGGATGTGGTACTCATGGGCATGGTTTTGGTGGAACACAGGTCGGAAACCCTCCAGGTAATATAATGATCGAAAATTTTTAGTGTTATGATATAATCAGAGCGTAATCTTGATTTTTCATTAACTATGTAAATAGTACATAGGTGTACACGCAAAACAATCCAGGGTTGCAGACCATAATCATTTACTGGTGCCCTATGTAATGACGTGGCAATGGTATGCGTGATGTCGGGACATCATAGTGGGTCGACTATTCAAGTAATTCTGCATTCTAAGCCTAGATCTGGGGATTCGCGGAAGTGAAAGTCTGAGAGCTCGAAGAAGGATCCCGAAGAGAACCGTGAGAAGAAACACAGTTTGGAGAAAGCGTGTGTAGCTAACTCTAGTGGGTCAGGAAAGGATAATGCTAAGCATGACAGGAGTGGTTCGAAGAAGAAGACTCACGGTGATGAGCAAGGAAAGTGCGCCAGGTGTGGTCGAACCGGGCATTTTACCCGCGAGTGCTATTCTAAGAGTACGTCGGAGGGAGATAGACTCGAAGGATGCTTCGAGTGTGGCGAGCAGGGACATTTCAAGAGATATTGTACGAAAACAAAGGGTCAAAATGCCAGGGGCAGAGCGTTCGGGCTGAATGCTGGGAAGGTATGTGACGATCCTGCAGTTGTTACCGATACGTTCTTAATCATCAACCATTTTGCGATCATACTATTTAATACTAGGGCTGACTTGAGTTTTGTTTCGAAAAACTTTGAACCGTTTTTGTGTTCTCAAACAAGTAAGCTAAGTAAAAAGGTACTCGATAGAACTAGCAAACGGTAAATTGATAGAGACTAGCGAAGTCGTTCGTGATTGTAGTATTCGGTTAGACGATTATAGTTTTAGTACCGATTTAATACCAGTGGAGCTGGGTAGTTTTGATGTAGTTGTTGGGATGGATTGGCTATCCAAGAATAAAGCTGAGATTAATTGTTCGGAGAAGCAAGTGAGGATACCTCGTCCTGGTGGTGGTGAAGCTATAGTCGTTCACGGTGATCGATCGAGTCGAGTATCGAGAGTTGTTAGTGTTAGGAAAATGCTTAAGATGTAGCGTAAGGGTTATCCTATGTTTTTAGTTAATGTAGTAGATACGAAGGCTGAAGGTAGGAATATATAAGAGATTCCTATAGTTCGTGATTATCCGGAAGTTTTCCCAGAAGACTGACTTGGATTGCCCCCTGCGAGACAGATCGAGTTTAGAATTGATCTGTTACCCGGTGCTGCACCAATTGCAAAATCTCCTTTTAGATTGGCACCGTCAGAGATGAAAGAATTGTCGAATCAGCTTTAAGAGCTACTAGACAAAGGTTTCATTCAACCAAGTGTTTCGCTTTGGGGTGCACCTGTTTTGTTCGCGAAGAAGAAGGACGGATCCTTCAGGATGTGCATTGATTACAGAGAGCTGAACAAGTTGACTATCAAGAATCGGTACCCTCTACTGAGAATTGCCGATTTGTTTGATCAGCTACAGGGATCCAACTGCTACTCGAAGATTGACCTGCGTTCAGGATATCATCAGTTGAAGGTTGCTGACGAAGATGTTCCGAAGACTGCTTTTCGAACACGATATGGCCATTACGAGTCTTTAGTCATGCCTTTTGGCTTAACTAATGCGCCAGCTGTATTCATGGATCTCATGAATAGGGTATGCAAACCCTATTTGGATAAATCCGTGATAGTATTCATCGACGATATACTTATCTATTCACGAACCAAAGAAGATCGTGAGCAACATCTGAAGTTGATTCTGGAGCTGCTGAAGGAAGAGAAGTTGTATGCCAAATTCTCTAAGTGCGAATTCTAGATTCGAGAAGTCCATTTTCTCGGACACGTCATAAATGAGAAAGGTATACACGTGGATCCGGCGAAGATAGAAGCGATTAAGAATTGGGAAGCGCCAAAGACTCCGTCGGAGGTGCGACAATTCTTAGGACTTGCTGGGTATTATCGGAGATTCATAGAGAATTTCTCCAGATTAGTGCATCCTTTGACGCTACACACCCAGAAGGAGAAGAACTTTGATTGGACGGAAAAGCAGGAGGAAGCTTTTCAACTATTGAAGGAGAAGATGTGTAGTGCACCTATTATTTCCCTTCCTGGGGGAAATGATGATTTCATTATGTATTATGATGCGTCACGTTTGGGCCTCGGATGCGTGCTTATGCAGAAGGACAAAGTGACAGCCTATGCATCCAGACAATTGAAAGTGCATGAGAAGAATTACACGACGCATGATTTGGAGTTAGGAGCTATTGTGTTTGCCTTGAAGATCTGGTGACATTACTTGTATGGCACAAAGTGTACGATATAAACGGACCATAAGAGCCTCCAGCATATCTTTGATCAGAAGGAGCTCAACATACGACAGCGGCGTTGGGTAGAGTTACTCAACGATTACGAGTGTGATATCCGTTATCACCCTGGTAAAGCAAATGTTGTTGCTGATGCGCTTAGTAGGAGGAGCGGGAGAAGCCTCTACGTGCGCGTGCTTTGGGCTTGACCATACAGACGAGTTTGACCGATCGAATTCGTAATGCACAACGAGAAGCTCTAAAGGATGAGAACCTGAGAAGAGAAGGTTTGAGAGGATTAGAGTGTGAACTGATACCAAAAGCGGATGAAGTGATGATCTTCATGAACCGGATTTGGGTTCCGCTTAGAGGTAACTGATGTGTGTAAAATACAACATATAAATTACATCAAATAAGGCATAAAACTAACCCTTTTTTTAGTTCTAATGTTGGAAAAAGTGTGCTTTTGTCTTCCTTTTGTATTTTCAGGATTTAATGAGCGTAAATGAACAAAAGAAACAAATATGCAGCAAAATCTAACATAAATACAAGGAAAGGAATAAACGTGGCATGCCCGATCCCTCGACAACATCTTCCCAAAGCAAAAAACAAGACAACAGAAGGCTGACCACGACCCCGTTCCCAGCGGACACGGGGGCGTGGCCATTTGTCTGCAGAAAGGACAAAGCTATAGAAGCTTCTATTCCCGACACGGGGGCGTGCCCAGCTCAACACGGGACGTGGTCAACGCTAAGATTCGCAGAATCCAAGCAAATCTTGATAGTACAGATACGCTTCTACACACGGGGCCGTGCCCATCGGACACGGGGGCGTGTGGAGTGGAGCTAATGCATACAAATTGTAATTAATGAAGAAAGAGAATAAGGATGGACACAGGGCCCTGCCCAGCGGACACGGGGCCGTGTCTGGGCTTCTGTGCAGGCTATAAATAGAGGTGCTTGGTTCACTTCAAAGGCATCCCTTGGCAAACCACCTCTCTACCAGTTCACCCACGCTCCACCACCATCACAACACCCACATCCACCACCATCATCCATCATCCACCTAGAGTGTGTGTGGTAGTCTCGGGATCCAAGATTGATAGTAAGAGTTCTTGACAATCAAAGGCCATGTTTGCCTAAGTCTCTTACATTACTTGGTGAAGACAAGCATTTAGTGTAATACTTTTGATTTTTAATCTTTTCGCACATTTTATTTGGTTTTGTATTAATGACTTTAATAACTAGTTTCTTATGTTGAAGGTGAAACTTCCTTATCATATTTCCATGGTGTCTTGGAATTATTTTACTGTCTATATAAAATAAAAGATTTTCACCATTCATATCTCTACGGTCTATATACAGATATGGTGGCTACCTGGTCGGGGGTTAAGGGAATGGTTTGGTAAGGTTCTTCCCTTGTTCAGTGTATAGATCCTGCAAGGACCTGGGTCAAGCTTACTAGGACCTCCTTCAATACCCACTGGTATTGGATGGCGGGGGTGCGAATGGCTTGATCCCCTCATATGTAAACTACTATTAAGACATTAACCCAGCTATTTGGGATTGTATCCCTGCTGACTCAAACCATAGCCGAGGGTAACGTCACCTTCAAAAGAGGGGCCTACCACTTAACGTATTAATAACTTAATTAATTATCTTCCAATATTCCAACCCTTTAGGATTGTATCCTTGCTGACTCAAACTACTGGGTTGAGGGTAACATCACTTTCAAAAGAGGGGCCTACTACTATAACTAAGATAATCTCTTAAAAAGTGCAAAAGTGCGGAAATCATCAAAGGTTACACTAAAGGCGAGTCGGATCCAAGTGATTCATCTTGTCTATATGTTTTTATTTTTATTTTTATTTTCATCATTTTTAGTTTTTATTTTCATGTTTAAAACCTTTTCTAAATTTTTTATTTGATTAGACGTTGAGGATAAACCGATATTAAAAGCTCTTGTGTCCTTGGACGACCTCGGTATCTTACCAACGCTATACTACGC
Organism: Helianthus tuberosus; assembly: GCA_030545235.1. Taxonomy (NCBI): domain Eukaryota; kingdom Viridiplantae; phylum Streptophyta; class Magnoliopsida; order Asterales; family Asteraceae; genus Helianthus; species Helianthus tuberosus. The sequence goes on from CM060400.1 coordinate 24,136,541, forward strand.
TCACGATGGGTGCACTTGCCCATATGTGTGTTTAGTGTTAGTAGAATATCGTGTTTTATAAATTTAAAACTTGACTAAAGTATTAAAAAGGGCTTAAAATATACATAAAAACGTATCGCACTACGCACGCATCAAGTTTTTAGCGCCGCTGCCGGGGACACAAGGATTTTAAGAAAGTTAGGAATCAACGGCCTAATCGTTTTTCTTATCTTTCTGTTTTTTAGGATTTTTCGTAGATTTTTCAGCTTCCGTGCCTGGTCGGACATGGGGCCGTGCTCAGCATCCTTACTAGTAGTTTTTATTTTCCGAGTTACAGAGAGCTGAACACGGGGCCGTGTTGGTGCAGCACGGGGCCGTATCGAACTCTCCAGTAACAGGGGTCCGGAAAACAATAACTGTAACCACGGCCACGAGGTCTTGTTCAGCTGAACACGGGGCCGTGGTGAGACTTCTGACCAACAATCTTTTTTGTCTTTATTGCAGGACTTGGAACCCAGGCACCGCACCTGAACTTCCTACGCTGTGCATGAGCTCTAGTTCCAATAAAGACATAAAAGAACCTCTAGACGAACCCGAACGCTTTCTAAGAAAAAGACTTAAAGCTAAATCCCAAGAGAAAGTTTCAGGGGACCTACTTCCAATGGCGGACCAGCGTACCCTGATGGATTACCTGCCACCCACAGTAGATAATCTCGGCGCCGCTATCAATGCACCGAATGTCGATGCCAACAACTTTGAACTTCAGCCGCATTTGATTCAAATGATCCAAAACTCCGCAACTTTCCATGGGCTTGCGGACGAAGATCCCCATTTACATATTACCAACTTTTTGGATATATGTGATACTTTTCGGATCAACGGAGCATCAAATGATGCCATCCGCCTTCGAATGTTCCCATTTTCGCTAAAAGACCGAGCTAAGGCTTGGCTTAACACCCTCCCAGTTGGATCGGTAAATGCCTGGGATGAACTAGCCGAAAAGTTTTTGTATAAGTATTTCCCTCCTTCAAAAACAGCTAAATTAATGACTGAAATTAATACATACTCACAAGAGGACGGGGAATCCTTATATGAAACTTGGGAAAGGTTCAAGGAGCTACTAAGAAAGCATCCCCACCATGGTCTTGCGGTATGGCAACAAGTATCCACTTTCTATAATGGGTTGTTGCCACACACAAGGCAGACACTTGACTCTAGCTCCGGGGGACTTCTAGGTAATCATCGCCCAAATGAAATTTATAATCAAATTGAGGAAATTGCTCAAAACAATTTTCAGTGGCACACTCCCCGAGGCACAAAATCTATTGCCCCGGGTTCCCATAAGGTTGACGAAAGCACCTCTTTACAAGCCCAAATTGAGGCCCTCTCTTCAAAAATTAAAAACTTAGAAATGGCAAAAACAGCCTCGGTTATGGCTTGTGACTTGTGACTTGTGAGGGGTGTGGTGGGCCACATGAAAATTGGAGTTGTATGAAAGAAATGGATAATCAAACAGAAATGGTAAACCACACTGATAATAGACCTAAGCCGTCAGGTCCTCCGACGGGTACCTACAACCAAGGATGGCGTAACCACCCTAACCTTGGTTGGAGAGAACCCGGCAATAGTAGTACCAACAAAATTAAAACCAACGAACAAACTTTCAACAACTAAGAGATGAGTCTCAAAATTTCTCTCAACAACAACAAGGGGGACCAGAGAGGCTTGAAGATACTATGTCACGCCTCATCTCTGACACAGAAAAGAAAAACTCGGATCGATTCCAACAGTTGGATTCGAACTATAGAAATCAACAAGCTAGTATTCAAAATATTGAAAAAAAATAAATCAACTAGCTCAAAATTTCTCCGAGAGACAACAAGGCACGTTACCCAGGAATACCGAAACCAACCCAAAGGCGCAAGTACATCTCATCACATTGAGAAACCGTACCGTAGGTCCCAAGGAGGCTCCGTTACCACCATGCGACAAGAGTCATTCCAACCAATCCGCAACTTCGCCAACACCACAAAAGGAAACGACTCCTCCACCAATCCACGAACCCGCCAAGAATCCCGAGGTACCCTACCTTGGACAGTTACTTCGCCAAAAGACCGATAAGCAATTCACAAAATTCTTAAACTTACTAAAACAATTGCATGTTAATATTTCTTTTGTAGACGTCCTCACTCAAATGCCTAAATATTCAAAATTTATGAGAGACTTTCTCACTCATAAAAGGAAAATTGAGTTATTGCAATTAGTTAATTTAAGCAAAGAATGTTCCGCCTTGCTACTCAACAAACTCCCACAAAAGAAGATCGATCCCGGAAGCTTCACCATCCCTTGTTTGATTGGGGGATCACCCATTCACAATGCACTAGCCGATCTTGGAGCTAGCATCAACTTCATGCCCGCATCAATGTTCGACCGACTCAGACTAGGGAAAACAAGCCCTACAAAGATGAGCATACAACTCGCCGATAGGTCCATTAAATATCCACAAGGTGTCGCCGAAAATCTATTGGTAAAAGTCGAAGACTTTGTCTTCCCGGCCGACTTTGTCATACTAGATATGGAGGAAGATACCGAAGTACCACTTATCTTAGGAAGACCATTCCTAGCCACCGCCCACGCAATGGTGGGAAATTAACATTGAGGGTTGGGGACAAAGAGATGGAGTTCGGGGTTAGGAAAAGAGTAGAAGACGAGGACCCGGTCAATTACATGAAGGTCATAGACTCAAGTTTGGATGATGCTCTCCGACGGTGCAACATGGGAAGCAAGACATCCCACTTGGGTAACATATAACCGACTTTGGGTCTAGCCAAGGACCCTTGTAAACGTGGTGCACCATGGAGGCATTCCTAGGAATTATCCTTAGTCTTAGTTTAGATTAACTTTTATGTTTTCTAGTTAGGTTTTACTTTTCAGGAATAAAACACACTCGGAATGGTGGAGGTTACTAAGGGAAACTTGAACCCACACCCCATGCACAAAAACAGAGCCTCCCGACGATTTTTCTTCATTACAGCAAGTTCAGCACGGGGCCGTGCTCAGCCCAACACGTCCCGTGCCCAAGGTTATGCAGAAAATGCCCAGTTCAGTTAACTGGACACGGGGTTGTGCCCAGACCAACACGGGCCGGTGTCCAGACGCCCAGTAACATAAAATCTTGTTTTTAAACACCTTATTACATATTCAATCAACCTAAAAACTTATTTTTGGGACACATTGAGGACAATGTGTAATTTAAGTGTGGGGGAATGCTAAAACCTTGAATTTTGCAAGTCCTAATTACAAGCCTTACACAAAACTCTATTGGAACCGTTAATCACCCCAAATTTTTTCGAAAACTTTTCATTTTTTTTACATGTCTTGGTTTAATTTGGGAATAACAAGTTCTAAAATGGTCATATTTTTACAAATTTACAACCAATAGCGTCGTGATAAAAAGAACCAACATAAGAAAATTATGAAACGGCATGACAAATCTAGTTAAAATTTGATTGTATATACTTGATCACATTATAAACCTATTCCCACAAAAAGTAAGTTTTGAGCCTTTATTGAGCAAACAAATACACATCTTTAAACTAAATGCTCATTTTTCATTTCTTGTGTGAATAGCCGCTTGGTTTCTTACGACTCTAGAACTTGCCATGACGATACATTCCCGATCCTTACCAACTTAAACCCAAGTAAGTAAATGATGGAGGCATTAGGACTAACCCTTTTTGTTTTCAACACCACTATTTTTCAATTTTTTTATCACCTACCCAAAATCCCCCTAGTTAACCCCTATGAGCCTAAACCTTTTCGTTTCTAAACCCACAAAACAAACACCCTTCACCCACCAAAACCTTTTTTTACTTTTAAACCCTTTATTTTAGTAAAAAGCTCGGTCTTCTTGTGACATTCCTTATCAAAAAAATTAATAATAATAAATGAAGTATAGCAATAAACAAACAAGTTCCTCAAAGAAGCTTTGTTTGAAAATGCTTTGTTTGAATAAACAGTCACGAAAACAAAAAGTTTTACGACGACCGACGTTTTTTACGCTTTTTACGCTTTTCGCCCTTTTTTACTATCCGCTAACCCAAAACTACCTACCTTTAACCCAAGCCTAACCCTTCCCCAAGTCCTCTTGATATTTACAAATGTTTATAGTTAAAAAGGAGGAGGATTGATTGCTTGGCAAGCATATAGTAGAAGTAAGTCCGATGCCGGTCTCGAGTGTTTCACAAAAATACATCTTCGGCCGAGTGTTGAGTAATCTCCCGTGAGGTATGTGAACTTGTATATAAATGGAATTTTAAAAAGGCATGTTATGCCCAAATAAGTAATTTCTCTTATGAAACGTTCTAAATAAATCATAACGAATAGGATTGTAAATAGCATAAAAATAAAGCCTAATAAAGATCTTGGATTCCCGACACTCAAGACAAACCCAAAAATTCTCTTCTACCCATTCCATTTGGGAGTGTAAGTAACATTATAAAGAGTTTTGCTTGAGGACAAGCAAAGATTCAAGTGTGGGGGTATTTGATGTGTGTAAAATGCAACATATAAATTACATCAAATAAGGCATAAAACTAACCCTTTTTTAGTACTAATATTGGAAAAAGTGTGCTTTTATCTTCCTTTTGTATTTTCAGGACTTAATGAGTGTAAATGAACAAAAGGAACAAATATGCAGCAAAATCTAACATAAATACTAGGAAAGGAATAAACGTGGTATGCCTGACCCCTCGACAGCATTTTCCCAAAGCAAAAACAAGACAATAGAAGGCTGACCACGGCCCGTGCCCAGCGGACACGGGGGCGTGGCCAGTTGTCTGCAGAAAGGACAAAGCTATAGAAGCTTCTATTCCCAACACGGGGGCGTGCCCAGCTCAACACGGGCCGTGGTTAACGCTAAGATTCGCAGAATCCAAGAAATTCTTGATAGTACAGAAACGCTTCTACACACGGGGCCGTGCCCATCGGACACGGGGGCATGTGGAGCAAATGCAGACAAATTGCAATTAATGAAGAAAGAGAATAAGGATGGACATGGGGCCATGCCTAGCGGACACGGGGCCGTGTCCGGGCTTCTATGCAGGCTATAAATAGAGGTGCTTAATTCACTTCAAAGGCATCCCTTGGCAAACCACCTCTCTACCACTTCACCCACACTCCACCACCATCACAACACCCACATCCACCACCATCATCCATCATCCACCTAGAGTGTGTGTAGTAGTCTCAGGAGCCAAGATTGATAGTAAGAGTTCTTGACAATCAAAGGCCATGTTTGCCTAAGTCTCTTACATCACTTGATGAAGACAAGCATTTAGTGTAATACTTTTGATTTTTAATCTTTTCGCACTTTTTATTTGGTTTTCTATTAATGACTTTAATAACTAGTTTCTTATGTTGAAGGTGAAACTTCCTTATCATTTGTCCGTGGTGTCTTGGCATTATTTTATTGTCTATATAAAATAAAAGATTTTCACCATTCATATCTCTACGGTCTATATAGAGATATGTTGGCTACCTGGTCGGGGGTTAAGGGAATGGTTTGGTAAGGTTCTTGCCTTGTTCAGTGTATAGATCCTGCAAGGACCTGGGTCAAGCTTACTAGGACCTCCTTCAATACCCACTTGTATTGAATGGCGGGGGTGCGAATGGCTTGATCCCCTCATATGTAAACTACTATTAATACATTAACCCGACTATTTGGGATTGTATCCATGCTGACTCAAACCACTTAGCCGAGGTTAACGTCACCTTCAAAAGAGGGGCCTACCACTTTACGCATTAATAACTTAATTAATTATCTTCCAATATTCCAACCATTTAGGATTGTATCCTTGCTGACTCAAACTACTGGGTTGAGGGTAACGCCACCTTCAAAAGAGGGCCTACTACTATAACTAAGATAATCTCTTAAATAGTGCAAAAGTGCGGAAATCATCAATGGTTACACTAAAGGCGTGTCGGATCAAGTGATTCATCTTGTCTATCTGTTTTTATTTTTATTTTTATTTTCAGCGTTTTTAGTTTTTATTTTCTTTTTTAAAACCTTTTTTAAAATTTTGATTTGGTTAGACGTTGAGGATAAACCGGTATTAAAATCTCTTGTGTCCTTGGACGACCTCGGTATCTTACCAACACTATACTACACTCACGATGGGTGCACTTGCCCATATGTGTGTTTAGTGTTAGTAGAATATCGTGTTTTATAAATTTAAAACTTGACTAAAGTGTTAAAAAGGGCTTAAAATATACATAAAAACATATCGCACTACGCATGCATCAGTAGCCTACGTGAACTGGTTATGAACGAAGCTCATAAATCCAGATATTCTATTCACCCAGGTTCTACCAAGATGTATCAGGATATCAAGGAGTTATACTGGTGGCCGAATATGAAGAAAGATATTGCGGTGTACGTGAGAAAATGTCTGACATGGTCGAAAGTTAAGGCTGAACATCAGAAGTCGTCTGGGCTCCTGCAGCAACCAGAGATTCCTAAGTGGAAATGGGAACATCTTATGATGGAGTTTATCACCAAGTTACCCTATACTTCGTGTGGACATGATACGATATGGGTAATCATGGATCGATTGACAAAGTTTGCTCATTTCCTAGCGTTTAAGGAAATAGACAATACCGAGAGGATATCGCAGTTGTACCTTAACGAGATTGTAGCCCGTCATGGAGTACCAGTGTTAATCATCTCGGATAGAGATGGACGGTTTGACTCCCGGTTTTGGCGATCTTTTTAGGAATCGCTAGGTTCTCGTTTGGACATGAGTACTGCATATCATCCTCAAGTGGATGGACAGAGTGGGAGAATCATTCAAATGTTAGAGGATATGTTGAAAGCGTGTCCGATCGATTTCAGTGGAAGTTGGGATACTCATTTGCCTTTGGCTGAGTTTACTTACAACAATAGTTACCACGCTAGTATCAAGCCCGCTCCGTTTGAAGCCTTGTATGAAAGGAATTGTCGATCACCACTTTGTTGGGTTGAAGTCGGCGAGAAGCAATTGACCGGACCCGAGCTTATCCAGGAAACCACAAACAAGGTTGTTCATGTCTAGGGAAAGTTGAAAGCTCCCGCAGATCGATAGAAGAGTTATGCGGATAACCGGAGGAAACCGTTGGAGTTTCAGGTTTGTGATCGAGTGATGTTGAAGGTGTCGCCTTGGAAAGGTATTGTGAGATTTGCAAAAGGGGAAAAGCTGAGCTGCGTATAGGCTCAAGCCGTCACAGGAGTTGAGTTGAGTTCATGACGTGTTTCATGTCTCCAATTTGAAAAAAAAAAGTGTCTGTCAAATGAGACACTGATTATGCCCCCTAGAGAGGTTCGTGTAGACGATAAACTGAGATTTATCGAAGAACCAGAAGAAGTTCTGGATTGGAAAATTCAGAAACCTAGGAGGAGTAGGATTAAATTGGTCAAGGTTCGCTAGGATTCTAAACGTGGACCCGAGTCCACCTGGGAACGATAGGACCAGATGCAACGTAAATATCCTCATCTCTTCCCACCTAGTGCGAAAACAAAACCTGTAGAGTAGAATTTCAGGGACGGAATTTCCTAAACAGGGGAGACTATGACACCCAGCTATTTAGGCTGTACCGTACAAATGTAACACGTGCCATGAATGAATAAAAGGTTGTATTTGACTGATATCAATATTTATGTGTGATATTTGATGTGTTGGTAAATCCAAACTTTGATAAAAGTTATGTTGGCAACAATAAGATAAACGCTTATCGCGTAACGAACAAAATGCAAAACGAACGTCGGTGACCGCCCGATCAATGTTAAAATCCTAAAACTAAGTTATGATTAGAATGGTAATTTTAATCATGTTCGAAAGGAAACATAAATTAAAACTCTAAGAAACTCTATTTTTCGAGTTTGAGCGCGTACCGCGCGATACTGCACGTATCTGACAAAATACTGTCAACACAGCCAATCAAGGCAACTGAAAATTATATCAGTAATAATTTGACGAGTTTATTTTTATAGAGTGATAAAAATAATTTAAAACGCTAAAAAACGGGATTAAAATGCTAGATAAAATACCTGGCATCCAGTAAAATACTAGTGTTTAGCCTATATATATATATATATATATATATATATATATATATTTGTAATATATGTATGCATGCAAATTGTGTGAGAATTGAGACATGTGGCGGCCATGGAGGTCTTCCCTATTCTCTATCTAGACAAGTTTGGGTCTTGGAGAATGTAAGTAATCATTCAAAATTCTCCGTATATTCCATAATCTTCTAATATCTTCTAAATTCCAAGACAATCAAAACATAATCAAACTCTCTCTCTCTCTCAATCATCAAAGCTCGGCCAAAACACCCCTAATATCATACACTTTCAAATTTCCAACCTTGTTCTTGAGAATACAATTCCATTTCAAGGTGTTTTCAAGTCCATTTGAAGGTCTAAAGGTGATTTCAAGGTGTTTTAAGCAAGAATCAAGCTCCATATAATCAACCTTTGCAAAAAACCCATCAAAATCTTGAAGGTATAAAACTCACTTTAAAAACCTTGTTCTTGATTCTTGATGATCTTGATGATGATGGAAGTTTCTCTTGTTCTTGGATTTAAACACTAACTTGAAACTAATAATAAATTCATTTTCAAAGAAAGAAAAAAATGGATGTATGTGTATATATGTATAGCTGTGAGTGTGTGTGTATACACGTATATTTGAGTTAAGTTATGATTTTGACTGATTCTTGTTTGATTTGATTCTTGAAAGTGAAATGCATGCATGATCAAAAGGTGATTTATAAAAGTTCATATGATTAAAATATGAACATGCTAAAGTGAGTTTTTGGATGTATATATGCACATGTGTGTGTGTGCCGTGAATGCATATGTATGTATCTATGTATACATGAGTTTTTTTGTTAGTTAGTGTATAAATGAAAGACTGTTGCTAGCATTTAAGTCAAATGATTAGATGATAAACATGTCTTTGATTATTTGGAACAAATACATGTCATATGCATTCAAGTTCATGCATGTTGATGATGATGTGAATTAAATGCATTAGATGCTTGTACTTAAGCATGCATGTGGATGTATGATCATCAGACGATGATTTGAATATGATTTGATAAAAATAAATTTTAATTAGGCCCTAAACATTAAAAATAATAATATTTGAAGTGTTAAAATAGTATAAAACTTTGTCATAAAGTTTACTAGCTTTACATGTTGTACTTAGTGCATAAAGTGTTGTAAAATACGTGAAATCACATGATTTATATGACTTACACAAAACTGCACTAATCTGATTATAACCATCATTTTAATCAGTAAATAACATATATTATGTTAAAATATCAACTCGTTACGAGTTGGGATGGTTATGGTAACGTTTAACGCAAAACTATGTGGTAACGGTTAAAAATCGGCTTTTCGAAGGATTTTTATAAAACTGTCTTAAATCAGTAAGTAAACTGAAATTTTTAGTTTAAATATAAGTATTTTAACTGATATTAAGTTTACTTGGTGTTTGGTTAGTCATACGTCACTTCCGATGCCCGAAAACATTACCGAATCACTAAAATACGCGTTTTACAATGTGCACTAGCATGGGTTATTTGTGGGTGAACCTTATGTGTTAAAATGTGTTATGTGATTTAGATATGCGTATATGATAATATGTAAAGTGTTGACATGATGGCGGGAATTTAGACTATGCATGTACACTTGTGCGCTTAAAGTGGTAGAAACGGTACAAATCGCGTTAAATGTGTAACTTGTTTGTCGATCATGAAAATTGATACATATGTTAACTTGATAAGTTATTTCATGTATAAATGGTTAAAAAATGTTAAATAAATAAGTTAATGAGATTTCGCGTGTTTTGATATTAAGTTATGTGTACGTTTATGTATATATATATTACGACGCGCAAATCATAGATATTACGTTTAAACGGGAGTGTTAACGGATTTACATGATAATGGTCATCAATAAAATCGTTCAAGTCACAAAATCTTAAAATATATATATATATATATATATATATTAATGTGCCAACATAATACAAAATAACGACTTTTTGAGAAAATCTCAAAGTTATGTGAAAATTCTAAGAGACAGAGAAACTTAGGAATTTTGTGTGTGTGTATATATATATATATATATATTTATTGATAAATCGTTCCTACGTATATTAGGACGAGTAGAAATCAATTTGTGGGATTGCGCTATTTATAATACGCACCCAAAGGTGAGTGTCACTAAACCCCCTCTTTTTACTGTTTTGTATATGTTTTAGGGGAAGAACACGCCTTAAAAAGGGTTTAATAATGTTTATGAATAGAACATACCTTTTGATATATAAAATGTATATTTTCATTGAAAATACATGGATTTGTTAAATACATATATATGTTTCGGGGAGAAACGGTTTTGTGAATAAATATATTTCGGGGAGAAACGGGGATTAGTACGGTGTTACAGAGAAAACGACCGTGTAGATTTAAAATTTCTTAAATCTATAGTTGGGACGAATTTGCTTGATCTCAAGAGAGTAAGTATCGACATAGGCTTACATTTCAGTGGAGACTTCGGAGAATTCGTACAACAACATATAATAAATTTATAATTATTAGTAGGATATATATTGTTCATGTGGCAGGCATTATAGATGGCCTTGATATGGGTATAACAACCCTCCTAAAATATTTCCGACACTCTTAAAATAATTAGAATATCCCTATACGCCTTAAAATAAACCCCGTATACGAAAATGGACCCGAAATACCTTAAAAATCAACAAAAATCAAGAAAAACCAAATCCAGGGGGCGCTCGCGGGCCGCGAAGACTTTGTCTTCGGCTTACACGGGGCGCAACAGTTGGCCACCCGCCCGCACCCCCTGCTGCCACATGTCAGTTGGCGTGTCAAAGCTAGTTGTCCGACTCAGCAAGGCTAAGGCCTACACCCCCTATCTCGTGGGGCGCGTAAGCCCCTTGTGTATCTTACGTGGGGCGCGAGGGACTGCCGAAACAACCCTATAAAAGGGGGCCATCGGCATTCAGTTGTCAATCACTCATTCTCTCAATCTCTCTCTAAATTTCTGAAATAATAATAGTAATACCGGGTATTATACCCACTAAAATAGCGAAGCTCTGCCTCGTTGTAAGTATTATAACCCCAGTTACGTATTAGATACGCTGCCCGATTGATTTAGTGCTCCGTAACGGCTGTCGAGGTTCTGCCCGACGTAGTCGTTGGAGTTTTGTCTCAGAAAGGGTATAACTAATGTAAATATTGGGTTATTATACTAACGCATGTGCATTGTTTAATTTGTTAGATTATAACCAGAAAGTCACAGGGAAAACCCTAAAATAGCAATATGAGTAATCTCCTTTTTGTAAACCTTTTTGCAAACTGTTTTTACAAAACCTCAATTGTTTTACATGATAATTAACAGTGATTGAGTATTTGTAATTCTACAATTATCGTCGGTATGTTGGTGTTTTGTATACAAAATTTGTTACTACACTGTGAGTGGTAGCCTGACCACCACTCATCGATTAACAGTACCGTATGGGTGGTAGTTAAGGTAGAAAAATAAACAAATGTATTTTTTGATTGCCCTCAATGCTATAAAATGATAAAACTCGTTTTGATTAAACTGGGATTCACTCACCAGTATTTCTTGCTGATAAAATGTTTTAAACACGTGTTTCAGGTAACTTAGTGTGAAGTCAATAAAAGCCAGCTGGAGAGCACTGAAGGCTTAGAAAAGTGGCCATAAAAGTTACCTAATTAAAAAGGAGAATTGTTTTCAATAATTAGGGTTTATGCCTATAAACATATTACAAATGAAAATCGGGTTTTATCTCACTTGTTTATTATAAATGTATTATCAGAAAAACTTGGGTACTATCCCATTTATCTATTTTAAACATTTTTGGTGTTTGACTCTGATAAAAATATTTCCTAACTATGGTCCTGATGAACATTTCCGCTGCTAAATTGATAAACATCGATACCATCTGCTCTGAGTCTCGCGGTTCCCGCTCTCGGGGAGGGGTTTGGGGCTGTGACAGAAGGTGGTATCAGAGCCAAGCCACTTGTTTAAGCCATTTAGGTGTTCTTCTAATACCTAAACCTTAAACAATTATGTTATGTTAGGAAATAAATACCTTATGTGTTATCCAGCGAACATAAAATCTTAAGATATCTATTATGATTTTTATGACGTTTAACGAATTTTAATTCCCAATATGCGTTACCCATATATGTATCTTACAGTTATGATATGTTTAATATTACATATATAAGTGATATATTAATAATGTTATGCTTTATCAAATTTTGTGAATATAATTCAATATAAATTTTATAACATTATGATAATAGTAGGATACTAATATTTAATATCTTAGTCAAGGATATTAATATAAGATAACACAATTCAGATATGATTATTTGAGAATAGCATAATATAAATATTAAGATAATATAATTTATTTATTATACTTAAATGATTTTATGTCATTTAAATTCTCAGTATATGTAATCCCTATGTATGTTACAATATAATTATGCTATAAATATATAAAGAATATATATTCATAATATATTTTTGTTAAAATTGGTAATAGATATCATCCCCATATATTTATGTGAATACACTTTAATATAAATTATAATATTATGATATTGACAATAATATCTTAATCAAAGATGTAAAATAACACCCTTTAGGTATAATGTCACTGAAATATTGTAATATTACTTAATACAAGTAGTATGTTTTATGAATTGTGATATAGCCCAAAATTTTACTCGACTTAAAATATCTATATATTTTGTCAAAGTTTTGACCAAAAACAAGTAATTATATTTATTTTATTAAAATATAATATCTCAGCATACTTAAAACATGTTTATTGTTTAATACAAAATTACAACAGAATTTTCATAATGATACTATGAAAAGATTATATATTATTACATATGCTTTTTGTAAGATCGGGAAACGACCAAAATGAGTCGTTCAAAAGAGTTCTCGGTCTAATCAGAGGCGGAATTCATTGATTAGACTTTGTAACAGCTTGCTTCACTATTAATCGTCTTGTTTTATTGATATAACATGTTTACAGATCAGTAGACACATCGGCAGCACTTCGGTACCGGAAACATGAATGTTACAAATGAACTAGCAAGACAGGTATTTATAGGGGTGCCTATTTCGCACGGAATAAACAACAGCTATTGATTGCTATTTCGTACGAAATGACTAAAAATCATTTCGTGCGAAATCAACTCTCAACCCTAAAATCCTGTTTTCTCGTACAATGTGCCCTGATCTAACAATTCTATTACAAGACTCGATACAAGACGAAGTCGACAGACATATGCACCAACAGACTCCCCCTTGGATGTTGACGAAGTCTTCGGTGTCGAGTCTTCACACTCTTCAGCCTTGACCAGTCTTCGGGCTCTCTCTGAAGTATCTGACAGTGTAAGCATCCTCAATCTTCTCTTCACATTCTCTTGATCAGATCTCTTGATTCCTTAAGTTCATCAGCATCAGCAGTTAGCGTGAACCTCTAGAATCGAATCTGGCTTTTGCATCTTCAAACTCTCCTTTGCTAGCAAGCCCCCCCTTGAGTTGTGCTGGGATCGTAGTCTTTCTTTCACAGGCTCACAGGTTCAGGATCGATTCCTGGATCTATTCTGCATCTAATCAGGATTCGAAACCTGGATAACCTGCACAGTCTCTACCCAAAACATAAGTTTCATAATAGATAAGATATAACAAATTTAGAATTCCTGCTTACCTCATGTAAAAACACACTCCAAAATGATTTAACATTTAAAACTCTGATGACCACATGTAGGAAAACATCATTTTCAATCAAACTCTTCCCAAACCATTTGTTCATCATGTTTAGCACTCGGAATTTTGAAAATCAGCTTTTCATCATCAGTTGTCGAAAATCTTTTTGTATTTTTCAAAAAATTTTATGCTAAAACACTCCGAAGATCTTTTTGGATTTTTTTTAAATTTAGGTTTTAATGAAATGCAATAAAGAAATATTTACATACAATATTTTTGCGAGTCTGTGTAAGAGGATCATACCAGATTATGACAAATCACCAACACCGTTAAGCTTTAAACATTTTAAGTTCTAAACGATTCACTTAGATTGTCAGTATACTGATCCACTTAAATTTTCACACAATGTTCAACTGTTTCGAGATACGAGATTAATGTTTTAGAGACTTAAACTTATGCGCGTGTCCCACCTCAGAATATACTCCCATATCCAGATCCCAATATTCAGTCTTACAGGTGAGTATACCTAGATGATATCTGTAAAGGGTTAAATGTGAGGGCCATGAGAGCTTAGGCTATTGCTTCCGCAAAATCAGAGAGATGATGGCTTCGACTTTAGGTGTGTTCCCTTTAGAGAATTTTTTCTTCAACAGCATATGATTAGCATTTTGCAATGTTTCATCATTTTTATGCTGAGGGTGGTGCTATATTTCAAGCAAGCGTAATGTATTATACGGGGACTAGGCCATTGCTTCCGCAAAATCAGAAGTCCCGGGATAATACCCCAGATATCACTAAGCATAAAGACCTAGTATCTCAGAAAGAGGGGTCTTTCAAACAAGATTTCGGGGGTTACCCATATATCCGAGAGATGTTCCCCACGAGATAAGCAAGTTTGATATTTAGGTTTATATCTCGACACAATCTACTAAATGTGCAAAAACCTACTGGCACATCATCGGTGAGACCGTTTATCACTTTTTAACTTTCCAATTCTTTAGCATGTTGTGATCGTCTACTGATGTACTATCATTTTCTCTTTTTCACAACAAAACTCAATTTTGATTTTATCGTGTTTTTGGATTTTTCAAAATTTTCAAATGTTTTTGAATTTTCTGAAATTTTCTTACTCCCCCTAAAATTCAAAATCATTTAAAGGAAATTTGAAAACAAACTGTACACATAAAATGACAACTGTTGTGAATTGCTTCAAATCACCATCCACTTGGCATAAACAATTAGAACTCCCTCTGACAAAAAAACTATTTTCCCATTATGATTTCAAAACACTTGAGTTTCTTTTAATCAAAAATGGTTTTTCCGGAAAATAATTTTTGTTGATTTTACCACTTGTAAAATTGGGGTTCAATCATCACTTTGTTTTTATCAACCATTTGAATGAGAGTTAAATCAAGTTCAACTTAATGACCTTGATTAACCACTTGTAGGTAAAAACCTCTTTCTCAACCACTTGTAAGTTCTCCTCACCAATATCGCTTGTAACACAAAATATAACAATTTTCAAGAATGAAAATACCACTTGTAGATCGAAATATCACAGTTGTGAATTTCTCAAGAAAGATGCCGATTCCTGCTCCTCGATTACTAACTTGGGAGCTCCGGCAAGTCAGGTTTTTAAGTAGAAAATGCATTCACCCAAGCCTGACCAGCCGTGGGTGATTTTGTTTCATCTCTATCCCACCATCTTTTTGATTTGTGAAAATCTTTAACATCCTTTACCTTACAGTCAACCATCTTTCCAAAGATATGTTTGACTTTCCCATTGAAAGCCTTTTCAGCATCAAATTCTTCTTTACCAGCAAAGAATTGATCTGAAATCTCAACTTTACCAACTTTCAACTTCAAATTTTCTTATGACAATGACGGAAAATTTTCCCCGTTCATTTCTGGAACGGGATTCTTCTCATTTTTCTCAATAAATGACTCCTCTGACTTTGACGAGTCAGATTCATTGTCAGAACTACTTTCTGATTTAACAACCCATTTCTGTTTGTTCAAATCGACTTTTCTTTTGTAAAAACGTTTTGAAACATCACCAGTTTCGAAAGTCGAATTTTCAAACAACTTAGATTTTTCAGTTAGTTGTTTCTTTTCATCAACATGTTTTTCTTTCAATTTTGAGTTAAAGAAACTCCCTGTTTTGTGTTGTTGAACTGTTGGCAATTCCAAGCAATGTGTCTAACCTTTTGGCATTTGAAACAGGTTCTTCTTTCAACTCTCTTCTCAGATTCTTTCACCAGATTCTTTTTCCTTTTAGCAAGAAACTCTTTGTTTGTCTCTCTCCAGAATTGTTTCTTCTCTTCTTCTACTGAACTTGCACCTGAAACAAATTTAGTTTTAGGTTTATAATTCTTCTCATTTTTATGATTTTCCAGGGGAATGAATCCTAATCCCTGCTTTTTGAAATTACCGTTATGGTTTGGTTTCTTTCAATAACCTGAACCAGAACTGTAACCCTTTTTCTTATTCAATCTCTGTTGAACTCTTGCAGTGTACCTTTTAGGTTTTTCATGAAGATCTACATCTTTTATTTTAGAAAAATTAATTTATGTTAATTTGAAAACCTGTTTGATCTGTTTAGTTTTGATACTTCTTATTGGAAATTCTTCATCAGAATATAATTTGTCTGACTCATTCAAAGTATAAGCTACTTTGATTGGTTCATCATTCAAATTAGATTTTGATAACATAAATTCTTTATTGTAAACCCATTTAATTGATGAAGTCGGACTCTTGTCTGATGAACTCGAACTTTCAGATTTAGACTCCGACTTTGACTCTTCATCCATATCCAACACCTGATCGACCACTTTCTTTAATAACTCAGACTCATGATTAGTGTCAGATGCTGTGAATGTGACATCAATATTGTCTGGTAACTCATCAATGATTTCAGACTTTAACTTGATGTTGACTGCTTTTTTTAATCGTTCCTCATTAGGCTTTCTGGGAGAATAACTTTCATAGATTGGAGGTGGACACTTGTTATACTTGACATTTTGTTTCTTACCAGTATCCTCTTTCATCTTATTATCTTGAAAGGCTTCAAGACCTGCAACAGTAGGATAAACTCGATCAATCAAATAATCACAAGTTGTATAACTTAACAGTAATCGTTTGATTCTTTCACTTTCAATCTTTTCAAGTTCCAAATCCTGCTTCAGTTTTGCACAATCTTCAATATACTCATTGATGACCTTCTGCTTTGTCATTAATGTTGAACTCATCATTGTCATAGCAGCATCAACTTCTAAGTTTGTCTTGTTCAAACCATCAACTGTTCTGTTCAGCACATCATACGATTCCTTTACATATTTCACATCAAACAACAATTTTTCTTTCAACTCCTCTAATTCACAAATCTTCCTGTCTTTCTTTTCACAAAGTTTGCAAGATTCCAAACATTTCAGACAAGGTTTCGTAACTTCAACAATTTTTTCAACTTCGATGATTTTTTCAACCTCGACGATTGATGTAGGGTAAAATACACATATTCATCCCGTGTAGATTGTATAATTTTTGTATAGGTTTTATTTATTTTTATTTAGTTTTAGTGTTATATTATATTATTTTGTGTTTTGGCAGGTCCTGGTGCAAATGAAGCAAAAACGAGTAATATGAAAATGACCAGCCAGTTGGGTAGAGTGGGATGCCAGGGACCGAATGAAAATTGCCGCTATTTTTCTCGAGTGGGTCCAGCCCACTATCTCTACATTATTAAAGAAAAAGGCAGCAATATATTATTGGATTATTATGATTACGAAGGGGATATAGTAGTCGGCTGCCATAAGTTATTAATTGATGATAAAAGGCTGCTAATAATTATTGACATTAGTATATACTGGGCTACACAAGAATTGAGAAAGTCATACATTAAATTGGACACAAAGGAAAGGCAACAAATAAAATATAAGAAATCTAGTGTTGGACGATTCTTTTAAAATGTGAGGTGTGCAAAGAATTCAAGCCCAGCAAATAGGCGCAAATCATGAGTTATTGGGCCTCAAATTATCGTAGGTTTTATTTTAGGAGGGACGATCATATACACAACTTGGGGGGACGGCTGGGAGCTGAACGCAGATCCTGGGCTTGAAAGGCCCACTAAGAAGCAATCAGATATCTTAGGACGCAAGGAGAGGCTGAATACATTGGAGACGGCTGGAATTATTTAAGTTACGCACGAGAAGACAAATCAGAAAAAGAACACATCAGGGTTCGATCAAGAGAGAAGAGAAGAAGGGTTCAAGATTCAAGTCGGGTTCGCAAACGTGTTAGTTTGTTTTAAATTCTTTATATTATTTAAACCTATGAATACGTTTTGATATTCGATTCAGACTTGCTTCTTGTTCTTGACCATGTTTCTTGGCTAAACTTCATAAACTACCTAGGTTAATGACAATAGCTTAATAAAGTTTGGATCTTTATTTGATTTTTAGCGTGGTTGTGGATATTCTTGTATTGTAAAAGCTTTGGGAATCTACCTTGGTGCATATGCGTGTTTGACAATTGTTTTATTATTGTTTATTGCTTCATATAACTCTTGGTGACCGTCTTTATCACATAATAGGGTTGTATTAGGGTTTCTTGATTTAGGTGACGGTCTTTATCACATAATAAATCATTAATTCTTTAGGGTGAAAATAGCTTAAGTAACCTTAGAAGTAATACTCGGTAATATTATAAAATCAAATGTGCTGCTAAACTCGTCGCGGAAAGGCTCGAGGTTATTGATAGGTCTAGGTTTGGTTATAAGTCCTTAACATCCCATAGCCTATTAAACCAAGATTAGAAACCATTGTCGCTTTAGACGTTCGCGCGGCAAAGTAGAGCGTCTTACATAAGCACTTTCAAGAAACTAGAGGACGGAAAAGAAATCTAGCAAACCGGTAATCGTAACAGCCTAGGTAGTGCCACAAGAATCGCCTTGAGAGTGTTTGAGGGGCTTAGTGGTGTCTTAATAGGTTTAGCATCATCCCGGTTTCACACCACAAAATCATCGAATAGAGATCCATTCTGAGTTTAGCTTGCGTCTAGCCTAGGTAGTCTTCATCCATCACTGGTCAGAGTCTTCACTTGAGTTCGTGTCTAGTTCGTCTAGTCTAGTTAGTATTCATTATTTGCATTCTTAGGATTTTTAGACCCCCCCCCCCAATTAATAAACAAATGGTTAAGTTGTGTCAGTTTTAGTCTTTATAGAGTCTTAGCGTAATCCTTAGAGTCTCGTGGGTGGGTTCGATACTCGGACTTACTTTAGCTTTACTACATTGATCGGTACACTTGTCGGTTGTGTGGTTTAGGGTTTTAGGTCGAGTCTTAGTTTATAAATTTAAAGCTTAGAGTGTCTAATTTAGGGTTAATTTAGTTGTTTTTATTGAACCACTTTCAGCACATCAACGATCTTCTCAACCTCGACGATCTTCTCAATTATTTTTTCAACTTCAACAATTTTCTCCACTACCTTTTCAATCACATTTTCAACCATTGGTTCTTCATCAAATTCCACTTTTACCTCACACTCCTCATTTTCGATCTTTTCTGTCGAATTTTCTTCAGCTTTTGCTTTCTCAGCTTCCATCTTTTCCTTTTCTTCAGCAATCCTTCTTAATTCCAACTCTCTCTTCAATCTAGCAGCCTTCTTCTCATTCAACATCTCGATCTTATCTGCAAAGAACAAATTAAAACTGAATGAGTCTAAATTTTTTCTAGCATTATTAATATATTCTTCCTCATCATCAGTATCTTCGTCACTTTCTGATGATCTGAAAATCTTTGTTCTTTTTAGCTTAGATTTTACTTCTCCTTCTTCTAAGATTTGAGCAACAAGACCTGAACCGAGTGGAATGTATTAGTCCCAACTAAAACCCTCTGCAACCTTTCATCGTCTTGATTAACAAGATAAGCCTTTTTCTTTTCAACTTCAATGTTATGAGATGATGACGGTTGTTGATCAATTTGATGAAAAATTGATTTTTGATAATAATCATTCTTTTCTTGTCTTTCGGTTGCTTCTTTATTTTTGCATTCTCGTTTAAAATGTCCCTTTTCTTTGCACCGAAAACAGGTGACCTTTGATTTGTCAAATCCTATCGGAGATGCACCCATTTCACGAAACTCATCTCTACCGGTGATTTGTTAGAATTTTTCTGCTCTTCTCACAGCACTGGCTAAACACCATTTGATGTCCATCAACTCAAGTTCTACAGCATCAATCTGGTCATAATCCTCTTTGGTGAGCATTGGATTCCCAATTCTACCTGCAACCAAACTTTCATATGACTCTAACATGGTGACAAGTGATGTCATGTGTTGTTTTGCTATTTCTGGTGATAGATTTTGACCATTCTGAATATTCAAAGTAACATTGCATTGTAGATTTGTTGAATTCTGTCGTTGAGGACTTGGTGTTGTGAAATTCGGATCAAAACTCGATTATGATGAAGAATATCCACCACTCTGAGTTACTGTGCTGCCACTTGTTCCGGATGAACTATCAGCACTGAAAGCAGTCTTGATTTTCGGACTCAGAGTGGTCTCAAATTTGCTTCCCCTGTAGTATAAACTCACATCTTGTTGTGCATTTGGATTACTCATGACAGCAGTTTTCTGAATATCCAATTCATGTTCTTCAATCTTCTGGATGAATTTTGCCAAATTCATGTTTTCAGATTTTAGCATGTGTTTCAAAATTAACAAATATGTTCCCCACTTATTCTGAGGTAACGCATCAGCTAACTTATCAACCCATTCATCGTCGTCCTTTTTTATATCCAATCTTCCCATTTCCAAGACCAGATGACAATATCTATCAATTGTCATTTTTGCTGTTTCACCTTCAAAAGCCACAAACATATCAAAAGATTTCTTTAGTAAAGCTTGTTTGTTCTTTATCATATAAGCACTTCCTTTAAACTTGTTAATCAATGCCAACCAAATTGATCTAGCAGTTCCTTCATGTTGAAGTAAAACAAAGATATCTTCTTTAACTGCTTGTTGGAGAATACTAATCATCATTTTTTCACTTGTTGTAACATTCCCATTTTTATCATATAAGAATTATTGGATTGTTTTAGCCACTAGTAACTAGTTTTATTTCTAATATAACTATTCGACCCAAATAGTTTTAAAAACTATTTTATATATAGTTGGTTGAAATGGTATATTAATTAATTGGCCTGTATATGGGTGACATTTCTAATTGTAGGATCGTTTTTGGACCCAAACGAGTCGTTTAGAGAAGTTTTATCAGTTTTCAGTGGCGGAAACAAAGAAACTGACTTCGAAACAGCTAGCAATTCTCTTTAAACACGTTTCTGATTGATATTACAGCTTGTACAATCACTGGATAAACCGGCAGCACTTCGGTATCCAAAATCACAAAAGTTACAAATGAGATACATGAACCACCTATATATAGTCTCTGGGTTTCTTTTGAAAGTGACAAGACTCAGTTCAAGAGAAACCTCCTTGGTTGCTTTCTCTTGAAACCGACCTACTCTCTTTCAAGAGAAACCTATTCATTCAAGCTAAACCACTATATCTCGAACTAAGTGCACTGATCTAACATTCTACGCACAAGACTCGATACAAGACGAAGTCGACAGATGTATGCACTAACAGACTCCCCCTCAGATGTTGACGAGTCTTAAAGTGTTGAGTCTTCGCATCTTCAGTCTTTATCAGTCTTAACACTCTCTGAAATATCTCACAGTGTAAGCATCCTCAAACTTTATCTCCTTCTCCTATTCTGTATCAACAGTTTCCCCATGAACAATCTTTACTCGGATGTCTTCAGACTCCCCCTTTCGATATGCTGGGATCGCAGTCTGGCATGTTGAAATCACATAGACCTCAGATATCGGAACCTGGCACTCTATCTTCAGTTTCAAGATCAAAACCTGGCTACACCTGCACATTCTTAACCCAAAAATAAATTTTCTGATAACCACTTGTAGAGCATATTTTAAAATGTTTCAACATTTATAGTCTCTGATGAACCACTTGCAAAAATATCATTTTCATTTCCAAAACACATTCTCCCAAACCATTTGTTCATCATGTCTAGCACTTAGAATTTTGAAAATCAGCTCTCCAACATCAGTTGTAGAAAATCTTTTTGGATTTTTCAAAATTTATGCTAAAACACACTGAAAATCTTTTTGGACTTTTTAATAGAATGAAATGCAGTAAAGAAATATTTACAAACAATATTTTTGTGAGTTTGTGTAAGAGGATCAAATCAGTTTTTGAGACAAATCACCAACACCGTTAAGCTTTAAACATTTTCTGCTCAAACGATTCACGTTGATTGACGATATTGTTGTCCACTTAAACTCAATCTAAAAGCTTTCGGAATGCTTACCGATACGTTAAGGTATATTAATTTTGCACTAAATTCTTATGGACCCCACGATCTCAGCATATCCCCTCATCATGCAATACACTGACTCAAATAATGCTTTTAAACTTTTATCAACTGTGATTTGTGCGAAAACAACTCAGAATGTTTAAACATTAACAATCAGGTTGATACTTCCGTATACGCAGAGAAAGTCCAATGTTTAAACAAAATAATAAAATAAAACAAGTTGAAGTTGTTTAGGCTTTAACCACCAGGTCGATACTCCCGTATACGCAGAGGTGATCCAAAGCTTAAACGAAACACCAAAGAAAATAAAACAGAACGTTTAGGCAATAACATCCAGGTCGATACTCACGTATACGCAGAGGATGTCCAATGCTTAAACAAAATAAAGAAATAAAACAAGTTTAAATCTTTGCAAAAAGAAATGCACAATCACAACGACTTTTTAGCAAAGTTGTGAAAGTTCACAAACTTAACCAGTTTTATGTCTTTCGACAATCAGCAATTACTGAGTAGGCACACAATCAAGAAGGACAAAACTAAGTACTATGCTTTCGACCATGTTTCCCACTAGAACTAGGCTTTTCATTTTAGGTTTGTATCATTATCGCAAATCTACTAGTCTAGCTGAGCCTATCGTCACATCGTTAGTGAGACCGTTTATCACATTTTAACTTTACATTTCTTTAGCATGCTGTGACAGTCCACTGATGTACTATCATTTCCTCTTTTATACAAAAAAACTCATTTTTGAATTTTATCATGTTTTTGCCTTTTTTCAAATTTTCAAATGTTTTTGGATTTTCTAAAAATTTTTACTCCCCCTAAAATGCAAACACATTTTAGGAAATTTGAAAACAAACTATACAATAAAGTGACAACCGATATCAAATCGCTTCAATTCACCATCCACTAGGCATAAACAATCAGAACTCCCCCTCACAACAAACTATTTTCCCATTGTGATTTCAAAACACTTAAGTTTGTTTTAATCAAATGGTTTTTCTGGAAAATAAGTTGCATTAATTTTAAACCACTTGTAGGTTAGGGGTTTGGTTCATCATATTGTCCATTCAATCACTTTTATGAGGATTACATCAAGTTCAAACTAATGACCTTGAGTAATCACTTTAACAGAATCAATCTCTTACCATTTGTAAGTATATCCAAAACATATAACCACATGTAGGATTAAACATCTACACAAAACCATTTTACCAATCAAAATGCCGATTCCTGCTTCGCACTTACCAACCTGGAAGATCCGGCAAGTCAGGTTTTTCAGTTAAAGAAAATGTCCACCCAAGCCTGACCAGCCTTGGGTGTAACCTTCTCAACTTCACTAGGGGTTGGGCTATAAGTTGCCTTCTTTGTAGCATAAAACTCCTTTACCCCTTTAACCTTCCCATCAATCATTTTTCCAAAAATTTTCTTTACGTTTCCATTAAAAGCTTTCTCAACATCAAATTCATTCTTATCAGAATAAAATTGATTAGAGATCTCAACTTTCCCGACTTTTGATTTAAAATTCTCAGTACTCAATGGTGGAAAATTCTCATCATCCATTTGAGGTACCGAGTTTTCATCATTTTTAACAACTTGTGGCTCTTCTGACTTTGTGGAGTCAGATTCATCGCCAGATTTTACCTCTGATTTCTTAACAATCCAAGCTTGGTTGTCAAGATTTCCCCGTTTCTTGTAAAATCTTTTGGAACACTCACCAACTTCATATGTAGAGTTTTTAAACACTTTAAATCATTTAGTTGGTGGTTCAGTTTTATCAACAACTACTTCTTTGAGTTTTTCTGAGACTCCCTGTTTTGTTTTTGTTGCTTGAGGACAGTTCCATGCAATATGACCAACTTCATTGCATCTGTAACAGGTTCTTGTCTCTTTCCTTTGAAAAGCTCCATACTTCATCTTTTCAGCAAGAAACTCCTGGTTTGACTGTTTCCAGAATGAGCTCTTTGCTTCTTCTTCATGGCTAGTTCCTGCAACATATGTCATTTTTTATTTAAAATCTCGAACATATTTTTCATTTTTATAGTTTTTAGGTGGAATAAAACCAAGACCTTTCTTTTTGAACTTACTATTATGGTTTGGTTTCTTTCGAAATTCCGAACCATAATTGTAACCCATTTTCTTGTTTAAACGTTGTTGAACTCTTGAAGTGTAATTTTTAGATTTTCCAGTAAGATTTAAATCTTTTATTTCAGAAATATTAATTTCTGTCATTTTGAAAACCTTTTTGATCATGTTAAAACGAACACTTCTTATTGGAAATTCTTTATCAAAATATAATTTGTCAGAATCATTCAAAGTATATGCAACTTCAAATGTTTCATCATTCAAATTAGATTTTTACAACAAAAATTCTTTACTATACACCCGTTTTCCCGATGACTTTGAACTCTTGACAGATGAACTCGAACTCCTGGACTCAGACATTGACTCGGACTCCTCATCCTTATCTAACACCTGATCGACCATCCTTTTTATTAACTCAGACTCATGATCTATGTCAGACGCTGTGAACGTGATATCAATATTGTCTGGTAATACGCCGGTTATCTCGGACTCCAACTTTATATTGACTGCCTTTTTTACTTGCTCCTCATTTGGTTTTCTAGACGAATACCCTTCCCAAATTGGAGGCGGACACTTGTTATAACTAACACTCAGTTTCTTACCAGTATCCTTTTTCTTCGACTTCTTTTGATCTTCGTTAAACGCTTCAAAACCTTCAACCGTTGGATAAATTCTATCAATTATGTAATCACAACTTGTATAACTTCGCAGCAATCTTCTGATTCTTTCATTTTCAGCTTTCTCAGTTTCCAACTCTTGCTTCCATTTTGCACATTCTTCAATGTAAAAATTTATCTCTTTCTGCTTTGACATCATGGTAGCATTCAACATCTTCAAAGCTTTCCCTCTTTCAGAGTTAGTCTTTTCCAGACTATTCACAGTTCTGTTCAATACATCATATGACTCTTTCAAATTTTTTACATCAAACAACAATTTTTCTTTCAACTTTTCTAACTCACTAAACCTCTCATCTTTTTCTATACATTGTTTACATGACTCTAAACAAGTAAGACAGGGTTTTGTGACTTCAACTATCTTTTCTATCTCCACCATTTTCTCCACCTCAACTATCTTCTCAATCACTTTGACTTCCTTCAATTCTTTTGCAGCTTTTCTCTCTTTGAGTTTCTTCAATTTATCTGCAAAATAGAATTCAAAACTGTCAGAAGATAAATGAGATTTTCCAATGTTTATCTGTTCAACTTCTTCATCATCATCACTAGTATCTGTTGAACTGTTTTTAAAAGAAACAGATTCTTCATCTTCACTATTCTCATCATCAGATAATACAGCCATCCATTCCTTTATCAACTATGGCTTTTGCACAATCTGAGCAGTAAAAGCTTTAACATTAGGATCAGCTGGAATGTACTTGTCCCAATTAAAACCTTCAGCCACTTTCTCATCATCTTGATCAATAATGCCATAGTAAGCCTTGTTGTTTGCATCTTCGATCATTTTCCCATGTGCCGTTTGTGAATCTTTTTGTTGATGTGGTAGATGAGTGATTTGTTGATATATGGACTTCTTATAATAATCTTCTTTTCCAAAAGGATCCTTTACTCCTCTTGGCTCCTGATTCTTGCACTCTTTTTTAAAATGGCCTTTCTCCCTGCAACGAAAACAGACAACTTTAGATTTATCAAAACCTAAATTAGAAAGATTTGCATCCAAGAAATCACTTCTTCCTGTAATCATTCTAAATTTTTCTGCTCTCCTCAAAACACTAGCTAATGCCCATTTAATGTCCATCAGTTCCAACTCCTCTGCATCGATCTGGTCATAATCTTCTTTTATGAGCATCGGATTACCAATTTTTCCAGCAATCAACCCTTCATAAGATTCTAATGCAGTAACCAGTAATCCCATATGACTTTTCACAACTTCTTCAGAATAATTTTGTCCATTTTGAAGATGTAAAGCCACATTACACTGAATCATATGCCCATTTCCAACAGATGCACTTTGAACACTTGGAGGATTAACATTTGAAAATCCACTAGTATTGATTGAGCTTTGACTGCTTGTTCCTGATGAATTTCCTGCACTAAATGTTGTTTGGATTTTTGGACTTACTTCAACTGTCTGAACATTTCCTTTATAATATAGTTTGATATCTTACTGATTACTTGAACTGTTCATTCTGGCAATTTTCTGCTGTTCAAGATCTTGTGCCTCCAGCTTTTCAATAAACTGAGCAATTGATAATCTACTAAACTGTCCAGAATTTTTCAGAATCATCAAATATGTACCCCATTCCTTTTGTGGTAATGCATCAGCAAGCTTTTCTACCCATTCTGCTGGAGTTTTTGTAATCTTCAATTGTGACATGGTGCGTACAAGATGGCAGTATCTCTCAATGAGAGTCTTTGTTGTCTCACCAGGCATACAAGTAAACAATTCAAACTCTTTTTTCAACAAAGCTGCTTTACTCTGTAGCATTTCTGTACTTCCTTCAAATTTCTTTTTAAGAGCTTCCCAGATAGAATAAGCATTGTCATCATGTTGAAGCAACACAAATATATCCTCTTTAACAGCTTGTTGTAATAGATTGATCATCATTTTCTCTCCTTTATAACTTTCTCTCTCTTGCTCTGTGAATTCTGAAATGATTTTATCAACTCCCACTGAGCTTTGTGGCCTCTCATATTCAGTTTCAATGCTTTCCCAAGCTTTTAAATGGTTCGCTTGAACCCAATTCTCGAAACGTTTCTTCCATCCATGATAGTCTTCAATTCCCATAAGTTTCGGGAGTTTTTGCATTGTTCCGGTTTCATTCTCCATGTTCATATTCTTAGCAATGTCAGCCGGAGTAGTCGGGGTTGAAGCAAATGCGTTGTAGAATTCAGAATCCATGTTTCAGCAACATGTTTTTCAAACACAATACTTTCAAGCGAAACCTTGATAGAATGTTCAAGAGAAACCTGATGGAATGTTCAAGAGAAACCTGATGGAATGTTCAAGAGAAACCTGATGGAATGTTCAAGAGAAACCTGATGGAATGTTCAAAAGAAACCTGATGGAATGTTCAAGAGAAACCTCAAATTTCAGCCGAACTTAGACCAGTTTGAAGAGAAACCTCCAATGATTGTTCAAGGGAAACCACAACCGAAGCCCATTTTATCTATTTTTACTTTGAATTTAGCTATGAAACTTTCAAGGGTTTATCAAAATGCAGTTTTGTACAATCTGTGAAAAATTGATCCAATTTTAACCGTAAAAACTTGTAAATTCTAAAAAGAAGGGGTAGAAAACAGAAATTTCGAGCTGAATCGGTAAGAACTCCTCCTCCTGAGCTCTGATACCATTGTAGGATCGTTTTTGGACCCAAACGAGTCATTCAGAGAAGTTTTATCACTTTTCAGTGGCGGAAACAAAGAAACTGACTTCGAAACAGCTAGCAATTCTCTTTAAACACGTTTCTGATTGATAATACAGCTTGTACAATCACTGGATAAACTGGCAGCACTTCGGTATCCAAAATCACAAAAGTTACAAATGAGATACATGAACCACCTATATATAGTCTCTGGGTTTCTCTTGAAAGTGACAAGACTCAGTTCAAGAGAAACCTCCTTGGTTGCTTTCTCTTGAAACCGGCCTACTCTCTTTCAAGAGAAACCTATTCATTCAAGCTAAACCACTATATCTCGAACTAAGTGCACTGATCTAACATTCTACGTACAAGACTCGATACAAGACGAAGTCGACAGATGTATGCACTAACACTAATAAAATAAAAGTATATAGAAACTTATATTATTAGACGGGTAAGTTGAAAATTAGAAATATGAAGTATTTAGACGGACTCAGGAACCGTTTAATAATTAAATTATAAAAATACATTATATTTGAACCTACTCCGTTTTTAATAAAACTTGGTTCAAAATGTAGACATAAATAGTCTCGTTCTAATGACATATTCAATGTTTTCTAGAACGTTATATTTTATAAGTTATAAACGCCAAATAAGTAAAGCAGTTAAATTAATTATAATATATATATATATATATAATAAAATAATAAATACCTTTAACATTTGATTTCTTTATGGGTGCACATGTCGAAATGATTAGATAAGAATCAAAACAAAATATAATCAAAAATTTCATATGAAATAAAATAATAAAATAATTAGAAATCTAAATTGTATGAAGTGTTTACGTGTAGTTGTTTGAGATGAAACGTGTCATTCCAAAAGGAATTTTGAAATAATATGCATGGATGACAAGACCTAATTGTGACTTAGCCTTCACGCAAGTTTTCCAATATAAATAGAAGATAGTATTCAGATTGTTAGATCCCATCTTTCCTTCTTTATATCTCTCCCTCCAAATTCTTTGCATATTCCTATTTTTATAATTTTTTCTTTCTTTTATAAATAATAAAGCCCTGCTTTGTTTTATGTATTTTAACTCCCGATCACCGCTACCCTTTCCGATTGATCTGAGCCCCATAACACATGCCAAGGCTCTGCCTGACTAAGTTCGTTGGGGTTCTGTCTCGTGACATAGGGACAAGGTTAAATTAGGGGTACTGTACTTAAACACGAGTGCAATTATATATATATATATATATTTTAAAATATCTCAGGAGTGATACCCAAAATTTATACCAGGAGACTTTCTAATTGAACCCTAAAGTTACAAAGTGGGTTCATTCTCTTTTCTCACTATTTTATTCCCTTTTTCTTTATGATATAATTGTATTAAAAAATGTCCCAAATCGATCCATAAGTAAAAACCCGGACCCCTGAAACCCCAATCCATATCAAAAATCAAGAAATCAAGATTTGTGGGCTTCTCGCGTGCCGCGTAAAGAAAAGGAGGGAGGTCACGCGGGCCGCGTCAACTTGAGAGTTGACCGAATAAACATCCGGGGCTACGTGTCACCCACGTGGCACACCTACTTGTGACTCAGCAACCCTAATGCCGCCTTATTGCCCTCGCAGGCCGCGTAAGAATCAAGAAGTATCTCACGCGGGCTGCGACAACCTCAGAAATCAGCTATAAATAGTTTGGACATGAGCAGTTCGTCTGTGCACGAGAAATTAATCAAAAACGAAAGTATACTGTTAGAAATCATAATTTTCATTAGGGAGGTGCTGCTACAATACCGGGTATTAACTCGATCGCTGCTATGATTCAATATCCGATCAATTGAAACTATCCGACCGGATGTTTAAGTACTATCCTTTGTCATTAGTCGTGATTCCGACAGGATGTTTGAGTACCACTCGATCTCGGGGAATACTCTGTCATTCGTTGTGAATCCGATGGATGTTTAAGTGATTGCACTTTGTCATTTGTCGTGAGGGTTTTAATCTCGTGAGTTATCGTAAATGTTGTATTAGTTACTTACCGAGTTCGTATGCACTAGGTTACAAGACTAATCAGTAGGCTAAACTCTGCCCGTATAAATCTGCATGCTTATAATGTGAGTCATTCTCTTTTTATCAAATTTGATTCCAAAATCATGTTTATTTTCAAAGTTATAATTACAGGGATTAAGTCTTTGTAGTCACCAAATTACAGCCGGTATGTGAGGTTTGTATACAATACTTGATAAACTTCACCATTGGACAACGAGTTAGCCAAGGGGTGATATGACCATAGTCACAGACATCATTGGACAATGAGGTTACCAATGGATGGTCGAGTGACAAATACCGTGGGTAGTTGGTTGATATATGGAAACATTGTAATCGCTCTTAATACTGTAGATTATAACAAATGCGTCGTTTTAAGCAAAATGAATGAACTCACCAGTATTTCTTGCTGACAAAACCTTTTTAAAACGCGTTTCAGGTAATTACAGTAGATTGGAGTAAGAGATGGATACGGCAATAAAAGGCTTCAAGAAGTGGCTTATTTTATTAATTAAATCAAATTAAGAAATATTGTTTTAGGTAATTGGGTTATCCCTTATTAAAGCTACCTTTGTAAAACATGGATTTATTCCATCTATTTAATAAATAAAATCCGGTGTTTCTAAACTCTGATATTTTTCCTAACTCACGGTCCTGATGAAATTTTCACTGCACTATTTCTCTAAATAACCACCGGTACCACTTGGCTGCTCGCGGCTCCCGATTCCGTCCAGGATGGGGTCGGGGGTCGTGACAGAAGGTGGTATCAGAGCCACTGCTTTAAGCCTATAAGTGTTGTGATAATAATACCTAAGCTTAAATAAAAGAGTTAGGAGATTGCTATTAACTGGTAGCACACCTGATAGCATTTAGACTTGAACTTAAGAAAAGATACCTTAGTATAAGCTAAGCCACTTGTTTAAGCAATTAGGTGTTGTAATAATACCTAAGTTTAAACAGAGAGTTAGGAACTTAATATTATCTGGTAGCACTCAGGATGATATTTAGACTTGAACTTAAGAATTTTGCCTTAATATAAGCTTCAAGATAAATTACTTATATAAGTATAATGTAATGAATATTGGTATGCCAAAAGAATGGTGATTAGAACATTGCAAGGTACGATAAATAAGCAATAACACTTAATTACTATTAATCCTTGCTTATTGATATTACTTGGTCTAGAATAAGATATGTTATGGGAATACAAATTTCCTTGATTCAGAATGAAAGCCTTAATAAAAGAGGCACTTTTAAAAATACTATTTATTGGGAAATATAAATTTCTTCTCCGACAAGACTGGGTATGGTGTTGCAGACTCTCCAGCTTGTCCGGACATAATGGGATTACCTCTCCGGCGAGAACCGGATAAGACGGGGTATATAATATGACAAACAAGTGACAAGATTTCCCTAAATAGTATCGTGACCTGATATTTGACTTGTTTTTGGAAATATTAATCTGTTAAATACATTGACCTTATAAAGGGTATGTATATTACAGCATGTGAAATATATGATTTATTATAGATATGTATATCTATAAGGAATTCCAAAAGTTAATTAAGAATAAAGCACAAGCATATGTGTCAATAATAAATCTAGATTTCTTTATCAGGATTCTCTTGCATATGTCTATAATTTTGATATCAAACATTATTCTGTTTGATCATCTACCTCGCAACTCGTGCGACAATATACACAATGGAAACCCTTTAAGTTGGTACGCCATCAAAAGTATAAAAATTTCCAATACGCAAGTACGAAGCAAGTAAAGTTGTGTTAGTGCACAAAGAAAATACATGAAACTTAAATTATACGTCCACAGACGTCGAAGTATATCACACACGACTTTCAAGGCAAGACCTTTGGAAAATATGATTGGGCACGACAACAACAATGCTAATCCCGGCAGTAGGAGAACTAGAAAAAAAAAATTTCTTGTTAAACCATTGAGGTGAAGAATTTATATTTATATATATATATATATATGTATAAAAAAATTATGTTTGAGTCTCATTTAAGTTTATGTTTAGTTATTTATTATTGGTAATTAATATTAGTTTTATTATTAGTAATAATATATTAATAGTAATAGTGTTAATATTATTTTCAAGTACTAGGGTTATTGTCAGGAGTAGGTATTGGGTAGCATAGCCTTAGTTAGGCATGGACTGATCACCCATGCTTAAACAAGGCAGCACTAACCAATATCCAACCATGATAATGACTAGTTAATGTATATAAATTAAGTCATCATACTTATTTAGTAAATTTTAATTATATATAAATATATATATATATATATATATATATATATATATATATATATATATTGTACTGTAAGGAGAAGACATATTTTCATAAAACAAATACAAGAATTTGAGGGACGAATAAAATTATATAAATAATTGTCTAAGTATTCATGGATAAGACATTTTATACTTATAAGTAATTGTTTATCTTATATTTCACAACTATTAAATACTTATAGAAGTATTATGTATCAAGATCAACAAAAGAATTATGCAGATCAGAGACATAAACCCTAGAGTTTTCATTAAAAGCTTTTAGTTGATTACACGGTGAATTTGTTCAAACAACATAATTATTAAACTATTTCAAATCATTACGACACCTTGCGGTATTGGTATAAACTTGTAGCTCATGTTAAAAAGGATAATAATAACACTAAATTTTGTTTTGGTTTTCTTATATTCAGCTTATGAAAGTTACATGTGTAGTAGAATTACTTTATATATTATAAAAATATTATTATTTTACGAGCATACGCATAAATTACTATCTAAAGTAAATAACATAAATATAGTATCACATAAAAGTTTATAAGGATTCTTATTGTCTTTTAAAGTTCTAATCTTAAAAAAAAAAAAAAAGTTAAATTTTGATAAAATTTCATAAAATGAATTTTATATTTGATAAACTTATGTTTAGATTTTCAAATTTACTTTTACGTATAGTTACTATTAACATATTATATTTTTTTACTATTCTATTATATAGTAATAAGAATAAAATACCTAAGTATAACTTTCTGTATATATATATTTTTAGTTATACATATGGTTTAGTGTGCGTATATATAAATTTAATAAATTTGTTACCTTCACAGATTTAGTTCATATGACTTTCTATATTAAATTTATTATAAAATTCGCAGAGGACTCATATTAATTGTGTGAAACTAATGTTTACAAGCCAATTAAAATTTTTAGTCTTAAGGTAGCCGAAAATTTAATGAATGAACAAAATACTAATTAGAGTTTAACATATCTAAATATGGTTATAACAATATTATAGGATTTCACGATCGTCTAGATGTAATCTATTATCTCACGATCATCGCTTAAGATACGGACGCAAAAAGTCTTAATACAAATATGTATTAAGACAATGATACACTAACTCTATTATCTTTTCATATATCCTTGCAATTCACTCATCTCAGCACATTGATTTTCTCATATCATAATTCAATATTTGACAAATCATTTTCATTCTTTTATTTCATTTTAAACCTGTCAATTCTAAGTCTTCCTCAATTGCCAATCAAAGTAAGCTTTCTTTTGACTAAGAATTTTATTAATTCTAAAAGTCCTTCACATTCATTTTAAATATCTATTGATCATATATCTTTTGGCTTAAACCTAGTCACCTTGGAAATTATATCATTTTATCTCATTCGTTTGTCATCAATTTCTTGAACTAATTTAGTTGAACCATTGAATCCTACTTATGGTACAACTCGTATTCACAAAATTTGATATTTTAATTCTGTGTCATCTACCTTAATATTGTTTTTATTGACTAAAATATGACATAAGTCTAAAAGAAATATCGTAACCCAAATCTCGAGGACGAGATTTAAAACAAGGTGGTGAGGATGTAACATTCCCATTTTTATCATATAAGAATTATAGAATTATAGGATTGTTATAGGTGCGTGTCACAGTGGTGGTGGGGGTCGGATTTGGGGGTGGTGATGGTTGGATTTGGTGGTGGTGAGGGTTGTTATTTGTTTATATATATTATTATATTAGTAAAATTACTAACTTACCCTCGTGTGCAAGGCAAATGCCATTATTAACTGAAAATTTTAATTAGGTTAGGGCTAAAGGATGTAGGGTGTAACGGTTTTAAAAAAAAAGGATCGTGACTGTAATTATTAAAGTTAAAGGTTATCTGTTGCAATCCGATACAAACATAAAGGACGAAAAGTGTAATTTACCCATAGTACCCTAAATCTAATCCTTAATAACATAACACAACAACACCACAACTCAGCTCTCCCTCTCTTCTCTTGTGTTCGGCCGAGAGCACCCCCACCCCCATCACTTTTCTTCAATCAAATTCAAGCAATTCAAAGGTTCATCTAAGGTGTGTCAAGGCTATTCAAGAAGGTGTTAAGCATTGGATCTTGAAGGACCTCTCATTCGAGCTTTTAACCACCATTTTTCTTAATCATCATCTTCTAAGTTCTACCCTAGCCTTGTGCTAGTAGTAAGTGCATCTTGAATTCATTTTTACATCTTGTTTTAGTGGTTAAAGGTTATGTATAACTAAAAATCCAAAGATCACACTAAACCAAGAAGATGAACATATGAACAAAACTAAAAATCACAAAAATATAAGTTGTTTATGGTATGTGATGAACTTGTTTGATGATTTCTTGTTTGTATGGTGTTGAACACCACATAAGTGCTTGCTAGATGATGATTTAACACATGATCTAGCAAGTATGATGATAGATCTTGAAAGATCCATGTTGAGCATACTTTATGTGATGCATGAACTTGAAAAGTAAGCATGATTTTGTGATGAAATTGGTTCCTACAAGTTGTAGATCTTAAAAATGAAGGATTTCAAACATAAAAGTTTCCAAGAAACAAAGTTTACTTCATGATAAGCATGGTTTTTGTTTTGAAAGAAAGTGAACCTATTTCTTATGTAAAAATGGAACACTTGAGGTATTTAGAACATAAAAAGTTAAAGTGTATGATTTTTTTTTTGAAAATGATTTACAAGTTGTAAATGTGGAACTTTTACAAGAATGGTTTTTATGGAGTAAAAATCATGTTTTTAGTGTAAATGAATCATGTTAATCATCATGTTAAAAGACTACAAGTTTTTATAAAACTTCAAGTTCATAACTTCATGAGGAAAATGCATTTTATATATATGTTAGGATGTAATGTTGTTGTGAATGATTATTGGTGATTTTTGAAAAGAAAAAGATATGCTTGAAAGCATGGAAACCTCAATTTTTCAAAGGAAACTATGGCAAAATTTTTGTAGAATTTAAACACCTAAAAAAAATATGTTTTTAACAAGTGTTTACAAGTAATCTTGAAACATGGTTTTAAGCATAAAAATTGCCATAATTTTTGGTATAAAAATTACAATGAATGAAGGTTGATTTTCAAAAATAAAAATAACTAAGTATATATTTAGGAAAATATATATTTAGAAATCACACAAATTATGTGCTATGTGTATATTATTTGTATTAGTTATACTAAAATTGGGAACTTGAAAATAATATACCACATAAAAATCCCAAAAATTGTAATTAAAGAATTACAAAAATTACAAGAAAATAAATACATAACTTGTACACAAATATTAGACATTCGGACAATGGACACGTTGCACAAACTATATAAACATTCCAGAAGTTTAATTCGTATCATAACAAACTTGGTAAATGGTATTTTAAAAACCGAACAAACAACAAAGTATATATTTTTACAATTATCATAAAAATATATCATATTTTGTCAAACTTGAAAATATATTATTTTTGAGTGTATGAAAATATTTATTTTCTTAAACAACTTAAAAATATATTATTTTGGTGGAAAATTAAAAATATATATATTTCTAACTAGATCTTAAAAATCAAGTATTTTTAAGATATATGCGAATATATAATTACCAAGTCAAAATATAGATATTTTTCTATAAACATATCTTAAAATATATATATTTTAAGAATACAAGAATATTGATTTTTAGTGGAAACAATATTCTGGAAAATTTAAACATACATTAAGTATGAAATACTTAATAAATACAAGAAAATACGTTTTCCTATACGTACAAATACATACCAACACACGCTACCAACACTTGGTAAAATACCCTCATACAAGTATTATACACAAGCATGAGAATACAAAGTGACATACTTAACATGTTCATAATACAAGTATACTTATATTTGGAAATACGTACAAATGTATAATACTCAATAAACGGTATGTTAGATATGGAAACCTTATGTCAAAACGAGTTAAAAATATATTATTTTTAACAAAACCCTCGAATAAATGCATGCCAATAATATAAGTAAAATATAATTATTTTAACTAATATATTAAATTTGGAATTATATATACTTATAAAAATTATATATACATCATACACCGAAAGTGTAACTCAAAGTATACAAAATTCCAAAACAAGTCCTAATAAATAATTAAGACTAGGAGTCGTTACACGACCAAGGTGACCAATAAAACATAACACGTTTGTAGGTAGTGAAACAACTCGCGGATATCGATTTTGAGTATACGCGACTACGAAATGCAAACTTGTGAGTTCATGTCCCTCTTTTCTTTTAACGTTTAAGGTTTACAACTTTCGGGGGAAAATACATGTCAAACTTGGGTATGATTTAGCTAAGGAATGAACTCTTATTATCATGTGAGCATAGGCTGTAACTGAGGTGCCATTAATCCTTTTAAGGACCAAGAAACAAATGTGAGATCTAATGGGTATGGGCGAACCCCACTCACGGTCCATGGGTGACCACTTAGAGTGCTGTTGTGTCCCTGTCGGGAGTGAACCGATGCTAAAAATTGCCTACTCGGATTGAGTACCTCCTATGTCGTCACATATATTAATGTCCTTGCAAAACATTAATAATCAAAATGTTCATAGACGCTTCACATACCTACTTACAACTAAACTTTCAAATGTTTTTGAGATTCATTTGATGCGCTTATATACATAAAACACATGAACTCGCTCAACTTTTGTTGATTTTTCAGCTTACATGTATTTCAGGCAAGTAGATGGACCTTTGGCGCTGGTGTCGTTTTCAAGTAGTGTATGTCAAGTTTAGATGTCATCCATTTTGGAGGGTTTGGTCCGTATATCTCATCCTTAATGAGATATAGGATGCGAAGCATCGTGAAACTAGTCTTTTGTTAACAAGTCCTTTTGTGGAACTTTGAAATTTATGATGGTTTGTAACTTAACTTAATACTTGTGTTGGTTGGAAACTTGAACAACTCATGTTTTGTAATGTTTTAAACATGTGTACGGATGAACATCTCCCATTTTAATCATGTAGTTGTTTGTTATGAACGAATAATGAAAATTGATCGAGCCACACACATACACTTCCGCAAAAGACAGGGTGTGACAGGTTGGTATCAGAGCTTCGATTGTAGTGAACTAGGATTCCTTCTCGAGTGTAGACTACAATCAATAGGACTCCCTCACGAAAACATTTTTGGTTGTCACAAAAGAAAAATGTTTTTGATTGCATTTACGAAAACACCAAGATCTATGAAACAAACATTTTTCATAGGAAAAACAAGCAAGGACATTAGTTGATGGTATAGTCTATATGGGATAGACTTGCCAAACTAGAAGTGACCCTCATAAGAACAAACAGGAATTATACGTGATATGTTACCTTTATTTGCGAGTATATACTAAGTAACATTATTATTTATTGATATATACGCATATATGTGTACGGATTATCTTTGACAGGATACCATGGCATCGTTTGCCAGTAGCGGAGTATACGATGACTATGGCCATATGGACATATCTTCCGATGACGAGCCCTTTGTAGAGGTTGTTTCATCCGATGACGAGGATCTAGATGACTTCTAGCCCTTTGCGCTGCCCGATCCTGTCCATGATGGAGAGCCCGTAGTGGATGATGTTCTAGCTATGGGATCGCAGCTGAACCAGTTTGTCATTATTGGTCACCCCGACTGAGCCCGTATCGTTGATTACATACCTTTAGATGTCGTTCCCTTAGCCGCAGTTCCATGAGACATTGTCATCTCCGATGACGAGGATGACGTCCCCGTCATTCATGTCGGTCATCCTGATGACGAGATCGATGATGAAGAGGTTCTTGACATAGCTATTTTGGAGGTCTTTTCACCTGTTGTTTCGGTCATAGACATTTCTCCCTCAGATTTTAGCGATGACGCATCTTCCACTCACATCCGCTGAGCTGGGTTACATGCGGATGCGACTGATAGCAGTTTCGATACCATACCTATTGCTACCCAGTCACCCGATTACGCACTTGCTTCCGTTTCAGCTCCTGTTGATTCACTCCCAGTTGCTCCACTCGATGCAAAGACTCCCCACACTACCCCCGTCACTCCTATTACAGGATGTCCACTTACACTGCCCACTGTTGATCCCCATCATGTTGATCTACCCATTATCTTTTCCCATGAGATCCCAGCACCCCGTCCTGGGGAGGGCATGTCCCGACAGCCCCTTTACTCTGACACACGAGCACCCGTTGGTCACATGTCTGCACCCTAGCTTTCTCCACCCGAGTCGAGTCCATGTCATCAGTCACCTCGATTGTTTCCTCCATACTCTATGCCATTGTCTGACCCATACAATCCTTCTCATCACTCTAGTTACACCAGAGATGACCTTTTGTTATCACTCCAGCTGCAGGTAGAGATCCTCTGCCGCAGACTCTACGAGTTAGAGAGCGGTCACACCACCACCACCATCTTCACCTCCACCAGTGTCTCTACCACCATCTGTTCATGCTTCAGCTGATGGTCATGCTGCCCGATTTCTCACACTAGAGCAGCAGATTAGTTTCTTGTTCCATCGAGTCCACGAGCTCGAGGATGAGGTAGCTCATCTTCGTAGCTTGGTCTTTCCTACACCTCCGTCTCCTCCAGCACCCTAGACCCTTTTGTTTGCTGGTACCTTTTTGGTGGGAGTTCCAAACCCACTAGCATGTGTATATGAAGACCAGGATTGAGCTAGAGATACTTGAAGACTATGAAGACCAATGTAGGATAAAACAGTTGCTACTTTTGTATTATGAAACTTGTACAAAAACAATGTATCAAGTTGTCAGACATATATATGAAAGCTCAGTGGTTATTTTCTTTATTATACATTGTTGCTTATGTGTGCGTATGTTATTTATGTGATTGTTTGTTTGGATGATGTGATGATCATTTATGTTATATGTATATCTATATATACCTCATAGACATTTATTTGGCGAATATTGTCTAACCTACCCGATACTTCTTGATAGAAGAAAATGCCGCCCAGACGGAACATAAACACAAACCCGTTACCAAGGACTGAGGCAGAACTTAACTAGCGCATATCATTGGGAATAGCGCAGCATGAAGCCCTCCGCCCTGAACAAAGCGTTGGCACTTCCGGAAGTAATCCTCCAACTGGTTATGTTAAGTCACCTAAGACACATTACAAATCTTTTGGATATTTCCATTTGTGCTTTGTCAAAGCTGACTCGTGATTTGTTGTTGCATAACAAGTTCTAAGAAGGTTATATTTTACAAATTTACAACCGATAGTGTCGTGATAAAAAGAATCGAATAAGAAAATTATGAAAAGGCATGACAAATATATTTAATATTTGATTATATACTTGATCACATTATAATCCCATTCCCACAACAAGTGAGTTTTGAGCCTTTATTGAGCATACAAGCATACATCTTTAAACTAAATGCTCATTTTCGTTTCTTGTGTGAATAGCCGCTTGGTTCTTACGACTCTAGAACTTGCCAAGATGATGAAGGCATTAGGACTAACCAATTTTTTCAAAACCATTATTTTTCTTCTTTTTACACCACTACCCAAAATCCCCCTAGTTAACCCCTTTGTGCCTAAACCTTTTCGTTTCAAAACCCAAAAAACCAAACACCCATTACCCACCAAAACCTTTTCCTTTTCAAACCCCTTTGTTTTAGTAAAAAGCTCGGTTATCGTGTGACATGAAAAAAATGAAAGTCTTGCAATAACCAAACAAGTTCCTCAAAGAAATCTTGTTTGAATATGTTTAGTTTGAATAAATGTCACAAAAACAAAAAGTTTTACGAAAACCGACGCTTTTTACGCTTGCCATTTTTACTAACCACTAACCAAAAACCACCTACCCTTAGCCCAAGCCTAACCCTTCCCAAAGTCCTCTTAATATTTACAAAGGTTTATAGTTAAAAAGGAGGAGGTTTGATCGATTGGCAAGCATATGGTAGAAGTAAGTTCCATGCCGGTACCGAGTGTTTCACAAAAATACACAAATCGGCCGAGTGTTGAGTGATCTCCCATGAGGTATGTGATCTTGTATATAAATGGAATTTTAAAGAGGCATGTTATGCCCAAATAAATAATTTTTCTTATATGTTCTAAATAAGTCATGACAAATAGGATTGTAAATAAAATAAAAATAAAACTTAATAAAGATCTTGGACTCCCGACACTCAAGATAAGTCACAAACTTCTCCTCTACCTCTTCCATTTGGGTGTGTAAGCCACATATTAAAGAGTTTTGCTTGAGGACAAGCAAAGATTCAAGTGTGGGGGTATTTGATGTGTGCAAAATGCAATATATAATTTACATCAAATAAGGCATAAAACTAACCCTTTTTAGTACTAGTGTTGGAAAAAGCGTGCCACTTTCTTCCTTTTGAATTTACAGGACAAAACGAGCTTAAAAGAACAAAAGGAACAAATAAGCAGCCAAAACCAACATAAATACAAGAAAGAAGGAATAACGTGACATGCCCAACCCCTCGGCAGCATCTCCTAAGATAAAACAAGGAACCAAAACCTGACCACGGGGCAGTGCCCAACTGGGCATAGGGCATGGTCAGGACCCTGCACAACAAGACAAACCTGCAGAAGCTTCTACGCCCACCACAGGGCCATACCCAGCTCTACACGGGGCGTGGTCAACGCTAAGATTTGTCGAATCTTGATAGTACAACAAAGAGTTGACCATGGGGCCGTGCCCAGGAGACACAGGGTCGTGTGGGGCCCTCTGCTGACAATTGAAATTAATGAATGAAGAGAAGATGATGGCCACGGGCTGTGTTGGCTGGACACGGGGCCGTGGCTGGGGCTCTGTTCAGGCGATAAATATGGGTGCTTGGTTCACTTCAAAGGCATCCTTTGGCAAACCACTTCTCTCCCACTTTGCCACCACTCCATCACCATTCCACCACCAACACCTACCACCATTATCCATCATCCATCATTCATCTTTAGAGTGTGTAGTAGTCTCGGGATCCAAGATTGATCCTAATTATTCTTGTCAAAGGCTATATTTGGCTAAGTCTCTTACATCACTTGGTGAAGACAAGTTTTTAATGTATTACTTTTGATTTTTAATCTTTCGGCACTTTTTAATTGGGTTTGTATTAATGATTTTAATAACTAGTTTCTTATGTTGAAAGTGAATTTTCCTTACCATTTTCTTCATGATGTCTTGAATTTGCTTTACTGTCTATATAAAGTAGGTGATGTCATCATTCGTGTCTTTAAGGTCTGTATAAAGTGCGTTAACTACCTGGAAGGGGTTAGGAGGGTGGTTTGATAAAGTTCTTTTCTCGTTCAGTGTACAGATCTTGCGAGGACTTGGTTCAAGCTTACTAGGACCTCCTTCAATGCCCAACGGTATTGGATGGCGGGGGTGCGAATAGCTTGAACCCCTGATATGCAACCTATTATTAATACTTTAAACCGGCTTCTTGGGATTGTATCCTTGCTGACTCAAACCACTTAGCCTAGGGTAACGTCACCTTCAAAAGAGGGGCCTACCACTTTTCGCATTAATAACTTACTTAATTGTCTTTCAATATTCCGACCCTTTGGGATTGTATCCCTGCTGACTTAAACCACTGGATTGAGGGTAACGTCACCTTCAAAAGAGGGGCGTACTACTATAACTAAGAGAATCTCTTAAAAGTCCGAAAGTGCGAAAATCATCAAAGGATACATTAAAGATGAGTTGGATCCAAGTGAATCTATCTTGTCTATTTGTTTTTCTTTTTATTTATCTTTTCATTTTTAGTTTTATTTTGATGTTTCAAAAGTTTTCTCAAAAACTTAGATCGATTAGACGTTGAGGATAAACCGGTATTAAAAGCTCTTGTGTCCTTGGACGACCTTGGTATCTTACCAACACTATACTACGCTCACGATGGGTGCACTTGCCCAAGTATGTGTTTAGTGTTAGTACAATATCGTGTTTCATAAATTTAAAACTTGACTAATGCGTAAAATGGGCTCAAAATATTAATAAAATCATTTTGTGATTAGGGTTTTGGTTCCTGAACTTTGATTTCTGATTGGCCTAGACATTCTAAAAAGTTGAAAAAGTGTATCTATTTTGGAAAAGTTTTAATCAACAATTCAACATTGTCTATTTCAGTAATTTTTTGTTTTGTAAAAATAAACTTTTAATAGATAATATTTATGAAAGGGGTTGAGTTATTCTACAAAGAAGTATAAAAATAAGAAGTGTAAGAAGCCATTATAGTGTGACAAGTGTCCCAAAATAAATCAAGTGGGAAGGGTAATTTGTCAAAGAGAATAAAAAGATTATGCACATGCAAGGCAAATGCTATTTCCCCCTATTTTTTAAACATTCATAACTTTTTTATACGGCAATTGTTTTTAAAAAATTATACCATAAAATCGAGCGTTTTTTATCTTTAATATGAGTACCATATTGTTATATTTAGGAAAAAAAATAAAAAACCAAGTTGTGTATTACACAATTGACATAACGTAAA
The DNA here is from genome assembly GCA_030545235.1 of Helianthus tuberosus. Taxonomy (NCBI): domain Eukaryota; kingdom Viridiplantae; phylum Streptophyta; class Magnoliopsida; order Asterales; family Asteraceae; genus Helianthus; species Helianthus tuberosus. The sequence continues at coordinate 24,179,059 of CM060400.1, forward strand.
ACACATTGAGAAAACCCAGTTGTGTATTACACAATGTACATAACATACAACACAATAAGTATCAAACTAAAAACACAATGGAAAGTAGACCAAAAACACAATCGATGACAACAAATAAATGATACAATGGATAGCAGACTAAACACAATGAGTATCAAACTAAAACACAATTGATGACAACAGATAAAAAACACAATGGACAGCAGATAAAACACAATCAAACTAAAAACATAATGGAAAGTAGACCAAAAACATAATCGATGACAACAGATAAAAGACACAATGGATAGCAGACTAAACACAATGAGTATCAAACTAAAAACACAATTGATGACAACAGATAAAAGACACAATGGACAGCAGATAAAACACAATCATACTAAAAACACAATGGAAAGTAGACAAAAAACACAATCGATGACAAACAGATAAATGACATAATGGAAAGCAAACTAGACACAATGAGTATCAAACTGAAAACACAATTGATGACAGCTGATAAAGACACAATGGACAACAGATAAAAGACACAATGGACAACAAACTAAAACACATGGACAACGGATTAACACACAATGTGAAACAAAACAAAAAACACAATGGACAACAAATTAAAACACAATCGATAGCATGGTGTCATAGGTTCTGATAAGAATGCAATGGGCATAAGCCAATTTAACATTGTGTTATAAGTTTTGATAATAACACAATATATAGAAACCTTTGTAAAAACTTAAAGACCCAAACCTAGTTGAAAGACACAATGACCAGAACCTTTAACACAATACAAAGAAAACCCAGTAAAAATGAAAATTTTTATTTTATTTTTATATAACAATATCATACTCATATTAAAGATAAAAAACGCTCGTTATTGTCATGATTTTTTTAAAAACAAATGTCGTATGAAAAAGTTATAGACGTTTTAAATTGATGGGAGAATTGGCATGTGCCTTGCATGTGGAGGGATAAATTCAATAAATATTAGATTCCTTTTATGCCTTTCCATTAATTTCTTTTCCCTGAAATTAATCTCCACCCTCCAAATCTAAGATCAATGGACTAGAATCCTTCTTAGGTCATGGGGTGTACCTTAACATCTAAGGTGTTAAAGATGACATGGCATGTTTAACGGCATTGCAAACCACTCCTTTCTTGTGTTAAAGGGTGTTAAAAGGATTATATGTTAACATGTTAACATGATGTTAAGAGATTGTCTTAATTTGTTTTCCTTTTTTACACCCAAACCATTATAAGTTTTTACACTCAAACCATTAACAGAATAAAGTTAAGGGGATTAAACAATTTCCTTGATGTGTGGTAAAGTGAAATGAAGAAAAGTAAGTGATGTGGCACCTAGGTGGTGTTAAAAAGAGTTAAAGTATACTCCAAGGCCTTACCCTTCTTATTTTTGTTGTACTTTGTATTTGATCCTAATCCTTATGAAGTTTAACATCTTTGTTGGTTCAGGCCCAGGTTAACACACACAGTTCACGTTCACTTTCTAATATATTAACTTTCAAAGATAATTACAATGATATAATAATTAATCTGCTCTTTGAAAATACGTTCACTACTACTCTATTTATAATAAAAACAAAACAAACACATGCTAAATTAAAACCCACTTTCTCCTACTTTCCTGGAACAAACCCAATGTTTACTTTTCCAATATGCTCAGTCTTCCTTCCCACATAATTCGGTCAACCAATACTTATTCTTTGCTGCAACTTTGGATCACAATCTAACCCGTATCCGCTTCCTAACCCGGCTTGACCCGTACTTGACCCGAAACAACCCAAACATCAAGATTAACCCAACATTCACCCCCGTAATCTTGATGTGAGTTCTTTCTTGCTACTTTCTCGAGTGTAACAAACCGATGGATCTTGCTTTCTTCTAATCACTAGCTTACTAACTTGCTTCAATTACAAGCTATTTGCTACCTATTTTTCTTTCTTGCTTTCCGAATCATAAAGATTTTATCATTCTCTTTCTTTACGAACAAACACGTGTTTCTTTCTTTCTTTCGGTTGTCGAATTTGCTTTTTTCTTTCTCGTTAACACCGTTCTTCCTTTCTTGTGGTTTGCTACTTTCTTACTTTCTTACTTTCTTGCAACACCGCCGGTCTCTTTCTTTCTTTCTTCTTACGAGGCCATCTTTCTTTCACACGAAGCGAGGCCGGCCTCTTTTTTTTTTCATCTTTCTTGTGGCGCCTCTTCTATCTTTTTTGCTTGCTTAATCCAAATTGGATTTCCTTTCTACATGAACCATAAAGGTTCAAACTTGCTAACATGTTGAAACTTACTGCAGAATCTTGCTTGCTATCACTTCCTTGCTTCCTTCCTCCTTTCCATGTTGACAAAAAACACCACCATCACTACTAGAAAACTGTGTTTTTGCGACTACATTTACGGTCACAAAACGGTGGCAATTGCCCTGTTGCGACTGTTTTTCGACCGAAAAGGTAGTCGGAAAAACACACGTCGCAAATGCCCTATTTCGACCGTTTTGCGACCGCTGCTATATTTTTTGCGATCTATTTTGCGACCACAATAGCAGTCGCAATTTTTGCAACTGTTTATGATTACGGTCTTGTTGTGACTGTTTTGCGACCGCTTGCCTTCTATAACATTTTTGCAACCGTCTTGCGGTCGCAAAATTTACTTCTTTTTATTTTTGCTTTTCCAGCTATTTTATAGTTTAAACCTGCTAATAATGTTCATATTTTCAAAACTTATGCATTTATCGATTACAAACTTATATATCCACTTGGTTAAAGTTTAAAATATCAAATACCCGAGTTATCCTAACAGATTCACATGCGAAATAAAATGTTATAGCCTAACTCTATGATTCGACATTATGAAACCTAGCTTTCACCATTGCTTCAATGGTCATCTTAGTGCGCATAGCCTCTTTCTTTGTTCTTCGGGTACACAAACTTCACCTTCTTGACTGTTTTTAGATTCATGAAATGTTTTACAATCTGCAGAATAAATAGAAAAAAAAGTATGAGTGTTCTGTTTGATCTAAAATTACCATGATGGCTTCTCATACATGTTATAAATAGAATCAGGAAGATAAGAGCAGTATAGTTCAACCATTTAGGAACTACATGGTCAACAGCTTGCAGAGAAGAATAATTAATACTAGGCTACTTTCCAATATGACTTGTGAGTGTAGTCTGATATATAAATTAACAACATTTCTTGATGATTCAGCAGCAAAAGAATTTAGAATGTAAAGATATCAAAGCCTTATGTTCTCTACATAGGTTCCTTTTAAGCAACTTCCGATTAAGATAAGTGACATTTATTAACATGATGACAACACGTTTAGATCTATTTTTTTTAAACCAACACAACATGACCCGACCCGAAACCCGTTCTGACCTAGACACGTTTCAACCCGAACACGTTCTGACCCGGACACGTTTCAACCCGAACCCATTTCAACTCGAACCTGTTCCGACCCGAACCAAAACAACCCTTTCTTTCTAAGCGACCCATTTTGAACCGAACCCATTTTGACCAGCCACCCGACCCCACCCACCCATTTTTCCAATTCTACATAAGACGGTTGTGACGCGGCGTTTTGCCTGAATCAGTCCCTTTCTCTAATTGACTAGCATTTGAACAATACCCCTATTCATTCAACAGACCCATGATTTACTGAAACTGACCTAGACCCATGATATTTACTGAATCTGACCAACAATTTTGCAAATAAGATTCAGTGGACTTAATTAGTTGATTAGAAACATACAAACATTAGATTTTATAAAATCAAACCGGTAAAAGAAACCTATAATTGGTTTATAAACAGTTTATGAATACCAGACGCCTCACTTACATGCACCTCATGCCTCTTTCAAAACTTAAACATCCCCAAAAGCCTCACGTATTTTAAAACCAACATCAACCAAAAACCAGAACACACTAGTTACCTAACCCATCTTGCCACCTATAACCATGACTTAAAAGTTAAAACAGCTCAAGATTAAATACAAATTGAAATACACAAAAACTGTATAGTGTATACGGTACACCATTATCCCAGGTCAAAGTCAAGCTTAACACACCTTCTGAGGCCTATTATCAATTTCACAGTTCTAAGTTGAGAAATCTATCATTAGAAACCCAAACCATCAATGATTATCAAGACAAGATCATAGATGTCAAACCCTAAAATAAGTAAAAATCACAAAGCTTAAAAAGAAAACACTGATGTGAAAGTCTATAAAATGAACAGTTAACTATGCATCGAATTAATTTTCAATCAGGCAACCAATCTACGTTCCGCATATTTATTTCAAATATAGATTCAATTTTCCGATTTCATACATTCGTACGCATATGAAGAATGGTAGATTTGAATATGTAGACAATTATACGAAGTTGTAAGGAAAAGATGAAAAGTGTTACCAAGTTAATAGTCCAATTCTCTTCATTGTAAACTTGAGATCTCCAGAAAGCTTTAATCTACAGTTGTAGATGCAATAGAACGAGTTCTTTGCCATGATTTTTCAATACTCTGCCCAAATCAAAGTAACAAATATCAACCATAAGTCCATTTCATATAGTCTATATAGATGTATAACCTCAAAACAAACTCTAATGATGGCAGATAACAAAAACTTTCCCTATGAATTGAACTTGTGTACACAAAATAACAAATATGATTAAATCTTAGGTCAAAAGCAACACAATCCAGTTCATTAGATACATACACAGTTCCACACACTAACACTTACACATTACAAACAGATCAAACAATCAAATTGCAACATTCTCATGTACATACAACCCTAGAACTAACTCTTATTCAGATTCACATCATAAACAAACAATATTCATGCTAACTTAACAGCAACCACACAGCAAATCATACATTACCATAAAATGCTCAAATATGATTCCATATGATCAAATACAACAAAATCACATAAACAATACATACAACTTGAGCAGAAACAGGTTGCTGCGTTGCCGGAACTGGAGCTGCCATTGTTGAATAGATCAAAACCCTAACGAAAAGCACAACAAACAACAAATCAATACAGAGGGTAAACCAAACAAAAAACTGCATCACATATGAACACATGAATAGATAGATCGATTGGAACGAGTATACGAGTGAATCTAAACCTGAAATTCGTAGAGAAATGAGATTAGATGATGAAGAAAGAATCGCCGATCTGTTTGTTCAACAATGAGATTAATTTATCATAAACTTTAAAAAACCTAATCTAAGATTCAGTCGACCATAAGATTCGTATCAATTACGTTCGCTGATTATATAAACCCTAAGTGTACTTCAGTAACACGATTGAAAATCGGCAACAATCAAAGATCAAACGATTGAATCGCCATGGATTTCTTGATTGAGAATTAACAATGAACAGTGAACAAATGGGTGCAAACGAATACTGTTGATGTACGAATCAATGAAATTGTTTACTTCAGTGGAATGTGTCGTTGCTTTGAGAGAGAGAGAGAGACTGGGAGAGAGAGGATTGAGGACGGTAGATGGTTTGACTGGAGGTTTTGGACCTATTAATTGACTAAGCACCGCTAATTTTTGCGGAGGAACGAACAAGGCGCTTTTCTCAGCTTATATTTTTTTTACCTACTTTGCGACCGACTGTGAGACGGTTGCAAATCAAGAGGTCTGTAAGCAATCGCAAGTCACACCAAACCTTTTATTTTTCGTATATTTTGTCATCATTTTCCTACCGAAAATAAACGGTCACAAAATTTACGACCGTTTTGTGACTGAGTCATATAATTTGCTACCAATGAGATTTCGGTCGAAAAACAGTCGCTAATTTTGCAACCGACATTTTCGGTCGCAAATTCTGGTTGCAATTGCCCAATTTTCTAGTAGTGCATTACCGGTAACCTTTCTTTCTTGCGGTACCATCGGTCTTCCTTCCGTTCACTTGCGAGATATAGATACAATCCTTTCTCTTCCTAACGTGAACACCTCGGTCCTTGGTTCACAATTTCTGTCTATGGACTTTCGCTTCCAGCAAAAATACGCTCTTAGTCTTTCACTCCGGCAAGAAGAACTTCTTCGGTCTTTGTCGTTCGGCCTGTTACGGCATTCGTTCTTCTTCTTAGGCAACGGTCTCTCTCATGCTAGTTTGGTCTGCACGGCACGGTCTTCTCTCTTCTTGCTGGTGCCTCACCGACTTCGGTCTTCTCTAGAATCTCCTTTCCGCTGACGGTCTTTCTTTCTTCAGTCTTCTGCTACTGCTGCCTCTTCAACCCTGTAGCAAAAGAGCTGCTTTCATTCTCGCCACCGACTCTCAAAACGGCCCTCAAATCTAACCTTGCTCTGTTAGCAATTGTTGGTTGCTCAGGTTAACACACACAGTTCACGTTTACTTTCTAATATATTAACTTTCAAAGAGAATTACAATGATATAATAATTAATCTGCTTTTTTTAAAAACGTTCACTACTACTTTATTTATAATAAAAACAAAACAAACACATCCTAAATTAAAACCCACTTTCTCCTACTTTGGTGGAACAAACACAACCTTTACTTTTCCAGTTTGCTCAGTCTTCCTTCCCACATAATTCGGCCAACCAAGACTCATTCTTTGCTGCAACTTTGGATCACAATCTAACCCGTATCCACTTCCTAACCCGGCTTGACCCGTACTTGACCTGAAACAACCCAAACATCAAGATTAACCCAACACTCTTATGAAAGTCTTCTTCACTCAATAATACACTGATTATATTTTTTTTTCTTGCAAGTAATTCAATTGTTCAATATGAAAAGAATACGCGTTGGGTTGACTTTAAATTTCACACGGCTAGACTACCATCTATATATATATATATATACACCCTCTAAATTAAATATATCCCACCCCACCGGCGAAATTTTCTTCTTCCGGCTAAAAATGAGTAACAAAGGCAAGTCACCAGTTCCCTCCAGTTCAAGCCTACGTTCAGACATTAACGATTACTCGAATGTCGTCTACTATAGACCACCCACGGTGTCAACTTATCTAAAGCAAATTAAATTTGGTGCTACCTGCGACTTGTCAGAAGATTGGTATGGCAAAGGCTATGATTCTAGTACACAGCAACGGCCCAGACTCTCCGGCGTTTCGGCACGAGATCGAAAGAACAACGGAAAATCCGATGGCATGGAGACGGTTAACCCGGAGGCACACTACGTTGAGAAAGATGGTCCTAAGAATTGTATTTGTGTGATACTGTGATCAGTTTCTTGCAATCTTTGAGAAAGTAAAAAATTGATTTGTATTTTTCTTCATCGGATTTATTTATGATTTGTAAAATCTTGCTTTTAAGTTTTAGATCGTTAATAGAAACAAGGGCATTATTTGCTAAGTTATTTTGGTAAGGTTTTGATAACACCTGTAATTTAGAGATTACATGTATATTGTTCTATGTATCGTGGGTATGGAAGAATTGGCTTTAAAACAGTTTTAAGATAAAAAAGGAGTTGTTAGGTGGTGTCATGTCGCCACTCATGTCATGCTTGTAAAAAGGGGTCTTAAGGCTTTGCGGTATGGGGGACGTCCCCTCTTCGTCCAGGACCCCCCCCCCCCCCGCGTCCCCGTCTTAAGTGTCGAGAGCAAGACGTTGGAGCCGGCCCATGTGAAGACAAAAAAACTCTCCTTTTGAGACCATTTTACCGTTTAAAAAAAACAAAATTTCTAATTTCAAAAGATTGAAACGGTCAAATTCTAAATATTTACCCAAATCTCTCCTAAAACTATATTAAACCCCCCTTTTTTATACCATTTTTCTCACTTTTCGTCTACCACAACTCATCTCTCTCTCTCTCATTTTTTTTTATAAAACCCCCCTTTTTAAAAATATTTACCCACCGAGGTCACGGCCCAAAAGGCGAAGGAGCGGGCCATCGAAGAAAAGTCACGCCTAGTGTGAGAAAAGTTACGCGTGGCGGGAGAAAAAAATCAATTGTCCTATGAAAAAATTCGACTCAAGGAATAGGAAATATTAATGATGGATTTTGATAATTATCCCGAGCCGAAACGTTCGACTTTGAAAAAACTACAAAACGACGTCATCAAGAAACATCAAAGTGCTTGATTTTTTTAAGTTTATGTTTTTTTTTTAATTTATTAGGATTTTTTTTAAGTTTATGTTTTTTTTAAGTATATGTAATGTTTTTTAATATTAATGAAAATATTTTCTTAATTTATTTGTTAAATGTTAAAAAAGTGGAAGATTAAAAAAATAAAAAATAAAAAGGTGGTGGGGGTAGGATCATCTAGGATTATCCTCCTATTTCCACTAAATTTGTGGGATGGATCATCCTTGGGAGAACTATGAAATGGCGCCTAGGTGGCGGATCATCCTCCAAGAGAGGATGGGCACCACACCGCATAGCCTAAGGAGTGTTGTGAGGTATCATTGAGGATTTATCTAAAAGGGAAAATAAAAAGAGATATTGATTAATTAAATTTTTAAAAATAGTTGGTTAAAGCACCATCATGAGCCGTCTCACAGAAAAAAAAATATCGCTGAAACGTCTTAAAAAAATCCTTTCAATATTAACTAGCCATTTCTTGTCACGTGTACAAATTGGCTGTAGCGGCTCTGAGCCGTTTAAGGCGTCGCCTTTCAGCTATAGTAGCTCGGCTAATACGCTTCATCCAGCTCCTTAATGGCTTTGTTTTTAACGGCTTATAGAGCTGGTTTAAACGGATCAAACCCTTGTAGCGGCTCCGTGAGTGCCTTCAGCCGACTTTTTGTATATCAAAAAACAATATAAATTTAGCTGTAAATAGCACTCTGTCACACTTTAAAATACTAGAGAAGTATTTGTTTTACTACAAAATAATCTCTCGACATGCTCGTATTGTTACATCATGGCGTTTTTTATCTTTAAATTCCGATACTCCATTTCTTTCTAGAGGGTTCTGAATAAAGAAAAATTGTTGTATTTAGTAACATTTCTTTAATCTGAGGGTCAGATTCAAGTTTTCCTCAAGGTTATTACCTCTTGGTACTGTTTGACAAATATGTAATACTAATCTTTTAGTTAATATTTTTTTTATTACGTTTATATTAGTTTAGCATCAAAATTTTTCTGTAATTGATGTTTTTCTAAACTTCAAAATTATTGGTAGGTACCAACGAGGCTACATCGGAAGGGAGATGGAAAATAAATTATATTACAATACTAGACATATAATATATTTTCCATCCCCCTTCCGATGCAGCCTCGTCTAATGATACCTGCAATTTTGAAGTTTAGAAAAACGCCAATTAGAAAGAATTTTTTTATGCAAAAGTAATATAAACGTAATAAAAAAATATAAACTTAAAGATTAGTATTACAAATTTGTCAAACAGGACCGAGAGGTAACAACCCGGAGGAAAAGTTGAATATGAGCCTCAGATTTAAGAAATGTTGTCAAATACAACAGTTTTTCTATAATCTGAACCCTCTATAAAGAAAGGGAATATCGGAATTTAATGCTAAGAAAATGTTGATACAAGGTTATGTGGATGTGGCTAGGTTCGGTTCGGCTTAAGACCGACGTCGCGACATTCCTCTGTCGTGCGTCCCAGAGATCGACACATGAATCACGAAGAGCCGCGAAACGTCATCACAATGACATCACCATGATGATGTCATTTGAATAACTTATCTATACATGCAAGAATTGAATGATAATCTGCAATGCAAATAACAATCTAGACATTGATGCGCTTTGGGCCATGATATCATAATGATTCATTAACTTAATTGGGCCTGGTCTTTCATCAACAACCACAAATAACCTCTTGGCCAAAGATCCTTCTTTATGCCATCTCACGAAGAACCTATACATGCGAAGAATGTCTTTCATTTGATGGTTCTTCGTTAGTTTGGTTATCGAACGAAAGACTTAGTCTTTCGTGGGTTTCAGTTCTTCTTGGGCCTTGTTTTAGAGCCCAGTAAGTCTTTCGTAGAGTTGCAGTTATGTGGGTATATAAACAGCACTTGTTACACAGTTTGAGAGAGAGAGAGCTCACCAGTTAGGTTTGAGAAAAAGTTATTGTATTATCTTCTGTAAACAAACTCTTTTGGTTGAATACATTGATGCTTTAAACGTTGAATCTTGTTCTTGTATTTTGTGTTCTCTGCTTGGTTGCATACCCACTTGGATTCCACACTTGCGGGTGTGTTTCGATAACAAGAAAGTAGGTAAACTTGATCCTCCGAGTGGACCTACAAGTGGTATCAGAGCTTTGGCTCTCTTTCTTGTTAAAACCAAGCTTTATCTTGTGTTTTTGAAGAATTTCTTGAAGGTTTTTCTGAAAGTTTATGTGTTTTTGAAAGAAAAATGGGTTCAAAGCTTTGGAAAACTTGTTTAAATACATGGAGACATGTTAGTATAGGGTTTTTCTTAAAATTGTTTGCAAAATCTTGTTTCGCAAATTTTTCCGGTGATGTGTTTGGCCGGAAAAGTGACCAGAATTTTCTCTGTTAAAAGATAGCCTTCAAAAATCCTTTGAAAAGTTGAAATCTCGATTGTTTGTTTTTATCTAAATCTAGTAATTCATCTAACAACTTTCCATTTGAAGAATCCAGATTCTGCCCAAAAAGGATAAAGCTCACCAACTTTTCACAAAGTCCAACACCTGCGAAATATCTAATTCAACGAAAAACCACTTTTCAATTTTTATTTTTCACCAAACATTGATATTTTTCGTCCAGATCCTATCTTTTACGAAATATATTGTTGGTGCAGTTTTGTGTCTGTAGCTTGTTCTTACTACGTTGTAATGTGTACGGTCTTTGTTTATGGTCTGTATAGTTTTGGTCGAGTCGGCCAAGTCAAGATATCCTCCTATCTTGACTTAGCGCGACGTTTCTTTTGTTAGTGATGTAAAACAGGTTGCTGTGTGCAACTGTTAGTTTGTGTTTGTTTTGATCTTGTTGTTATGTGTTCTGCAAGTCTCTGTCTGTATATGGGTTCCCCAGGAAGAATCCTCATTCTTCGTGGGTTTACATGTTTCACGAAGAGTCAATTTTGTATGATGGTTCACCACGAAGAATCATTCTTCATGGTGATGAAGGTTCGTTGGTATTGGCCACGAAGACTCCTAGTCTTCGTGGGCCTGTTGATTGTTCATGGCCCAGTAACCTTCTTCGTAGGGTTACTGGGTGTTGGGCTTAAAAATATAGTCACTTGTTTCACATTTCAGTTGAGAGAGTCCCTGTGAAGTTGTAAACATTGTGTGTATGTGTGTACTGATTCTCTTCACTTAATCAAAGCCTGTGAATCTTTGGTTACTTGTGTTTGCTTTATTTTGCTTTGATTTGCATAACTACGTGGATTCCGCACTCGTTTTTGTGTTAACAAACAAGGAAGTAGGTTATATTGATCCTCCAAGTGGACCTACAAGTGGTAACAGAGCTTTGGCTCTCTTCCTTGTTTAAAACCAAGCAAAACCTTGTGTTTGAGCAAGTTGTGAAGTTTCTGGAAGTTTTTTTGAGTTTGAAAACAAGAAAATTAACTTTTTCAGAAAAAGTGTTTAAAAACTTAGTTAAAACTTGTTGTTTGAAGATAATTTTTACAAAAACCCAGTTAAAACACATGGAGACATGTTAGGACTTGGTTTTTCTTAAAATTTCTTGCTAAATTTGAGTTCGTCAAACTTTCCGGTGAATCGTTTAATCGGAAAAGTCACCGGAATTTGGTTGGTAAGGATAAGATTCAAAAGATTTTCTGGAAAAAGGCAAGATTTTGAATGTTTGTTTTTAACCGAGTTAGGATATCCAGCTACTATCTTTCTTAAAACCAGAAAAAATAAGTTACTAAAACAACGGGAATCTCACCAACCACTGTGTTCACGAACAATTTGTTGGCGAAGAGTCTATTGGACGAAGAGTCAATCTTCGTGGGAGCCCATTTCACGAAGAATAGGAGTCTTCGTGGCTCCTTGTTGTTCAACGAAGAATCATTCTTCGTTGGACTTAACTAGAGGCCATTCTTCGTTGGAACATTGTTCGTGGAGTATTCTTCGTGGAGATCATTGTTCGTGGACAACTTCTTGTGATTTTCGTAGAGGGTTTATAATTTTGTCAAAAGTTAAAAGTTTGAGTTTTAACTTAAATAGTGTTTTATAAAACTTCATAATGAGTTCAAACCCTTGGAATTGGAGTGAAAACTCAAGTACACCGCAAGATCCCTCACAATGGGTCAAGGAATTATACCCAAAAAGGAAATTACCGAACATCAATGGGCATGTGTCGCGAATCAAAACAATAGCATTCAAAATCTTCTCTTAAGCGAGAGTGAAACGGGAAGCAACAATCGTCCACCAAAATTGAATCACATGAACGATTATCCATCATGGAAAAATCGTTTTCATACATATGTTCTAGGGCAAAACACCGAATTATGGACTTGCTTTATCACACCGTACAATGTAGCTCTCGAAGAAGCAGGTTCCAATGCACAAGCTTTGGCGAGATTGAGAGAAAATGATAAAAAGGCTTACGATCTCGAGAAGAAAGCATTTGCAATCCTTACGCAAGCACTTCATAAGGATATCTATCATCAATTTGTGTATTGTATAAGTACAAAGAACTTGTGGGATGTCTTGGAAGCTAGAGGAGAAGGAAATGCTACAACGAGAAAGATTCGTCATGATTTGTTGAAGAAGGAGTTCGAAGGATTTCGGTTCATGGAAAATGAAACACTGTACGACATGGCTACTCGGTTCTATCACTTGCTTAGTGAGATGCATTCATACAAGGTTTTTTGCTACACAGCAAGAAATGGTCATGCGCTTTGCTGATGCTTTGCCACCCAAGTGGAGTCAGTTCATTGACTTGCTGAAGCACACTGGTGTTTTAGATACGGTTATCATATATGAATTTGTCCAAAAGCTCGAGAACAAGGATGAAGAGGAAATTTGAAAGGCTAAACGACTTCAAGTTCCACAAAATCCCGAGATATACTTTGGAAGTATTAATATGGGAGTTAGTACCAGTCAACAACAACCAAAGCTTCAAACCGCATTTGTATCAAGTACAAACACTTATGGTCAACCAGTTCAATCATCTAGTAGTCTTACAAATCCTTATGGGAGACCGTTTGATCCAAGTGCCTATCTACCACCACCAAAACCAACACAACCCCCTGGTCCTCCCACAGATCCTTATGGAAGACCATTCGATCCGAACGCCTATCTTTCTTTTTCACCAGCTGCTCCTCAACAAACCCAACAACAACCCTCTCCATTCACTCAAACTACTCTACAACAACCTTGTCAACCACCTCCTCAACAAGCCTTTTATGGGAAAAACAACACTTAATCTTCAAACCCCAACACTGTCAGATTTGATACCTCAAACTTCACCAAAGTAAGGGCGGAAGGTGCTCGGGAACATATAGAGCTTCTAAACACAATGGTGAGTGCCTATTGTGGAATAGTCGCTGGTCAAATTAGGAACATTAACTTGACAGATGAAGACTATCAGCAAATACACAGGGAGGAAATGGAACTGATGGATATTAAGTGGGCGTTTGCAAGTGCAGTGAGAAGAGCTAAGGACTACATGAGAAGAACAGGTAGAACAAGTTTGGAGAGCAAAAGGGATACTAAGTATGGTTTTGATAAGGATACAGTTACGTGCTTAAATTGTGGTGAGAAGGGCCATTTCAAGCGGGAATGCACTCGACCGAGCAGACAAGGAAATCAAAATCCTTTCAGAAACCACTCAAGCTCATCCAATGCTAATCAAGTAAACAATGAAAGGGGCATTGTAGAAGTTAACAATCCGGGTAATTCAAACCAGTAGGGGCCTTTCAATTCAAACAGGGCCTTAGTAGTTCATGCAGATGAAGGATGTGACGGGTTAGTTCAACTAGGGAATCAGGGAACAGAAGGAAATAGAGGAACTGCCTGTCATGCTAAGATCATCAAGTATATCAATCATGTTCACAGTGAGGAGTTCTCTGAAGGTGATGATAATTCTGGTTACAGTGGTAGCTTGGATGAGGAAAGCTCTAATGCGGGTGGTTATGGTTCAGATTTGGATGTAAAAGAAAATCTAGATGCTAAGGTTGACAGTTTGCTTAAGGAAGCTGAGGAACTGAAAGAAGAAGAAGAGCTTAAAAGGCAGAAATCTGTGTTGGTAAAGAAAGCTGAAGTCGCATCCAAGGAAATGGAAAAGTTCTAAACTGAGGATGGATCTTTTTCTTATCAAACTGCCTTTATGGTAACTGCTGCAGCTTCGACTAGTAAGGTAAACACCGAAACTTCTAGTGTATGCAATGATTGTGTAGAATTGAAACGTAAGCTAGAAGTAGTTACTAGTCACAATCAGGGATTGGTAGTTGACCTTTCGAAATGCAAGGAGGCAAACATGGCTTTAACTCACAATGAAAAAGATTTCAAATCTGTTATTGAAACGCTTAAGAAAAGTGTATCTGAATTAACAAAAATAGTTTTAAACAAGCAATCAAGTATTATTAACTATATTAATATCATTGAAGAATTAAAGAAAGAGTTAGCCATTGCCAAATGTGAGCATGATGTGATCAAGCTCAAGTAGGACAGTTATTCTAACTCCCGATATATGCTTGATCATATCATCGAGGTTCAGAAGCTGAAAGGGGATGTTAAGTGCATAGGGTATAAGTCGTGTCCACCCCTGTTGAGACACAATCATACCAAGATGCCTGATGAGGAGGAAATGCCACAGTTTGAACCATCTTTACCTCTTAATCCCGAAGAGTTTGCAGCGGGTTTAGGGTTCAAACTGGATGATTCATCAAAGGAATCGGAAAAGACAGAAAATGTGTCTTGTGCTGTGGAACAAAGTCCTCTGATAATTGAGGATTATGTTTCGTCAAATGATGAATCTGATGATGAATCAGATGCGAGTTCTCAGGATCAATCTCTTGATCAGAAGAAAGGAGTTGAAATTACAGTTGAGAATCACATTTTGTTTGATCTTCTTACTCCCGTTGCCCCCGTTGTGCAATCCATTGCAAAACAAGAGATTGATTCGATCAAATCTTTGGATGAATCTGTGTCTACGTTTACGGGAGATAATGTGTTGTATACTTTGGTTGGTGATGATAAAATTTACTCAAACAAGGATTTCCCAATTAAAAGTGTTAATCCATCAATGATGGAAAGAGTTTTGGAAGATTCTACCAGTAAGTTTTTGGGTATGGCGATCCTGAGAGTTACAGTAACTCAGTGTGACCCTATCCCAAAATCTGAAGTTAGAAAACAATACAGAAATCAAAAATTACCAACTGAGAAATAACCAATCGCCTCTAAAGGTAAACAACAGGAAAAACGAGCTCAACAACCTAAGTTCGAACCAAAAGGAGCACGAAACAAGAAAAAGGGAAGGGATGTTAAATTTGTGGCTTCAAGCGGTACTGACAAAGTTGAGACTTTTTAAAACAAATCTAATACTACTTTTGTTTAACAAGTCAAAATTTTGAAACGTAACAGTGATAATAATTACACCCAACATACAAATGAGTGTGATAATGAAGCTGGTACCTCAAGACCTGCAAGTTCAACATCGGGACATCGATCAGAATCTCCTAAATTTGTTGAAAGGAGATCATGTTTTAAGTGTGGGTAATTTGGTCATATAATCAAAAATTGTACAAACCCACCAAAACCAAAGTTTGTTGAAAAAGCCCCTCCTGAAAAGGATTACCAACGTCGTCCTGTGTCACCTAAACAAAGCAAACGAACTGGTAAGGAACAAGAAGCAATACAATGATGTAAAAATGTTAAGGTAATCGAGAAAGCGTTAAAACCGAATGTTGTTGAAAAGGGAGAAAGTTCATCAAACTCGTCAAAACCAGAAGTGTCTAAATCTGTAAATAATAATCAGTTTGGTAAACGAAAACAATCTTGGAAACCAAAAACCGGTACAGTTTCATGGGGAGGTACACCGTTTCCAAATCATCAGGAAATTGAAATAACATTTCTTGATGATAAGAGTCGACCCAAGATCACTAAGGCTTGGGTCCCCATCTCAAAATGATTGTGTAGTGTGTTATGCAGGAAGTTCCAGGAGGAAGTGTGAATAGTCTTTGGATTGTTGACAGTGGAGCATCCCGGCACATGACAGGCGCTTAAGGCTCCTGTATGATGTGAAAAGCATTAGGGGAGGTTATGTTGCCTTTGCTGGCGATAAAGGCGGATACATCACTAGAGAAGGAATGATTTCCAATGGTGTTGTTAGTTTCGATAAGATCAATTATGTGCGTCAAATTGATCACAATCTTCTTAGTGTTTCGCAAAACTGTGACAAGAAGTTCACGGTACATTTTGATGATACCGATTGTTATGTGCTGAAACCCGGTTTCAAGATTCCCAAAGAATTGATTCTGTTGACGGCTCCAAGGATTAATGACATGTATATTCTTGATATGAGCCAAGCTATTACCTTGTCTGCACAAGTTACATGTTTCGTCTCAAAGACCACTGAAAAGGAGTCTATATCTTGGCACAGACGTATGGATCACATTCACTTGAGAAAAATGAACCATCTGGTGAGAAATAATCTTGCGAATGGTGTTCCAGTCAAGAGTTTTCATTTACAAGACGTCTGTGTATCGTGCCAAAAAGGAAAGCAAGTGAAGAAATCCCATACAATCAAGAAATTCAACACCGTCAACCTGCCTCTTGAACGTCTTCATATGGACCTCTTTGGACCTATGAAGCACAAGACTACGTTTGGAGATGCTTATTGTTTGGTAGTTACTAATGACTATTCAAGATTCTCATGGGTATCAATGATGGCACACAAGAGTGAGACTCCGGGAATCCTTAAAAATCTACTCACTTTACTTGAAAATTTGTATACTTTGAGGGTAAAGCGAATCAGAAGTGACAACGGCATGGAATTCAAGAATCAGGTTATGGACGCGTTTTATGTTTCTAAGGGAATTCTGCATCAATACAGTTCTCGTTACACTCCTTAACAAAATGGTGTCGCTTAGAGGAAGAGTAGAACTCTTATCGAGACAGCAAGAACTATGTTAGTAGAGTCGGAGCTTCCTGTTCAGTTTTGGGGGTAGGCTGTGGCTACTGCTTGTTATGCTTTGAATAAGGTTCTTACTCTTAAAAGGGATGGGAAAAACTGTTTCAAATTGTTGCACAAAACGAAACCGGATGTGTCTTATTTAGAACCGTTTGGCGCTCCATGCACTATGATTGATTCACATGGCATGTTTGGTCCAAAGGCTACCGAAGGCTTCTTTCTTAGGTATGCTACTCCAAATTTCATGGTGTGGAATCTGTCAACTTAAAAGATTGAGGAATGGGGTGAAGTCAGGGTTCAAAGGTACACTGAATGTGTGAGAGCTCCGAGTGATCCTTGGATGTTTGATTATGATGGACTATTTGACTCCTTTAATTTGCCAACTTTTGATGATGCGTCTGCAGCAGCACAAATGTTACTTGAAGGTGATGCAACAGTTGATTTATCATTTGTACGACCAATTATTGTTAACCGACAAGAGTCTGGTTCGGTTAATAATGTTGTTCAAAATGAGGAATTTGAAGATGCAGCTGATTATAATGTTTCGTCAGAAGATGAGGAATTTCATGATGCTAATGAAGCAACTTCAGCTCCTATCCAAGCTCCTGTTCAAGGTGTTTCTGAAGCAACTTCTCAGGTGCAAGTTCAAGACAATGCTGAAGGGAATGCATCCACATCTAACGCGTCTTCAGGCATCGATTTAGTTGTTGATTTGAATATCAATAATTTGGGTATTAATGCTCTGGTTCCCGATGTTCCTGAAACTCGAATTCATGATACTCATCCTCGGCAGAATATTATAAGAGATGTCCAAAGTGGTGTGCAGACACGTAATCAGCTTCGAAACAAGCAGAATACTGGGTTGTATTCGGCAATTAGAGAATCCGGGGAACAGAGTGATTGGTCTTTCGCCTGCTATGTTTGTCAAGTTGAGCCAAAATCATGTAAAGAGGCGATGAGAGACGATTCATGGGTGGAAGCAATGTAGGAAGAACTTCAGCAGTTTCAAAAATTGGGCGTGTGGAAATTGGTTGACAGGCCCCCGAACTATAAGAAGATTGGTACTCGATGGGTTTATAAGTGCAAAAAATATGAACGAGGTGTCTTTGTGAGAAATAAAGCGAGATTGGTTGTCCAGGGCTTTAATCAAGTAAAAGGCATTGATTACAATGAAGTTTATGCACCAGCGGCACGTCTTGAGGTGATAAAGGATTTTCTTGGCTTATGCGTCCTACAAGAAGTTCACTGTTTATCAGATGGATGTGAAAAGTGCATTTCTTCATGGTGTGGTCGAGGAAGAAGTATATGTTGAGCGACCGCCTAGTTTTGAAGATCCGATTCATCCTGGCAGAGTTTGGCTTCTAAACAAGGCACTTTATGGTCTTCATCTAGCTTCGAGGGCTTGGTATGAAACGTTGTCTACCTATCTGTTGCAGAATGGTTTTCGGAGGGGGTTGATCGACTGTACTCTCTTCATCAAGGAAAGAAACGAGGATTTATTGCTGGTTCAAGTGTATGTGGATGTCATCATTTTTGGATCTACAAATGATGAAATGTGCAAGGAATTCGAGCGGGTGATGCAAGAGAAGTTCGAGATGAGTGCTATGGGAGAAATGAATTTCTTTTTGGGTTTGCAGGTTCATCAGTCTGAGAAAGGGATCTTCATTCATCAGACAAAGTACACTGTGGATATCTTAAAGCGATTTCAGATGGAAGACATGAAGCCTGCGGGAACTCCTCTGGCTCAGAATCATGGAATTACTCCTGACGGAACCGGTGAACATGTGGAACCTTCTCCCTACCATGCTATGATCGGATCTCTCATGTACCTTACCGCTTCAAAGCCCAACATTATGTATCGAACATGTCTTCTTGCTCTTTACCAGTTCAATCCGAAGGTTTCTCATATAATGGTTGTTAAGAGGATTTTTCGTTGTCTGAAGGGTTGTCCAGACACCGGTCTGTGGTATCCTAAGGATGATAATTCGATTTGATTGCATTCAGTGATTCTGATCATGGCGGCTGCAAGATTGATGCAAAGTCAACATCAGCAGGATGTCAGTTCTTGGGGAATCACCTAGTCACGTGGCAGTGTAAAAAGTAGACCTATGTGGCCACTTCAACATGTGAGGCTGAGTACATTTCGGCTTCTAGTTGCTGATCCCTGGTTTTATGGATCTAATAGCAAATGCGCGACTATGGTTTTGAATTCCTAACTACTCCTATTTATGTTGATAATGAAGCTGCTTTAGAGATCACTCGTAATCCTGTACAGCACCCAAAGACCAAACACATCGAGATTAAGTATCATTTCATACGAGATTGTTATGAAAAGAAACTTATCGATGTTGTGAAAATCCACACGGATCACCAACATGTCGACCTCTTTACAAAAGCTTTTGATAAATCACGTTTTGATTATATTCTTTTGGTCAATGGCATCAAGGTGAAACCCGAGTAGATCATCTTCGGCATATCGTTTTTGTAAATATATTCTTTAAATCTAAAAATACAAATAGATTTTCATTTTATTTACTTTTTGCATTTTAGGGGGGAGAAAATTTAAGAAAATACAAAAAATCAGAAAATTTCAAAAATCCAAAAATATGTCTTTTATTTATTTACTGCTTTTTGTCTTTACTTTTGAAAATTGAAAAACCCAAAAACATTGAAAAATCTCAAATACA
Organism: Helianthus tuberosus; assembly: GCA_030545235.1. NCBI lineage: Eukaryota > Viridiplantae > Streptophyta > Magnoliopsida > Asterales > Asteraceae > Helianthus > Helianthus tuberosus. The sequence goes on from CM060400.1 coordinate 24,198,789, forward strand.
CATAAACATTAAAAAATCCAAAAATCAAAAATGAGTTTCTTGGAAAGATAAGAGAAGATGATGATACACCAGTGGTCGGTCAAATACGGTTAAAAATGCAAAATGAAAAATGGTAAGCAGCTCTACTAATGATGTATCGGTAGGCTCACAATCAGATTAAAATGTGCAGGTTGATATAAACATAACGAACTGCAAGCCATGTGGGAACCATTCATTGGCGTAAGGTCTTGGTACCGAAATTTCGTTTGATAGTATGCCGAGGTTCTGAGATATGCGGTCTTTATGCTGATTTATCATCTAGGTATCATGGTTGAATCTTTTACCAAAAAATAACGGGGACGCAGGTCAAGAGCTTCCATGATACCTTACATACGTGTACATATACGACCTCAATAAGTGATAAACAATCACATGTCCAAAATGAATAAGTGATAAAATATCACATATATCCGGGAGTCAAGTTCGTCTCTTTGTCTGTACGATGGTACTAACCTGTTCACAGACTTGCTCCTGTGCCCTCATGCATCTGAAAATCAAGTTCCTCATTAATAAGTGATTTAATTACAAAGGGCTTGTTTTCAATCAAGAATAAGTGAGTATCTCACAAACTATACGTTGAAAACATATGATAAATAGTATACTCACCGGTAAGATGAACTCTCGTGCATGTCTTGATACGGGAATGTGTAGTGAGTGGATGAATACCGACAAGTATTATAAATCATACATTAACGCGTATCTCCTAATCGTGATTACATCTGATAAGTTGAGTTTATGCGGACAACAATACCGATAATTGTGGTAGGATGCTTATCGTAATTTTTACAAGAAACAAAATCTGTGTTTGACAAGACCGTAAGCTGGTATGATTCTCTTACCTTGAAACTCGAAAATATGGTAACTTAGTGTGCAGTAGTTAATGTTGTAAACGTTTGTTTCAAGTTTTACGTTTTTGCATTTAGATTCTTAGGATTTTAATTTTTTTTTACTTTAAAATTTATTTTTCTTGATTAGCCGAAGTTGTCGCTCGAATGTTTTCTACCGAGAAAAAGCCCAAAACCGACTTGTCTTTAATATCACAACTTCACAAAATCCTTTTTGCAAACCTGGTAATATGTTCATGGTACTTCCAAGTTGGTGTTTGCTGTGTTGGAAAGGTTCACAAGAACCAAAAGGTTCACGAAGAATCCAACAGTCAACGAAGAATGCCATTTTAGTCATCGATGAATGCTTTTTAGTCAACGAAGAATCATTCTTCGTGACTTATTGTTTGCTGGATTGGTCTTCGACGAACACTCCCATTCTTCGTTGGGTGTTAATTTGGGCTGAACTATTTGAGCCCATCCTTCATTCTTGGTTGGACCAATTAATGGTTCGTCTAACCTTGATTGTTCATAGGGTCAGGTGGTATAAAAGGGGGTGGGGTATCACCTTTTAACTTTATCTCAATTTAAACTACCCTTTTCACTTTCTCTCACCAAACAAGAAATCAACCGTTCATCTTCTTCAAAATCTCCAAAATCAACCATTGTATTTGACCCATGTTTACAAATCATTAAGGTATATTGTTGTACATACCATTGTGCTATCGATTAACAACTAAATCGAAATCAACCAAAGATCAAAACCCTAAGTTTATAGATCATATGTGTATTGATGATATTCTTTTTACATAAAATTTGAAATATCAAATCTTTCTTGTTACATCTTTGTTGTTGTCTTTGTCTTGTTTGTGTGACTTGAGAGATGTGTAAAAGATATGAAGTTATTTTAAATGTTATGTTACAATTCGAAAGATCAGGGGTTTGTTTTTTAAATGATAAGATTTGGTTGTTGATGGTTGTTACAATGATTCTGTGAACCTGGTTTGTCTTGGATTTGGTTTGTCTGTTGTATTTAAATGGGTTTCTGTCCGTTTATTTTAAAGACTTAGGTCAATACATGAAGTAAATGATTGATCTGGGTATGTTGTGGGACTTTTCTTTGTGTCGGTTTGAGGTATAAATGATTTCTGTCACTTGAAGTTAATGAACTGTAAATTGTAAAATTGAATTGGGGACAAAGACTCATCGACGAGGAATAAGTAGAGACGAAGAATATATGTGACGAAGACTCGGGATGACGAAGAATCATAGTAAACAAAGGATCCATTCTTCGTTCACCAGGATTCTTCGTAGTAACAAGAAAGGTAGACGAAGAATTACTGTCAACGAAGAATTCATTCTTCGTTGACCTTGATTGTTCGTAGACCTTGATTGTTCGTAGTCCTTGATTCTTCGTCCAAAGTTTGATTCTTCGTCCAGTTCTTTCATCAGTGTAAATAGATTCTTCGTGGGAGTTATACTTAGCAAATTTTGGTTTCTCACCAAGTGTTCAGCCCACTGTTCCAAATTCAAATGTTCATAATGTTTGTGAAGTATCACTGTTTACTCTCTTACTGTGAATATTTTCTAGTGTATAGAATGGCACCTAAAATTCAGAAAAGGAAATCCGCAACGAAAAGAACTGATAAGTCAGAGGTGGAAATTATGTCAGAACCTCGTTACAACATGGTTTCCTATCTAGATCCCAAAGACAAGCTGATTGAATACAAAGGGATTACGAAGTGGTTACGAGAATCAAGGATCAACCATGCCATTACACATCAGACTACCGTGTACAAATCATTAATAAAAGCTTTCTGGGAGTCGGCGGAAGTAGTTGAAATGGATGGAACGGAGGTGATAAGACGACGTGTTAACGATCAAGACGTTTTTGTTTCTATCGAGATCCTTAACACAGTGTTACAACTTGGTGATGATCCTGAAGCTTCGTATTCGGTGCCACTAAATTGTCAAAAAGATTGTCTACTACGTATGAAATGTGTTGGAGATATTCTGGGAAATCAGTTGAACAAGGCATCGTTACCGCTCCATTACAAGTTCTTTCTACATGTCCTGATTCAGTGTTTAAGAAATCGTAGAAGTGAATATGATATGGCGAACAATGACCTTGTCGGTTTAATGGTGGCTTTAGTATTGACCAAACCCGTTCAATATCTCAAAGTACATATTCGCCAACATGAAAGAGAATTTGAGAAGAACTGGAAATGTTACGGGTGGTAGCAAGTTTTGGATGTACCCACTTTTCCTACAGATGATTATGAATGTTCAACATCCAAATCTCCCTAAAGAAGACAATGATATTTTGAAGATTGATGTTATGAAAGAAATATCATTGAAGATTTTTAAAGGATATGGTGCTAAGAGCTACAAGGAAAGTGATCCTCCACGAAAGCTATTTAGGTTCTAGATAACAACACGTATGTAGCGCCGGAAAACGACAAGTGACGACATGATAACAGTGGTTCTGATAATGAAGAGCCCACTCTGAACAAGATGATCGAAGACAAATTCAGTAAGAAGAGTGGAAGTGATAATGATGACAGTGAAGATGAAGGTAGTGACGGTGGTGAAGGTGGTGATGGTGGAAAGGTAGCGACGAGTGCTCGTGGTGGAATTGATGTTGACTCTGGTTCAGACGACAATCCGCCTGAACCAGGTTATGAGCACTATATAGATGATCATGGGATTCGTCAATTGTGTAGGATTTGTACTGATCGGGATCAGGATGAAGACTAGTGCCTTCTGACACAGAAGCAGCGGATCTTCGGAAGAAGAAACAGTCCGTTATTCGAAGAAAGAAGAAGATGAAGAAAACTGTTTGTACGTTTTCATCAGCGGATGCTTCTGTACAACAAGAAACAGTTGCTGAACCTGTTCAGGAAGCGGAGGTCAATCCTCAGTTTGCTTTCTCTGCTGAGGAAGTTGCAGTTATGACGACCTCACTTTCTAAAGCACCTCAACCGCCTCCAACAACCACATCCGCCACTGAAACACCAGTTGTACCTCCACCAGTTGAACCATAACAAGATGGAACTTCTTCTAGTCTGAGACAACAATCTGAAGCTCATTAGCGAAGCTCAGCATGTCGTGGCAGACTATTCTCAGAAATGGGTCCAGATGAAAAGGTTGAACTTCTATTCTCGCAATTACAAGCTACCGCAGGTCAAACCAATCGGCACTCGGAGTTATGTCCACAAACAGAAATACCATTCTCAAACAACAGTAGGAGATCAACACATTGAAAGAAATTGCTGGGAAACAACAAGCTAAAATAGCACAACTCCTAGCCGAGAATGCTCAGTTGAGGGCTGCTGACAATACTCGTGGAATTGAGATGAACCGATTGAAAGAACGAAGCTCTGCTGTCTTACAAACTGCCGATAAGCTGTCTGGAAAGTATGATGATATAACGAAATGGTACGATTCAAGGAATAAGACCATAGCAGACAATGTAAAGCAAATGACGAGCAGTTATGAAATGACGAGAAAGTGAGTTAACACCCTTTGGAATTAAAGATGCAAATCTCAGGAAGTGTTACAAAAATGTGATCATGACAGCAAAGATCAAGGCAATCCTAATAGATCAGCTCCTTCTACGCCATAAGGGGAATCTGCTTCAACTCAAATCATCGTGTATCAGCCTCAACAGTCTGTAACGACTCAAGGAACGTCAGGTGGATCAAAAGATGATGTTGCTCAGCTGGAAAGCAGTATTGCTATGCAAGTATGTCCTTCTGAAAGCCAAATAGCTGGTGCTAATGTAGCTTCAAGCTCACCTATATGGACTTGCAAGCATGCCCAACTGTTGATCGAAAAGACTTAGAAGATGGGGAGTTTATCTCTGAAATGACGGATGAATAGATTCTAAGGTTAACAGATATGAAGGTAGTCGATGATACCCCCATTGATGAGACTCCAAGTGAACCTGATGCAACTAACTTGGAAGGTTCGGATGAAATTGTATTCGAAGGCGATGTCGAAAAGTCAAAGTATGTCAGAGAAGACGACACTGGGTTCAGTCCATTCGGTGAAGACTGGCTGAAAGATAATGTAGATGAAATAGACTAAAAATCAAAGAATCGTGATTCGTCTGATGTTCCAACAGATTCATTCGAGGAATGGAGGAAGAACTTTCTTTCTAAGATTGCTAAACCAGCCCATCCGGACGCACAAGTTGACTACATGAGATATGAAAAGAATCGTACACTAGGAAGAATACTGAGCTGGATGTTTGTGAAAGAACTTCATTGTGTGCGGTGAAGCGATAACATGGAATTCAGTATTTCAAATCGCTGCTAAGTATTCTTACCTTGCCATTTTACGATGTAGCAGCATTAGCATGACTGGAGTTGATAAATTAGTCAAATTTTGAAGTTTCTAAGTTGTTTGCTCGGAAATTGAGGATGGAACGACGAAAGGGTTGGAAGGATGAGTTATACAAGCTACAGTTCCCAATGTACGAACATATAAAGTTTACGTTGGATCCGGCGACCAACACAGCTAGGTACAGGCTCGTGTACAAGCCGGTGAAGGTCTTGGATAGGATTCCGCTGATGAAGATGGAACAGGATATTCTTGAAAACATGGCTCTTTGGTGTTATGATTTAGACACACACGAAGTAGTCATCGTCTTCCGGAACGACAAGGAAAATGTTCGTATTTTTGACCTGTTGGTCCCAGTTTGGACTTAAAAACTTCTTTTCACATAATATGGCAAGTGATTTCAGTAGATGTGAAAAAGATGTGCATAAATGGAAATCAGACTTTCAAGAAACAAGACCTACAGAATTATCAAGTTTATATCACTTTGAAACAAAATAGTTTACAAGGTGATTGTAAAACAATTATCTAATACAAATGAATCTTGAATTCTTTGGGTGAGAGGGCAATGGAGTTTTGTAGTATGTATGAATGCTAAGCTTAACTCATCGTCTTCTGCTTGGTGAGCCTTCTATTTATAGAAGGCTGGGTACATGAATAAACAATTGTTTATTCATGCAATAAGTCCTGCATAAAATAGCCATTTGACATATTCATTGAATCCAACAGTCAAGTTGCCTTTGTAATCATGATATCCAATAATATCAAGTTGCTTCGGTTATTATGGCAGGATAGAGCTGATTTTTAGACAAGTGGGGTATTCATCAGAATTTCTGATAAACCACTTCATCAGAAATTCTGGTGAACAAATCATCAGAAAATCTGATAATCTTCTTCAGCTCATGATCAACTTGTGATTCTTTGAAGTAGATGTTGTTCATTTCAGTTGTCCTATCCGATCTTCTTCTTCTTGTTGTGATCTTCAGGACTGTTGTCTTCTTCATAGATCCAGTTAAATATGATTTTCTTCAATAGTTACAAATAAAGTTTCCTAACAGTTTCCCCCTAAGTATTGTAAGAAAATGAACTATCTCTATATCTATCATAAACAACTTTCATCTAATCTTTGAAAAGAAAGTCAAAACAACTAAGTTCAGAAACATAAAACATAATCAAACCAACCATTGTCCAAAAATAGGCAAAGATAAAATATTGTTCTCAAAAACAGAAATTTAATCTTATCAGTTCATTAATTGATCTTCACTCCACTTCTGTATTTGTCTCCTGGTTTCAATCTTTTCTTGTGATCAATTGCCTTTTGAGTTTCCTTGTACAATTCTTTGTACCATCCTCTAGATTCCATCCACTTTTCAATGCAGTCTTCAGTTGTTTTTCTCAGCTGTTCATTGTTCTTTCCCTTCTTCTTGAGCTGCTCTTGCTTCTCATTCATGCAGTTCTTTATGTATTTCAGAGTTTGGTTTGAATACCTGTATATTTCACTGATTCTAAACAGAGCTTTCTCATCATGAGCATCTTTGAAGACTACACACATTTCTGGTTTGTTAAATATTGCTCCTGTTCTTACTAGTTTAGAAGGAATTTCAGCTGGAATTGTGTTGTTATGAGGAGGTAATAGCACTTTGTTGCTGTACTCAAAATTGATGCATAGATCAAAGTCTTCTAGTGCAGCCCTTTTGTATAACTTTGCTCCTGCACTTTTGAAGCTGTCAAGGGCTCTTCTGATCACAACTGAACCACTTTTGTCTTTATCAATGATATTCTTCATTTTGACTATGCCCATTGGGTGAATATCATCAGCCAGATTTCCATCAGTAACCTTTTGTTCGCTGTTGTCTTTTCTGATCAAGGTGTATTTGTTCTGTCCTTCATTACCTAAGATACCTCCTCCAGTGGTTAGAGTGTTGATTCTTTCAATAGATACTATTGGATTGGTCATTGGTTTGTGCAGAATTTCCCAGCTTCCATTGTTCCTGACTTCAACAATATTTTTGCTTATTGGAGAGAGTGGCCTTTCTGGGTTGTCTTCCTTACCTTTCCAGTAGTAGTGCTTCAGGTGTTCTTCAGGATACATGATTGTGTGTAAGTCACCTTTCAGTACTTCTATTTCTTTGGTGTTTCTATCTGAATCTTCCCTCATCACTTTTCTTGGCCTTTTTGAGGAGGTCACTTCATGTTCCATTCTTCTCTTCTCTTTTGTATCCATCTTTATTCTGAACTCTGTTTCTCCTGGGAGAGCTGTGGAAGAAGACTAAACTGGAACATGTTCTTTCTATTGGACCTTTGAAGTATCTGGCTTTGGTATGTTTGGTGGAGGACCCATGAGTAACTTTGGCCTATTAGGAGGAGGACCCATGGGTTGCTTCTGTTTTTGAGTTGTTGAAGTTTCTGATTGTTTGGTTTGATCTTGTTGAATGGTTTCTGGTTGTTGTTGAGGAGTTTCTGACTCTCCTGCTTGTTTCTCTTGTGGAATTGGGGCTTTCAGTTCATGAAGATCAACTTTTTCCAGTCTGGCAACATTATACTGCAACCTCTTTACTAACAGATGAACATCAGCAAGAGTTTGAGTATTTGTTTCTTCTTGTTTCTTCATTCTCTGAAACTCCAGGTTTTCTTGATTTTTCTGTGCAGTCAATTCCACTATCAGTTTCTCAAGAGCCTCAGCCATGCTGCTATTGTTGGCTCTGAGGAACTGAATTTCATCAAGGACTTTCCTGAACTTGAGCTTTCCCCAGCACTTGCAACCTCAGTCATCTGTTTCTTGATTTCTTGCAATTCATTGAGAGCTTTATTGAATTCTAGTGAGCTCTCTTTGTTTTCTGGTGACTTTTGTAATTTGTTGAGGGCTGCAGAGTTGTCTTCTGTTTGCTTCTGCACAGCTTTGACAGTTTCTGGTAACACTTTGATGTCTGATCTTTAATTTTTGATATCTTCCAATATCATATCAATCTTATCTTCTGTGGTCGTTTTCCCAGTACAAACAGCAGTTGTTTCTTCAAGTTCCTTATTTAGTTGTTCAGTTGACATAGATTTATGTCCTTGGGTAATAGGAGGAACAACAAATGTTCCAACACCAGCAGAAAACACATTCTCTGTTGTTCAGAGGTTAAGAGGATTGAAATATTCCATATTCTCTATACCCTCACTAGAAAATTGAAACATATTCAAGTTGTGGTTTTCCTCATATCCTTGAACCTTTTCAGGTTCTCCATGAGTTGTTGAGAAACTTTTAATTTTCTCTCCCAGGCTTCCTTGATCAGTGGACTGATCTCCGCCTGTTGTCACCACATTTTCTTCTTCAGAATCTGATTCAGAAAATGGGTCTTTGGTTTCCTTCACATTTTGTCTTGTAGAAACAGTGCCTCTATGTGAAATTTCATATTTTCCTTGAATTGAATCATCAGAATCACGCTCAGAAATATGAAATAAGTTTAGTTTAGAGTGTTGTGCACCTGTTTCTCCCATATGTGAGATTTTAGCATGATGTTCTTCTGCCACAGGACTCATGTTCACATCTTCATCAGCTAGGTGAGGATCTGATTCACCCTGCTGCTCCATTCTGTGTGTGCTTGACTCTTGTGCATCATGCTCCATGGGGGACACATTATCAAAAACTTCTTTGTTCTCTTGCTTCTTGCTTAACATACTTAGGTATTCTGCTCTGTATGGTGAATCTTCTGGTATCAGATTCATCACTTTTTCTGACAGAATAGGCACATCATAATCTGACTTCCAAGACCCTACAGCAGTCCAAGGTCTCATGATTTTTGTATTCCACATATTTTCTGATGCTGGAATTTCTAGGTTCCTTTCAAAAAAAAGCATCAGAAATTATGATTGACAGAAATCTGGGAAAAGGTAGATGTGAATCTATCCTTCCAGCATTAGTCAGAATTGATCTTCTGATCAGATTAAATATTTCTATTCCAAAATCAATATTCAACCCACTTATGAGACTGAACATGATTGTCAGAACATTCATATTTATCTGATCTGTACCTCCAATTTTTGATGATAAACACTTGTTCAGAATTTCCATTAATACTTGCCAGAAGGCAGGTAGCTTATTCCTCTTGAATTCACTAATTTTTGAAATCTTTTTTTTGTAACCCATTACAGCATCAAGTAGTGAAAACATATCTTATTTTTCTAGTGCTTCTTCATAGCTTTGGCTTAAGGGTAGTCCCAAACATTCCCTTATTTTCTCCGGTGAGATTGTAATAAAGATATCTCCCCACACATGTGCTGTTAGCTTGATTTGATTTGAGACTTTGAGAGTTTTTACAACTTGTTGTATGAGTTTTTCTGGTACCTCTCTGGTCTTTGTGAGAGCTTGAGCTATCGGACATCTGATCAGAAATTCAATGAGAATTTGACACTTTATATCATATTCTTCAATGTTATCGTTCATTGCTTCATTGTTGCTCTTTAGTGGAAGAAATTCAGCTTCGGTGATGAAAGGAACAGGTGATCGATTGGTGGCATGTTGATGTTGATAGCAGCCATTGAGAATTTGGGTTTTCGTTTTGGAAAAGGGTTTTTAGGGTTTTGAGTTTGTAGGTTGAAGATGGATGTCTCTATTTTTGAATGAGGTATTTATAGTGTATCGAGACAGTGATCTTTGAGTGTTTTTCGTGGGTTGTTTGTATTCAAGGTGGTTAATGACACCTTAATGATGTTTTGATCCATTTAGGAAACAACCGTTTTTGAAAAACCTTTGGTTTATCTCTTATTTAATATAAATCTTTTGATGAAAATCATAGATTCCAAAGATTTGGTAGATAAACACTAATGTCCAACTTGCACCTTTTCTCCATGTGGGACCCCTTTTGTTTCAAAAAGGTCCAATAGAAACCTTTTCTGAGATTGTATCTCCGCAGGTTTTCCTTTTGATGATATATATCAGAAAATCTTTGAATAAATCTTTTGAGAGTTGGATTTTCTTCATATTTAATCAGAATGTATTTGATTCATTTTTAGAGATTGAATCCGCAATTTTTTTTTGAGATGAGAGGGAACAAGTAGAGTTTCGAGATTTTTACTTACATTGCAGTTCTGAACTCCACACCCTTATTCTCATTTTCAGGAAGTGTTTCTCATACAGCTTGTTCCAGTCCTCAGAAAAAAAATATTTTGAAAGAAACTTATTTCAAAAGTTTAGTTGGTTATAAGTTTCTTTGAATCTTACTTAAGGTAATGTTTTTTGATGTATCTTTCTGTTGACTTGTCAGACTTCCTGGTTGTTAAGAGATTTTTCTGATAACAATTTGATTTTTCTGATATTTTATCAGATTTTCTGGTGATTTTGAGAATTTTCTGATGAATGAACAGATTCTGATGATTTATTGGGTTTTCTGATTTTATACCAGGTTTTCTTTTCTGATTGATCATCAGATTTTCTGAGTTTCACTAAATCTATCAGATTTCTTTTAAGTTTTACCAGATTTCCCTTGTTTTTATCAGACTTGTTGTTTTAGATCCCCCTAGATCTATTGTTTTTTTGTTTTTTTTAAGAAAAAAAGAAATAAAGATAAGAAAATATCATTCAAGCATAAAAAAATAATAATAAAACCAAACAACTAAAATAAGTAAACAACAACTACTCATCCTCCAGCACGTTGTACATGCACTTCACATATAACCTGAGACTGGTTATTCGACCAGTGTGATTCGTTGATGGGACTAGGGTAGGATCACTTCTGTTTTCTTGAAGTGCCAACTCAGCCCTTGGATACCAGCTTCTCACTCCTCCGAAGTCCAGCTGAGTGGTAATCACCTTGGTTACGAATCGAGGGTAGATCAGAAAAGGTTGACGGTCGTGAATGTTTGCTTCTAAGTCTCTCATGAGAAACTTAGAAAAGTTGTAAGGTTTTTCCTGTACAACAGCATGAATCACCTCCATCATCCTATGGGACAGCTCGTTGAAGTGTCCAATCTTCTTAGAGAAGCAGACACTAAGCTGTGTCACCAAATACAGGAAAGGTGGTATAAAACCAGATTTGCTAACCTGCCTTGACACGTTGTAAGTATGATAGCCCATTTCTTTCAAGGTCTGTTGCACATCTGCCTTATCCAGGAAGGTGTTTTCTTGATCATTACCCAGCCGGAGGACATCTCTGAGAGTTTCCTCCTTTTTGAGTAATTTTGACCCCCATAACCTCACTCTCTATCCACATGGAAGTGCCACTGAAAATGATTTGAGAATTCCACCAGAAGTCTTGAAGAAGTTCTAGATAGATAGTGACATGTGTGGATACAGCGAAGCCCAAGGGACTTTGCATGATCATGTTATACAAATACCTGCAGTCCTCCCATGCAGGTCCTTCCAAGTTAGACCTAAGTCTAAGATTATGATGTCTGTGAAGAGGGAGAGGGAATTGTGTTACTTTCATCATTTTTGGGCGACCCATTTTAAAATAAGAAATTTCTGATGAAGAGCTTTTGAAGAGAAGATTTGTTTGGTGAAGAAAGTCTTTTTCAGGTTGTTAATATTTATAGGTGAAAGTGATAGTTGTGCCATAAATGTTATTAACAGCCAAAGTTCCAAAGAATTTCATTTCCATTTCAATCTCTTCAATTAAGACGATATCTGTTGCAGTGAGAATATGACAGTCTACTAAGCCCCTATGTGTGAGTAAGCGTTGAATAGCTAGGCGGCTACTTTTCATAGCTCATAATCATTTTAGTGCCTACGTGTCTCTTAAACTTCTTATGAAAAAATGACATTGCATGCATTGGTAGTGTAAGAAAAATTCATTAGTCTGCAAAAATTTTCTTGTGACGGTTGATTTTCTCTGTTGTATTGAATTTTATCTTAATGCATGTTATTACTTTTCCCCCTTTTTTGTTTTTTTTTTAATTTAAAAGAAAGACAAAAAAAATTCAAAACAAACTATACACAGTTATGACTTTTTCATTTGTTGATCCAAATATAATGTCATTAACATATATCTGGACCAACAAAGTATGACCTTTGTGTGTTTTGAGGAAAAGTGTTGTGTCAATAGTACCTTTAGTAAACTCAGAATTGAGTAAGAAGTTTGATAGTGTTTCATACCAGGCTCTAGGAGCTTGCTTCAAACCATACAAAGCTTTGTTTAATCTGTAAACATGATTTTGAAATTTTGGATCAACAAAGCCTTCTCGTTGCAGCACATAAACTTCTTCCTCAATTTTACCATTCAGGAAAGCTGATTTTACATCCATTTGATAAACTTGAAATCTTTGGATGCAGCATAAGCAAGAAAAAATCTTACAGCTTCTAATCTAGCTACTGGTGCAAAAGTTTCATCATAATCAATACCTTCTTGTTGAGAATAACCTTTGACCACTAACCTTTCTTTGTTCCTGGTGATTATGCCATTTTCATCAGATTTATTCCTGAATACCCATTTTGAGCCTATGACAGATTTGCCATTTGGCTTGGGTACCAGATCCCATACCTTGTTCTTTTCAAATTGATCAAGTTCTTCTTGCATAGCTTGAATCCAGTCTGAGTCATTTAGAGCTTCTTTGACAGATTTGGGTTCTATCTTGCTTAAGAATCCAGCAAATGCACACTCATGTGCAGTTGCAGATCTTGTTCTCACACCATCTACTGGATTGCCAATGATGTCAGAATGAACATGTCCTTTGATCCATCTTAACTTGTTGTGAAAAGTTGTTGGTTCTGATGGATTTGAAGTTTCCCCCTGAACAGTTGCCTCAGTTGTGTGTAGTGTAACATAATTTTGATTCAAGATTTCTGATTCATTACTTATTTGTTCTGCAGGGTTAGAACATGAAATATCTGTTGATTTGTATATGAGAGATTTATCATGTTCTAAGAAATCTTATATTATCATTTTAAAGAGATGTTCATAGTTTTCTTGTTTATCAGAAAAATTTATTTCTTTCATGTATTCATCAGAAACCTCTGTTTCTGATGAGTCATCAAAAGAAACATACAGACTTTCTCTGAGACCATGTGTAGTGGTAGAAGGTTATAATGCCCCCACCATGGGGCATTATACGACACGTGGCGTCCTAGTCAGCAAGGGGGCGTTATAGCAAAAGTGGCGTAGTGGGGCATTATGCCAATAACCCCATATTATTTTTAATGAAAAAAAAAAAGCACACCACATACTTTATGGTCCAGTCAACCATTTCAAAAGGTGTCAGAGGCATGTGGCACATGTGGGTAAAACTGATTGGTGGGTCAAGAATTAAACAAAGCAAAGCAGCGTTTTAAATATCACGCCAAACACAAATTTTTTCAAAAAAAACGCTATAAAACGCCTGCTGTAGTGGGGAGGGGGCGTTTTGGGGCGTTTTTTTTCAATTTTTTTTTAAAAATAACGCCCCACTATGGGTGGTCTGATTGTCCTAGTGTTTAGAATAAAAATCCTATAAGCTTTTGAGGACAAAGAATAAACAAGAAAAATACCTTTTTCTCCTTTTCTGTCAAATTTTCAAGGCTTTCAAAATCACTGAACACAAAACGTCTACAACCAAATGTATGTAAAAATTTTACACTTGGAATCCTTCCATTGATAATGTTGTATGGTGTTTTGTTGTGCCTTTTATTGATTATTGTTCTGTTTTAGGTAAAATAGGCATTTGCTATTGCTTCTGTCCAAAAATGAGTGGGCATTTTAGCATAAGCAAGCATTGTTCTGACAGCTTCCACTAAGGTTCTATTTTTTCTTTCAACTACCCCATTCTGTTGAGGTGTTCTGTGAGTAGAAAAATCATGAGAGATTCCTTTACTTACATGGAAGCTCTCAATTTTTGAGTTTTTAAATTCTGTCCCATTGTCTGATCTGATCCTTCTGACTGTTAGTTTTAAAAGATTTTCAATTTTTATGATAAAATTTATGATAAGATCAGGAGTTTCACTTTTCTTTCTCAAAAATTCTACCCATGTGTACCTGGAAAATCATCTACTATTACTAGTATGTATTTCTTTCTAGAAAAACGTTCTGTACTTATGGGTCCACACAAATCCATATGTAAAAGTTCCAAATTTTGTGTAATAGAAGACTCGGAAATTGATTTGTGTGAGCTTTTTTTGAATTTTCTCATCTCACATGCTTCACAAATTTTATCCTTCTTTGAGGATATCAAAGGTAATCCTTTTACCAGACCTTTGCTTGCTAATTTGCTTAGGTTTTTGAAAAAATAAGTGAGCTAACCTTTTGTTCCACAACCAACTACTATCCTTGTTGAAATCAAAACAGTTGTCACACCCCGATATTTCCACGTATTACTGGTGGGCCCGGTAGGGAGTATCGTAACGTAGTTGATATCATCATAGTCAATTAATCACAGTTTAATGCATAGCGGAAATCTAAAATAATATCACAAACCGAATTGAAAGTATAATAAAATATTACACAACGGTTGTAAGTGGATCCACAGGCGGATTTAAAATAGATAGTGAATCTTTGTTCAACAGACTTTAAGTATTACGAGTTTGCAAGGCCCTTTATCTAATACTCAGGAGCTTCCAGCCCATTACGCGTAGTACCTGCACTAAATCTTTTTGAAAATACGTCAGTTTTCACTGGTAAATACAATTAACTGACTCTTTTGAAAAGTGTTTATAAAATTGGTTTGAATGTACAAGGCATAAAATCTTTTGTAACTTGGGACAATTATTTAAATATAATCTTGTATATAGTTTTACATGTTTGTCGTCCATTCAGGACCCGGCTAGAAGAGCCAGATAAGATTAATAGACACACCACTTGTTATAATACCCACAAGAAGTTTCCTCACGAGTGGGGTGCCGTTTTACATACGCAACTGTCAGGTGTATGCCTACACCCCGTGCTTAAGTCGTGGCCATTTCTAATGAATGAGCCGAGGATATTCAGGACATGGTCATTAACCCCCCAAAGACATTGCATCAAACATAATAGATTAAAACGGGTTATGTAAATGTATTAATCACAATCCGATTTAAATAACTACATACCCGACCAAGCGGTATTATTATAATACCGTATCCCAAGCCCGTATAACAGAAAATAAGTTAAAAGTATTTACCTGAGCAAAATATAATTTTAATATCTGCCGTATAACAATCTGCAAGTGCAAATAGCTTTTACTGGGCTCCTAAATCTTGAACGATGGTTTTAATAACCTATTAGATTCCTAACGGGTCTTACTTAAGTTTAAACTTAGACCAGTTAGTTTTAATAAAAGGTTTACGATTCAAAACGCAAGATTAAGCGAAGACCGGATTAGAATGTGATTTATACCCGACACGTATGAAGACTTGTATAATATTGGTAAACTAAACACATTCTGGATTTTGAAGTGAAAATGATAAGGTTTGACCCGCTTCGGGTAATTTATGCAAACTAGTTACATAAACCGTACCGAACACGAATATGAATAACGGGTAACCAAATAAGTCATGTACAGGTTCCACAAGTTAATATGCTTAAAATATGTTATGATATCAGTAGGATACCTTCCATTATGCCCAAAACGAATTTAAAACCAAACTAAGCCTCGAAAGGGTATTTTGGTCATTTTAAAGTTTATAAAAGAGGTTAAATAGTAATCTGAGGTTCTGGTCTAAAATAATTAGTAAAAATATTTATTTTAATAAGTAATATCAGTAAGATATCATACATATGTGAATTTTATCATTTATGACCACACTATGCATCGTAGGGGCATTTTGGGCATTACACATATGCTATAAGGGTCAAATTTGAAAATCTGAGTTCAAAACTTAAACTTACTGTTAAAGTATAAAAATTTATTCATAACATCAGTAGGTAACTAGCCTTTGGTGCCAAATATGGTTTTAAACCATACTATGCGCCTAAATCGCATAATAGTCGGTATTTGACGATATTTGGGGTTGATTAAAAAAATCTTAGATTTTGATCAGCCTCTACTGTTTAAAATAATTTACTTAATGTATAAAATCAGTAGAAAAAGGTTTGATATGTAAAGGATGTGTAAAACTCATTTTATTAGCAAAAAGAGCATTACCGTCAATTACCGAGTCTATGCAAGAACCCTATGTTATGATCAGTTTAAAATTTATCAAAAATTTCAAAAAATCCCTAAATATTATATCTTAATAGTAGGTGGCAAGTTTGGTGTCAAAATTTGGGTTTAAATATGATTTATGCCAAAAATGTCATTTAATTAATAAAAAGCTTTCATTTTACGATATTGCGCATAACTTCTATTTTAGACCACGAACTGATGTCAAATTTTTAGGACATGCTTATAAATCAGTAATAAAGGTTTTTGTCCTCTCACATTTTCAAAAATCTCGTTTTAATATCAAAAGGGCATAATGGTCAACTTTTAAGCATTTAATGGAAACATGCAATGAACTAGGATTTCTATGGAACCAAGTTGTATAACCTCAGAGGGTTATATTAACATATAATATGGTCCTAAAGGAACCCTAAGGCATAACTAAACTAAGCTAGATCGGGTCAGAACTGAAAGTCAAAGCAAAAGTCAAATTTTGCGACTTTCGGTTGCGAACCGAGCCTAAACTCAGAATTGTCGGGTTGAACATGCCTAGACATGTTCAATTAATATTTACCAAATTATTAAAGTGACAAAACTTATTTTATTTCTTTTACATCATTAGTTATGAATTTTATTTAAAAATCGGCTCGTTTGACTTTTATTTTAATTGCTTTGACCCGACAATTAACTAAGCAAACGTGATAATTAGGAGGTGCCCTTTTGAGGGTTTAACACCGACCTAATTACGATCATGTAGCCATGTTCATTGCGAACCATGGCTTGACCGTTTACGGTTTTACCGAAAGTCAAAGCGTTTATCGAAAACGCTTGACTTTTCGGCTTTAAAAGCCAAATAGAATAAACTAGTCACGAAAGGATACTTACAAATGCTCCTATGGACTGAAAGGAGGTTCCCAAAAGTTCAGGATCCTCTTAGACATTGAGAGTTAGCAGATTGGAATGATATGTGTGAGTTGCTTGAATGAATTTCAACCCCTATTTATAGTTTTTGAGATGGAAGAGGATCATGACAAGTGTTGGAATGGATTGTGAGATGAATACAAGTGTCTTTACAGCTGTAAAACCAGTATACTAGCCCCCTGGATTGATTATATGTGTGTTAACAGCTGTTAGTAATCAGCAATAGTCCATAGATTTGAGCAACATGGTTTTGGATTTGTGTGGAAAGCAAGAAACAACATACAGCTGGTTTTTAAACATGCTGTTGCTGTTGTTTTATGGACTGGCAGCCCGCGAGAAAGGGAGACCCGATTGGTCGCGGCCCGCGACCTGGTTCAGACTGTAGGATCGTTTTCTGACTCGAACGAGTCGTTCAGAAGAGTTTTTGCTCAATACGAAAGGCGGAAACAGACGTATCAAATCAATTCAGCTAGATATTCACTTTAAACTGTCTTTTGATTGATTTGACAAAGAATTACAGCAAGTACACACTTCGGCAGCAGTTCGGTACTGAAACCGGAAAGTTAATTTCGTGCCAAATGACACAGCACTATCTAGTATTTATAGGCATGGTGATTTCGCATGAAATAGCACAAACGAAATCAGGTTTCACACGAAATTAGATTTCGTGCGAAATTACCTCCCAACCTATTTTTGACATTTTTCTCATACAACGTGCCCTGATCTATCTAATACAATATAAGACTCGATACAAGACGAAGTCGACAGACGGATGCACCAACAGACTCCCCCTCGGATGTTGACGAAGTCTTCTGTGTCGAGTCTTCAATCTTCAGTCTTTATCAGTCCTCTCGAACTCCTCCGAAATATCTAACAATGTAAAGCATCCTCAATCTTCTTTCTCTGCTCTCTTCCAGGATCTCAATCTGACTCCATCTTCTCTTGATCAGATCTCTTGATTCCTTAAGTTATTCAGCATCAGCAGATTCCCTCTTAATGTCTTCAGACTCCCCCTTTCGATAAGCTGGGATCGTAGTCTGGAATTCTTGTTCTAGGATCAAGACCTGCCTCACTTGTTTCAGGATCAGAAACCTGGCTTTCAATCTTTTATCCCAAGATCTGTGACTGGCTCTTATCCTGTTTCCTGCACAAATCTCTAACCAAAAATAAATTTCACAAATTTATATACCACTTGTAGAAATAGTTCAAAATGATTTTACATTTAAAATCTCTGAAGAACCACTTGTAGAAATACCATTGTTCTTTTTCAAATAATTTTTCAACTCAAACATCTCAAACAAATTCTCCAAAACCTTTTGTTCATCATGTTTAGCACTTGGAATTTTGAAAATCAGCTCTCCAACATCAGTTGTCGAAAATCTTTTTGTATTTTTTTTTCAAAAATTATGCTAAAACACACTAAAAATTTTTTTGGATTTTGAAATGAAATATAGTAAAGAAATATTTACAGACAATAATATTTGTGAGTTTGTGTAAGAGGATCATATCAGTTGTTGAGACAAATCACCAACACCGTTAAGCTTTTAACATTTTAAGTTCTAAACGATTCACTTAGATTGTCAGTATACTGATCCACTTAAATTTTCACACAAAGTTCAACTGTTTCGAGATACGAGATTAATGTTTTAGAGACTTAAACTTATTCGCGTGTCCCACCTCAGAATATACTCCCGTATCCAGATCCCAATATTCAGTCTTACAGGTGAGTATACCTAGATGATATCTGTAAGGGGTTAAAAGCGAGGGCCGTGAGAGCTCAGGCTATTGCTTCTGCAAAATCAGAGAGATGACGGCTTCGACTTTTGGTGTGTTCCCTTTAGAGAATTTTTTCTTCAACAGCACATGATTAGCATTTTGCAATGTTTCATCATTTTTTATGCTGAGGGGGATGCTCTATTTCAAGCAAGCGGAAAGTATTATACGGGGACTAGGCCATTGCTTCCGCAAAATCAGAAGTCCCGGGATAATACCCCAGATATCACTAAGCATAAAGACCTAGTATCTCAGAAAGAGAGACCTTTCAAAAAACGGGCTCTTAAGGCTATGCGGTATGGGGGACGTCCCCTCTTCGTCAAGGACACCCCCCTCCCCCTCGTCCCCGTCTTAAGCGTCGAGAGCAAGACGTTGGAGCCGGCCCATGTGAAGACAAAAAAGCTCTCCTTTTGAGGCCATTTTACCATTTAAAAAAAACAAAATTTCTAATTTAAAAAAATTCAAACGGTCAAATTCTAAATATTTACCCAAATCTCTCCTAAAACTATATAAAACCCCCCATTTTTACACCATTTTTCTCACTTTTCGTCTACCACAACTCATCTCTCTCTCTCTCTCTATCATTTTTTTATAAAACCCCCCTTTTTAAAAATATTTACCCACCGAGGTCATGGCCCAAAAGGCGAAGGCGAAGGAGCGGGCCATCGAAGAAAAGTCACGCCTAGCGGGAGAAAAGTTACGCGTGGCGGGAGAAAAAAATCAATTGTCCAATGAAAAAATTCGACTCAAGGAATGAGAAATATTAATGATGGATTTTGATAATTATCCCGAGCCGAAACGTTCGACTTTGAAAAAACTACAAAACGATGTCATCAAGAAACATCAAAGTGCTTGATTTTTTTTAAGTTTATGTTTTTTTTTAATTTATTAGGATTTTTTTTAAGTTTATGTTTTTTTTAAGTATATGTAATGTTTTTTAATATTAACTAAAATCTTTTCTTAATTTATTTGTTAAATGTTAAAAAAGTGGAAGATTAAAAAAATAAAAGATAAAAAAGTGGTGGGATAGGATCATCTAGGATTATTCTCCCATCTCCACTAAATTTGGGGGATGGACCATCCTTGGGAGAACTATGATATGGCGCCTAGGTGGCGGATCATCCTCCAAGAGAGGAAGGGCACCACACCGCATAGCCTAAGGAGTGTTGTGAGGTATCATTGAGGATTTATCTAAAAGGGAAAATAAAAAGAGATATTGATTGATTAAATTTTTAAAAATAGTTGGTTAAAGCACCATCATGAGCCGTCTCACAGAAAAAAATAACGCTGAAACGTCTTAAAAAATCCTTTCAATATTAACTAGCCATTTCTTGTCACGTGTACAAATTGGCTGTAGCGGCTCTGAGCCGTTTAAGGCGACGCCTTTCAGCTATAGTAGCTCGGCTAAGACGCTTCATCCAGCTCCTTAATGGCTTTGTTTTTAACGGCTTATAGAGCTGGTTTAAACGGATCAAACCCTTGTAGCGGCTCCGTGAGTGCCTTCAGCTGACTTTTTGTATATCTAAAAACAATATAAATTTAGCTATAAATAGCACTCTGTCACACTTTAAAATACTAGAGAAGTATTTGTTTTACAACAAAATAATCTCTCCACATGCTCGTATTGTTACATCATGGCGTTTTTTAGCTTTAAATTCTGATACTCCATTTCTTTCTAGAGGGTTCTGAATAAAGAAAAAATTGTTGTATTTAGCAAAATTTCTTAATCTGAGGGTCAGATTCAAGTTTTCTCAAGGTTATTACCTCTTGGTCCTTTTTGACAAATATGTAATACTAATCTTTTAGTTAATATTTTTTTATTACGTTTATATTAGTTTAGCATCAAAATTTTTCTGTAATTGATGTTTTTCTAAACTTCAAAATTGTTGGTAGGTACCAACGAGGCTACATCGGAAGGGAGATGGAAAATAAATTATATTAAAATACTAGACATATAATATATTTTCCATCCCCCTACCGATGCAGCCTCGTCTAATGATACCTGCAATTTTGAAGTTTAGAAAAACGCCAATTAGAAAGAATTTTTTTATGCAAAAGTAATATAAACGTAATAAAAAATATAAACTTAAAGATTAGTATTACAAATTTGTCAAACAGGACCGAGAGGTAACAACCCGGAGGAAAAGTTGAATATGAGCCTCAGATTTAAGAAATGTTGTCAAATACAACAGTTTTTCTATAATCTGAACCCTCTATAAAGAAAGGGAATATCGGAATTTAATGCTAAGAAAATGTTGATACAATTTTATGTGGATGTGGCTCGATTCGGTTCGGCTTAAGACCGACGTCGCGACATTCCTCTGTCGTGCGCCCCAGAGATCGACACATGAATCACGAAGAGCCGCGAAACGTCATCACAATGACATCACCATGATGATGTCATTTGAATAACTTATCTATACATGCAAGAATTGAATGATAATCTGCAATGCAAATAACAATCTAGACATTGATGCGCTTTGGGCCATGCATATCATAATGATCCATTAACTTAATTGGGCCTGGTCTTTCATCAACAACCACAAATAACCTCTTGGCCAAAGATCCTTCTTTATTGAATATGCCATCTCACGAAGAACCCATACATGCGAAGAATGTCTTTCATTTGATGGTTCTTCGTTAGTTTGGTTATCGAACGAAAGACTTAGTCTTTCGTGGGTTTCAGTTCTACTTGTTACACAGTTTGAGAGAGAGAGAGAGAGAGCTCACCAGTTAGGTTTGAGAAAAAGTTATTGTATTATCTTCTGTAAACAAACTCTTCTGGTTGAATATATTGATGCTTTAAACGTTGAATCTTGTTCTTGTATTTTGTGTTCTCTGCTTGGTTGCATACCCACTTGGATTCCACACTTGCGGGTGTGTTTCGATAACAAGGAAGTAGGTAAACTTGATCCTCCGAGTGGACCTACAAGTGGTATCAGAGCTTTGGCTCTCTTTCTTGTTAAAACCAAGCTTTATGTTGTGTTTTTGAAGAATTTCTTGAAGGTTTTTCTGAAAGTTTATGTGTTTTTGAAAGAACAATGGGTTCAGAGCTTTGGAAAACTTGTTTATATACATGGAGACATGTTAGTATAGGATTTTTCTTAAAATTCTTTACAAAATCTTGTTTCGCAAATTTCTCCGGTGAGGTTTTTGCCGGAAAAGTGACCGGAATTTTCTCTGTTAAAAGATAGCCTTCAAAAATCCTTTGAAAAGTTGAAATCTCGATTGTTTGTTTTTATCTAAATCTAGTAATTCATCTACCAACTCTCCATTTGAAGAATCCAGATTCTGCCCAAAAAGGATAAAGCTCACCAACTTTTCACAAAGTCCAACACCTGCGAAATATCTAATTCAACGAAAAACCACTTTTCAATTTTTATTTTTCACGAAACATTGATATTTTTCGTCCAGATCCTATCTTTTACGAAATATATTGTTGTTGCAGTTTTGTGTCTGTAGCTTGTTCTTACTACGCTCTTTGTTTATGGCCTGTATAGTTTTGGTCGAGTCGGCCAAGTCAAGATATCCTCCTATCTTGACTTAGCGCGACGTTTCTTTTGTTAGTGATGTAAAACAGGTTGCTGTGTGCAACTGTTAGTTTGTGTTTGTTTTGATCTTGCTGTTATGTGTTCTGCAAGTCTCTGTTTGTATATGGGTTCCCCAGGAAGAATCATCATTCTTCGTGGGTTTACATGTTTCACGAACAGTCAATTATGTATGATGGTTCACCACGAAGAATCATTCTTCATGGTGATGAAGGTTCGTTGGTATTGGCCATGGAGACTCCTAGTCTTCGTGGGCCTGTTGATTGTTCATGGCCCAGTAACCTTCTTCGTAGGGTTACTGGGTGTTGGGCTTAAAAATACAGTCACTTGTTTCACATTTCAGTTGAGAGAGTCCCTGTGAAGTTGTAAACATTGTGTGTATGTGTGTACTGATTCTCTTCACTTAATCAAAGCCTGTGAATTATTAGTTACTTGTGTTTGCTTTATTTTGCTTTGATTTGCATAACTACGTGGATTCTGCACTCGTTTTTGTGTTAACAAACAAGGAAGTAGGTTATATTGATCCTCCAAGTGGACCTACAAGTGGTAACAGAGCTTTGGCTCTCTTCCTTGTTTAAAACCAAGCAAAACCTTGTGTTTGAGCAAGTTGTGAAGTTTCTGGAAGTTTTTTTGAGTTTGAAAACAAGAAAACTAACTTTTTGAGAAAAAGTGTTTAAAAACTTAGTTAAAACTTGTTGTTTGAAGATAATTTTTACAAAAACCCAGTTAAAACACATGGAGACATGTTAGGACTTGGTTTATCTTAAAATTTCTTGCTAAATTTGAGTTCGTCAAACTTTCCGGTGAATCATTTAACCGGAAAAGTCACTGGAATTTGGTTGGTAAGGATAAGATTCAAAAGATTTTCTGGAAAAAGGCAAGATTTCGAATGTTTGTTTTTAACCGAGTTAGGATATCCAGCTACAATCTTTCTTAAAACCAGAAAAAATAAGTTACTAAAACAACAGGAATCTCACCACCCACTGTGTTCTCGAACAATCTGTTGGCGAAGAGTCTATTGGACGAAGAGTCAATCTTCGTGGGAGGCCATTTCACGAAGAATAGGAGTCTTCGTGGCTCCTTGTTGTTCAACGAAGAATCATTCTTCGTTGGACTTAACTAGAGGCCATTCTTCGTTGGAACATTGTTCGTGGAGTATTCTTCTTGGAGATCATTGTTCGTGGACAACTTCTTGTGATTTTCATAGAGGGTTTATAATTTTGTCAAAAGTTAAAAGTTTGAGTTTTAACTTAAATAGTGTTTTATAAAACTTCATAATGAGTTCAAACCCTTGGAATTGGAGTGAAAACTTAAGTACACCGCAAGATCCCTCACAATGGGTCAAGGAATTGATACCCAAAAAGGAAATTACCGAACATCATTGGGCATGTGTCGCGAATCAAAACAATAGCATTCAAAATCTTCTCTTAAGCGAGAGTGAAACGGGAAGAAACAATCGTCCACCAAAATTGAATCACATGAACGATTATCCATCATGGAAAAATCATTTTCATACATATGTTCTAGGGCAAAACACCGAATTATAGACTTGCTTTATCACACCGTACAATGTAGCTCTCAAAGTAGCAGGTTCCAATGCACAAGCTTTGGCGGGATTGAGCGAAAATGATAAAAAAGGCTTACGATCTCGAGAAGAAAGCATTTGCTATCCTTACGCAAGCACTTCATAAGGATATCTATCATCAATTTGTGTATTGTATAAGTATAAAGAACTTGTGGGATGTCTTGGAAGCTAGAGGAGAAGGAAATGCTGCAACGAGAAAGATTCGTCATGATTTGTTGAAGAAGGAGTTCGAAGGATTTGGGTTCATGGAAAATGCAACACTGTACGACATGGCTACTCGGTTCTATCACTTTCTTAGTGAGATGCATTCATACAAGGTTTTTTTGCTACACAGCAAGAAATGGTCATGCCTTTTGCTGATGCTTTGCCACACAAGTGGAGTCAGTTCATTGACTTGCTGAAGCACACTGGTGTTTTAGATACGGTTAGCATCTATGAATTTGTCCAAAAGCTCGAGAAAAAGGATGAAGAGGAAATTCGAAAGACTAAACGACTTCAAGTTCCACAAAATCCCGAGATATACTTTGGAGGTATTAATATGGGAGTTAGTACCAGTCAACAACAACTGAAGCTTCAAACCGCATTTGTATCAAGTACAAACCCTTATGGTCAACCAGTTCAATCATCTAGTAGTCTTACAAATCCTTATGGGAGACCGTTTGATCCAAGTGCCTATCTACCACCACCGAAACCAACACAACCCCCTGGTCCTCCCACAGATCCTTATGGAAGACCATTTGATCCGAACGCCTATCTTCCTTTTTCACCAGCTGCTCCACAACAAACCCAACAATAACCCTCTCCATTCACTCAAACTACTCTACAACAACCTTGTCAACCACATCCTTAACAAGCCTTTTATGGGAAAAACAACACTTAATCTTCAAACCCCAACACTGTCAGATCTGATACCTCAAACTTCACCAAAGTAAGTGCGGAAGGTGCTCGGGAACATATAGAGCTTCTAAACACAATGATGAGTGCCTATTGTGGAATAGTCGCTGGTCAAATTGGGAAAATTAACTTGACATATGAAGATTATCAGCAAATACACAGGGAGGAAATGGAACTGATGGATATTAAGTGGGCGTTTGCAAGTGCAGTGAGAAGAGCTAAGGACTACATGAGAAGAACAGGTAGAAAAAGTTTGGAGAGCAAAAGGGATACTAAGTATGGTTTTGATAAGGATACAGTTACGTGCTTAAATTGTGGTGAGAAGGGCCATTTCAAGCGGGAATGCACTCGACCGAGCAGATAAGGAAATCAAAATCCTTTCAGAAACCACTCAAGCTCATCCAATGCTAATTAAGTAAACAATGAAAGGGGCATTGTAGAAGTTAACAATCCAGGTAATTCAAACCAGTAGGGGCCTTCCAATTCAAACAGGGCCTTAGTAGTTCATGCAGATGAAGGATGTGATGGGTTAGTTCAACTAGGGAATCAGGGAACATAAGGAAATGGAGGAACTGCCTGTTATGCTAAGATCATCAAGTATATCAATCATGTTCACAATGAGGAGTTCTCTGAGGATGATGATAGTTCTTGTTACAGTTGTAGCTTGGATGAGGAAAGCTCCAATGCGGGTGGTTATGGTTCAGATTTGGATGTAAAAGAAAATCTAGATGCTGAGGTTGACAGTTTGCTTAAGGAAGCTGAGGAATTGAAAGAAGAAGAAGAGCTTAAAAGGCAGAAATCTGTGTTGGTAAAGAAAGCTGAAGTCGCATCCAAGGAAATGGAAAAGTTCTAAACTGAGGATGGATCTTTTTCTTATCAAACTGCCTTTATGGTAACTGCTGCAGCTTTGACTAGTAAGGTAAACACCGAAACTTCTAGTGTATGCAATGATTGTGTAGAATTGAAACATAAGCTAGAAGTAGTTACTAGTCATAATCAGGGATTGGTAGTTGACCTTTCGAAATGCAAGGAGGCAAAGATGGCTTTAACTCACAATGAAAAAGATTTCAAATATGTTATTGAAACGCTTAAGAAAAGTGTATCTGAATTAACAAAAATAGTTTTAAAGAAGCAATCAAGTATTATTAACTATATTAATATCATTGAAGAATTAAAGAAAGAGTTAGCCATTGCCAAATGCGAGCATGATGCGATCAAGCTCAAGTAGGACAGTTATTCTAACTCCCGATATATGCTTGATCATATCATCGAGGTTCAGAAGCTGAAAGGGGATGTTAAGTGCATTGGGTATACGTCGTGTCCACCCCCATTGAGACACAATTATACCAAGATGTCTGATGAGGAGGAAATGCCACGGTTTGAACCATCTTTACCTCTTAATCCCGAACAGTTTGCAGCGGGTTTAGGGTTCAAACTGGATGATTCATCAAAGGAATCGGAAAAGACAGAAAATGTGTCTTGTGCTGTGGAACAAAGTCCTCTAATAATTGAGGATTATGTTTCGTCAAATGATGAATCTGATGATGAATCAGATGCGAGTTCTCAGGATCAATCTCTTGATCAGAAGAAAGGAGTTGAAATTCCAGTTGAGAATCACATTTTGTTTGATCTTCTTACTCCCGTTGCCCCCGTTGTGCAATCAATTGCAAAACAAGAGATTGATTCGATCAAATCTTTGGATGAATCTGTGTCTACGTTTACGGGAGATAATGTGTTGTATACTTTGGTTGGTGATGATAAAATTTACTCAAACAAGGATTTCCCAATTAAAAGTGTTAATCCATCAATGATTGAAAGAGTTTTGGAAGATTCTACCAATAAGTTTTTGGGTAAGGCGATCCTGAGAGTTACAGTAACTCAGTGTGATCCTATCCCAAAATCTGAAGTTAGAAAACAATACAGGAATAAAAAATTACCAACTGAGAAATAACCAATCACCTCTAAAGGTAAACAACAGGAAAAACGAGCTCAACAACCTAAGTTCGAACCAAAAGGAGCTCGAAACAAGAAAAAAGGGAAGGGATGTTAAATTTGTGGCTTCAAGCGGTACTGACAAAGTTGAGACTTTTTAAAACAAATCTAATACTACTTTTGTTTAACAAGTCAAAATTTTGAAACGTAACAGTGATAATAATTACACTCAACATACAAATGGGTGTGATAATGAAGCTAGTACCTCAAGACCTGCAAGTTCAACATCGGGACATCGATCAGAATCTCCTAAATTTGTTGAAAGGAGATCATGTTTTAAGTGTGGGTAATTTGGTTATATAATCAAAAATTGTACAAACCCACCAAAACCAAAGTTTGTTGAAAAAGCCCCTCCTGAAAAGGATTACCAACGTCGTCATGTGTCACCTAAACAAGACAAACGAACTGGTAAGGAACAAGAAGCAATACAACGACGTAAAAATGTTATGGTAATCGAGAAAGCGTTAAAACCGAATGTTGTTGAAAAGGGACAAAGTTCATCAAACTCGTCAAAACCAGAAGTGTCTAAATCTGTAAATAATAATCAGTTTGTTAAACGAAAACAATCTTGGAAACCTAAAACCGGTACAATGTCAGGGGGAGGTACACCGTTTCCAAATCATCAAGAAATTGAAATAACATTTCTTGATGATAAGGGTCGACCCAAGACCACTAAGGCTTGGGTCCCCATCTCAAAATGATTGTGTAGTGTGTTGTGCAGGGTGTTCCAGGAGGAACTGTGAATAGTCTTTGGATTGTTGATAGTGGAGGATCCCGGCACATGACAGGCGACTTAAGGCTCCTGTATGATGTGAAAAGCATTAGGGGAGGTTATGTTGCCTTTTCTGGCGATAAACGCGGATACATCACTAGAGAAGGAATGATTTCCAATGGTGTTGTTAGTTTCGATAAGATCAATTATGTGCGTCAAATTGATCACAATCTTCTTAGTGTTTCGCAAAACTGTGACAAGAAGTTCACGGTACATTTTGATGATACCGATTGTTATGTGCTGAAACCCGGTTTCAAGATTCCTAAAGAATGGATTCTATTGACGGCTCCAAGGATTAATGACATGTTTATTCTTGATATGAGCCAAGCTATTATCTTGTCTGCACAAGTTACATGTTTCGTCTCAAAGACTAGTGAAAAGGAGTCTATATCTTGGCACAGACATATGGATCACATTCACTTGAGGAAAATGAACCATCTGGTGAGAAATAATCTTGCGAATGGTGTTCCAGTCAAGAGTTTTCATTTACAAGACGTCTGTGTATCGTGCCGAAAAGGAAAGCAAGTGAAGAAATCCCATGCAATCAAGAAATTCAACACCGTCAACCTGCCTCTTGAACGTCTTCATATGGACCTCTTTGGACCTATGAAGCACAAGACTACGTTTGGAGATGCTTATTGTTTGGTAGTTACTAATGACTATTCAAGATTCTCATGGGTATCGATGATGGCACATAAGAGTGAGACTCCGGGAATCCTTAAAAATCTACTCACTTTACTTCAAAATTTGTATACTTTGAGGGTAAAGCGAATCAGAAGTGACAACGGCATGGAATTCAAGAATCAGGTTATGGACGCGTTTTGTGCTTTTAAGGGAATTCTGCATCAGTACAGTTCTCGTTACACTCCTTAACAAAATGGTGTCGCTTAGAGGAAGAGTAGAACTCTTATCGAGACAGCAAGAACTATGTTAGTAGAGTCGGAGCTTCCTGTTCAGTTTTGGGGGTAGGCTGTGGCTACTGCTTGTTATCCTTTGAACAGGGTTCTTACTGTTAAAAGGCATGGGAAAAACTGTTTCAAATTGTTGCACAAAATGAAACCGGGTGTGTCTTATTTAGAACCGTTTGGCGCTCCATGCACTATGATTGATTACATGGCATGTTTGGTCCAAAGGCTATCGAAGGCCTCTTTCTTGGGTAGGCTACTCCAAATTTCATGGTGTGGAATCTGTCAACTTAAAAGATTGAGGAATGGGGTGAAGTCAGGGTTCAAAGGTACACTGAATGTGTGAGAGCTCCGAGTGATCCTTGGATGTTTGATTATGATGGACTATTTGACTCCTTTAATCTGCCAACTTTTGATGATGCGTCTGCAGTAGCACAAATGTTACTTGAAGGTGATGCAACAGTTGATTTATCTTTTGTACGACCAATTATTGTTAACTGACAAGAGTCTGGTTCGGTTAATAATGTTGTTCAATATGAGGAATTTGAAGATGCAGCTGATTATAATGTTTCGTCAGAAGATGAGGAATTTCATGATGCTAATGAAGCAACTTTAGCTCCTATCCAAGCTCCTGTTCAAGGTGTTTCTGAAGCAACTTCTCAGGTGCAAGTTCAAGACAATGCTGAAGGGAATGCATCCACATCTAACGCGTCTTCAGGCATCGATTTAGTTGTTGATTTGAATATCAATAATTTGGGTATTAATGCTCTTGTTCCCGATGTTCCTGAAACTCGAATTCATGATACTCATCCTCGGCAGAATATTATAAGAGATGTCCAAATTGGTGTGCAGACACGTAATCAGCTTCGAAACAAGCAGAATACTGGGTTGTATTCGGCAATTAGAGAATCCGGGGAACAATGAAAGGGGCATTGTAGAAGTTAAAAATCCGGGTAATTCAAACCAGTAGGGGCCTTCCAATTCAAACAGGGCCTTAGTAGTTCGTGCAGATGAAGGATGTGACGGGTTAGTTCAACTAGGGAATCAGGGAACAGAAGGAAATGGAGGAACTACCTGTTATGCTAAGATCATCAAGTATATCAATCATGTTCACAATGAGGAGTTCTCTGAGGATGATGATAGTTCTGGTTACAGTTGTAGCTTGGATGAGGAAAGCTCCAATGCGGGTGGTTATGGTTCAGATTTGGATGTAAAAGAAAATCTAGATGCTGAGTTTGACAGTTTGCTTAAGGAAGCTGAGGAATTGAAAGAAGAAGAAGAGCTTAAAAGGCAGAAATCTGTGTCGGTAAAGAAAGCTGAAGTCGCATCTAAGGAAATGGATAAGTTCTAAACTGAGGATGGATCTTTTTCTTATCAAACTGCCTTTATGGTAACTGCTGCAGCTTTGACTAGTAAGGTAAACACCGAAACTTCTAGTGTATGCAATGATTGTGTAGAATTGAAACGTAAGCTAGAAGTAGTTACTAGTCATAATCAGGGATTGGTAGTTGACCTTTCGAAATGCAAGGAGGCAAAGATGGCTTTAACTCACAATGAAAAAGATTTCAAATATGTTATTGAAACGCTTAAGAAAAGTGTATCTGAATTAACAAAAATAATTTTAAACAAGCAATCAAGTATTATTAACTATATTAATATCATTGAAGAATTAAAGAAAGTGTTAGCCATTGCCAAATGCGAGCATGATGCGATCAAGCTCAAGTAGGACAGTTATTCTAACTCCCGATATATGCTTGATCATATCATCGAGGTTCAGAAGCTGAAAGGGGATGTTAAGTGCATTGGGTATAAGTCGTGTCCACCCCCATTGAGACACAATTATACCAAGATGTCTGATGAGGAGGAAATGCCACGGTTTGAACCATCTTTACCTCTTAATCCCGAAGAGTTTGCAGCGGGTTTAAGGTTCAAACTGGATGATTCATCAAAGGAATCAGAAAAGACAGAAAATGTGTCTTGTGCTGTGGAACAAAGTCCTCTAATATTTGAGGATTATGTTTCGTCAAATGATGAATCTGATGATGAATCAGATGAGAGTTCTCAGGATCAATCTCTTGATCAGAAGAAAGGAGTTGAAATTCCAGTTGAGAATCACATTTTGTTTGATCTTCTTACTCCCGTTGCCCCCGTTGTGCAATCAATTGCAAAACAAGAGATTGATTCGATCAAATCTTTGGATGAATCTGTGTCTACGTTTACGGGAGATAATGTGTTGTATACTTTGGTTGGTGATGATAAAATTTACTCAAACAAGGATTTCCCAATTAAAAGTGTTAATCCATCAATGATTGAAAGAGTTTTGGAAGATTCTACCAATAAGTTTTTGGGTAAGGCGATCCTGAGAGTTACAGTAACTCAGTGTGATCCTATCCCAAAATCTGAAGTTAGAAAACAATACGGGAATCAAAAATTACCAACTGAGAAATAACCAATCGCCTCTAAAGGTAAACAACAGGAAAAACGAGCTCAACAACCTAAGTTCGAACCAAAAGGAGCTCGAAACAAGAAAAAAGGGAAGGGATGTTAAATTTGTGGCTTCAAGCGGTACTGACAAAGTTGAGACTTTTTAAAACAAATCTAATACTACTTTTGTTTAACAAGTCAAAATTTTGAAACGTAACAGTGATAATAATTACACTCAACATACAAATGGGTGTGATAATGAAGCTAGTACCTCAAGACCTGCAAGTTCAACATCGGGACATCGATCAGAATCTCCTAAATTTGTTGAAAGGAGATCATGTTTTAAGTGTGGGTAATTTGGTTATATAATCAAAAATTGTACAAACCCACCAAAACCAAAGTTTGTTGAAAAAGCCCCTCCTGAAAAGGATTACCAACGTCGTCATGTGTCACCTAAACAAGACAAACGAACTGGTAAGGAACAAGAAGCAATACAACGACGTAAAAATGTTATGGTAATCGAGAAAGCGTTAAAACCGAATGTTGTTGAAAAGGGACAAAGTTCATCAAACTCGTCAAAACCAGAAATGTCTAAATCTGTAAATAATAATTAGTTTGTTAAACGAAAACAATCTTGGAAACCTAAAACCGGTACAGTGTCAGGGGGAGGTACACCGTTTCCAAATCATCAAGAAATTGAAATAACATTTCTTGATGATAAGGGTCGACCCAAGACCACTAAGGCTTGGGTCCCCATCTCAAAATGATTGTGTAGTGTGTTGTGCAGGGTGTTCCCGGAGGAACTGTGAATAGTCTTTGGATTGTTGATAGTGGAGCATCCCGGCACATGACAGGCGACTTAAGGCTCCTGTATGATGTGAAAAGCATTAGGGGAGGTTATGTTGCCTTTTCTGGCGATAAACGCGGATACATCACTAGAGAAGGAATGATTTCCAATGGTGTTGTTAGTTTCGATAAGATCAATTATGTGCGTCAAATTGATCACAATCTTCTTAGTGTTTCGCAAAACTGTGACAAGAAGTTCACGGTACATTTTGATGATACCGATTGTTATGTGCTGAAACCCGGTTTCAAGATTCCTAAAGAATGGATTCTATTGACGGCTCCAAGGATTAATGACATGTATATTCTTGATATGAGCCAAGCTATTATCTTGTCTGCACAAGTTACATGTTTCGTCTCAAAGACTAGTGAAAAGGAGTCTATATCTTGGCACAGACATATGGATCACATTCACTTGAGGAAAATGAACCATCTGGTGAGAAATAATCTTGCGAATGGTGTTCCAGTCAAGAGTTTTCATTTACAAGACGTCTGTGTATCGTGCCGAAAAGGAAAGCAAGTGAAGAAATCCCATGCAATCAAGAAATTCAACACCGTCAACCTGCCTCTTGAACGTCTTCATATGGACCTCTTTGGACCTATGAAGCACAAGACTACCTTTGGAGATGCTTATTGTTTGGTAGTTACTAATGACTATTCAAGATTCTCATGGGTATCGATGATGGCACATAAGAGTGAGACTCCGGGAATCCTTAAAAATCTACTCACTTTACTTCAAAATTTGTATACTTTGAGGGTAAAGCGAATCAGAAGTGACAACGGCATGGAATTCAAGAATCAGGTTATGGACGCGTTTTGTGCTTTTAAGGGAATTCTGCATCAGTACAGTTCTCGTTACACTCCTTAACAAAATGGTGTCGCTTAGAGGAAGAGTAGAACTCTTATCGAGACAGCAAGAACTATGTTAGTAGAGTCGGAGCTTCCTGTTCAGTTTTGGGGGTAGGCTGTGGCTACTGCTTGTTATCCTTTGAACAGGGTTCTTACTGTTAAAAGGCATGGGAAAAACTGTTTCAAATTGTTGCACAAAACGAAACTGGGTGTGTCTTATTTAGAACCGTTTGGCGCTCCATGCACTATGATTGATTACATGGCATGTTTGGTCCAAAGGCTATCGAAGGCTTCTTTCTTGGGTATGCTACTCCAAATTTCATGGTGTGGAATCTGTCAACTTAAAAGATTGAGGAATGGGGTGAAGTCAGGGTTCAAAGGTACACTGAATGTGTGAGAGCTCCGAGTGATCCTTGGATGTTTGATTATGATGGACTATTTGACTCCTTTAATCTGCCAACTTTTGATGATGCGTCTGCAGCAGCACAAATGTTACTTGAAGGTGATGCAACAGTTGATTTATCATTTGTACGACCAATTATTGTTAACTGACAAGAGTCTGGTTCGGTTAATAATGTTGTTCAATATGACGAATTTGAAGATGCAGCTGATTATAATGTTTCGTCCGAAGATGAGGAATTTCATGATGCTAATGAAGCAACTTTAGCTCCTATCCAAGCTCCTGTTCAAGGTGTTTCTGAAGCAACTTCTCAGGTGCAAGTTCAAGACAATGCTGAAGGGAATGCATCCACATCTAACGCGTCTTCAGGCATCGATTTAGTTGTTGATTTGAATATCAATAATTTGGGTATTAATGCTCTTGTTCCCGATGTTCCTGAAACTCGAATTCATGATACTCATCCTCGGCAGAATATTATAAGAGATGTCCAAATTGGTGTGCAGACACGTAATCAACTTCGAAACAAGCAGAATACTGGGTTGTATTCGGCAATTATAGAATCCGGGGAACAATGAAAGGGGCATTGTAGAAGTTAAAAATCCGGGTAATTCAAACCAGTAGGGGCCTTCCAATTCAAACAGGGCCTTAGTAGTTTGTGACACCCGTGTCACTGCGACCATCAAACAAATGCCAAACCAATGAAATATTGTATTTCATACTTGGGATTTGTAAAAATATGTGTATCGTTTACACATATCAACTCTTGTTTCGATTTCAAGCTCTAAATCGCTTTCTAGAAGGTTATACACGCACTGATGCGTAAATATAACCAGTTTAATGCAATGAACACTCCGGAATAGTGAAATAGGCTTAACATACCTTAAATAACCTTTA
This sequence comes from Helianthus tuberosus, assembly GCA_030545235.1. Taxonomy (NCBI): domain Eukaryota; kingdom Viridiplantae; phylum Streptophyta; class Magnoliopsida; order Asterales; family Asteraceae; genus Helianthus; species Helianthus tuberosus. Next base: position 24,232,800 of record CM060400.1, read on the forward strand.
CATAACTTAGATATAAGTTTTGGAAGGTTTGGTGTGGTGAAATCAAAGTTTAATCGCTTACAGGGACTAAAGTTGACAAACTGCGAAAGTATGCCAATTTGAACTGTAACAGACATTCCGGAACATGACCATAAGTTAAACATACCATAAATATCCTTTACATAGCTTAGAAATAGGCTTTGAGGGGTTCGGTGTGCTAAAATAAACTTTTGGGTCATTCAGGGACTAAAAGTGTCAAAAAGTGCACAAGTTTGCATTTTCGCGCATAACTTACGTTCTGAATACATCCGGACATCCAAAAATTTATGTAAGCACTAAAACATTTTATTTTAGTGTTCGGCATAAGAAAAATCCATGCGTCGCGTCATTTGGATCAGTTTTGCACTTTCGGGACCAGATTCGATGTATTAGCCGTTGTTTGATTCACAACCACACATTCTAACAATGCTTAGTCAGCGGATAAGGATGGAATTTAGGCACCATGACTTTGCAACACATGTATGGATGGAATTTAAACACCCAAACACCATGACTTTGCAACACATGTATGGATGGAATTTAAACACCTAAACACCATAACTTTGCAACACATGTACGGATGGGATTAAGGCACGTTTTCCATGAAACGATCTTAACGGTTCGGGTATTCCTATAAATACCCATCCACCCCCATTGCTAAAATCACTAGAACTTTGATTTGAGAAACTCTAAGTTGAAACTATTGTTTCATACCTGAGATTTTTGAATCGAGGTTAGCATTCGGGGACCCTTCGTAAGTCTTCTTTCGTTCTTTTCCTTATTTTACTGCTTTTCGAGTCAGAAAGTCAAACTTTGTTTGGCTTTCAGCGTTGGCCAGTAATGGTCAATGCGAAGTTCGTTTGAACTTCGCAACGTGATTGTAATCACGATGGTCATAGTCCCTTGGGACTATGCCTACTGATTACCACGTTGTCTAGGGTCGTAGGGTAAGCGATCTGATAAATCTCTTATACCTCGAACCCGACCCAGTTTGGTCGATCATTAGGATCCGACCAAATACATTAGGTGACCATAGTATATAAGGAATAACCTTCCGAGGTTATACCTTATGGTCGCTTCGTTTAAGTAGTTGTATGATAAGTAGTTTATATGCCTTAGGTAAATTACCAGAATACCCTTTTCATGTATAATTGGTAATTAAGCATATGTAACCTAAACTTTTGTCACATAACTGATTATGTAACATGTTTAGGCATATAACACTTGTCATAGGACTAGTTAGACGGTCCGAACGCGTTTCACGCGAACGACGCGTTAAAGTAGCATAAGCTACCTAAACGGGTCGTAATGGGTCGTAGACACTTAGGTTAAGTTTCATTTAGTATGTAGGCTTTGATTAACCATATCATATGAGTTCCTACACTCATTTGGTTTACAAACCCTCATGCTACCCAGTCTTCCGATTTAGGTCCGGTTTATTAATGTAGTTACCTATACTAGGTGTCGTTTGATATCCGCGATCTCTAGCATTGTTTAGTTGTTACTCAAGGACTACTGAGCAATCTCAGGTGAGTACATAGACCCCTCTTTTACTGTTTTCCAAACTGTTTTGGGGTGGAACACATGTGCCTACTTGTTACTTTCATGCTTTCCTGTTTTCACATCATATACTGCTATGTTCGTTAGTACATTATAGTACATGATTTCATTTCATTTCATGCTATGTATTGCCATTGTGTGCATTACTTAGTACATCGTTTTACATGACATTTTGACATAGACATTTTGACATAGACATTTCGACATAGACATTTTAACATGATTGACATTTGATCATGCATTTCCCACAAAACATAACTTTGATTTAAAACAAGTTTTACTTCAATACTTTGTTTCTGTGCATATGGTTTAGTTGAGACATTTCACTTGCCATACATGACATCTTGACATAGACATTTGACATGGATATTTGACATAGACATTTTGATATGATTTACATCTTGACATGAACACTTTGACATATTACCCAATACATTTGACAATTGATTTAAACATAGACTTCTTACATTGGTTGGTTTGGTTTGATTAAGTGATTAAGTAACGATGCGTGTGTAATATGATACAAGCATGGTGGATACGCCGCTGGTACTTCCTATATATAAGTGTTTGTATGGTATTACATATCATAGCGTTATTTGAATCATTTCAGTTTGAGACATAGAACATTTTATACAAATAACATACTTTTCACAAGACATTGACTTATAAACATCTTATCTTCTGCAAACATATTTTACTTGGTTATTCATTTAACCTTACATTTATTTATACTTATCATCTGATCTTATCGATTTTCAAATGATTTACAAAGCAAAGCAAATAACAAGGTTCATGACTAAACATTTTCTCAAACATAAGTCATGAAACCTATTTTCACAAAACCTATGTATCTCACAAGCATTTTTATGCTGACGTACCTATTTTCACATGTGTTTTCAGGAACTGTTGCATAAGATGATCAAGATACACATAGGCAGACTTGGGCTTTAGTGACAATAAAAGATGCAAGACTAGTTAAGTATGTTGTATTTTCTTGTTTGTTAAGACATTGTAACACTTTTAATCAATAAAACGAAACTTCAATTGCCATGGATTTGAAACAATTAATTCTGTTACAACACTCCCCGACATTTCCACCACGTTTTGTATGTTCTACGTGGTCGGGGTGTGACATAGTTCATGCAGATGAAGGATGTGACGGGTTAGTTCAACTAGGGAATCAGGGAACAGAAGGAAATGGAGGAACTACCTGTTATGCTAAGATCATCAAGTATATCAATCATGTTCACAATGAGGAGTTCTCTGAGGATGATGATAGTTCTGGTTACAGTTGTAGCTTGGATGAGGAAAGCTCCAATGCGGGTGGTTATGGTTCAGATTTGGATGTAAAAGAAAATCTAGATGCTGAGGTTGACAGTTTGCTTAAGGAAGTTGAGGAATTGAAAGAAGAAGAAGAGCTTAAAAGGCAGAAATCTGTGTCGGTAAAGAAAGCTGAAGTCGCATCTAAGGAAATGGAAAAGTTCTAAACTGAGGATGGATCTTTTTCTTATCAAACTGCCTTTATGGTAACTGCTGCAGCTTTGACTAGTAAGGTAAACACCGAAACTTCTAGTGTATGCAATGATTGTGTAGAATTGAAACGTAAGCTAGAAGTAGTTACTAGTCATAATCAGGGATTGGTAGTTGACCTTTCGAAATGCAAGGAGGCAAAGATGGCTTTAACTCACAATGAAAAAGATTTCAAATATGTTATTGAAACGCTTAAGAAAAGTGTATCTGAATTAACAAAAATAGTTTTAAACAAGCAATCAAGTATTATTAACTATATTAATATCATTGAAGAATTAAAGAAAAGTTAGCCATTGCCAAATGCGAGCATGATGCGATCAAGCTCAAGTAGGACAGTTATTCTAACTCCCGATATATGCTTGATCATATCATCGAGGTTCAGAAGCTGAAAGGGGATGTTAAGTGCATTGGGTATAAGTCGTGTCCACCCCCATTGAGACACAATTACACCAAGATGTCTGATGAGGAGGAAATGCCACGGTTTGAACCATCTTTACCTCTTAATCCCGAAGAGTTTGCAGCGGGTTTAGGGTTCAAACTGGATGATTCATCAAAGGAATCGGAAAAGACAGAAAATGTGTCTTGTGCTGTGGAACAAAGTCCTCTAATAATTGAGGATTATGTTTCGTCAAATGATGAATCTGATGATGAATCAGATGAGAGTTCTCAGGATCAATCTCTTGATCAGAAGAAAGGAGTTGAAATTCCAGTTGAGAATCACATTTTGTTTGATCTTCTTACTCCCGTTGCCCCCGTTGTGCAATCAATTGCAAAACAAGAGATTGATTCGATCAAATCTTTGGATGAATCTGTGTCTACGTTTACGGGAGATAATGTGTTGTATACTTTGGTTGGTGATGATAAAATTTACTCAAACAAGGATTTCCCAATTAAAAGTGTTAATCCATCAATGATTGAAAGAGTTTTGGAAGATTCTACCAATAAGTTTTTGGGTAAGGCGATCCTGAGAGTTACAGTAACTCAGTGTGATCCTATCCCAAAATCTGAAGTTAGAAAACAATACGGGAATCAAAAATTACCAACTGAGAAATAACCAATCGCCTCTAAAGGTAAACAACAGGAAAAACGAGCTCAACAACCTAAGTTCGAACCAAAAGGAGCTCGAAACAAGAAAAAAGGGAAGGGATGTTAAATTTGTGGCTTCAAGCGGTACTGACAAAGTTGAGACTTTTTAAAACAAATCTAATACTACTTTTGTTTAACAAGTCAAAATTTTGAAACGTAACAGTGATAATAATTACACTCAACATACAAATGGGTGTGATAATGAAGCTAGTACCTCAAGACCTGCAAGTTCAACATCGGGACATCGATCAGAATCTCCTAAATTTGTTGAAAGGAGATCATGTTTTAAGTGTGGGTAATTTGGTTATATAATCAAAAATTGTACAAACCCACCAAAACCAAAGTTTGTTGAAAAAGCCCCTCCTGAAAAGGATTACCAACGTCGTCATGTGTCACCTAAACAAGACAAACGAACTGGTAAGGAACAAGAAGCAATACAACGACGTAAAAATGTTATGGTAATCGAGAAAGCGTTAAAACCGAATGTTGTTGAAAAGGGACAAAGTTCATCAAACTCGTCAAAACCAGAAATGTCTAAATCTGTAAATAATAATCAGTTTGTTAAACGAAAACAATCTTGGAAACCTAAAACCGGTACAGTGTCAGGGGGAGGTACACCGTTTCCAAATCATCAAGAAATTGAAATAACATTTCTTGATGATATGGGTCGACCCAAGACCACTAAGGCTTGGGTCCCCATCTCAAAATGATTGTGTAGTGTGTTGTGCAGGGTGTTCCAGGAGGAACTGTGAATAGTCTTTGGATTGTTGATAGTGGAGCATCCCGGCACATGACATGCGACTTAAGGCTCCTGTATGATGTTAAAAGCATTAGGGGAGGTTATGTTGCCTTTTCTGGCGATAAACGCGGATACATCACTAGAGAAGGAATGATTTCCAATGGTGTTGTTAGTTTCGATAAGATCAATTATGTGCGTCAAATTGATCACAATCTTCTTAGTGTTTCGCAAAACTGTGACAAGAAGTTCACGGTACATTTTGATGATACCGATTGTTATGTGCTGAAACCCGGTTTCAAGATTCCTAAAGAATGGATTCTATTGACGGCTCCAAGGATTAATGACATGTATATTCTTGATATGAGCCAAGCTATTATCTTGTCTGCACAAGTTACATGTTTCGTCTCAAAGACCAGTGAAAAGGAGTCTATATCTTGGCACAGACATATGGATCACATTCACTTGAGGAAAATGAACCATCTGGTGAGAAATAATCTTGCGAATGGTGTTCCAGTCAAGAGTTTTTATTTACAAGACGTCTGTGTATCGTGCCGAAAAGGAAAGCAAGTGAAGAAATCCCATGCAATCAAGAAATTCAACACCGTCAACCTGCCTCTTGAACGTCTTCATATAGACCTCTTTGGACCTATGAAGCACAAGACTACGTTTGGAGATGCTTATTGTTTGGTAGTTACTAATGACTATTCAAGATTCTCATGGGTATCGATGATGGCACATAAGAGTGAGACTCCAGGAATCCTTAAAAATCTACTCACTTTACTTCAAAATTTGTATACTTTGAGGGTAAAGCGAATCAGAAGTGACAACGGCATGGAATTCAAGAATCAGGTTATGGACGCGTTTTGTGCTTTTAAGGGAATTCTGCATCAGTACAGTTCTCGTTACACTCCTTAACAAAATGGTGTCGCTTAGAGGAAGAGTAGAACTCTTATCGAGACAACAAGAACTATGTTAGTAGAGTCGGAGCTTCCTGTTCAGTTTTGGGGGTAGGCTGTGGCTACTGCTTGTTATCCTTTGAACAGGGTTCTTGCTGTTAAAAGGCATGGGAAAAACTGTTTCAAATTGTTGCACAAAACGAAACCGGATGTGTCTTATTTAGAACCGTTTGGCGCTCCATGCACTATGATTGATTACATGGCATGTTTGGTCCAAAGGCTATCGAAGGCTTCTTTCTTGGGTATGCTACTCCAAATTCCATGGTGTGGAATCTGTCAACTTAAAAGATTGAGGAATGGGGTGAAGTCAGGGTTCAAAGGTACACTGAATGTGTGAGAGCTCCGAGTGATCCTTGGATGTTTGATTATGATGGACTATTTGACTCCTTTAATCTGCCAACTTTTGATGATGCGTCTGCAGCAGCACAAATGTTACTTGAAGGTGATGCAACAGTTGATTTATCATTTGTACGACTAATTATTGTTAACTGACAAGAGTCTGGTTCGGTTAATAATGTTGTTCAATATGAGGAATTTGAAGATGCAGCTGATTATAATGTTTCGTCAGAAGATGAGGAATTTCATGATGCTAATGAAGCAACTTCAGCTCCTATCCAAGCTCTTGTTCAAGGTGTTTCTGAAGCAACTTCTCAGGTGCAAGTTCAAGACAATGCTGAAGGGAATGCATCCACATCTAACGCATCTTCAGGCATCGATTTAGTTGTTGATTTGAATATCAATAATTTGGGTATTAATGCTCTTGTTCCCGATGTTCCTGAAACTTGAATTCATGATACTCATCCTCGGCAGAATATTATAAGAGATATCCAAAGTGGTGTGCAGACACGTAATCAGCTTCGAAACAAGCAGAATACTGGGTTGTATTCGGCAATTAGAGAATCCGGGGAACAGAATGATTGGTCTTTCGCCTACTATGTTTGTCAAGTTGAGCCGAAATCATGTAAAGAGGCGATGAGCGACGATTCATGGGTGGAAGCAATGTAGGAAGAACTTCAGCAGTTTCAGAAATTGGGCGTGTGGAAATTGGTTGATAGGCCCCCGAACTATAAGAAGATTGGTACTCGACGGGTTTACAAGTGCAAAAAGGATGAACGAGGTGTCTTTGTGAGAAATAAAGTGAGATTGGTTGTCCAGGGCTTTAATCAGGTAGAAGGCATTGATTACAATGAAGTTTATGCACCAGCGGCACGTCTTGAGGTGATAAAGGATTTTCTTGGCTTATGCATCCTACAAGAAGTTCACTGTTTATCAGATGGATGTGAAAAGTGCATTTCTTGATGGTGTGGTCGAGGAAGAAGTATATGTTGAGCGACCGCCTAGTTTTGAAGATCCGATTCATCCTGGTAGAGTTTGGCTTCTAAACAAGGCACTTTATGGTCTTCATCAAGCTCCGAGGGCTTGGTATGAAACGTTGTCTACCTATCTGTTGCAGAATGGTTTTCGGTGGGGGTTGATCGACTGTACTCTCTTCATCAAAGAAAGAAACGAGGATTTATTGCTGGTTCAAGTGTATGTGGATGTCATCATTTTCGGATCTACAAATGATGAAATGTGCAAGGAATTCGAGCGGGTGATGCAAGAGAAGTTCGAGATGAGTGCTATGGGAGAAATGAATTTCTTTTTGGGTTTGCAGGTTCATCAGTCTGAGAAAGGGATCTTCATTCATCAGACAAAATACGTTGGGGATATCTTAAAGCGATTTCAGAAGGAAGACTTGAAGCCTGCGGGAACTCCTCTGGCTCAGAAACATGGAATTACCCCTGACGGAACCAGTGAACATGTGGAACCTTCTCTCTACATGCTATAATCGGATCTCTCATGTACCTTACCGCTTCAAGGCCCAATATTATGTATCCAACATGTCTTCTTGCTCTTTACCAGTCCAATCCGAAGGTTTCTCATATAATGGTTGTTAAGAGGATTTTTCGTTATCTGAAGGGTTGTCCAGACACCGGTCTGTGGTATCCTAAGGATGATAACTCGATTTGATTGCATTCAGTGATTCTGATCATGGCGGCTGCAAGATTGATGCAAAAAGCAGACCTATATGGCCACTTCAACATGTGAGGCTGAGTACATTTCGGCTTCTAGTTGCTGATCCCAGGTTTTATGGATCTAACAGCAAATGCGCGACTATGGTTTTGAATTCCTAACTACTCCTATTTATGTTGATAATGAAGCTGCTTTCGAGATCACTCGTAATCCTGTACAGCACCCAAAGACCAAACATATCGAGATTAAGTATCATTTCATACGAGATTGTTATGAAAAGAAACTTATCGATGTTGTGAAAATCCACACGGATCACCAACATGTCGACCTGTTTACAAAAGCTTTTGATAAATCACGTTTTGATTATCTTCTTTTGGTCAATGGCATCAAGGTGAAACCCGAGTAGATCATCTTCGGCAAATCGTTTTTGTAAATATATTCTTTAAATCTAAAAATACAAATAGATTTTCATTTTATTTACTTTTTGCATTTTAGGGGGAGAAAATTTAAGAAAATACAAAAAATCAGAAAATTTCAAAAATCCAAAAATATGTCTTCTATTTATTTACTGCTTTTTGTCTTTACTTTTGAAAATTGAAAAACCCAAAAACATTGAAAAATCTCAAATACACAAAAACATTAAAAAATCCAAAAATCAAAAATGAGTTTCTTGGAAAGATAAGAGAAGATGATGATACACCAGTGGTCGGTCAAATACGGTTACAAATGCAAAATGAAAAATGGTAAGCAGCTCTACTAATGATGTATCGGTAGGCTCACAATCAGATTAAAACGTGCAGGTTGATATTAACATAACGAACTGCAAGTCAGGTGGGAACCATTCATTGGCGTAAGGTCTTGGTACCAAAATTTCGTTTGATAGTATGCCGAGGTTCTGAGATATGCGGTCTTTATGCTGATTTATCATCTAGGTATCATGGTTGAATCTTTTACCAAAAAATAACGGGGACGCAGGTCAAGAGCTTCCATGATACCTTACATACGTGTACATATACGACCTCAACAAGTGATAAACAATCACATTTATCCGGGAGTCAAGTTCGTCTCTTTGTCTGTACGATGGTACTAACTTGTTCACGGACTTGCTCCTGTGCCCTCATGCATCTGAAAATCAAGTTCCTCATTAATAAGTGGTTTAATTACAAAGGGCTTGTTTTCAATCAAGAATAAGTGAGTATCTCACAAACTATACGTTGAAAACAGATGATAAATTGTATACTCGCCGGTAAGATGAACTCTCGTGCATGTCTTGATACGGGAATGTGTAGTGAGTGGATGAATACCGACAAGTATTATAAATCATACATTAACGCGTATCTCCTAATCGTGATTACATCTAATAAGTTGAGTTTATGCGGACAACAATACCGATAATTGTGGTAGGATGCTTATCGTAATTTTTACAAGAAACAAAATCTGTCTTTGACAAGACCGTAAGCTGGTATGATTCTCTTACCTTGAAACTCGAAAATATGGTAACTTAGTGTGCAGTAGTTAATTTTGTAAATGTTTGTTTCAAGTTTTACGTTTTTGCATTTAGATTCTTAGGATTTTAATTTTTTTTACTTTAAAATTTATTTTTCTTGATTAGCCGAAGTTGTCGCTCGAATGTTTTCTATCGAGAAAAAGCCCAAAACCGACTTGTCTTTAATATCACAACTTCACAAAATCCTTTTTGCAAACCTGGTAAACTTGAAAATAAAATTTGTTTAAATATGTTCATGGTACTTCCAAGTTGGTGTTTGTTGTGTTGGAAAGGTTCACAAGAACCAAAAGCTTCATGAAGAATCCAACAGTCAACGAAGAATGCCATTTTAGTCATCGATGAATGCTTTTTAGTCAACGAAGAATCATTCTTCGTGACTTATTGTTTGCTGAATTGGTCTTCGACGAACACTCCCATTCTTCGTTGGGTGTTAATTTGGGCTTAACTATTTGAGCCCATCCTTCATTCTTGGTTGGACCAATTAATGGTTCATCTAACCTTGATTGTTCGTAGGGTCAGGTGGTATAAAAGGTGGTGGGGTATCAGCTTTTAACTTTATCTCAATTTAAACTACCCTTTTCACTTTCTCTCACCAAACAAGAAATCAACCGTTCATCTTCTTCAAAATATCCAAAATTAACCATTGTATTTGACCCTTGTTTACAAATCATTAAGGTATATTGTTGTACATACCATTGTGCAATCGATTACTAAATCGAAATCAGCCAAAGATCAAAACCCTAAGTTTATAGATCATATGTGTATTGATGATATTCTTTTTACATAAAATTTGAAATATCAAATCTTTCTTGTTACATCTTTGTTGTTGTCTTTGTCTTGTTTGTGTGACTTGAGAGATGTGTAAAAGATATGAAGTTATTTTAAATGTTATGTTACAATTCGAAAGATCAGGGGTTTGATTTTAGATGATGGCTGTTACATTCATCAATGTGTTGGTTTTTAAAATGATAAGATTTGGTTGTTGATGGTTGTTACAATGATTCTGTAAACCTGGTTTGTCTTGGATTTGGTTTGTCTGTTGTATTTAAATGGGTTTCTGTCCGTTTGTTTTGAAGACTTAGGTCAATACATGAAGTAAATGATTGATCTGGGTATGTTGTGGGACTTTTCTTTGTGTCGGTTTGAGGTATAAATGATTTCTGTCACTTGAAGTTAATGAACTGTAAATTGTAAAATGGAATTGGGGACAAAGACTCATCGACGAGGAATAAGTACAGACGAAGAATATATGTGACGAAGACTCAGGATGACGAAGAATCATAGTAAACAAAGGATCCATTCTTCGTTCACCGGGATTCTTCGTAGTAACAAGAAAGGTAGACGAAGAATTACTGTCAACCAAAAATTCATTCTTCGTTGACCTTGATTGTTCGTAGTCCTAGATTCTTCGTCCAAAGTTTGATTCTTCGTCCAATTTTTCATCAGTGTAAATAGATTCTTCGTGGGAGTTATACTTAGCAAATTTTGGTTTCTCACCAAGTGTTCAGCCCACTGTTCCAAATTCAAATGTTCATAATGTTTGTGAAGTATCACTGTTTACTCTCTTACTGTGAATATTTTCTAGTGTATAGAATGGCACCTAAAACTCAGAAAAGGAAATCCGCAACGAAAAGAACTGATAAGTCAGAGGTGGAAATTATGTCGGAACCTCGTTACAACATGGTTGCCTATCTAGATCCCAAAGACAAGCTGATTGAATAAAAAGGGATTACGAAGTGGTTACGAGAATCAAGGATCAACCATGCCATTACACATCAGACTACCGTGTACAAATCATTAATAAAAGCTTTCTGGGAGTCGGCGGAAGTAGTTGAAGTGGATGGAACGGAGGTGATAAGACGACGTGTTAACGATCAATTCGTTTTTGTTTCTATCGAGATCCTTAACATAGTGTTACAACTTGGTGATGATTCTGAAGCTTCGTATTCGGTGCCACTAAAGTGTCAAAAAGATTGTCTACTACGTATGAAATATGTTGGAGATATTCTGGGAAATCAGTTGAACAAGGCATCGTTATCGCTCCGTTACAAGTTCTTTCTACATGTTCTGATTTAGTGTTTAAGAAATCGTAGAAGTGAATATGATATGGCGAACAATGACCTTGTCGGTTTAATGGTGGCTTTAGTATTGAACAAACCGTTCAATATCTCAAAGTACATATTCGCCAACATGAAAGAGAATTTGAGAAGAACTGGAAATGTTACGTGTGGTAGCAAGTTTTGGATGTACCCATGTTTCCTTCAGATGATTATGAATGTTCAACATCCAAATCTCCCTGAAGAAGACAATGATATTTTGAAGATTGATGTTATGAAAGAAATATCATTGAAGATCTTTAAAGGATATGGTGCTAAGAGCTACAAGGAAAGTGATCCTCCACGGAAGCTATTCAGGTTCTTAGATAACAACACGTATGTAGCGCCGGAAAACGACAAGTGACGACATGATAACAGTGGTTCTGACAATGAAGACCCACTCTGAACAAGATGATCGAAGACAAATTCAGTAAGAAGAGTGGAAGTGATAATGATGACAGTGAAGACGAAGGTAGTGACGGTGGTGAAGGTGGAAATGTAGGTGCTAGTGCGGCGAGTGCTCGTGGTGGAAATGATGCTGACTCTGGTTCAGACGACAATCCGCCTGAACCAGGTTATGAGCACTATATAGACGAGCGTGGGATTCATCAATTGCGTAGGATTTGTACTGATCGGGATCAGGATGAAGACTAGTGCCTTCTGACACAGAAGCAGCGGATCTTCGGAAGAAGAAACAGTCCGTTATTCGAAGAAAGAAGAAGATGAAGAAAACTGTTTGTACGTCTTCATCAGCGGATGCCTCTATATACCAAGAAACAGTTGCTGAACCTGTTCAGGAAGCGGAGGTCAATCCTCAGTTTGCTTTCTCTGCTGAGGAAGTTGCAGTTATGACGGCCTCACTTTCTGAAGCACCTCAACCACCTCCAACAACCACATCTGCCACTGAAACACCAGTTGTACCTCCACCAGTTGAACCACAACAAGCTGGAACTTTATCTAGTCTGAGACAACAATCTGAAGCTCATTAGCGAAGCTCAGCATGTTATGGCAGACTATTCTCAGAAATGGGTCCAGATGAAAAGGTAGAATTTCTATTCTCGCAATTACAAGCTACCGCAGGTCAAACCAATTGGAACTCGGAGTTTATGTCCACAAACAGAAATACCATTCTCAAACAACAGTTGGAGATCAACACATTGAAAGAAACTGTTGGGAAACAACAAGCTGAAATAGCATAACTCCTAGCCGAGAATGCTCAGTTGAGGGCTGCTGACAGTACTCGTGGAATTGAGATGAACCGACGGAAAGAACGAAGCTCTGCTGTCTTACAAACTGCCGATAAGCTGTCTAGAAAGTATGATGCTATAACAAAATGGTACGATTCAAGGAATAAGACCATAACAGACAATGTAAAGCAAATGACGAGCAGTTATGAAACGACAAGAAAGTGAGTTAACACCCATTGGAATGAAAGATACAAATCTCAGGAAGTGTTACAAAAATGTGATGATGACAGCGAAGATCAAGGCAATCCTGATAGATCAGCTCCTTCTGCACCACAAGGGGAATCTGCTTCAACTCAAATCATCGTGTATCAGCCTCAACAGTCTGTAACGACTCAAGGAACGTCAGGTGGGTCGAAAGATGATGTTGCTCAGCTGGAAAGCAGTATTGCTATGCAAGTATGTCCTTCTGAAAGCCAAATAGCCGGTGCTAATGTAGCTTCAAGCTCACCTAATATGGACTTGCAAGCTTGCCCAACTGTTGATCGAAAAGACTTAGAAGATGGGGAGTTTATCTCTGAAATGATAGATGAATAGATTCTAAGGTTAACAGATATGAAGGTAGTCGATGATACCACCATTGACGAGACACCAAGTGAACCCGATGCAACTAACTTGGAAGGTTCGGATGAAATTGTATTCGAAGGCGATGTCGAAAAGTCAAAGTATGTCAGAGAAGACGACATTGAGTTCAATCCATTCGATGAAGACTGGCTAAAAGATAATGTGGATGAAATAGACGAAAGATCAAAGAATCATGATTCATCTGATGTTCCAACAGATTCATTCGAGGAATGGAGGAAGAACTTTCTTTCTAAGATTGCTAAACCAGCCCCTCCGGACGCACAAGTTGACTACATGAGATATGAAAAGAATCGTCCACTAGGAAGAATACTAAGCTGGATGTTTGTGAAAGAACTTCATTGTGTTGTGGTGAAGCGATAACATGGAATTCAGTATTTCAAATCGCTGCTAAGTATTCTTACCTTGCCATTTTACGATGTAGCAGCATTAGCACGACTAGAGTTGATAAATTAGTCAAATTTTGAAGTTGCTAAGTTGTTTGCTCGGAAATTGAGGATGGAACGACGAAAGGGTTGGAAGGATGAGTTATACAAGCCACAGTTCCCAATGTACGAATATATAAAGTTTACGTTGGATCCGGCGACCAACACAGCTAGGTACTGGCTCGTGTACAAGCCGGTGAAGGTCTTGGATAGGATTCCGCTGATGAAGATGGAACATGATATTCTTGAAAACATGGCTCTTTGGTGTTATGATTTAGACACACACGAAGCAGTCATCGTCTTCCGGAATGATAAGGAAAGTGTTCGTATTTTTGACCTGTTGGTCCCAGTTTGGACTTAAAATCTTCTTTTCACATAATATGGCAAGTGATTTCAGTAGATGTGAAAAAGATGTGCATAAATGGAAATTAGACTTTCAAGAAACAAGACCTACAGAATTATCAAGTTTATATCACTTTGAAACAAAATTGTTTACAATGTGATTGTAAAACTATTTTCTAATACAAATGAATCTTGAATTCTTTGGGTGAGAGGGCAATGGAGTTTTGTAGTATGTATGAATGCTAAGCTTAACTCATCGTCTTCTACTTGGTGAGCCTTCTATTTATAGAAGGTTGGGTACATGAATAAACAATTGTTTATTCATGCAATAAGTCCTGCATAAAGTAGCCATTTGACATATTCATTGAATCCAACTAGTTAAGTTGCCTTTGTAATCATGAAATCCAATAATATCAAGTTGCTTCGGTTATTGTGGCAGGATAGAGCTGATTTTTAGACAGGTGGGGTATTCATCAGAATTTCTGATAAACCACTTCATCAGAAATTCTGGTGAACAAATCATCAGAAAATCTAATAATCTTCTTCAGCTCTTGATCAACTTGTGATTCTTTGAAGTAGATGTTATTCATTTCAGTTGTCCTATCCGATCTTCTTCTTCTTGTTGTGATCTTCAGGACTGTTGTCTTCTTCATATATCTAGTTGAATATGATTTTCTTTAATAGTTACAAATAAAGTTTCCTAACAGTTTCCCCCTAAGTATTGTAAGAAAATGAACTATCTCTATATCTATCATAAACAACTTTCATCTAATCTTTGAAAAGAAAGTAAAAAAAACTAAGTTCAGATACATAAAACATAATCAAACCAACCATTGTCCAAAAATAGGCAAAGAGAAAATATTGTTCTCAAAAACAGAAATTTAATCTTATCAATTCATTAATTGATCTTCACTCCACTTCTGTATTTGTCTCCTGGTTTCAGTCTTTTCTTGTGATCAATTGCCTTTTGAGTTTCCTTGTACAATTCTTTGTACCATCCTCAAGATTCCATCCACTTTTCAATGCAGTCTTCAGTAGTTTTTCTCAGCTGTTCATTGTTCTTTCCCTTCTTCTTGAGCTGCTCTTGCTTCTCATTCATGCAGTTCTTTATGTATTTCAGAGTTTGGTTTGAATACCTGTATATTTCACTGATTCTAAACAGAGCTTTCTCATCATGGGCATCTTTGAAGACTACACACATTTCTGGTTTGTTAAATATTGCTCCTGTTCTTACTAGTTTAGAAGGAATTTCAGCTGGAATTGTGTTGTTATGAGGAGGTAATAGCACTTTGTTGCTGTACTCAAAATTGATACATAGATCAAAGTCTGCTAGTGCAGCCCTTTTGTATAACTTTGCTCCTGCACTTTTGAAGCTGTCAAGGGCTCTTCTGGTCACAACTGAACCACTTTTGTCTTTATCAATGATATTCTTCATTTTGACTATGCCCATTGGGTGAATATCATCAGCCAGATTTCCATCAGTAACCTTTTGTTCACTGTTGTCTTTTCTGATCAAGGTGTATTTGTTCTGTCCTTCGTTACCTAAGATACCTCCTCCAGTGGTTAGAGTGTTGATTCTTTCAATAGATACTATTGGATTGGTCATTGGTTTGTGCAGAATTTCCCAGCTTCCATTGTTCCTGACTTCAACAATATTTTTGCTTATTGGAGAGAGTGGCCTTTCTGGGTTGTCTTCCTTACCTTTCCAGTAGTAGTGCTTCAGGTGTTCTTCAGGATACATGATTGTGTGTAAGTCACCTTTCAGTACTTCTATTTCTTTGGTGTTTCCATATGAATCTTCTCTCATCACTTTTCTTGGCCTTTTTGAGGAGGTCACTTCATGTTCCATTCTTCTCTTCTCTTTTGTATCCATCTTTATGCTGAACTCTGTTTCTCCTGTGAGAGCTGTGGAAGAAGACTAAACTGGAACATGTTCTTTCTGTTGGACCTTTGAAGTATCTGGCTTTGGTATGTTTGGTGGAGGACCCATCAGTAACTTTGGCCTATTAGGAGGAGGACCCATGGGTTACTTCTGTTTTTGAGTTGTTGAAGTTTCTGATTGTTTGGTTTGATCTTGTTGAATGGTTTCTGGTTGTTGTTGAGGAGTTTCTGACTCTCCTGCTTGTTTCTCTGGTGGAATTGGGGCTTTCAGTTCATGAAGATCAACTTTTTCCAGTCTGGCAACATTATACTGCAAACCTCGTTACTAACAGATGAACATCAGCAAGAGTTTGAGTATTTGTTTCTTCTTGTTTCTTCATTCTCTGAAACTCCAGGTTTTCTTGATTTTTCTGTGCAATCAATTCCATTATCAGTTTCTCAAGAGCCTCAGCCATGCTGCTGTTGTTGGCTCTGAGGAACTGAATTTCATCAAGGACTTTCCTGAACTTGAGCTTTCCCCAGCGCTTGCAACCTCAGCCATCTGTTTCTTGATTTCTTGCAATTCATTGAGAGCTTTATTGAATTCTATTGAGCTCTCTTTGTTTTCTGATGACTTTTGTAATTTGTTGAGGGCTGCAGAGTTGTCTTCTGTTTGCTTCTGCACAGCTTTCACAGTTTCTGATAACACTTTGATGTTTGATCTTTGATTTTTTATCTCTTCCAATATCAGATCAATCTTATCTTTTGTGGCTGTTTTCCCAGTACAAACAGCAGTTGTTTCTTCAAGTTCCTTATGTAGTTGTTCAGTTGACATAGATTTATGTCCTTGGGTAATAGGAGGAACAACAGATGTTCCAACACCAGCAGAAAACACATTCTCTGTTGTTCAGAGGTTAAGAGGATTGAAATATTCCATATTCTCTATACCCTCACTAGAAAATTGAAACATATTCAAGTTGTGGTTTTCCTCATATCCTTGAACCTTTTTAGGTTCTCCATGAGTTGTTGAGAAAATTTTAATTTTCTCTCCCAGGCTTCCTTGATCAGTGGACTGATCTCCGCCTGTTGTCACCACATTTTCTTCTTCAGAATCTGATTCAGAAAATGGGTCTTCGGTTTCATTCACATTTTGTCTTGTAGAAACAGTGCCTCTATGTGAAATTTCATATTTTCCTTGAATTGAATCATCAGAATCACTCTCAGAAATATGAAACAAGTTTAGTTTAGAGTGTTGTGCACCTGTTTCTCCCATATGTGAGATTTCAGCATGATGTTCTTCTGCCACAGGACTCATGTTCACATCTTCATCAGCTGGGTGAGGATCTGATTCACCCTGCTGATCCATTTTGTGTGTGCTTGACTCTTGTGCATCATGCTCCATGGGGGACACATTATCAAAAACTTCTTTGTTCTCTTGCTTCTTGCTTAACATCCTTAGGTATTCTGCTCTGTATGGTGAATCTTCTGGTATCAGATTCATCACTTTTTCTGACAGAACAGGCACATCATAATCTGACTTCCAAGACCCTACAGCAGTCCAAGGTCTCATGATTTCTGTATTCCACATATTTTCTGATGCTGGAATTTCTAGGTTCCTTTCAGAAAAAGCATCAGAAATTATGATTGACAGAAATCTGGGAAAAGGTAGATGTGAATCTATCCTTCCAGAATTAGTCAGAATTGATCTTCTGATCAGACTAAATATTTCTATTCCAAAATCAATATTCAACCCACTTATGAGACTGAACATGATTGTCAGAACATTCATATTTATCTGATCTGTACCTCCATTTTTTGATGATAAACACTTGTTCAGAATTTCCATTAATACTTGCCAGAAGGCAGGTAGCTTATTCCTCTTGAATTCACTAATTTTTTAAATCTTTGTTTTGTAACCCATTACAGCATCAAGTAGTGAAAACATATCTTATTTTTCTAGTGCTTCTTCGTAGCTTTGGCTTAAGGGTAGTCCCAAACATTCTCTTATTTTCTCCGGTGAGATTGTAATAAAGATATCTCCCCACACATGTGCTGTTAGCTTGATTTGAGACTTTGAGAGTTTTTACAACTTGTTGTATGAGTTTTTCTGGTACCTCTCTGGTCTTTGTGAGAGCTTGAGCTATCGGACATCTGATCAGAAATTCAATGAGAATTTGACACTTTATATCATATTCTTCAATGTTATCGTTAATTGCTTCATTGTTGCTCTTTAGTGGAAGAAATTCAGCTTCGGTGATGAAAGGAACAGGTGATCGATTGGTGGCATGTTGATGTTGATAGCAGCCATTGAGAATTTGGGTTTTTCTTTTGGAAAAGGGTTTTTAGGGTTTTGAGTTTGTAGGTTGAAGATGGATGTCTCTGTTTTTGAATGAGGTATTTATAGTGTATCGAGACAGTGATCTTTGAGTGTTTTTCGTGGGTTGTTTGTATTCAAGGTGGTTAATGACACCTTAATGATGTTTTGATCCGTTTAGGAAACAACCGTTTTTGAAAAACCTTTGTTTTATCTCTTATTTAATATAAATCTTTTGATGAAAATCAGAGATTCCAAAGATTTGGTAGATAAACACTAATGTCCAACTTGCACCTTTTCTCCATGTGGGACCCCTTTTGTTTTAAAAAGGTCCAATAGAAACCTTTTCTGAGATTGTATCTCCGCAGGTTTTCCTTTTGATGATATATATCAGAAAATCTTTGAATAAATCTTTTGAGAGTTGGATTTTCTTCATATTTAATCAGAATGTATTTGATTCATTTTTAGAGATTGAATCAGCATTTTTTTTTTAGATGAGAGGGAACAAGTAGAGTTTCGAGATTTTTACTTACATTGTAGTTCTGAACTCCACACCTTTGTTCTCATTTTCAGGAAGTGTTTGTCATACAGCTTGTTCTAGTCCTCAGAAAAAAAATATTTTGAAAGAAACTTATTTCAAAAGTTTAGTTGGTTATAAGTTTCTTTGAATCTTACTTAAGGTAATGTTTTCTGATGTATCTTTCTGTTGACTTGTCAGACTTCCTGGTTGTTAAGAGATTTTTCTGATAACAATTTGATTTTTCTGATATTTTATCAGATTTTCTGGTGATTTTGAGAATTTTCTGATGAATGAACAGATTCTGATGATTTATTGGGTTTTCCGATTTTATACCAGGTTTTCTGATTGATCATCAGATTTTCTGAGTTTCACTATATCTATCAGATTTCTTTTAAGTTTTACCAGATTTCCCTTGTTTTTATCAGACTTGTTGTTTTAGATCCCCCTAGATCTATTGTTATGTTTTTTTTAAGAAGAAAAGAAATAAAGATAAGAAAATATCATTCAAGCATAAAAAAAAACCAAACAACTAAAATAAGTAAACAACAACTACTCATCCTCCAGCACGTTGTACATGCATTTCACATATAACCTGAGACTGGTTATTCGACCAGTGTGATTGGTTGATGGGACGAGGGTAGGATCACTTATGTTTTCTTGAAGTGCCAGCTCGGCCCTTGGATACCAGCTTCTCACTCCTCCGAAGTCCAGCTGACTGGTAATCACCTTGGTTACGAATCGATGGTAGAGCAGAAAAGGTTGACGGTCGTGAATGTTTGCTTCTAAGTCTCTCATGAGAAACTTAGAAAAGTTGTAAGGTTTTTCCTGTACAACAGCATGAATCACCTCCGTCATCTTATGGGATAGCTTGTTGAAGTGTCCAATCTTCTTAGAGAAGCAGACACTGAGCTGTGTCACCAAATACATGAAAGGTGGTATAAAACCAGATTTGCTAACCTGCCTTGACACATTGTAAGTATGATAGCCCATTTCTTTCATGGTCTGTTGCACATCTGCCTTATCTAGGAAGGTGTTTTCTTGATTATTACCCAGCCGGAGGACATCTCTAAGAGTTTCCTCCTTTAGGGTAATTTTGACCCCCATAACCTCACTCTCTATCCACATGGAAGTGCCATTGAAAATGATTTCAGAATTCCACTAGAAGTCTTGAAGAAGTTCTGGATAGATAGTGACATGTGTGGATACAGCGAAGCCCAAGGGACTTTGCATGATCATGTTATACAAATACCTGCAGTCCTCCCATGCAGGTCCTTCCAAGTCAGACCTAAGTCTAAGATTATGATGTCTGTGAAGAGGGAGAGGGAATTGTGTTACTTTCATCATTTTTGGGCGACCCATTTTAAAATAAGAAATTTCTGATGAAGAGCTTTTGAAGAGAAGATTTGTTTGGTGAAGAAAGTCTTTTTCAGGTTGTTAATATTTATAGGTGAAAGTGATAGTTGTGCCATAAATGTTATTAACAGCCAAAGTCCCAAAGAATTTCATTTCCATTTCAATCTCTTCAATTAAGACGATATCTGTTGCAGTGAGAATATGACAGTCTACTAAGCCCCTATGTGTGAGTAAGCATTGAATAGCTAGGCGGCTACTTTTCATAGCTCCTAATCATTTTAGTGCCTACGTGTCTTTTAAACTTCTTATGAAAAAATGACGTTGCATGCATTGGTAGTGTAAGAAAAATTCATTAGTCTGCAAAAATTTTCTTATGACATTTGATTTTCTCTGCTGTATTGAATTTTATCTTAATGCATGTTATTACTTTTCCCCCTTTTTTGTTTTTTTTAATTTAAAAGAAAGACAAAAAAAATTCAAAACAAACTATACACAGTTATGAATTTATACATATGTGGGATATGCATGAAGATGGAAGTATTTGATGATTATTGATCATTCTGATGTTTTAACAAGGTTTCTGATTTTATATCAAAATTTCTGATGATTTCACCAGATTTTCTGATATTTCTTCAGATTTTCTGATATTTCTTCATATTTTCTGATAAATCATCATTCATTGATGATTCATCAGATCTTCTGATGTTCCATCAGATTGATGGATTTCTTTGTCAGAAACCAGTTGAATTGTTCTTTGATTATCAGAACTTTGATGTTCATCAATTTGGTTTTCAATTTGTGTCCTTGTGTTTTCTGAAAAATCTTCATCTTTTATATTAACCATGCCAAGTTTGCTGATCAAAAAATTATGTCTCTTTTCATCAAGAGGTTTTGTAAAGATATCAGCAATTTGGTTTTCAGTTGGAACAAAATACATTTCTATGTTACCTTTCTCCACATGATCTTTTATGAAGTGATATCTGACATCTATGTGTTTGGTTCTTGAGTGATGCACTGGACTTTCTGTTATTGCAATTGCACTCTTTGAATCACATAGGATTGGTATTTTTGTCAGATTTACTCCATAATCTGTCAGTTGAGTTTGCATCCACAACACTTGTGAACAGCAACTTGCTGCTGCTACATATTCTGATTCTGTTGTTGATGTGGCAACACATTTTTGTTTCTTGCTTGCCCAACATACCAATTTTTCTCCCAAGATTTGACAAGCACCAGATGTGCTTTTTCTGTCAATTTTGCACCCTGCATAATCTGCATCTGTGTATGCAATTAATTCAAGATTTGTATCCTTAGGATACCAGAGACCAAGTTCTGATGTGCCTTTTAGATATTTGAAAACCCTTTTTTACAGCTTTAGGTGGGATTCTTTAGGATCACATTGATATCTGGCTAGAAAGCATGTTGCAAACATAATATCTGGTCTGCTTGCAGTTAAATTTAGCAATGTTCCTATCACCCCTATAGGTTTTAATATCTACACTTATTCCATCTTTATCAGAATCTAATTTGTTCCCTGTTGCCATGGGAGTTTTTGAAACAGAGCAATTTTCAAGTGAGTATTTTTGTAGAATTGTTTTCACATATTTTGATTGACTAAAAAATATTCCATCAATTCTTTGTTTTACTTGTAAACCCAAGAAAAAGGTTAACTCACCCATCATACTCATTTCAAAGTGGCTGGTCGTTAACTTTTGAAACTTTTTATAGAATTTTTCATTTGTTGATCCAAATATAATGTCATCAACATATATCTGGACCAACAAAGTATGACCTTTGTGTGTTTTGAGGAAAAGTGTTGTGTCAATAGTACCTTTAGTAAACTCAGAATTAAGTAAGAAGTTTGATAGTGTTTCATACCAGGCTCTAGGAGCTTGTTTCAAACCATACAAGGCTTTGTTTAATCTGTAAACATGATTTTGAAATTTTGGATCAACAAAGCCTTCTCGTTGCAGAACATAAACTTCTTCCTCAATTTTACCATTCAGGAAAGCTGATTTTACATCCATTTGATAAACTTGAAATCTTTGGATGCAGCATAAGCAAGAAAAATTCTTACAGCTTCTAATCTAGCTACTGGTGCAAAAGTTTCATCATAATCAATACCTTCTTGTTGAGAATAACCTTTGACCACTAACCTTGCTTTGTTCCTGGTGATTATGCCATTTTCATCAGATTTATTCCTGAATACCCATTTTGAGCCTATGACAGATTTGCCATTTGGCTTGGGTACCAGATCCCATACCTTGTTCTTTTCAAACTGATCAAGTTCTTCTTTTATAGCTTGAATCCAGTCTGAGTCATTTAGAGCTTCTTTGACAGATTTGGGTTCTATCTTGCTTAAGAACCCAGCAAATGCACACTCATGTGTAGTTGCAGATCTTGTTCTCACACCATCTACTGGATTGCCAATGATGTCAGAATGAACTTGTCCTTTGATCCATCTTAACTTGTTGTGAAAAGTTGTTGGTTCTGATGGATTTGAAGTTTTCCCCTGAACAGTTGCCTCAGTTGTGTGTAGTGTATCAGAATTTTGATTCAAGATTTCTGATTCATTACCTCTGATTCATTACTTATTTGTTCTGCAGGGTTAGTACATGAAATATCTGTTGATTTGTATGTGAGAGATTTATCATGTTCTAAGAAATCTTATATTATCATTTTAAAGAGATGTTCATAGTTTTCTTGTTAATCAGAAAAATTTATTTCTTTCATGTATTCATCAGAAACCTCTGTTTCTGATGAGTCATCAAAAGAAACATACAGACTTTCTCTGATTGTCCTAGTGTTTAGATTAAAAATTCTATAAGCTTTTGAGGACAAAGAATAAACAAGAAAAATACCTTTTTCTGCTTTTCTGTCAAAATTTTCAAGGCTTTCAAAATCACTGAACACAAAACATCTACAACCAAATGTATGTAAAAATTTTACACTTGGAATCCTTCCATTGATAATGTTGTATGGTGTTTTGTTGTGCCTTTTGTTGATTATTGTTCTATTTTGGGTAAAATAGGCATTTGCTATTGCTTCTGCCCAAAAATGAGTGGGCATTTTAGCATAAGAAAGCATTGTTCTGGCAGCTTCCACTAAGGTTCTATTTTTTCTTTCAACTACCCCATTCTGTTGAGGTGTTCTGAGAGCAGAAAAATCATGAGAGATTCCTTTACTTACAAGGAAGCTCTCAATTTTTTAGTTTTTAAATTCTATCCCATTGTCTGATCTGATCCTTCTGACTGTTAGTTTTAAAAGAATTTCAATTTTTCTGATAAAATTTATGATAAGATCAGGAGTTTCACTTTTCTTTTTGAAAAATTCTACCCATGTGTACCTGGAAAAATCATCTACTATTACTAGTATGTATTTCTTTCCAGAAAAACTTTCTGTACTTATGGGTCCACACAAATCCATATGTAAAAGTTCCATATTTTGTGTAATAGAAGACTCAGAAATTGATTTATGTGAGCTTCTTTTGAATTTTCCCATCTCCACGTATTACCGGTGGGCCTGGTAGGGAGTATTGTAACGTAGTTGATATCATCATAGTCAATTAATCACAGTTTAATGCACAGCGGAAGTCTAAAATAATATCACAAACCGAATTGAAAGTATAATAAAATATTACACAACGGTTGTAAGTGGATCCACAGGCGGATTTAAAATAGATAGTGAATCTTTGTTCAACAGACTTTAAGTATTACGAGTTTGCAAGACCCTTTATCTAATACTCAGGAGCTTCCAGCCCATTACACATAGTATCTACACTTAATCTTTTTTAAAATACGTCAGTTTTCACTGGTAAATACAATTAACTGACTCTTTTGAAAGGTGTTTATAAAATTGGTTTGAATGCACAAGGCATAAAATCTTTTGTAACTTGGGATAATTATTTAAATATAATCTTGTATATAGTTTTACATGTTTGTCGTCCATTCAGGACCCGGCTAGAAGAGCCAGATAAGATTAATAGACACACCACTTGTTATAATACCCACAAGAAGTTTCCTCACGAGTGGGGTGCCGTTTTACATACGCAACTGTCAGGTGCATGCCTACACCCCGTCCTTAAGTCGTGGCCATTTCTAATGAATGAGCCGAGGATATCCAGGACATGCTCATTAACCCCCCAAAGGCATTGCATCAAACATAACAGATTAAAACGGGTTTTGTAAATGTATTAATCATAATCCGATTTAAATAACTACATACCCGACCAAGCGGTATTATTATAATACCGTATCCCAAGTCCGTATAACGGAAAATAAGTTAAAAGTATTTACCTGAGCAAAATATAATTTTAATATCAGCCGTATAACAATCAGCAAATGCAAATAGCTTTTACTGGGCTCCTAAATCTTGAATGATGGTTTTAATAACCTATTAGATTCCTAACGGGTCTTACTTAAGTTTAAACTTAGACCGGTTAGTTTTAATGAAAGGTTTACGATTTAAAACGCAAGATTAAGCGAAGACCAGATTAGAATGTTATATATACCCGACAAGTATGAAGACTTGTATAATATGGGTAAACTAAACACATTCTGGATTTTGAAGTGAAAATGATAAGGTTTGACCCGCTTCGGTTAATTTATGCAAACTAGTTACATAAACCGTACCGAACGCGAATATGAATAACGGGTAACCAAATAAGTCAAGTACAGGTTCCACAAGTTAATATGCTTAAAATATGTTATGATATCAGTAGGATACCTTCCATTCTGCCCAAAACGAATTTAAAACCAAACTAAGCCCCTAAAGGGTATTTTGGTCATTTTAAAGTTTATAAAAGAGGTTAAATAGTAATCTGAGGTTCTGGTGTAAAATAATCAGTAAAAATATTTATTTTAATAAGTTATATCAGTAAGATATCATACATATGTGAATTTTATCATTTATGACCACACTATGCATCGTAGGGGCATTTTGGTCATTTCACATATGCTATAAGGGTCAAATTTGAAAATCTGAGTTCAAAACTTAAACTTACTGTTAAAGTATAAAAATTTATTCATAACATCAGTAGGTAACCAACCTTTGGTGCCAAATATGATTTTAAACCATACTATGCGCCTAAATCGCATAATAGTCGGTATTTGACGATATTTGGGGCTGATTAAAAAAATCTGAGATTTTGAGCAGCCTCTATTATTTAAAATAATTTACTTAATGTATAAAATCAGTAGAAAAGGGTTTGATACGTAAAGGATGTGTAAAACTCATTTTATTAGCAAAAAGAGCATTACCGTCAATTACCGAGTCTTTGCAAGAACCCTATGTTATGATCAGTTTAAAATTTATCAAAAATTTCCAAAAATACCTAAATATTATATCTTAACAGTAGGTGGCAAGTTTGGTGTCAAAATTTGGGTTTAAATATGATTTATGCCAAAAAAGCCATTTAATTAATAAAAAGCTTTCATTTTACGATATTGCGCATAACTTCTATTTTAGACCACGAACTGATGTCAAATTTTTAGGATATGCTTATAAATCAGTAATAAAGGTTTTTGTTCTCTCACATTTTCAAAAATCTCGTTTTAATATCAAAAGGGCATAATGGTCAACTTTTAAGCATTTAACGGAAACATGCAATGAACTAGGATTTCCATGGAACCAAGTTGTATAACCTCAGAGGATTACACTAACATATAATATGGTCCTAAAGGAACCCTAAGGCATAACTAAACTAAGCTAGATCGGGTCAAAACTGAAAGTCAAAGCAAAAGTCAAATTTTGCGACTTTCGGTTGCGAACCGAGCCTAAACTCAGAATTGTCGGGTTGAACATGCCTAGACATGTTCAATTAATATTTACCAAGTTATTAAAGTGAAAAACTTATTTTATTTCTTTTACATCATTAGTTGTGAATTTTATTTAAAAACCGGCTCGTTTGACTTTTATTTTAATTGCTTTGACCCGACAATTAACTAAGCAAACATGATAATTCGGAGGTGCCCTTTTGAGGGTTTAACACCTACCTAATTATGATCATGTAGCCATGTTCATTGCGAACCATGGCTTGACCGTTTACGGTTTTGCCGAAAGTCAAAGCGTTTATCGAAAATGCTTGACTTTTCGACTTTAAAAGCCAAATAGAATAAACTAGTCACGAAAGGATACTTACAAATGGTCCTATGGACTGAAAGGAGGTTCCCAAAAGTTCAGGATCCTCTTAGACATTGAGAGATAGTAGATTGGAATGATATGTGTGAGTTGTTTGAATGAATTTCAATTCCTATTTATAGTTTTTGAGATGGAAGAGGATCATGACAAGTGTTGGAATGGATTGTGAGATGAATACAAGTGTCTTTACAGCTGTAAAACCAATATACTAGCCCCCTGGATTGATTATATGTGGGTTAACAGCTGTTAGTAATCAGCAACAGTCCATAGATTTGAGTAACATGGTTTTGGATTTGTGTGGAAAGCAAGAAACAACATACAGCTGGATTTTAAACCTGCTATTGCTGCTGTTTTATGGACTGGCAGCCCGCGAGAAAGGGAGACCCGATTGGTCGCGGCCCGCGACCTGGTTCAGACTGTAGGATCGTTTTCTGACCCGAACGAGTCGTTCAGAAGAGTTTTTTCTCAATACGAAAGGCGGAAACAGACGTATCAAATCAATTCAGCTAGATACTCACTTTAAACTGTCTTTTGATTGATTTGACAAAGAATTACAGCGAGTAGACACTTCGAAAGCAGTTCGGTACTGAAACCAGAAAATTAATTTCGTGCCAAATGACACAGCACTATCTAGTATTTATAGGCATGGTGATTTCGCATGAAATAGCACAAACGAAATCAGGTTTCACACGAAATTAGATTTCGTGCGAAATAACTTGTAATTTCGTGCAAAATTACCTCCCAACCTATTTTTGACATTTTTCTCGTACAACGTGCCCTGATCTATCTAATACAATATAAGACTCGATACAAGACGAAGTCGATAGACGGATGCACCAACAAACTCCCCCTCGGATGTTGATGAAGCCTTCAGTGTCGAGTCTTCAATCTTCAGTCTTTATCAGTCCTCTCGAACTCCTCCGAAATATCTAACAATGTAAAGCATCCTCTATCTTCTTTCTCTGCTCTCTTCCAGGATCTCAATCTGACTCCATCTTCTCTTGATCAAATCTCTTGATTTCTTAAGTTCTTCAGCATCAGCAGATTCCCTCTTAATGTCTTCAGACTCCCCCTTTCGATAAGCTGGGATCGTAGTCTGGAATTCTTGTTCTGGGATCAAGACCTGGCTCACTTGTTTCAGGATCAGAAACCTGGCTTTCAATCTTTTATCCCAAGATCTGTTTTTATCCCAAGATCTGTGACTGGCTCTTATCCTATTTCCTGCACAAATTTATATACCACTTGTAGAAATAGTTCAAAATGATTTAACATTTAAAATCTCTGAAGAACCACTTGTAGAAATACCATTGTTCTTTTTCAAATAATTTTTCAACTCAAACATCTCAAACAAATTCTCCCAAACCTTTTGTTCATCATGTTTAGCATTTGGAATTTTGAAAATCAGCTTTCCAACATCAGTTGTCGAAAATCTTTTTGTATTTTTTTTTCAAAAATTATGCTAAAACACACTAAAAATCTTTTTGGATTTTGAAATGAAATACAGTAAAGAAATATTTACAGGCAATAATATTTGTGAGTTTGTGTAAGAGGATCATATCAGTTGTTGAGACAAATCACCAACACCGTTAAGCTTTTAACATTTTAAGTTCTAAACGATTCACTTAGATTGTCAGTATACTGATCCACTTAAATTTTCACACAAAGTTCAACTGTTTCGAGATACGAGATTAATGTTTTAGAGACTTAAACTTATTCGCGTGTCCCACCTCAGAATATACTCCCGTATCCAGCTCCCAATATTCAGTCTTACAGGTGAGTATACCTAGATGATATCTGTAAGGGGTTAAATGCGAGGGCCGTGAGAGCTCAGGCTATTGCTTCCGCAAAATCAGAGAAATGACGGCTTCGACTTTTGGTGTGTTCCCTTTAGAGAATCCTTTCTTCAACAGCACATGATTAGCATTTTGCAATGTTTCATCATTTTTTATGCTGAGGGGGATGCTATAATTCAAGCAAGCGGAAAGTATTATACGGGGACTAGGCCATTGCTTCCGCAAAATCAGAAGTCCCGGGATAATACCCCAGATATCACTAAGCATAAAGACCTAGTATCTCAGAAAGAGGGACCTTTCAAAAAACGGGCTCTTAAGGCTATGCGGTATGGGGGACGTCCCCTCTTCGTCCAGGACACCCCCTCCCCCGCGTCCCCGTCTTAAGCGTCGAGAGCAAGACGTTGGAGCCGGCCCAAGTGAAGACAAAAAAGCTCTCCTTTTGAGGCAATTTTACCGTTTAAAAAAACAAAATTTCTAATTTCAAAATATTCAAACAGTCAAATTCTAAATATTTACCCAAATCTCTCCTAAAACTATATAAAACCCCCCTTTTTTACACCATTTTTCTCACTTTTCGTCTACCACAACTCATCTCTCTCTCTCTCATTTTTTTATAAAACCCCCCTTTTTAAAAATATTTACCCACCGAGGTCACGGCCCAAAAGGGGAAGGCGAAGGAGCGGGCCATCGAAGAAAAGTCACGCCTAGCGGGAGAAAAGTTACGCGTGGCGGGAGAAAAAAATCAATTGTCCAATGAAAAAATTCGACTCAAGGAATGAGAAATATTAATGATGGATTTTGATAATTATCCCGAGCCGAAACGTTCGACTTTGAAAAAACTACAAAACGACATCATCAAGAAACATCAAAGTGCTTGATTTTTTTTAAGTTTATGTTTTTTTTTAATTTATTAGGATTTTTTTAAGTTTATGTTTTTTTTAAGTATATGTAATGTTTTTTAATATTAATTAAAATCTTTTCTTAGTTTATTTGTTAAATGTTAAAAAAGTGGAAGATTAAAAAAATAAAAAAGTGGTGGGGTATGATCATCTAGTATGATCCTCCCATTTCCACTAAATTTGGGGGATGGACCATGCTTGCGAGAACTATGATATGACGCCTATGTGACGGATCATCCTCCAAGAGAGGATGGGCACCATACCACATAGCCTAAGGAGTGTTGTGAGGTATCATTGAGGATTTATCTAAAAGGGAAAATAAAAAGAGATATTGATTGATTAAATTTTTAAAAATAGTTGGTTAAAGCACCATCATGAGCCGTCTCACAGAAAAAAAATATCGCTGAAACGTCTTAAAAAAACCCTTTCAATATTAACTAGCCATTTCTTGTCACGTGTACAAATTGGCTTTAGCGGCTCTGAGCCGTTTAAGGCGTCGCCTTTCAGCTATAGTAGCTCGGCTAAGACGCTTCATCCAGCTCCTTAATGGCTTTGTTTTTAACGGCTTATAGAGCTGGTTTAAACGGATCAAACCCTTGTAGCGGCTCCGTGAGTGCCTTCAGCCAACTTTTTGTATATCTAAAAACAATATAAATTTAGCTATAAATAGCACTCTGTCACACTTTAAAATACTAGAGATGTATTTGTTTTACAACAAAATAATCTCTCCACATGCTCGTATTGTTACATCGTGGCGTTTTTTAGCTTTAAATTCCGATACTCCATTTCTTTCTAGAGGGTTCTAAATAAAGAAAAATTGTTGTATTTAGCAACATTTCTTAATCTGAGGGTCAGATTCAAGTTTTCCTCAAGGTTATTACCTCTTGGTCCTGTTTGACAAATATGTAATACTAATCTTTTAGTTAATATTTTTTTATTACGTTTATATTAGTTTAGCATCAAAAATTTTCTGTAATTGATGTTTTTCTAAACTTCAAAATTGTTGGTAGCTACCAACGAGGCTACATCGGAAGGGAGATGGAAAATAAATTATATTACAATACTAGACATATAATATATTTTCCATCCCCCTTCCGATGCAGCCTCGTCTAATGATACCTGCAATTTTGAAGTTTAGAAAAACGCCAATTAGAAAGAATTTTTTTATGCAAAAGTAATATAAACGTAATAAAAAATATAAACTTAAAGATTAGTATTACAAATTTGTCAAACAGGACCGAGAGGTAACAACCCGGAGGAAAAGTTGAATATGAGCCTCAGGTTTAAGAAATGTTGTCAAATACAACAGTTTTTCTATAATCTGAACCCTCTATAAAGAAAGGGAATATCGGAATTTAATGCTAAGAAAATGTTGATACAATTTTATGTGGATGTGGCTCGGTTCGGTTCGGCTTAAGACCGACGTCACGACATTCCTCTGTCGTGCGCCCCAGAGATCGACACATGAATCACGAAGAGCCGCGAAACGTCATCACAATGACATCACCATGACATCACCATGATGATGTCATGATGATGTCATTTGAATAACTTATCTATACATGCAAGAATTGAATGATAATCTGCAATGCAAATAACAATCTAGACATTGATGCGCTTTGGGCCATGCATATCATAATGATTCATTAACTTAATTGGGCCTGGTCTTTCATCAACAACCACAAATAACCTCTTGGCCAGAGATCCTTCTTTATTGAATATGCCATCTCACGAAGAACCCATACATGCGAAGAATGTCTTTCATTTGATGGTTCTTCGTTAGTTTGGTTATCGAACGAAAGACTTAGTCTTTCGTGGGTTTCAGTTTTTCTTGGGCCTTGTTTTAGATCCCAGTAAGTCTTTCATAGAGTTGCAGTTATGTGGGTATATAAACAGCACTTGTTACACAGTTTGAGAGAGAGAGAGCTCACCAGTTAGGTTTGAGAAAAAGTTATTGTATTATCTTCTATAAACAAACTCTTCTGGTTGAATACATTGATGCTTTAAACGTTGAATCTTCTTCTTGTATTTTGTGTTCTCTGCTTGGTTGCATACCTACTTGGATTCCACACTTGCGGGTGTGTTTCGATAACAAGGAAGTAGGTAAACTTGATCCTCCGAGTGGATCTACAAGTGGTATTAGAGCTTTGGCTCTCTTTCTTGTTAAAACCAAGCTTTATCTTGTGTTTTTTAAGAATTTCTTGAAGGTTTTTCTGAAAGTTTAAGTGTTTTTGAAAGAAAAATGGGTTCAGAGCTTTGGAAAACTTGTTTAAATACATGGAGACATGTTAGTATAGGGTTTTTCTTAAAATTCTTTGCAAAATCTTGTTTCGCAAATTTTTCCGGTGAGGTGTTTGGCCGGAAAAGTGACCGGAATTTTCTCTGTTAAAAGATAGCCTTCAAAAATCCTTTGAAAAGTTGAAATCTCGTTTGTTTGTTTTTATCTAAATCTAGTAATTCATCTACCAACTTTCCATTTGAAGAATCCAGATTCTGCCCAAAAAGGATAAAGCTCACCAACTTTTCACAAAGTCCAACACCTGCGAAATATCTAATTCAACGAAAAACCACTTTTCAATTTTTATTTTTCATGAAACATTGATATTTTTCGTCCAGATCCTATCTTTTACGAAATATATTGTTGGTGCAGTTTTGTGTCTGTAGCTTGTTCTTACTACGGTGTAATGTGTACGCTCTTTGTTTATGGTCTGTATAGTTTTGGTCGAGTCGGCCAAGTCAAGATATCCTCCTATCTTGACTTAGCGCGACGTTTCTTTTGTTAGTGATGTAAAACAGGTTGCTGTGTGCAACTGTTAGTTTGTGTTTGTTTTGATCTTGCTGTTGTGTGTTCTGCAAGTCTCTGTCTGTATATGGGTTCCCCAGGAAGAATCCTCATTCTTCGTGGGTTTACATGTTTCACGAACAGTCAATTTTGTATGATGGTTCACCACGAAGAATCATTCTTCATGGTGACGAAGGTTCGTTGGTATTGGCCACGAAGACTCCTAGTCTTCATGGGCTTGTTGATTGTTCATGGCCCAGTAACCTTCTTCGTAGGGTTAGTGGGTGTTTGGCTTAAAAATACAGTAACTTGTTTCACATTTCAGTTGAGAGAGTCCCTGTGAAGTTGTAAACATTGTGTGTATATGTGTACTGATTCTCTTCACTTAATCAAAGCCCGTGAATCTTTGGTTACTTGTGTTTGCTTTATTTTGCTTTGATTTGCATAACTACGTTGATTCTGCACTCGTTTTTGTGTTAACAAACAAGGAATTAGGTTATATTGATCCTCCAAGTGGACCTACAAGTGGTATCAGAGCTTTGGCTCTCTTCCTTGTTTAAAACCAAGCAAAACCTTGTGTTTGAGCAAGTTGTGAAGTTTCTGGAAGTTTTTTTGAGTTTGAAAACAAGAAAATTAACTTTTTCAGGAAAAGTGCTTAAAAACTTAGTTAAAACTTGTTGTTTGAAGATAATTTTTACAAAAACCTAGTTAAAACACATGGAGACATGTTAGGACTTGGTTTTTCTTAAAATTTCTTGCTAAATTTGAGTTCGTCAAACTTTCCGGTGAATCGTTTAACCGAAAAAGTCACCGGAATTTGGTTGGTAAGGATAAGATTCAAAAGATTTTCTGGAAAAAGGCAAGATTTTGAATGTTTGTTTTTAACCGAGTTAGGATATCCAGCTACTATCTTTCTTAAAACCAGAAAAAATAAGTTACTAAAACAACGGGAATCTCACCAACCACTGTGTTCACGAACAATCTGTTGGCGAAGAGTCTATTGGACGAAGAGTCAATCTTCGTGGGAGCCCATTTCATGAAGAATAGGAGTCTTCGTGGCTCCTTGTTGTTCAACGAAGAATCGATCTTCGTTGGACTTAACTAGAGGCCATTCTTCGTTAGAACATTGTTCGTGGAGTATTCTTCGTGGAGATCATTGTTCATGGACAACTTCTTGTGATTTTCTTAGAGGGTTTATAATTTTGTCAAAAGTTAAAAGTTTGAGTTTTAACTTAAATAGTGTTTTATAAAACTTCATAATGAGTTCAAACCCTTGGAATTGGAGTGAAAACTCAAGTACACCGCAAGATCCCTCACAATGGGTCAAGGAATTGATACCCAAAAAGGAAATTACCGAACATCAATGGGCATGTGTCGCGAATCAAAACAATAGCATTCAAAATCTTCTCTTAAACGAGAGTGAAACGGGAAGCAACAATCGTCCACCAAAATTGAATCACATGAACGATTATCCATCATGGAAAAATCGTTTTCATACATATGTTCAAGGGCAAAACACCGAATTATGGACTTTCTTTATCACACCATACAATGTAGCTCTCGAAGAAGCAGGTTCCAATGCGCAAGCTTTGGCGGGATTGAGCGAAAATGATAAAAAGGCTTACGATCTCGAGAAGAAAGCATTTGCTATCCTTACGCAAGCACTTCATAAGGATATCTATCATCAATTTGTGTATTCTATAAGTACAAAGAACTTGTGGGATGTCTTGGAAGCTAGAGGAGAAGGAAATGCTGCAACGAGAAAGATTCGTCATGATTTGTTGAAGAAGGAGTTCGAAGGATTTCGGTTCATGGAAAATGAAACACTGTACGACATGGCTACTCGGTTCTATCACTTGCTTAGTGAGATGCATTCATACAAGGTTTTTTGCTACACAACAAGAAATGGTCATGTGTTTTGCTGATGCTTTGCCACCCAAGTGGAGTCAGTTCATTGACTTGCTGAAGCACACTGGTGTTTTAGATACGGTTAACATCTATGAATTTGTCCAAAAGCTCGAAAGGCTAAACGACTTCAAGTTCCACAAAATCCCGAGATATACTTTGGAGGTTAGTACCAGTCAACAACAACCAAAGCTTCAAATCGCATTTGTATCAAGTACAAACCCTTATGGTCAACCAGTTCAATCATCTAGTAGTCTTACAAATCCTTATGGGAGACCGTTTGATCCAAGTGCCTATCTACCACCACCGAAACCAACACAACCCCCTGGTCCTCCCACAGATCCTTATGGAAGACCATTCGATCCGAACGCCTATCTTCCTTTTTCACCAGCTACTCCTCAAAAAACCTAACAACAACCCTCTCCATTCACTCAAACTACTCTACAACAACCTTGTCAACCACCTCCTCAACAAGCCTTTTATGGGAAAAACAACACTTAATCTTCAAACCCCAACACTGTCAGATTTGATACCTCAAACTTCACCAAAGTAAGTGTGGAAGGTGCTCGGGAACATATAGAGCTTCTAAACACAATGGTGAGTGCCTATTGTGGAATAGTCGCTGGTCAAATTGGGAACATTAACTTGACAGATGAAGACTATCAGCAAATACACAGGGAGGAAATGGAACTGATGGATATTAAGTGGGCGTTTGCAAGTGCAGTGAGAAGAGCTAAGGACTACATGAGAAGAACAGGTAGAACAAGTTTGGAGAGCAAAAGGGATACTAAGGATGGTTTTGATAAGGATACAGTTACGTGCTTAAATTGTGGTGAAAAGGGCCATTTCAAGCGGGAATGCACTCGACCGAGCAGACAAGGAAATAAAAATCCTTTCAGAAACCACTCAAGCTCATCCAATGCTAAACAAGTAAACAATGAAAGGGGCATTGTAGAAGTTAACAATCCGGGTAATTCAAACCAGTAGGGGCCTTCCAATTCAAACAGGGCCTTAGTAGTTCATGCAGATGAAGGATGTGACGGGTTAGTTCAACTAGGGAATCAGGGAACAGAAGGAAATGGAGGAACTGCCTGTTATGGTAAGATCATCAAGTATATCAATCATGTTCACAGTGAGGAGTTCTCTGAGGATGATGATAGTTCTGGTTACAGTGGTAGCTTGGATGAGGAAAGCTCCAATGCGGGTGGTTATGGTTCAGATTTGGATATAAAAGAAAATCTAGATGCTAAGGTTGACAGTTTGCTTAAGGAAGCTGAGGAACTGAAAGAAGATGAAGAGCTTAAAAGGCAGAAATCTGTGTTGGTAAAAAAAGCTGAAGTCGCATCCAAGGAAATGGAAAAGTTCTAAACTGAGGATGGATCTTTTTCTTAACAAACTGCCTTTATGGTAACTGCTGCAGCTTCGACTAGTAAGGTAAACACCGAAACTTCTAGTGTATGCAATGATTGTGTAGAATTGAAACGTAAGCTAGAAGTAGTTACTAGTCACAATCAGGGATTGGTAGTTGACCTTTCGAAATGCAAGGAGGCAAACATGGCTTTAACTCACAATGAAAAAGATTTCAAATCTGTTATTGAAACGCTTAAGAAAAGTGTATCTGAATTAACAAAAATAGTTTTAAACAAGCAATCAAGTATTATTAACTATATTAATATCATTGAAGAATTAAAGAAAGAGTTAGCCATTGCCAAATGCGAGCATGATGCGATCAAGCTCAAGTTGGACAGTTATTCTAACTCCTGATATATACTTGATTATATCATCAAGGTTCAGAAGCTGAAAGGGGATGCTAAGTGTATAGGGTATAAGTCGTGTCCACCCCCGTTGAGACACAATTATACCAAGATGCCTGGTGAGGAGGAAATGCCACGGTTTGAACCATCTTTACCTCTTAATCCCGAAGAGTTTGCAGCGGGTTTAGGGTTCAAACTGGATGATTCATCAAAGGAATCGGAAAAGACAGAAAATGTGCCTTGTGCTGTGGAACAAAGTCCTCCAATAATTGAGGATTATGCTTCGTCAAATGATGAATCAGATGAATCAGATGCGAGTTCTCAGGATAAATCTCTTGATCAGAAGAAAGGAGTTGAAATTCCAGTTGAGAATCACATTTTGTTTGATCTTCTTACTCCTGTTGCACCCGTTGTGCAATCAATTGCAAAACAAGAGATTGATTCGATCAAATCTTTGGATGAATCTGTGTCTACGCTTACGGGAGATAATATGTTGTATACTTTGGTTGGTGATAATAAAATTTACTCAAACAAGGATTTCCCAATTAAAAGTGTTAATCCATCAATGATTGAAAGAGTTTTGGAAGATTCTACCAGTAAGTTTTTGGGTAAGGCGATCCGGAGAGTTACAGTAACTCAGTGTGATCCTATCCCAAAATCTGAAGTTAGAAAACAATACAGGAATCAAAAATTACCAACTGAGAAATAACCAATCGCCTCTAAAGGTAAACATCAGGAAAAATAAGCTCAACAACCTAAGTTCGAACCAAAAGGAGCTCGAAACAAGAAAAAGGGAAGGGATGTTAAATTTGTGGCTTCAAGCGGTACTGACAAAGTTGAGACTTTTTAAAACAAATCTAATACTACCTTTGTTTAACAAGTCAAAATTTTGAAACGTAACAGTGATAATAATTACACTCAACATACAAATGGGTGTGATAATGAAGGTAGTACCTCAAGACATGCAAGTTCAACATCGGGACATCGATCAGAATCTCCTAAATTTGTTGAAAGGAGATCATGTTTTAAGTGTGGGTAATTTGGTTATATAATCAAAAATTGTACAAACCCACCAAAACCAAAGTTTGTTGAAAAAGCCCCTCCTGAAAAGGATTACCAACGTCGTCTTGTGTCACCTAAACAAGACAAACGAACTGGTAAGAACAAGAAGCAATACAACGACGTAAAAATGTTAAGGTAATCGAGAAAGCATTAAAACCGAATGTTGTTGAAAAGGGACAAAGTTCATCAAACTCGTCAAAACTAGAAGTGTCTAAATCTGGAAATAATAATCAGTTTGGTAAACGAAAACAATCTTGGAAACCTAAAACCGGTACAGTTTCAGGGGGAGGTACACCATTTCCAAATCATCAAGAAATTGAAATAACATTTCTTGATGATACGGGTCGACCCAAGACCACTAAGGCTTGGGTTCCCATCTCAAAATGATTGTGTAGTGTGTTGTGCTGGGTGTTCCAGGAGGAACTGTGAATAGTCTTTGGATTGTTGATCGTGGAGCATCCTGGCATATGACCGGCGACTTAAGGGTCCTGTATGATGTTAAAAGCATTAGGGGAGGTTATGTTGCCTTTGCTGGCGATAAAGGAGGATACATCACTAGAGAAGGAATGATTTCCAATGGTGTTGTTAGTTTCGATAAGATCAATTATGTGCGTTAAATTGATCACAATCTTCTTAGTGTTTCACAAAACTGTGACAAGAAGTTCACGGTACATTTTGATGATACCGATTGTTATGTGCTGAAACCCGGTTTCAAGATTCCCAAAGAATGGATTCTGTTGACGGCTCCAAGGATTAATGACATGTATATTTTTGATATGAGCCAAGCTATTACCTTGTCTGCACAAGTTACATGTTTCGTCTCAAAGGCCACTGAAAAGGAGTCTATATCTTGGCACAGACGTATGAGTGACATTCACTTGAGGAAAATGAACCATCTGGTGAGAAATAATCTTGCGAATGGTGTTCCAGTCAAGAGTTTTCATTTACAAGACGTCTGTGTATCGTGCCGAAAAGGAAAGCAAGTGAAGAAATCCCATACAATCAAGAAAGTCAACACCTTCAACCTGCCTCTTGAACGTCTTCATATGGGCCTCTTTGGACCTATGAGGCACAAGACTACGTTTGGAGATGCTTATTGTTTGGTAGTTACTAATGACTATTCAAGATTCTCATGGGTATCGATGATGGCACACAAGAGTGAGACTCCGGGAATCCTTAAAAATCTACTCACTTTACTTGAAAATTTGTATACTTTGAGGGTAAAGTGAATCAGAAGTGACAACAGCATGGAATTCAAGAATCAGGTTATGGACGCGTTTTGTGCTTCTAAGGGAATTCTGCATCAGTACAGTTCTCGTTATACTCCTTAACAAAATGGTGTCGCTTAGAGGAAGAGTAAAACTCTTATCGAGACAGCAAGAACTATGTTAGTAGAGTCAGAGCTTCCTGTTCAGTTTTGGGGGTAGGCTGTGGCTACTGCTTGTTATACTTTGAACATGGTTCTTACTGTTAAAAGGCATGGGAAAAACTGTTTCAAATTGTTGCATAAAACGAAACCGGATGTGTCTTATTTAGAACCGTTTGGCGCTCCATGCACTATGATTGATTCACATGGCATGTTTGGTCCAAAGGCTATCGAAGGCTTCTTTCTTGGGTATGCTACTCCAAATTTCTTGGTGTGGAATCTGTCAACTTAAAAGATTGAGGAATGGGGTGAAGTCAGGGTTTAAAGGTACACTGAATGTGTGAGAGCTCCGAGTGATCCTTGGATGTTTGATTATGATGGACTATTTGACTCCTTTAATCTGCCAACTTTTGATGATGCGTCTGCAACAGCACAAATGTTACTTGAAGGTGATGCAACAGTTGATTTATCATTTGTACGACCAATTATTGTTAACCGACAAGAGTCTGGTTCGGTTAATAATGTTGTTCAAAATGAGGAATTCGAAGATGCACCTGATTATAATGTTTCGTCAGAAGATGAGGAATTTCATGATGCTAATGAAGCAACTTCAGCTCCTATCCAAGCTCATGTTCAAGGTGTTTCTGAAGCAACTTCTCAGGTGCAAGTTCAAGACAATGCTGAAGGGAATGCATCCACGTCTAACGCGTCTTCAGGCATCGATTTAGTTGTTGATTTGAATATCAATAATTTGGGTATTAATGCTCTTATTCCCGATATTCCTGAAACTCGAATTCATGATACTCATCCTCGGCAAAATATTATAAGAGATGTCCAACGTGTTGTGCAGACACGTAATCAGCTTCGAAACAAGCAGAATACTGGGTTGTATTCGGCAATTATAGATTCCGGGGAACAGAATGATTGGTCTTTTGCCTGCTATGTTTGTCAAGTTGAGCCAAAATCATGTAAAGAGGCGATGAGAGACGATTCATGGGTGGAAGCAATGTAGGAAGAACTTCAGCAGTTTCAGAAATTGGGCGTGTGGAAATTGGTTGACAGGCCCCCGAACTATAAGAAGATTGGTACTCGATGGGTTTACAAGTGCAAAAATGATGAATGAGGTGTCTTTGTGAGAAATAAAGCGAGATTGGTTGTCCAGGGCTTTAATCAGGTAGAATGAAGTTTATGCACCAGCGGCACGTCTTGAGGTTATAAAGGATTTTCTTGGCTTATGCGTCCTACAAGAAGTTCACTGTTTATCAGATGGATGTGAAAAGTGCATTTCTTCATGGTGTGGTCGAGGAAGAAGTATATGTTGAGTGATCGCCTAGTTTTGAAGATCCGATTCATCCTGGCAGAGTTTGGCTTCTAAACAAGGCACTTTATGGTCTTCATCAAGCTCCGAGGGCTTGGTATGAAACGTTGTCTACCTATCTGTTGCAGAATGGTTTTCAGCGGGGGTTGATCGACTGTACTATCTTCATCAAGGAAAGAAGCGAGGATTTATTGCTGGTTCAAGTATATGTGGATGTCATCATTTTCGGATCTACAAATGATGAAATGTGCAAGGAATTCGAGCGGGTGATGCAAGAGAAGTTCGAGATGAGTGCTATGGGAGAAATGAATTTTTTTTGGGTTTGCAGGTTCATCAGTCTGAGAAAGGGATCTTCATTCATCAGACAAAGTACGTTGGGGATATCTTAAAGCGATTTCAGATGGAAGACTCGAAGCCTGCGGGAACTCCTCTGGCTCAGAATCATGGAATTACTCCTGACGAAACCGGTGAACATGTGGAACCTTCTCTCTACTGTGCTATGATCGGATCTCTCATGTACCTTACCGCTTCAAGGCCCGATATTATGTATCCAACATGTCTTCTTGCTCTTTACCAGTCCAATCCGAAGGTTTCTCATATAATGGTTGTTAAGAGGATTTTTCGTTATCTGAAGGGTTGTCCAGATACCGGTCTGTGGTATCCTAAGGATGATAATTCGATTTGATTGCATTCAGTGATTCTGATCATGGCGGCTGCAAGATTGATGCAAAGTCAACATCAGCAGGATGTCAGTTCTTGGGGAATCACCTAGTCACGTGGCAATGTAAAAAGCAGACCTATGTGGCCACTTCAACATGTGAGGCTGAGTACATTTCGGCTTCTAGTTGCTGATCCTAGGTTTTATGGATCTAACAGCAAATGCGCGACTATGGTTTTGAATTCCTAACTACTCCTATTTATGTTGATAATGAAGCTGCTTTAGAGATCACTCGTAATCCTGTACAGCACCCAAAGACCAAACACATCGAGATTAAGTATCATTTCATACGAGATTGTTATGAAAAGAAACTTATCGATGTTGTGAAAATCCACACGGATCACCAACATGTCGACCTGTTTACAAAAGCTTTTGATAAATCACGTTTTGATTATCTTCTTTTGGTCAATGGCATCAAGGTGAAACCCGAGTAGATCATCTTCGGCAAATCATTTTTGTAAATATATTCTTTAAATCTAAAAATACAAATAGATTTTCATTTTATTTACTTTTTGCATTTTAGGGGGAGAAAATTTAAGAAAATACAAAAAATCAGAAAACTTCAAAAATCCAAAAATATGTCTTTTATTTATTTACTGCTTTCTGTCTTTACTTTTGAAAATTGAAAAACCCAAAAACATTGAAAAATCTCAAATACACAAAAACATTAAAAAATCCAAAAATCAAAAATGAGTTTCTTGGAAAGATAAGAGAAGATGATACACCAGTGGTCGGTCAAATACGGTTAAAAATGCAAAATGAAAAATGGTAAGCAGCTCTACTAATGATGTATTGGTAGGCTCACAATCAGATTAAAACGTGCAGGTTGATATAAACATAACGAACTGCAAGCCAGGTGGGAACCATTCATTGGCGTAAGGTCTTGGTACCAAAATTTCGTTTGATAGTATGTCGAGGTTCTGAGATATGCAGTCTTTATGCTGATTTATCATCTAGGTATCATGGTTGAATCTTTTACCGAAAAATAACGGGGACGCAGGTCAAGAGCTTCCATGATACCTTACATACGTGTACATATACGACCTCAATAAGTGATAAACAATCACATGTCCAAAATGAATAAGTGATAAAATATCACATTTATCCGGGAGTCAAGTGTGTCTCTTTGTCTGTACGATGGTACTAACCTGTTCACAGACTTGCTCCTGTGCCCTCATGCATCTGAAAATCAAGTTCCTCATTAATAAGTGATTTAATTACAAAGGGCTTGTTTTCAATCAAGAATAAGTGAGTATCTCACAAACTATACATTGAAAACAGATGATAAATAGTATACTCACCGGTAAGATGAACTCCCGTGCATGTCTTGATACAGGAATGTGTAGTGAGTGGATGAATACCGACAAGTATTATAAATCATACATTAACGCGTATCTCCTAATCGTGATTACATCTGATAAGTTGAGTTTATGCGGACAACAATACCGATAATTGTGGTAGGATGCTTATCGTAATTTTTACAAGAAACAAA
Source organism: Helianthus tuberosus (assembly GCA_030545235.1). Classification (NCBI taxonomy): domain Eukaryota; kingdom Viridiplantae; phylum Streptophyta; class Magnoliopsida; order Asterales; family Asteraceae; genus Helianthus; species Helianthus tuberosus. Next base: position 24,274,172 of record CM060400.1, read on the forward strand.
ATCTGTGTTTGACAAGACCGTAAGTTGGTATGATTCTCTTACCTTGAAACTCGAAAATATGGTAACTTAGTGTGCAGTAGTTAATGTTGTAAACGTTTGTTTCAAGTTTTACGTTTTTGCATTTAGATTCTTAGGATTTTAATTTTTGTTTACTTTAAAATTTATTTTTCTTGATTAGCCGAAGTTGTCGCTCGAATGTTTTCTACCGAGAAAAAGCCCAAAACCGACTTGTCTTTAATATCACAACTTCACAAAATCCTTTTTGCAAACCTGGTAAACTTGAAAATAAAATTTGTTTAAATCTGTTCATGGTACTTCCAAGTTGGTGTTTGCTGTGTTGGAAAGGTTCACAAGAACCAAAAGGTTCACGAAGAATCCAACAGTCAACGAAGAATGCCATTTTAGTCATCGATGAATGCTTTTTAGTCAACGAAGAATCATTCTTCGTGACTTATTGTTTGCTGGATTGGTCTTCGACGAACACTCCCATTTTTCGTTGGGTGTTAATTTGGGCTTAACTATTTGAGCCCATCCTTCATTCTTGGTTGGAGCAATTAATGGTTCGTCTAACCTTGATTGTTCGTAGGGTCAGGTGGTATAAAAGGGGGTGGGGTATCAGCTTTTAACTTTATCTCAATTTAAACTACCCTTTTCACTTTCTCTCACCAAACAAGAAATCAACCGTTCATCTTCTTCAAAATCTCCAAAATCAACCATTGTATTTGACCCATGTTTACAAATCATTAAGGTATATTGTTGTATATACCATTGTGCTATCGATTAACAACTAAATCGAAATCAGCCAAAGATCAAAACCCTAACTTTATAGATCTTATGTGTATTGATGATATACTTTTTACATAAAATTTGAAATATCAAATCTTTCTTGTTACATCTTTGTTGTTGTCTTTGTCTTGTTTATGTGACTTGAGAGATGTGTAAAAGATATGAAGTTATTTTAAATGTTATGTTACGATTCGAAAGATCAGGGGTTTGATTTTAGATGATGGCTGTTACATTCATCAATGTGTTGGTTTTTTAAATGATAAGATTTGGTTGTTGATGGTTGTTACAATGATTCTGTAAACCTGGTTTGTCTTGGATTTGGTTTGTCTGTTGTATTTAAATGGGTTTCTGTCCGTTTATTTTAAAGACTTAGGTCAATACATGAAGTAAATGATTGATCTGGGTATGTTGTGGGACTTTTCTTTGTGTCGGTTTGAGGTGTAAATGATTTCTGTCACTTGAAGTTAATGAACTGTAAATTGTGAAATGGAATTGGGAACAAAGACTCATCAACGAGGAATAAGTACAGACAAAGAATATATGTGACGAAGACTTGGGATGACGAAGAATCATTGTAAACAAAGGAACCATTCTTCGTTCACCAGGATTCTTCATAGTAACAAGAAAGGTAGACGAAGAATTACTATCAACGAAGAATTCATTCTTCATTGACCTTGATTGTTCGTAGACCTTGATTGTTCGTAGTCCTTGATTCTTCGTCCATAGTTTGATTCTTCGTCCAGTTCTTTCATCAGTGTAAATAGATTCTTCGTGGGAGTTATACTTAGCAAATTTTGGTTTCTCACCAAGTGTTCAGCCCACTGTTCCAAATTCAAATGTTCATAATGTTTGTGAAGTATCACTATTTACTCTCTTACTGTGAATATTTTCTAGTGTATAGAATGGCACCTAAAACTCAGAAAAGGAAATCTGCAACGAAAAGAACTGATAAGTCAGAGGTGGAAATTATGTCGGAACCTCGTTACAACATGGTTGCCTATCTAGATCCCAAAGACAAGCTGATTGAATACAAAGGGATTACGAAGTGGTTACGAGAATCAAGGATCAACCATGCCATTACACAACAGACTACCGTGTATAAATCATTAATAAAAGCTTTCTGGGAGTCGGCGGAAGTAGTTGAATTGGATGGAACGGAGGTGATAAGACGACGTGTTAACGATCAAGACGTTTTTGTTTCTATCGAGATCCTTAATACAGTGTTACAACTTGGTGATGATCCTGAAGCTTCGTATTCGGTGCCACTAAAGTGTCAAAAAGATTGTCTACTACGTATGAAATGTGTTGGAGATATTCTGGGAAATCAGTTGAACAAGACATCGTTACCGCTCCGTTACAAGTTCTTTCTACATGTCCTGATTCAGTGTTTAAGTAATCATAGAAGTGAATATGATATGGCGAACAATGACCTTGTCGGTTTAATGCTGGCTTTAGTATTGAACAAACCGTTCAATATCTCAAAGTACATATTCGCCAACATGAAAGAGAATTTGAGAAGAACTGGAAATGTTACGGGTGCTAGCAAGTTTTGGATGTACCCACGTTTCCTTCAGATGATTATGAATGTTTAACATCCAAATCTCCCTAAAGAAGACAATGATATTTTGAAGATTGATGTTATTTAAAGGATATGGTGCTAAGAGCTACACGGAAAGTGATCCTCCACGGAAGCTATTCAGGTTCTTAGATAACAACACGTATGTAGTGCCGGAAAACGACAAGTGACGACATGATAACAGTGGTTCTGACAATGAAGAGCCCAGTCTGAACAAGATGATCGAAGAAAAATTCAGTAAGAAGAGTGGAAGTGATGATGATAACAGTGAAGACGAAGGTAGTGACGGTGGTGAAGGTGGTGATGGTGGAAATGTAGGTGCTCGTGCGGTGAGTGCTCGTGGTGGAAATGATGCTGACTCTGGTTCAGACGACAATCCGCCTGAACCAGGTTATGAGCACTATATAGACGAGCGTGGGATTCGTCAATTGCATAGGATTTATACTGATCTGGATCAGGATGAAGGCTAGTTGTTGGTGCATTACGTCTGTTGATTACGTCTTGTATCGAGTCTAGAAGTGAGATAGTTTAGTCATAACACAAAACCCTAGAAAGTGTGTTATTCAGGGTTTCGCTTATATGGTTTAAATAGGTTTCGCTTATGTGTCAGTCTTATGTAAGGTTTCGCTCATGTGTCAAGGGGTATCGCTTATGTGTCAAGTGGACACATAAGCGAAATCAGTCATCTATATATATGTACATCAGAGTGAAATCAGATAGAAGTTAGTGTGTTTTCTTCCGGTGAGCCACGAAGTGCTGCCGAAGTGCTGTCAGAGTCTGTAATAGTAACAGTGATCAATACAACAGCAGTTTATAGTGTATGTGACTGAAATTGCACCAAATCTTTAGTTTCCGCCTCTAGATTTGGATACGAAGTCTTCTGAACGTCTCAAACAGGACAGAACACGATCCTACAAGTGGTATCAGAGCTCAGGTGGAAGAGTTCTTGCCATTTCAGCCGCATTTCATCTCATTTTCTACACTTTCTTACATTTTTCAAAAATTTTCACGGTAAAATTGGCTCAAAATCACACATTGCACTCGGAATCATACATTAACAAACCCTTGAAAGTTTCAGAATTAAAATCAACCTAGAAATCAAGTTTTTAGGGGTATCGCTTTTATGACAATGACCAAAGATGACATCAGCATGTGATTTCGCTCCAATGACACATATATGATTTCGCTTATATGGACAATTATGAGTTGATTTCGCTTTAGTGGCAACTTGTGATTTCGCTCTAAGGGATCGAATAGATTTCGCTCCAGTGTCATTTAGGGTATCGCTCCAGTGAACAATTTAAGGTTTCGCTCCAACGTACAAAGTGGTCTCGCTTTTGTGGTTATATTAGATTTCGCTTTAAAGGTCTGCTGGGAAAATTTTTGAAATTTGAAACATGGACGAGGATTTCTTCAATGCATTTGCTACTCCAACTAGTTCGATGAGTATTGCTCAAAACACAATGTTGGAAAATGAAACTGGAACAATGCAGAAACCGCCCAAACTTATGAACATCGAGGAATATAAAGGTTGGGAAGGTCGTTTCGAGAATTGGGTGCAAGCTAACTATCTTGATGCGTGGGAATGTGTTGAAACAAAGTACATCCGGCCATTGAATGATGATGAAGAACCCGTTCCGATTAAAGATCTTAGTGCCGATGCTAGGAAGAAATACAAAGATGAAAAAATGATGTTGAATCTTCTTCAACAAGCAGTGAAAGAGGATATTATGGTATTGTTGCAACACAACGGAACATCTTATTCGATTTGGAAAGCATTGAGGTCAAAGTTTCGTGGAAGTGAAGAAATGATCAAAAGCAAGAAATCACTTCTGAAAAAGGAATTTGATGTGTTTCGTGGCTTAAAGAATGAAAGTACGAGAGAGATTATAGAAAGATACTGCAATTTACTTGCGAACATGAAGAGGTTAAGTATTGAGAAAGATAACGAGGAATTGATTGAGAAACTTGCTGATGCTTTGCCACATGAAAGCTGGGGTACATATTTGATGATGCTCAGGAACAAAAAGGGGTTCAATCATTTAACACTCAGCAAGTTCATAGAAAAGTTGGAAGCACAAGAAATGGAACAAAGAAAAATCATTCGGATGAAAGATTTTGATGGTGAACAGGATATTGGTTTGTACTACAAAGCAGGAGTAAATGAGAAGTCTTCAAATGCATCTCCAAAAATAGAAACTGCATACAATGTCAAGAATTCATCTGGAAGTTCATCATTAGGATCAAACAGCAAATCAAGTTTCACACCATTTTCATCTTTTGATCCAAACATTTCAGCAACAAAAAGTGGGAGAAAACTTCAGTGCAATATTGTTTTAAATCTTGATAATGATCAAGATTATTCTGATAAAGTTGCCAAAAACCAAATGTCTTTATTAGGAATGGTTTTGGAATCTTATACTTGTTTTGTTGCAGGTCGAATCGGAAATCCAATGCTGACTAAGGAAGATTACGACCAGATCGATGCTGAAGAGATGGAATTGATGGATATAAAATGGTGTTTAGCTAGTGTGTTGAGAAGAGCTGAGAAATTCAAGCAAATTACAGGGAGAGATGATCTTCGTGAAGCTGGAAATTCTACTTTGGGTTTTGATAAATCCAAAGTTACTTGTTTTCGCTGCAGGGAGAAAGGACACTTCAAGAGAGAGTGTAAAAATCGTGAAGCAAGTGGAGCTCAAAATCCATTCAACAACAACAATGATTATTATCGCAAGGCAATTTATCATCAAATATCTCAACAACCATCACAACAAAATCAACATCAAGCTCAAACTGCACATGGAAGACATATTTGTGAAGATTCTGGAAAGAGAACTTGTACAGTTAATCAAAATTCTGCAAAGAAAACTGATGGTAGTGCATTGATAATTAATCAGGATGATGAAAAGTTACCAGAAGGTTTTAGTTGGGAGAAGTTTACTTGGGATGATTATATTCTAGATCAAGCTACAGCTTATTCAGCTTTTGTTGCCAAAGCTGAAGAGGATAGTGATGATGATCGAGAATACTGGGCAAGAAAATTCAAAGCTGATATGAAATTACTTGCTGAGAGTGATAGTGAAGATGAGAAGGTTAAAAAGAAGAAGAAAAAGGTGAAAACCCCAGTGAGTAGTGATGATGAAGAATTTTTGGTGACTAAACGGAAAGTGAAAGTTGAAGTTGAAAAGTTCAAAGTTCAAGATGAAGTTGATGCAAAGAAAATTCCAGAAAAGTGTGAAAACTGTGAAGCTATTAAAAAACAGAACAGTACATTGATCTACAACTTGAACAGCTTAAAAGAATCGTATGATGTGTTGAACAAAGCAATGAACCAGTACAATCATACAAGTGAAGAACAAGCAACAGCAATGAAAACACTTCAGGGTGCTTATATGACAAAGCAGAAAGTGGTGAACAATTACATTGAGAAATGTGCTGTACTTGAACAAAAGTTGGAATTACAGAGAATTGAAACAGAGAGAGTAAATCGTTTATTGAAAAGTTATTCATGTTCTTCTTATGTCATTGACAGGATTTATCCAACTGCTGAAAGCTTGAAGGCATTTGAAGAAGATGAAGTAACTGAAGAAAAGAAGGATGATGGAAAAGTGACTGAAGTAAAGATTCCAGAAAAGAACAACAAAAAGAAAAAGAATGAAAAGAAGGATTCTGGTAAGAAACAAGAAGTCAGTTATAACAAATGTCCACCCCCGCTAGAAAATGGATATTTGCCCAGGAATCCAAATCAGGAAAGAGTCGAAAAAGCAACAAATTTACAATGGGAGTCGGAGTCGTCAGTCAATTTGCCAGAAAATATTGATGTCGTGTTTACATCATCTGACACTGATCATGAGTCCGAGTTAATTAAGAAAGTCGTCGATCAGGTGTTGGATAAAGATGAAACTGAGGAGTCAAAGTCAGAGTCAGAGTCAAAGTCTGGTTCTGAAAGTTCGAGTTCGACGGTCAATAGTCAAAATTCTTCAGTTAAAAGGATTTACAACAAAGAATTCTTATTATCAAAATCTAATTTGAGTGACGAAATATTCAAAGTTGCATATACATTGAATGATTCTGACAAATTCTATTCTGATGAGGAATTTCCACTAAGAGGTGTAAAAACTGAGATGATCAAAAAGATTTTCAAACTAACAGAAATCAATATTTCTGAATTAAAAGATGTAAACCTTATTGATAAACCTAAAAAATACACATCAAGAGTACAACAAAGATTAAACAAGAAAAAAAGGTTACAGTTCTGGTTTTCACAAGAAACCAAACCCTAACCGTAATTTCAAAAAGAAAGGTCTTGGTTTTACTCCAACAGAAAAACAGAAAAATGAAACATATGTTCGTGATTTTAAAGCAAAGATGACATTTGTTTCAGGTACATCAAGAGATGAGGAAGAAAAGAAAAAGTTTTGGAGGCAGTCAAATAGTGAGTTTCTTGCAATGAAGCAAGAAGAGATGAAGTTTGCTGGACAAAGGAAAGATACGAGAATCTGTTTCCAATGCAACACTGTTGGACATATTGCCAGAGATTGTTTTAAAGCAATATCATTAAAACAGGGAGTTTCTCATAAACAGAAAGAAAAAGAAGTTTTGTTTGAACCACCAATTGACAGAACTAAATTGTTCAAAAATTCGACTTTTGAAATTGGTGAAAGTTCAAACAGGTTTTACAAGAAAAGAGGAAATCTTGACAACCAGAAATGGGTTGTTAAGAAGTCTGTTGATAGTTCTGGCGATGATTCTGATAGGTCAAAATCAGAGGAGCTATCTTCTGGCGATGAATCTGATTCCACAAAATCAGAGGAGCCACAGGTTGAGGTAAAAGGAGAAAACTTAGTATCGATTGTTGATGATGTGAATTTTCCATCACTTCGGGCTGAAAATTATAAAAAGAAAATTGGTAAAGTTGAGATATCAAATCAATTTTATGATGACAAAAAGGATTTTGATGTTGAGAAAGTCTTTAACTCTAAAGTTCATCATATTTTTGGTAAAATGATTGACAGGAAGGTCAAAGGAACGAAGGAGTTTTATGAGAAGAAGACACAGAAGGAGAAAACTGAACCATCCCTAGTTCGTGACTGGGATGGGTCATATTATGAACAGTGAGTCTGTGGACTTGCCGGAGATCCCAAGTTGGTAATCGTGGATCAGGAATCGGCATCATTCTGTGTATTTGTTTGTGTTTTTTTTTTTTCATATAAGTGGTAAATCAGGGACATTAATTTGTACTTGATTTTCTACAAATGGTTGAAGACAAAGTGATGAACCACATCCCCAAATTTACAAGTGATAAAGTCAAACTTATTTTCCGGAAAAACCATTTGATTAAAACAAACTTAAGTGTTTTGAAATCTAAATGGGAAAATAGTTTGAGGGGGAATTCTGATTGTTTATGCCAAGTGAATGGCGAATTGAGGTGATTCGATATTAGTTGTCATTTTATTGTACAGTTTATTTTCAAATTTCCTAAAATGTGTTTGCATTTTAGGGGGAGTAAGATTTTTTAGAAAATCCAAAAACATTTGAAAATTTGAAAAAGACAAAAACATGATAAAAATGAAAATGAGTGTTGTTGCATAAAAGAGGAAATGATAGTACATCAGTGGACTGTCACAACATGCTAAAGATTTGGTAAGATAAAAAGGTGATAAACGGTCTCACTGATGATGTGCCAGTAGATTTTTACACATTTAGTAGATTGTGACGAGATATAAACCTAAATTTCAAACTTGCTTGTTCTGTGGGTTAACACAAACTTGGATATATAGGTAACCCCTGAAATCTTGTTTGAAAGGTCCCTTATTCTGAGATACTAGGTCTTTATACTCAGTGATATCTGCGGTATTATCCCGGGACTTCTGATTTTGCGGAAGCAATGGCCTAGTCCCCGGAGAATACTTTCTGCTTGCTTGAAATATAGCACTACCCTCAGCTAAAAAATGATGAAACATTGAAAAATGCTAATCATGGCTGTTGTAATTCAAAAGATCCTCTAAAGGGGACACACCTAAAAGTCAACTAGGCTCTCTGCTGAACGGAAGTTCTGACCTGAGCTATCACGGTTGCATAATTTATTCCCCTAACAGATATCATCTGTGGTATACTCACCTGTAAGACTGAATATTGGGATCTGGATACGGGAGTATATTCAAGTAGTGGGACACACGGATAAGTTCAAGTGCTTAAAACATTAATATCGTATCTCGGATCAGTTGAACTTTGTGTGAAAATTTAAGTGGACAAACATACTGACAATCTAAGTGAATCGTTTAGAACTTAAAATGAAATGAAGCTTAACGGTGTTGGTGATATGTCTCAAAAACTGATATGATCCTCTTGCACAAACTCACAAAAATATTGTTTGCAAATATTTCTTTACTGCATGTCATTTCTGTTATGTAAAAATCCAAAAAGATTTTCGGTGTGTTTTAGCATAAATTTTGAAAAATCCAAAAAGATTTTAGACAACTGATATTGAAAAGCTGATTTTCAAAATTCCAAGTGCTAAACATGATGAACAAATGGTTTGGGAGAGTGTGTTGTTTTGAAAATGAATATGATATTTCTGCAAGTGGTTTATCAGAGACTATAAATGTTAGATCATTTTTGTGATATTTTTGAGTGATGTCTAATTATGTTCAAGTTATCATCAGAAAATTTATTTTTGGGTAGAGCATGTGCAGGTTAGCCAGGTTCCGAAACCTGAGTTTGTTGGAATGCCAGGTTACGATCTAAGAACCTGTGGAAAGTGAATTTCAGGCTATGATCCTAGCTGATTGAGAGGGGGAGTCTGAAGATTATTAAAGGAGAGTTTGCTGGTGATAAAAAGAGAAGAGAAGAGAAGATAGAGATAATGGATTCTTACAGTGTGAAATATTTCAAAATGAAGATTGAAGACTGATAAAGATAGTAGATCAGAGACTCGACACTGCAACTCCATCAACATTCGAGGGGGAGTTTGTTGGTGCATTACGTCTGTTGATTACGTCTTGTATCGAGTCTAGAAGTGAGATAGTTTAGTCATAACACAAAACCCTAGAAAGTGTGTTATTCAGGGTTTCGCTTATATGGTTTAAATAGGTTTCGCTTATGTGTCAGTCTTATGTAAGGTTTCGCTCATGTGTCAAGGGGTATCGCTTATGTGTCAAGTGGACACATAAGCGAAATCAGTCATCTATATATATGTACATCAGAGCGAAATCAGATAGAAGTTAGTGTGTTTTCTTCCGGTGAGCCACGAAGTGCTGCCGAAGTGCTGTCAGAGTCTGTAATAGTAACAGTGATCAATACAACAGCAGTTTATAGTGTATGTGACTGAAATTGCACCAAATCTTTAGTTTCCGCCTCTAGATTTGGATACGAAGTCTTCTGAACGTCTCAAACAGGACAGAACACGATCCTACACTAGTGCCTTCTGACACAGAAGCAACGGATCTTCGGAAGAAGAAACAGTCCGTTATTCGAAGAAAGAAGAAGACGAAGAAAACTGTTTGTACGTCTTCATCAGCGGATGCCTCTGTACAACAAGAAACAACTGCTGAACATGTTCAGGAAGTGGAGGTCAATCCTCAGTTTGCTTTCTCTGCTGAGGAAGTTGCAGTTATGACGGCCTCACTTTCTAAAGCACCTCAACCGCCTCCAACAACCACATCTGCCACTGAAGCACCAGTTGTACCTCCACCAGTTGAACCACAACAAGCTGGAACTTCATCTAGTCTGAGACAACAATCTGAAGCTCATTAGCGAAGCTCAGCATGTCGTGGCAGAGTATTCTCAGAAACGGGTCCAGATGAAAAGGTAGAATTTCTATTCTCGCAATTACAAGCTACCGCAGGTCAAACCAATCGGCACTCGGAGTTTATGTCCACAAATAGAAATACCATTCTGAAACAACAGTTGGAGATCAACACATTGAAAAAAACTGTTGGGAAAAAACAAGCTGAAATAGTACAACTCCTAGCCGAGAATGCTCAGTTGAGGGCTGCTGACAATACTCGTGGAATTGAGATGAACCGACTGAAAGAACGAAGCTCTGTATGACACATGTGTCTTTGCGACCATCAAACAAATACCAAACCAATGAAATATTGTATTTCATACTTGGGATTTGTATAAATATGTGTATCGTTTGCACATATCAATTTTTATTCAATTTCAAACTCTACATCGCTTTCTGGAGAGTTATACGCCAACTGGTGTGTAAACGTAATCAGTTTAATGCGACAAACACTCCGTAACATCAACATATGCTTAACATACCTTAAATAACCTCTACATAACATAGAAATAAGTTTTGAAGGCTTTGGTATGGCAAAATCAAGTTTAATCGCTTACAGGGACTAAATTTGACAAACTGCGAACGTATGGCGATTCGTACTGGAACAGACATTCCGGAACATTACCATAAGTTAAACATACCATAAATATCCTTCACATAGCTTAGAAATAGGCTTTGAGGGGTTCGGTGTGCTAAAATAAACTTTTGGGTCATTCAGGGACTAAAAGCGTCAAAAAGTGCATAAGTTTGCATTTTTGCGCATATCTTACGTTCTGAATACATCCAGACATCCAAAAATTTATCTAAGCATTAAAATATTTTATTTTAATGTTTGGCATAAGAAAAATCCATTCGACGCGCAATTTGGATCGTTTTTCTCGCTTATGCGCATTCCGTCGTAATTAAGCGAACATCGCGATCATACGACCAAACAAACCAGCATCTGGCATATTTTTTAGGATGTTTCATGTCCACAATGTTTAGGCATCATTTTAGCACCTTAAAGTTGGTTAACGGGCCTTAAACATGTCAGAAATGGCCTTAAAACACAACAGGGACCAAAACTGTCTTTTCTGCAAAGTTGTTTGCTGATCAGACCACCCAGGCGGGGCGTGTAAGACTTGCACATGTCTTACGCGGGCTGTGAGGCCCTCCCAGATCAGCAAAACTTGTTTTAACATCTGTTATACCCACATAACCCACTTACAATTGATATTTCTTAAATCTATGGGCTGGTATTTGAGTGCCCCTAGTATTCAATACCATGTGCCCAAGTGTAAGGTTGAGATCAAAGCTCGGATATCGACAAGCGATCTTAACGGCTCTCCGAAAACTATAAATACCCCTCAAGTTCACTTGCAAAACCCACTTGATTTCTGAGATTTCTCTAAGTTGGGGTGTTTCATCACCTCATACTTGAGAATACTTGGAAAATCAATCTTGCGGGGACCCTTTGTAAGTATTCCTTCGTTCTTTTTATGCGTTTTAGCGTTAAAGTCAAACTATGTTTGACTTTCTGCATTGACCAGTTTATGGTCAATGCGAAGTTCATTTGAACTTCATAACGTGAGCGTAATCACAATGGTTATAGTCCCTAGTGACTATACCTACTGATTACCATGTTATCTAGGCTCTGTGACGAGTCGTAGTTTCGACCAAAATGGGTATTCTTGCGTATTTTGTAACCAAACTACTTTTGGGTATCAAGACCCTTTATCTTGATACCAAACCTGTTTTCAAACTTAGTTAAGCATGTTTTAACATGCTTAGCTCGTCACTTTTAGTTTAGTGCTTATACTTTCGAACCCGACCCGTTTGGTCGATCTTTAGGATCCGACCAAATACTTTAGGTGACCATAGTTGTATAGGGAATAACCTTCCGAGATTATACCTTGTGGTCACGACGTTTAGTTAGTTGTATGATAGGTAGTTTATATGCCTTAGGTAAATGACCAAAATGCCCTTTTTACGCCAAAATTCATTTTAAGCATATGTAACATAACTTTTGACATCCAAACTGATTTGGCAACAACATTAGACATGTTAAGGCATATTTTACTTTTCATAGGACTAATTAGGCGGTCCAAACACGTTTTACGCAAACAACGCGTTAAACTAGCATAAGCTACCTAAACGGGTTGTAAAGAGTCGTAAGCACTTAGGTTAGGTTTCATTTTAGTATGTAGGCTTTGTTAAACCATATTACATGAGTTTCCATACTCATTTGGTTTACGAACCCTCATTCTATCCGATCCTCCAATTTAGGTCCGGTTTATTAACATAGTTACATATATTAGGTGCCTTTTGATTTCCGTGATCTCTAGCATTGTTTGGTTGTTACTCAAGGACTCCTAGGCAATCTCAAGTGAGTACATAGACCCCTCTTTTACTATTTTCAAACTGTTTTGGGTTGAAACACATGTGCCTACTTGTTACTTTCATGCTTTCCATGTTTTCATATCATATACTTGCTATGTTCATTAGTACGCATATAGTACATGATTTACATTACATTAGTTGCATATGTTTACTCAACATATGGACACATTGATTTACATGACTTTTCCTGCTTTGTATGTTAACTTAGCATACTTAGTACATTGTTTTACATTACATCTTGTTGCATATGCTCATCCAGCATATGAACACATTATATTACATTTTGAACCGTTTGTAACTATTTGACTATGTGAACCGTTGTAACCATTTGACTATGTGAAACGTTGTAACCATTTGACTATGTTAACCGTTTGTAACTGTTAAACAGTGTGAACCGTTTGTAACTGTTGAACCGTGTGAACCGTTTGTATCTGTTGATTGACATGAACTGTTTGAAATCTGCTTGAACCGTTGGGTTAAGGAAGTGATTAAGTAACGAGGCGTGTGTAATATGATACAAGCATGGTGGATACACCGCTGGTACTTCCTATATATAAGTGCTTGTATGGTATTATATATCGTAGCGTTATTTGAATCATTTAAATTTAAGACATATAACATTTTATACAAATAACATATTTTTTCACAAGACATTGTTTTGCAAGCAACTTATCTTATACAAACTCATTTTACATGGTTATTCACTTAACCATACATTATTCCTTTATACATATATATCATTTGGTTTATTTATCACTTTTCAAATGATTTATGAAAGGAACCACTCAACAAGATTCATGGCTACTTTTATTAAACAGTTTCTTTAAACGCAAGTCATGAATCCTATTTTCACAAAACCTATGTATCTCACAGGCATTTTTATGCTGACGTACCTATTTTCACATGTGTTTTCAGGAGCTGTTGCATAGGATGATCGAGACACACTTAGGCGGACCTGTGCCTTAGTGACTTAAAACGAAGCAAGAACTAGTTAAATTATGTTATGTACTCTTTGTTTCTTGTTTAAGACAATGTATCTCTCTTGTTTGATTAATATAATGAAACTTTAATTTCCATGGTTGTGAAACAATTAATTCTGTTACAACACTCCCCGACGTTTCCGCCACGATTTGATGTTCTTCGTGGTCGGGGTGTGACACTCTGCTGTCTTACAAACAGCCGATGAGCTATCTAGAAAGTATGATGATATAACGAAATGGTACGATTCAAGGAATAAGACCATAGCAGACAATGTAAAGCAAATGACGAGCAGTTATGAAATGACAAGAAAGTGAGTTAACACCCTTTGGAATGAAAGATGCAAATCTCAGGAAGTGTTACAAAAACGTGATCATGACAGCGAAGATCAAGGCAATCCTGATAGATCAGCTCCTTCTGCGCCACAAGGGGAATCTGCTTTAACTCAAATCATCGTGTATCAGCCTCAATAGTCTGTAACGACTCACGGAACATCAGGTGGGTCGAAAGATGATGTTGCTCAGCTGCAAAACAGTATTGCTATGCAAGTATGTCCTTCTGAAAGCCAAATAGCTGGTGCTAATGTAGCTTTAAGCTCACCTAATATGGACTTGCAAGCATTCCCAACTGTTGATCGAAAAGACTTAGAAGATGGGGAGTTTATCTCTGAAATGATGGATGAATAGATTCTACGGTTAACAGATATGAAGGTAGTCGATGATACCACCATTGACGAGACTCCAAGTGAACCCGATGCAACTAACTTGTAAGGTTCAGATGAAATTGTATTCGAAGGTGATGTCGAAAAGTTAAAGTATGTCAGAGAAGACGACACTGAGTTCAATCCATTCGATGAAGACTGCCTGAAAGAAAATGTGGATGAAATAGACGAAAGATCAAAGAATCATGATTCGTCTAATGTTCCAACAGATTCATTCGAGGAATGGAGGAAGAACTTTCTTTCTAATATTGCTAAACTAGCCCCTCCGGACGCACAAGTTGACTACAGGAGATATGAAAAGAATCGTCCACTAGGAAGAATATTGAGCTGGATGTTTGTGAAAGAACTTCATTGTGTTGCGGTGAAGCAATAACATGGAATTCAGTATTTCAAATCACTGCTAAGTATTCTTACCTTGCCATTTTACGATGTAGCAGCATTAGCACGACTGGAGCTGATCAGTCAAATTTTGAAGTTGCTAAGTTGTTTGCTCGGAAATTGAGGATGGAACGACGAAAGGGTTGGATGGATGAGTTATACAAGCCACAGTTCCCAATGTATGAAAAGATAAAGTTTACGTTGGATCCGGTGACCAACACAGCTAGGTACAGGCTCGTGTACAAGCCGGTGAAGGTCTTGGATAGGATTCCGCTGATGAAGATAGAACAGGATATTCTTGAAAAAATGGCTCTTTGGTGTTATGATTTAGACACACAAGAAGCAGTCATCGTCTTCCGGAACGGCAAGGACAATGTTCGTATTTTTGACATGTTGGTCCTAGTTTGGACTTAAAAACTTCCTTTCACATAATATGGCAAGTGATTTCAGTAGATGTGAAAAAGATGTGCGTAAATGGAAATCCGACTTTCAAGAAACAAGACCTACAGAATTTTCAAGTTTATATCACTTTGAAACAAAATAGTTTACAAGGTGATTGTAAAACTATTATCTTATACAAATGAATCTTGAATTCTTTGGGTGAGAGGGCAACGGAGTTTTGTAGTATGTATGAATGCTAAGCTTAACTCATCGTCTTCTGCTTGGTGAGCCTTCTATTTATAGAAGGCTAGGTACATGAATAAACAATTGTTTATTCATGCAATAAGTCCTGCATAAAGTAGCCATTTGACATATTCATTGAATCCAACAGTCAAGTTGCTTCGGTTATTGTGGCAGGATAGAGCTGATTTTTAGACAAGTGGGGTATTCATCCGAATTTCTGATAAACCACTTCATCAGAAATTCTGGTGAACAAATCATCAGAAAATCTGATAATCTTCTTCAGCTCTTGATCAACTTGTGATTCTTTGAAGTAGATGTTGTTCATTTTAGCTGTCCTATCCGATCTTCTTCTTCTTGTTATGATCTTCAGGACTGTTGTCTTCTTCATAGATCCAGTTGAATATGATTTTCTTCAATACTTACAAAAAAAGTTTCCTAAAAGTTTCCCCCTAAGTATTGTAAGAAAATGAACTATCTCTATATCTATCATAAACAACTTTCATCTAATCTTTGAAAAGAAAGTCAAAACAACTAAGTTCAGAAACATAAAACATAATCAAACCAACCATTGTCCAAAAATAGGCAAAGATAAAATATTGTTCTCAAAAACAGAAATTTAATCTTATCAATTCAGTAATTGATCTTCACTCCACTTCTGTATTTGTCTCCTGGTTTCAGTCTTTTCTTGTGATCAATTCCCTTTTGAGTTTCCTTGTACAATTCTTTGTACCATCCTCTAGATTCCATCCACTTTTCAATGCAGTCTTCAGTTGTTTTTCTCAGCTGTTCATTGTTCTTTCCCTTCTTCTTGAGCTACTCTTGCTTCTCATTCATGCAGTTCTTTATGTATTTCAGAGTTTGATTTGAATACCTGTATATTTCACTGATTCTAAACAGAGCTTTCTCATCATGAGCATCTTTGAAGACTACACACATTTCTGGTTTGTTAAATATTGCTCCTGTTCTTACTAGTTTAGAAGGAATTTCAGCTGGAATTGTGTTGTTATGAGGAGGTAATAGCACTTTGTTGTTGTACTCAAAATTGATACATAGATCAAAGTCTGCTAGTACAGCCCTTTTGTATAACTTTGCTCCTGCACTTTTGAAGCTGTCAAGGGCTCTTCTGATCACAACTGAACCACTTTTGTCTTTATCAATGATATTCTTCATTTTGACTATGCCCATTGGGTGAATATCATCAGCCAGATTTCCATCAGTAACCTTTTGTTCACTGTTGTCTTTTCCGATCAAGGTGTATTTGTTCTGTCCTTCATTACCTAAGATACCTCCTCCAGTGGTTAGAGTGCTGATTCTTTCAATAGATACTATTGGATTGGTCATTGGTTTGTGCAGAATTTCCCAGCTTCCATTGTTCCTGACTTCAACAATATTTTTGCTTATTGGAGAGAGTGGCCTTTCTGGGTTATCTTCCTTACCTTTCCAGTAGTAGTGCTTCAGGTGTTCTTTAGGATACATGATTGTGTGTAAGTCACCTTTCAGTACTTCTATTTCTTTGATGTTTCCATCTGAATCTTCTCTCATCACTTTTCTTGGCCTTTTTGAGGAGGTCACTTCATGTTCTATTCTTCTCTTCTCTTTTATATCCATCTTTATGCTGAACTCTGTTTCTCCTGTGAGAGTTGTGGAAGAAGACTAAACTAGAACATGTTCTTTCTGTTGGACCTTTGAAGTATCTGGCTTTGGTATGTTTGGTGGAGGACCCATGAGTAACTTTGGCCTATTAGGAGGAGGACCCATGGGTTGCTTCTGTTTTTTAGTTGTTGAAGTTTCTGATTGTTTGGTTTGATCTTGTTGAATGGTTTCTGGTTGTTGTTGAGGAGTTTCTGACTCTCCTGCTTTTTTCTCTTGTGGAATTGGGGCTTTCAGTTCATGAAGATCAAATTTTGCCAGTCTGGCAACATTATACTGCAACCTCTTTACTAACAGATGAACATTAGCAAGAGTTTGAGTATTTGTTTCTTCCTATTTCTTCATTCTCTGAAACTTCAGGTTTTCTTGATTTTTCTGTGCAGTTAATTCCACTATCAGTTTCTCAAGAGCCTCAGCCATGCTGCTGTTGTTGGCTCTGAGGAACTGAATTTCATCATGGACTTTCCTGAACTTGAGCTTTCCCCAGCACCTGCAACCTCAGCCATCTGTTTCTTGATTTTATGCAACTCATTGAGAGCTTTATTGAATTCTAGTGAGCTCTCTTTGTTTTCTGATGACTTTTGTAATTTGTTGAGGGCTGCAGAGTTGTCTTCTGTTTGCTTCTGCACAGCTTTGACAGTTTCTGATAACACTTTGATGTCTGATCTTTGATTTTTGATCTCTTCCAATATCAGATCAATCTTATCTTCTGTGGCTGTTTTCCTAGTACAAACAGTGGTTGTTTCTTCAAGTTCCTTATGTAGTTGTTCAGATGACAGATTTATGTCCTTGGGTAATAGGAGGAACAACAGATGTTCCAACACTAGCAGAAAACACATTCTCTGTTGTTCTGAGGTTAAGAGGATTGAAATATTCCATATTCTCTATACCCTCACTAGAAAATTGAAACATATTCAAGTTGTGGTTTTCCTCGTATCCTTGAACCTTTTCAGGTTCGCCATGAGTTGTTGAGAAACTTTTAATTTTCTCTCCCAGGCTTCCTTAATCAGTGGACTGATCTCCGCCTGTTGTCACCACATTTTCTTCTTCAGAATCTGATTCAGAAAATGGGTCTTTGGTTTGATTCACATTTTGTCTTGTAGAAACAGTGCCTCTATGTGAAATTTCATATTTTCCTTGAATTGAATCATCAGAATCACTCTCAGAAATATGAAATAAGTTTAGTTTAGAGTGTTGTGCACCTGTTTCTCCCATATGGGAGATTTCAGCATGATGTTCTTCTGCCACAGGACTCATGTTCACATATTCATCAGCTGGGTGAGGATCTGATTCACCCTGCTGCTCCATTCTGTGTGTGCTTGACTCTTGTGCATCATGCTCCATGGGGGACACATTATCAAAAACTTCTTTGTTCTCTTGCTTCTTGCTTAACATCCTTAGGTATTCTACTCTGTATGGTGAATCTTCTAGTATCAGATTCATCTCTTTTTCTGACAGAACAGGCACATCATAATCTGACTTCCAAGACCCTACAGCAGTCCAAGGTCTCATGATTTCTGTTTCCACATATTTTCTGATGCTGGAATTTCTAGGTTCCTTTCAGAAAAAGCATCAGAAATTATGATTGACATAAATCTGGGAAAAGGTAGATGTGAATCTATCCTTCCAGCATTAGTCAGAATTGATCTTCTGATCAGATTAAATATTTCTATTCCAAAATCAATATTCAACCCACTTATGAGACTGAACATGATTGTCAGAACATTCGAATTTTTTGATCTGTACCTCCAATTTTTGATGATAAACACTTGTTCAGAATTTCCATTAATACTTGCCAGAAGGCAGGTAGCTTATTCCTCTTGAATTCACTAATTTTTGAAATCTTTGTTTTGTAACCCATTACAGCATCAAGTAGTGAAAACATATCTTATTTTTCTAGTGCTTCTTCATAGCTTTGGCTTAAGGGTAGTCCCAAACATTCCCTTATTTTCTCCGGTGAGATTGTCATAAAGATATCTCCCCACACATGTGCTGTTAGCATGATTTGATTTGAGACTTTGAGAGTTTTTACAACTTGTTGTATGAGTTTTTCTGGTACCTCTCTGGTCTTTGTGAGAGCTTGAGCTATCGGACATCTGATCAGAAATTCAATGAGAATTTGACACTTTATATCATATTCTTCAATGTTATCGTTCATTGCTTCATTGTTGCTCTTTAATGGAAGAAATTCAGCTTCGGTGATGAAAGGAACAGGTGATCGATTGGTGGCATGTTGATGTTGATAGCAGCCATTGAGAATTTAGGTTTTTGTTTTGGAAAAGGGTTTTTAGGGTTTTGAGTTTGTAGGTTGACGATGGATGTCTCTGTTTTTGAATGAGGTATTTATAGTGTATCGAGACAGTGATCTTTGAGTGTTTTTCGTGGGTTGTTTGTATTCAAGGTGGTTAATGACACCTTAATGATGTTTTGATCCGTTTAGGAAACAACCGTTTTTGAAAAACCTTTGGTTTATCTCTTATTTAATATAAATCTTTTGATGAAAATCAGAGATTCCAAAGATTTGGTAGATAAACACTAATGTCCAACTTGCACCTTTTCTCCATGTGGGACCCCTTTTGTTTCAAAAAGGTCCAATAGAAACCTTTTCTGAGATTGTATCTCCGCAGGTTTTCCTTTTGATGATATATATCAGAAAATATTTGAATAAATCTTTTGAGAGTTAGATTTTCTTCATATTTAATCAGAATGTATTTGATTCATTTTTAGAGATTGAATCAGCATTTTTTTTTTTTTTGAGATGAGAGGGAACAAGTAGAGTTTCGAGATTTTTACTTACATTGTAGTTCTGAACTCCACACCTTTGTTCTCATTTTCAGGAAGTGTTTGTCATACAGCTTGTTCCAGTCCTCAGAAAAAAAAAACATTTTGAAAGAAACTTATTTCAAAAGTTTAGTTGGTTATAAGTTTCTTTGAATCTTACTTAAGGTAATGTTTTCTAATGTATCTTTCTGTTGACTTGTCAGACTTCCTGGTTGTTAAGAGATTTTTCTGATAACAATTTGATTTTTCTGATATTTTATCAGATTTTCTGGTGATTTTGAGAATTTTCTGATGAATGAACAGATTCTGATGATTTATTGGGTTTTCTGATTTTATACCAGGTTTTCTGATTGATCATCAGATTTTCTAAGTTTCACTAAATCTATCAGATTTCTTTTAAGTTTTACCAGATTTCCCTTGTTTTTATCAGACTTGTTGTTTTAGACCCCCCTAGATCTATTGTTATGTTTTATTGTTTTTTTTTAATTTTTTTAAGGAGAAAAGAAATAAAGATAAGAAAATATCATTCAAGCATAAAAAAACCAAACAACTAAAATAAGTAAACAACAACTACTCATCCTCCAGCACGTTGTACATGCACTTCACATATAACCTGAGACTGGTTATTCGACCAGTGTGATTCGTTGATGGGACCAGGGTAGGATCACTTATGTTTTCTTGAAGTTTCAGCTCGGCCCTTGGATACCAGCTTCTCACTCCTCCGAAGTCCAGCTGACTGGTAATCACCTTGGTTACAAATCGAGGGTAGATCAGAAAAGGTTGACGGTCGTGAATGTTTGCTTCTAAGTCTCTCATGAGAAACTTAGAAAAGTTGTAAGGTTTTTCCTGTACAACAGCATGAATCACCTCCATCATCCTATGGGACAGCTCATTGAAGTGTCCAATCTTCTTAGAGAAGCAGACACTGAGCTGTGTCACTGAATACACGAAAGGTGGTATAAAACCAGATTTGCTAACCTTCCTTGACACATTGTAAGTATGATAGCCCATTTCTTTCAAGGTCTGTTGCACATTTGCCTTATCCAGGAAGGTGTTTTCTTGATCATTACCCAGCCGGAGGACATCTCTGAGAGTTTCCTCCTTTAGGGTAATTTTGACCCCCATAACCTCACTCTCTATCCACATGGAAGTGCCACTGAAAATGATTTCAGAATTCCACCAGAAGTCTTGAAGAAGTTCTGGATAGATAGTGACATGTGTGGATACAGCGAAGCCCAAGGGACTTTGCATGATCATGTTATACAAATACCTGGAGTCCTCCCATGCATGTCCTTCCAAGTTAGTCCTAAGTCTAAGATTATGATGTCTGTGAAGAGGGAGAGGGAATTGTGTTACTATCATCATTTTTGGGCGACCCATTTTAAAATAAGAAATTTCTGATGAAGAGCTTTTGAAGAGAAGATTTGTTTGGTGAAGAAAGTCTTTTTCAGGTTGTTAATATTTATAGGTAAAAGTGATAGTTGTGCCATAAATGTTATTAACAACCAAAGTTTCAAAGAATTTCATTTCCATTTCAATCTCTTCAATTAAGACGATATCTGTTGCAGTGAGAATATGACAGTCTACTAAGCCCCTATGTGTGAGTAAGCATTGAATAGCTAGGCGGCTACTTTTCAAAGCTCCTAATCATTTTAGTGCCAACGTGTCTCTTGAACTTCTTATGAAAAAATGACGATGCATGCATTGGTAGTGTAAGAAAAATTCATTAGTCTGCAAAAATTTTCTTGTGACGGTTGATATTCTCTGCTGTATTGAATTTTATCTTAATGCATGTTATTACTTTTCCCCCTTTTTTGTTTTTTTTTTAATTTAAAAGAAAGACAAAAAAAATGCAAAACAAACTATACACAGTTATGAATTCATACATATGTGGGATATGCATGAAGATGGAAGTATTTGATGATTACTGATCATTCTGATGTTTCAACAAGGTTTCTGATTTTATATCAAAATTTCTGATGATTTCACCAGATATTCTGATATTTCTTCATATATTCTGATAAATCATCATTCATTGATGATTCATAAAATCTTCTGATGTTCCATCAGATTGATGGATTTCCTTGTCAGAAACCAGTTGAATTATTCTTTGATTATCAGAACTTTGATGTTCATCAATTTGGTTTTCAATTTGTGTCCTTGTGTTTTCTGAAAAATCTTCATCTTTTATATTAACCATGCCAAGTTTGCTGATAAAAAAATTATGTCTCTTTTCATCAAGAGGTTTTGTAAAGATATCAGCAATTTGGTTTTCAGTTAGAACAAAATACATTTCTATGTTACCTTTCTCCACATGATCTTTTATGAAGTGATATCTGACATCTATGTGTTTGGTTCTTGAGTGATGAAATGGACTTTCTGTTATTGCAATTGCACTCTTTGAATCACATAGGATTGGTATTTTTATCAGATTTACTCCATAATCTATCAGTTGAGTTTGCATCCACAGCACTTGTGAACAGCAACTTGCTGCTGCTACATATTCTGATTCTGCTGTTGATGTGGCAACACATTTTTGTTCCTTGCTTGCCCAACATACCAATTTTTCTCCCAAGATTTGACAAGCACCATATGTGTTTTTTCTGTCAATTTTGCACCCTGCATAATCTGCATCAGTGTATGCAATTAATTCAAGATTTGTATCCTTAGGATACTAGAGACCAAGTTCTCATGTGCCTTTTAGATATTTGAAAACCCTTTTTACAGCTTTTAGGTGGGATTCTTTAGGATCACATTGATATCTGGCTAGACAGCATGTTGCAAACATAATATCTGGTCTGTTTGCAGTTAAATTCAGCAATGTTCCTATCACCGCTATAGGTTTTAATATCTACACTTATTCCATCTTTATCAGAATCTAATTTGTTCCCTGTTGCCTTGGGAGTTTTTGAAACAGAGCAATTTTCAAGTGAGTATTTTTGTAGAATTGTTTTCACATATTTTGATTGACTAAAAAATATTCCATCAATTCTTTGTTTTACTTGTAAACCCAAGAAAAAAGTTAACTCACCCATCATACTCATTTCAAAGTGGCTGGTCATTAACTTTTGAAACTTTTTATAGAATTTTTCATTTGTTGATCCAAATATAATGTCATCAACATATATCTGGACCAACAAAGTATGACCTTTGTGTGTTTTGAGGAAAAGTGTTGTGTTAATAGTACCTTTAGTAAACTCAGAATTGAGTAAGAAGTTTGATTGTGTTTCATACCAGGCTCTAGGAGCTTGCTTCAAACCATACAAGGCTTTGTTTAATCTATAAACATGATTTTGAAATTTTGGATCAACAAAGCCTTCTGGTTGCTGCACATAAACTTCTTCCTCAATTTTACCATTCAGGAAAGCTGATTTTACATCCATTTGATAAACTTTGAAATCTTTGGATGCAGCATAAGCAAGAAAAATTCTTACAGCTTCTAATCTAGCTACTGGTGCAAAAGTTTCATCATAATCAATACCTTCGACCACTAACCTTGCTTTGTTCCTGGTGATTATGCCATTTTCATCAGATTTATTCCTGAATACCCATTTTGAGCCTATGACAGATTTGCCATTTGGCTTGGGTACCAGATCCCATACCTTGTTCTTTTCAAACTGATCAAGTTCTTCTTGCATAGCTTGAATCCAGTCTGAGTCATTTAGAGCTTCTTTGACAGATTTGGGTTCTATCTTGCTTAAGAACCCAGCAAATGCACACTCATGTGCAGTTGCAGATCTTGTTCTCACACCATCTACTGGATTGCCAATGATGTCAGAATGAACATGCCCTTTGATCCAACTTAACTTGTTGTGAAAAGTAGTTGGTTCTGATGGATATGAAGTTTCCCCCTGAACAGTTGCCTCAGTTGTGTGTAGTGTATCAGAATTTGTGATTCATTACTTCTGATTCATTACTTATTTGTTCTGCAGGGTTAGTACATGAAATATCTGTTGATTTGTATGTGATAGATTTATCATGTTCTAAGAAATCTTATATTATCATTTTAAAGAGATGTTCATAGTTTTCTTGTTTATCAGAAAAATTTATTTCTTTCATGTATTCATCAGAAACCTCTGTTTCTGATGAGTCATCAAGAGAAACATATAGACTTTCTCTGATTGTCCTAGTGTTTAGAATAAAAATTCTATAAGCTTTTGAGGACAAAGAATAAACAAGAAAAATACCTTTTTTCTGCTTTTCTGTCAAATTTTTCAAGGCTTTCAAAATCATTGAACACAAAACATCTACAACCAAATGTATGTAAAAATTTTACACTTGGTATCCTTCCATTGATAATGTTGTATGGTGTTTTGTTGTGCCTTTTGTTGATTATTGTTCTGTTTTGGGTAAAATAGGCATTTGCTATTGCTTCTGCCCAAAAATGAGTGGGCATTTTAGCATAAGCAAGCATTGTTCTGGCAGCTTCCACTAAGGTTCTGTTTTTTCTTTCAACTACCCCATTCTGTTGAGGTGTTCTGGGAGCAGAAAAATCATGAGAGATTCCTTTACTTACAAGGAAGCTCTCAATTTTTGAGTTTTTAAATTCTGTCCCATTGTTTGATCTGATCCTTCTGACTGTTAGTTTTAAAAGATTTTCAATTTTTCTGATAAAATTTATGATCAGATCAGGAGTTTCACTTTTCTTTCTAAAAAATTCTACCCATGTGTACCTGGAAAAATCATCTACTATTACTAGTATGTATTTCTTTCCAGAAAAACTTTCTGTACTTATGGGTCCACACAAATCCATATGTAAAAGTTCCAAATTTTGTGTAATAGAAGACTCAGAAATTGATTTGTGTGAGCTTCTTTTGAATTTTCCCATCTCACATGCTTCACAAATTTTATCCTTCTTTGAGGATATCAAAGGTAATCCTTTTACGAGACCTTTGCTTGCTAATTTGCTTAGGTCTTTGAAAAAATAAGTGAGCTAACCTTTTGTGCCACAACCAACTACTACCCTTGTTGATTTTTGAAAATAAACATAATTTTGGATGTTCATTTTCTTCTTTGAAATCAAAATAGTTGTCACACCCCGATATTTCCACGTATTACCGGTGGGCGCGGTAGGGAGTATCGTAACGTAGTTGATATCATCATAGTCAATTAATCACAGTTTAATGCACAGCGGAAGTCTAAAATAATATCACAAACCGAATTGAAAGTATAATAAAATATTACACAACGGTTGTAAGTGGATCCACAGGCGGATTTAAAATAGATAGTGAATCTTTGTTCAACAGACTTTAAGTATTACGAGTTTGCAAGACCCTTTATCTAATACTCAGGAGCTTCCAGCCCATTACGCGTAGTACCTGCACTTAATCTTTTTGAAAATACGTCAGTTCTCACTGGTAAATACAATTAACTGACTCTTTTGAAAAGTGTTTATAAAATTGGTTTGAATGCACAAGGCATAAAATCTTTTGTATCTTGGGACAATTATTTAAATATAATCTTGTATACAGTTTTCCATGTTTGTCGTCCATTCAGGACCCAGCTAGAAGAGCCAGATAAGATTAATAGACACACCACTTGTTATAATACCTACCCACAAGAAGTTTCCTCACGAGTGGGGTGCCGTTTTACATACGCAACTGTCAGGTGTATGCCTATACCCCGTGCTTAAGTCGTGGCCATTTCTAATGAATGAGCCGAGGATATCCAGGACATGGTCATTAACCCCCCAAAGGCATTGCATCAAACATAACAGATTAAAACGGGTTATGTAAATGTATTAATCACAATCCGATTTAAATAAATACATACCCGACCAAGCGGTATTATTATAATACCGTATCCCAAGCCCGTATAACGGAAAATAAGTTAAAAGTATTTACCTGAGCAAAATATAATTTTAATATCAGCCGTATAAAAATCAGCAAATGCAAATAGCTTTTACTGGGCTCCTAAATCTTGAACGATGGTTTTAATAACCTATTAGATTCCTAACGGGTCTTACTTAAGTTTAAACTTAGACCGGTTAGTTTTAATGAAAGGTTTACGATTCAAAACGCAAGATTAAGCGAAGACCGGATTAGAATGTGATTTATACCCGACAAGTATGAAGACTTGTATAATATGGGTAAACTAAACACATTCTGGATTTTGAAGTGAAAATGATAAGGTTTGACCCGTTTCGGTTAATTTATGCAAACTAGTTACACAAACCGTACCGAACGCGAATATAAATAACGGGTAACCAAATAAGTCATGTACAGGTTCCACAAGTTAATATGCTTAAAATATGTTATGATATCATTAGGATACCTTCCATTATGCCCAAAACGAATTTAAAACCAAACTATGCCCCGAAAGGGTATTTTGGTCATTTTAAAGTTCATAAAAGAGGTTAAATAGTAATCTGAGGTTCTGGTCTAAAATAATTAATAAAAATATTTATTTTAATAAGTTATATCAGTAAGATATCATACATATGTGAATTTTATCATTTATGACCAAACTATGCATCGTAGGGGCATTTTGGTCATTTCGCATATGCTATAAGGGTCAAATTTGAAAATCTGAGTTCAAAACTTAAACTTACTATTAAAGTATAAAAATTTATTCATAACATCAGTAGGTAATCATCCTTTGGTGCCTAATATGGTTTTAAACCATACTATGCTCCTAAATCGCATAATAGTCGGTATTTGACGATATTTGGGGTTGATTAAAAAAATCTGAGATTTTGATCAGCCTCTACTGTTTAAAATAATCTACTTAATGTATAAAATCAGTAGAAAAAGGTTTGATACGTAAAGGATGTGTAAAACTCATTTTATTAGCAAAAAGCGCATTACCGTCAATTACCGAGTCTATGCAAGAACCCTATGTTATGATCAGTTTAAAATTTATCAAAAATTTCCAAAAATCCCTAAATATTATATCTTAACAGTAGGTGGCAAATTTGGTGTCAAAATTTGGGTTTAAATATGATTTATGCCAAAAATGTCATTTAATTAATAAAAAGCTTTCATTTTACGATATTGCGCATAACTTCTATTTTAGACCACGAACTGATGTCAAATTTTTAGGACATGTTTATAAATCAGTAATAAAGGTTTTTGTCCTCTCACATTTACAAAAATCTCATTTTAATATCAAAAGGGCATAATGGTCAACTTTTAAGCATTTAACGGAAACATGCAATGAACTAGGATTTCTATGGAACCAAGTTGTATAACCTCAGAGGGTTATACTAACATATAATATGCTCCTAAAGGAACCCTAAGGCATAACTAAACAAAGCTAGATCGGGTCAAAACTGAAAGTCAAAGCAAAAGTCAAATTTTACGACTTTCGGTTGCGAACCGAGCCTAAACTCAGAATTGTCGGGTTGAACATGCCTAGACAGTTCGGTACTGAAACTGGAAAGTTAATTTCGTGCCAAATGACACAGAATTACAGCGAGTAGACACTTTGGCAGCAGTTCGGTACTGAAACTGGAAAGTTAATTTCGTGCCAAATGACACAACATTATCTAGTATTTATAGGCATGGTGATTTCGCATGAAATAGCATAA
Source organism: Helianthus tuberosus (assembly GCA_030545235.1). Classification (NCBI taxonomy): domain Eukaryota; kingdom Viridiplantae; phylum Streptophyta; class Magnoliopsida; order Asterales; family Asteraceae; genus Helianthus; species Helianthus tuberosus. Next base: position 24,301,362 of record CM060400.1, read on the forward strand.
ACAAAATCAGGTTTCACACGAAATTATATTTCGTGCGAAATAACCATGTGATTTCGTGTGGAATCACCACTTGCAATTTCATGCGAAATTACCTCCCAACCTATTTTTGACATTTTTCTCGTACAACGTGCCCTGATCTATCTAATACAATATAAGACTCGATACAAGACGAAGTCGACAGACAGAAGCACCAACAGACTCCCCCTCGGATGTTGACGAAGTCTTCAGTTTCGAGTCTTCAATCTTCAGTTTTTATCAGTCCTCTCGAACTCTTCCGAAATATCTAACAATGTAAAGCATCCTCAATCTTCTTTCTCTGCTCTCTTCCAGGATCTCAATCTGACTCCATCTTCTCTTGATCAGATCTCTTGATTCCTTAAGTTCTTCAGCATCAGCAGATTCCCTCTTAATGTCTTTAGACTCCCCCTTTCGATAAGCTGGGATCGTAGTCTGGAATTCTTGTTCTAGGATCAAGACCTGGCTCACTTGTTTCAGGATCAGAAACCTGGCTTTCAATCTTTTATCCCAAGATCTGTGACTGGCTCTTATCCTATTTCCTGCACAAATCTCTACCCAAAAATAAATTTCACAAATTTCAAATTTGACAAATTTATATACCACTTGTAGAAATAGTTCAAAATCATTTAACATTTAAAATCTCTGAAGAACCACTTGTAGAAATACCATTGTTCTTTTTCAAATAATTTTTCAACTCAAACATCTCAAACAAATTCTCCCAAACCTTTTGTTAATCATGTTTAGCATTTGGAATTTTGAAAATCAGCTCTCCAACATCAGTTGTCGAAAATCTTTTTGTATTTTTTTTCAAAAATTATGCTAAAACACACTAAAATTTTTTTTTGGATTTTGAAATGAAATACAGTAAAGAAATATTTACAGACAATAATATTTGTGAGTTTGTGTAAGAGGATCATATCAGTTTTTGAGACAAATCACCAACACCGTTAAGCTTTTAACATTTTAAGTTCTAAACGATTTACCTAGATTGTCAGTATACTGATCCACTTAAATTTTCACACAAAGTTCAACTGTTTCGAGATACGAGATTAATGTTTTAGAGACTTAAACTTATTCGCATGTCCCACCTCAGAATATACTCCCGTATCCAGATCCCAATATTCAGTCTTACAGGTGAGTATACCTAGATGATATCTGTAAGGGGTTAAATGCAAGGGCCGTGAGAGCTCAGGCTATTGCTTCCGCAAAATCAGAGAGATGACGGCTTCGACTTTTGGTGTGTTCCCTTTAGAGAATCTTTTCTTCAACAGCACATGATTAGCATTTTGCAATGTTTCATCATTTTTTATGCTGAGGGGGATGCTATATTTCAAGAAAGCGGAAAGTGTTATACGGGAACTAGGCCATTGCTTTTGCAAAATCAGAAGTCCCGGGATAATACCCTAGATATCACTAAGCATAAAGACCTTGTATCTCAGAAAGAGGGACCTTTCAAACAAGAGTTCGGGGGTTACCCATATATTCGAGAGATGTTCCCCACGAGATAAGTAAGTTTGAATTTAGGTTTATATCTCAACACAATCTACTAAATGTGTAAAAACCTACTGGCACATCATCAGTGAGACCGTTTATCACATTTTACCTTTCCATTTCTTTAGCATGCTGTGATTTTCTACTGATGTACTATCATTTCCTGTTTTTTACAACAAAACTCATTTTTGATTCTATCATGTTTTTGACTTTTTCAAATTTTCCAATGTTTTTGGATTTTCTGAAATTTCTTACTCCCCCTAAAATTCAAAATCATTTAAAGGAAATTTGAAAACAAACTGTACAAATAAAGTGACAACTGATATCGAATCACTTCAAATCGCCATCCACTTGGCATAAACAATCAGAACTCCCCCTTACAACAAATTATTTTCCCATTGTGATTTCAAAACACTTAAGTTTGTTTTAATCAAATGGTTTTTTTGGAAAATTAGTTTTGTTGATTTTATCACTTATAGGAATGGGGATCATTTCATCACTTTGTTTTCCACAATATCACTTGAAAAATTTAACAATTTTAGATTTAATCAACAATACCACTTGTAGAAAAACAAGTACAACTTAATGTCCCTGATTTACCACTTGTAAATCGAAATATCACAGATGTGAATTTCTCAAGAAAGATGCTGATTCATGCTCCACGATTACCAACTTGGGAGCTCCGGCAAGTCCAGAGTTTTAATCATAATAGGTTCCATCCCAGTCACAAACCTGGGATGACCTACCTTTACCTGGTTTCTTCATTTTCTTCTCATAAAATTCCTTTACCCCTTTGACCTTCCTGTCAACCATTTTTCCAAAAATGTTTTGAACTTTGGGTTAAAGACTTTTTCAACATCAAATTCTTTCTTTTCAGAAAAAAATTGATTTGAAATCTCAACTTTGCCAACTTTTTGTTTAAAATTTTCAGCCCTCAATGGTAGAAAATTTGCATCATCCATTGGAGGAACTGATTTTTCACCTTTTAATTCAACCTGTGGCTCCTCTGGCTTTGTGGAATCAGATTCATCGCCAGAAAATAACTCCTCTAATTTTGAAGAATCAGAATCATTGCTAAAACTTTCATCAGATTTCTTAACAACCCATTTTTGGTTGTCAAGGTTTGCTTTTCTTTTATAAAACCTTTTTGAACATTCACCAACTTCAAACTTTGAATCTTTGAAAACTCTAAATTGTTTGGTTGGTGATTCATTCTCTACCATCTTTCCTTTCAGTTTATCAGAGACTCCCTGTTTTGTTTGGATTGCCTTTGGACAATTCCTGGCAATATGACCAGCTGTTTTGCATTGAAAACAGGTTCTTGTCTCCGTCTTCTGAACAATTTCTTTCTTCATTTCCTCTTGCTTCTTAGCAAGGAATTCTTTGTTTGATTGATTCCTGAACAGCTTTTCCTTTTCTTCTTCAGATGATATTCCTGAAACAAACATAGTTTTTGGTTTATAAGTTTTCTCATTTTTATGACTTTTCGGTGGAATAAATCCAAGACCTTTTCTTTTGAAATTACCGTTATGGTTTGGTTTCTTTTGAAAACCTGAACCAGAACTACAACCCTTTTTCTTGTTTAAACGTTGTTGAACTCTTGAGGTGTAAAGTTTAGGTTTTTCAGAAAGATTTACATCTTTTATTTCAAAAATGTTAATTTCTGTTAGTTTGAAATCCTTTTTTATCATTTCAGTTGTCACACCCCCAAAATACCTCAAGCGGAAACACCACGGGACGTGTGACGTACCAGGATCCAAGCCACCAATCACATTGAACTATAGTATGTATTTAAATAAAAACTTTCATTTATTAGCATTAAGAGTTACAACGTTACAAATAATTCACAGTATATAGCGGAAGCATAATTCATTTGTTAAGTGTGTATAAACCACATGTAAAAACCATTAGTCTTATGTTGCGATTCCACGTATCTCGACCCATGACCACTCCAGCCTTCCAGATAGCAAGTTCCATGATATAACCCTACAGACCTGCAAGCATGCAGACAAGTGTGTCAGACGACGCTGGTGAGTTCAAATTTTGTTAACGTGTGTAGTTACCAGATATCTGTTAAGCCAATTCAACGTTGTGATATGATGCTGTTTATGACTTGTTGAGATACCCTAGGGAGTGTGCCCATATGTATCCGGGAAGTGTGTCCCTTAATAACCTGGAAGTGTGTCCAGTCCCCAATGCCCCTAACCAAGCATTGGTAATGATGCCCAGATAATTAGTTCGCGCCTGTCCTTACGGCCCGGTGCGAGGTATCAAACCTAATAGCGCTATCAACTAATTACCCCATTGCCCTACAGGCAATCCGATAATGATAGATTCCATGTTCAATAACCAAAACCCAATTTAACTGTTTACCCAAGATTCCCTTCCAAATGTTTACTAGTTGTCCCAAACCACCGGGACGCATGCTTAAGAAATGCAGTGAACTCACCTTTGATTTGCTCGGTTAGATTAGTTTCTCGTTAAACAGTTGATCAATCAAATCCTATCGTGGTTACCAGAGACAGTCAGTTTCATGAATTCACAATTCACGTATCTAGTCACGCGTATTGCTCAAGAAATAAACTACCAAACATATAATCATCACGTATGTCATAACAAGCATAGTTCGTACAATCACACAAGTTGTAGCAAGTATCAATACCGACACACATTCACATTGCAAGTTAGGGCCGTGCACACAAGTTTCGTTTCATCATTTGTAACTAGTTCGCCCATCACAAGGGGATAGGACCCAATCAATTAACATGTAACGGCTCACTAACTAGAGTTGTACAAACTTACAAGTTCCATTTATAACATAACTTAGTGTTAATACTAGTTTACTTTTAACATAGTCCGAAGACCCAATTAAATTTGCAACAGGTTCGGTCTAAGGGCCTGCTAAAGGAATGTACGATTCGTTACACATTGCCGTAAATTAAGCAAATCAGTTTCACCAATCACCCACCCATGTTTCACTAGATAAAGTCTAACAGTTATTTTTCCTAAATCATAGCTAGTAACTTTGAACATATCTTTAAACACAAAATCATAGATTGGCAGTTTCGGGTATCATCATTCAATGGTTTTATCTATAGCGGCCCAATTAGAATTGATTAAAATTAGAGTTGTCGGCCCATCATTCAATTGAGATATCATTTCATTGTTGTCAGATAGTTACTTATTCGGCCCATGTGTTGATTTTGAAAGGTCCAATAGAAATGTGAATTAGTGGGTTTGGGTCAGAATGTTATTCTCGGGTCAATCAAAGTTGATGTCTACCTTTTGTTTTATCAAAAAGTGGTCAGATTCCTTTATGTTTCATGTGACTAGTCATTACCCATCAATTCTAATCAAGTAACAATTGTCATCACTAGGTTAACATGTTAATTCAAATCAAGCATCCAATGATATCATGTCGATTCATATCATCATCTCTTAATTATACCAATTTCCATCTAATTCCCTAATGATCACGAACCATATAACCAACACACCAATTCATATTATTCATATTTAATAACATGGCAAATTCTTTTTTTTTAATCAAAATAATTGTGCATCGATTATCAAATACCCATATCAACCTGGTATATCCTAACCATCCCAACCAACTAACACAATCATCATGGCAGATCCTTAGTTGAATTAACACATAAAAGTTGTCAAAACATAATATACATATAGCCAAATTCATTGATCACAACTCAATTAATTTCTATTCACATAAACCATCAAGTCTCTAATTATCGATGATTGGATAGAATAACACATATTGCATGCATATAAATTAAGGGGGTGTCATACTAACCACAAAGTGCAGGAGGTTGTAGATGTTAGGATCGCTAGGAAAGGAGGGCTTCACGAACAAGAAGGTTGTCGTCCAATGTGGGGAGATTAGGTTTTGGAGGACATAGGGTTTACAATATATTAAATATTGAACACATGACTTTTACGTATACACATAGAAGACTGGGCCAAGTATAATTAAAATAGGGGATTGGGCCGAGGAGAGGGAAACCCCATATGCAACGGTGAGGGTGTGTGACCCAGCAAAGTGTGTGAATTTCCTTTTCTTAATACCTACACGTCCACACCAATATAATAATTAAACAAGTACACAAATATTCAATCCATAAAATAATCAAACAAATTCGCATAACGCATAACACATAAACTCACAACCATTCATTTATAATCAAACATACTCATTAATCAGATAGCGTACCCGCCAGTTATATCAAAGCACAACTCATAAGAAGGAAACTGTACGAGGAAAGACTCTCGAAATTACGAGTTGTCACATCATCCCCAACTTGAAAGAAATTTCGTCCCGAAATTTGATAAGCGATAACAGAGAAATGAAATGGTAGTTCAAGATGATTGTGGATTTCCCTCGGTTGTCACATCATCCCCAACTTGAAAGGGAATTTCGTCCCAAAATTCGCCAGTCACATCAAGATTTGATTCCGTAGATTAGAACAATCGAGGGTACTTGAGCCTCGCCTGATCCTCGCGTTCCCACGTGAACTCCAGTCCACGTCTTGAGTTCCAACAGACTCTCACAATCGGAATACGACTATGCTTACGCACCTTGACTTCCTGGTCCATGTTTTCAATAGATTCGAGACATAATTGACATGGCGTACGTTACCCGATTCGTCGGGTAACTCGAGTTTGTAGGTTACGCTACCGATTCTTCCCAGACTGTTGAATGGTCCATCGTGACGTCAGTTAAGCTTGCCATGCTTCCCAAGCATTCCACACCCTCCCAGGGTGAGACCTTCAACATGATACAATCGCCTACAGCGAACTCCTAGCGTTTCCCAAGCTTATCAGCTTTCCTGGCGGTCACTCGTTGCCGCCATACGATTTCCGATTCCAAGCAATCTTCCCAAGAGTTTTGAGTACAAGTCCTGGATCTGTGATTAGGTTGTCATCCACCACAATCCAACGAGGAGGTTGGCATTATTGTCCATGCAATGCCTCAAGCAGGGCTGTCTGAATACTAGAGTGGTAACTGCTGCTGTAGAGCTCTCCCAAAGATAAGTGTCCTTCCCAAATGTTTACTAAAGTCGATCACGCACATGCTCGCAGCATGTCTTCATGTGTCCGGATGGTTCATTACTCTGCTCGGTTGTCCTACAGTGATAAGTAATGCTCATGTCGTGATGTAAGCCAAGGGTGTTGTGTATTGACTGTCATAAATCAAGTATAACTCAAAATCAAAGGTAGCAGAAGTTGGCACCTCGTGCCTAAAACCGCCTCTCTCAGAGGAACATTCACAGCTGTGAAAACTCGTCAGTTTCCTTGATTGCGAAATAGTGTGCTGGTAACGTGTGACGATCTATGATTACTCAGGTGATAATGTTTCTGTTCGAGTGGTAAGTGGACTAGTGCCAGAATCCACGGCAGTCTGTTCTCATTTCCATACGGAAGTTTCTTGTTGCTGGTACTTTACCTTGATTTTCCGACCAGTCAAATATCATTCCCATGCATGGCTAGGTGGGCCTTCATGCCCGATTACCAGTACAAAGCTTATAAATCCTAGTGTCTCCCATCAAAATCCAGATGACCAGAATATCGAGGCCGGGGTGCTTTGCTCAACACAAATTTCCTACAGTTACTGTATAATGAGGTCCACATTCGTTTCATGAGATAGTGAATATCGTTTGGCCTGCCAATGTTGCTTCTCCATGCCCCGCATGGGTTCAACTTGAAAACTCTCTCCCTTCAGTTCTCCAGCTTGAACAGAGCGAGTCTGATCAGATGAGTTAGAGTCGATAGTGAACTACAAAGCTCAAACATGTTTAAGTCCCATAGTCGCAATCCTCCCAAATGTTCCATCCAACGATGCCATTTACTGACTTGGCTCCTTCGAAATCAAGGTACACGGGAGTCCCTTGAGATCGGTCTAAGTAACGCATTTGGTACCGTCCAAGTAATGCCTCCAGCTTAAATCCAAAGACCGTAGCTTCCATCGTAGGTTGTGACGCGTGCAAATCTTCTTGTAAATCCACTGAGTAGGTCATTACTTCCTTCGTGTTGCGTCGGCATGTGACTGGAAATCTGATTCGAACCGTCATAGTATACCACTAGATCACCCGTACCCTCGGGTAAAGAAAATACTCAGTATATTGTAGTGTTGAGTTTCAAAAGCTTGAAGAGATTTTCTCCTGTTCTGTCTCCCACGGATACACAACACACTGCCGTGTTAAAGAGGTTAGAGCTGCACAATCTGTGAAAATCCTACGATGAATCTGCGATAGTATCTTTTCGAAACCAAGGGTTTGCCGTACCCCCAAAGGGATCTTGGGTGTCGATCAGTTTCTAACAGAATGGATATTAGCGAGATCCATGTGTATTCCCTCTTCGTTGTTTATATGACCAAAAACGTGTACTTCTCGAATCCTGAAGTCACACTTAGGTAGACTTCGCACGTAGATGTTCCTCCCCTAGAAGCTCTACGATGAAACACAAGTGCCGTTCATGGTGCTCCTTTCTCCTGAAAGTGATTCAAAACGTCATAGATAACCACGGTTGGCGAATCTGGCAAGATGGGGTTGGCACATACTAATCATGTGATCCCTAGGGCTGCTGGTGTGTTGGGCAACTTTAAACAACGAGAACAGAAAATCATAGTGGTCGTACTGTGCCTGTGATGCCGTGTTAGAAGTCATCCTCCCCTGGGTCTTTCATCAAGTGACAGTCTGATCTTAAGTTAGTTTCCGAATAAAAGCTTGATTATTGCAGCGGGTCAAGCAGGTTGTCGATGCGAGATAGAGGGTGACGGTCTATGATTGCCACCTTAGGGTAGTCTGTATACGTACGAAAGGACTCGTCCTTCATTTCCACAATAGAGCTCGGGCTCCCCGGGACAAGGATCTAGATCGCTAATTCTCCCACCCGGCAGTTCCTGAAGTTGGTTAGACAGCTCTTGCAACCCTCCTGGTGCGAGACGGTATGAAGTACGAGTGATCAAAGCTGCTTTTGGCATGAGATTAAACTGAGATTCTGCCTAACAGTTGTGGAAGTAAGCCCGAAAGTTCCTCGGGTAGCAAACCGAGAGAAATCACGATCAATTTGGTGGATCCTCGATCCCCTTTTCCCTTAGCCCTAACATCAGTAACAGTTGCTAACACAGCGGAGTAATCCCTCCGTAGACACTTCTTACCTTCATAGCTGAAATGGCGTTAACTTTGCACTACTCTGATGCTTTAGAACAAATAACGATTCTCCACACAAAGTTTTCTCCTCACAGGGTATATCTGCGTGATTCCTGGATAACCAATTCACACTAACTACTGCGTGGTGACCATCGAGGATAGTAGAAGGAAGGTCGACGTCGAACACTTGTCACACAAGGTCGTGTTTACATCCCAACGAACATATGAGATTTCATTTGACTTGCCATCAGCCGATTCCACATCAGGTTCAGTTTCAAGAAGCATCAGGGTTAAACAGAACAGAGATGAAGTGATTAGTTACCAAGAACATGTAGGCCACCATGTTGTTATAATCCTGGCGTCACCCACGCCAATCCTAAATGTCCCTCCAGGAGCATCATTTCCCGTGTTGTTGTACTCGTTGCGAGGATTTCCAGTACGGCCATCGTTCCCTTGGTTGTCATCACCTTTGTTCCCATACTGCAAGCTACGATCACGAGTACCTTGATGTTGCCGCGACTGTTGCCTCTAATATTGTTGCCTGTAACGGTGTCCTGCGTCCTTTCACCAACAAGGTCCATCTTTTCACATTCCGTGCCACGTCCTAAGGCACTAATCAGGGTGCGGGTGGTTACACAGTCCACTCTACAGTCAATCGTCATCTATTTTGTCCCGATTGGTTCGTAAGAGTCGACTCCCATGAGTCGTTGGCTGGGGTTAAGGATTCGATTGAGGTCAATCTGCTGGAGTTCGTTGCTGGTAATCAGGGTCGTTCTAATACTGAGGTTGGTACGGCACTATGCTCATCCTCTTATCCCTCGTTCTTGCAAATTGACTGAGTATTACACGGTATGTTTCCAGAGCATTGCAGAAGTGATCGCACTCCAGGGTCTAAGACGTCAACGCGCTAAGTTCTAACAAACAAAGATAGGTGAGGAAGGTATAGGCCAATCATTCAACGCTGTGACGTCTAACTCATGGATGTCCGTACAAGCACCTAACATTCTACACAGTTCGCTAGGCGTTCAGATGTGTGTTCAGGTAATACTCGATAGCATCGAGATTCGTAAGGATTCAGAAAGGAGTGAAAAGATCATGCTCGAGTAGGAGACATTCACTGTTATAACTCCTATAGACTGTTGTGTTTCACATCGATCAAATAACGAAACGGAACCCCTTTTCACTTGTTAAGCCTCACTGGGACTCACATGCACCCCACATTATTATTGTGTGTGCACCCACAATAATATTGCGATTTGCATGCTCATCTCAGTTCCTCTTAACTCATGGCAAATGGTTCATCCAACTCGAATGCCAATCAGAGGTTATCAAAAACGATAAAACCATAGGAATCCTAGGACTATGACAAACTATCAATGCATCATAATGTAAGCAAGTAGTTCAGGTAATCATGCTATAGCGACGAGTGTGTGTTTGTATGTTACGTCATAAACAAATGTGTACTAGTCATGTAATGTATGCAACAAGTGAGAGAGACGAACCTTGCAATCTGGAGCTGAGTGTCATGGTCGTATTCACGTATTCAGAACTGTTTGGTTATAGTCTGGTTTTATAAAAACGTTTTAAAACCAAGTTCACTATAACCAGTGGCTCTGATACCAAACTGTCACACCCCCAAAATACCACAAGCGGAAACACCACGGGACGTGTGACGTACCAGGATCCAAGCCACCAATCACATTGAACTATAGTATGTATTTAAATAAAAACTTTCATTTATTAGCATTAAGAGTTACAACGTTACAAATAATTCACAGTATATAGCGGAAGCATAATTCATTTGTTAAGTGTGTATAAACCACATGTAAAAACCATTAGTCTTATGTTGCGATTCCACGTATCTCGACCCATGACCACTCCAGCCTTCCAGATAGCAAGTTCCATGATATAACCCTACAGACCTGCAAGCATGCAGACAAGTGTGTCAGACGACGCTGGTGAGTTCAAAGTTTTGTTAACGTGTGTAGTTACCAGATATCTGTTAAGCCAATTCAACGTTGTGATATGATGCTGTTTATGACTTGTTGAGATACCCTAGGGAGTGTGCCCATATGTATCCGGGAAGTGTGTCCAGTCCCCAATGCCCCTAACCAAGCATTGGTAATGATGTCCAGATAATTAGTTCGCGCCCGTCCTTACGGCCCGGTGCGAGGTATCAAACCTAATAGCGCTATCAACTAATTACCCCATTGCCCTACAGGCAATCCGATAATGATAGATTCCATGTTCAATAACCAAAACCCAATTTAACTGTTTACCCAAGATTCCCTTCCAAATGTTTACTAGTTGTCCCAAACCACCGGGACGCATGCTTGAGAAATGCAGTGAACTCACCTTTGATTTGCTCGGTTAGATTAGTTTCTCGTTAAACAGTTGATCAATCAAATCCTATCGTGGTTACCAGAGACAGTCAGTTTCATGAATTCACAATTCACGTATCTAGTCACGCGTATTGCTCAAGAAATAAACTACCAAACATATAATCATCACGTATGTCATAACAAGCATAGTTCGTACAATCACACAAGTTGTAGCAAGTATCAATACCGACACACATTCACATTGCAAGTTAGGGCCGTGCACACAAGTTTCGTTTCATCATTTGTAACTAGTTCGCCCATCACAAGGGGATAGGACCCAATCAATTAACATGTAACGGCTCACTAACTAGAGTTGTACAAACTTACAAGTTCCATTTATAACATAACTTAGTGTTAATACTAGTTTACTTTTAACATAGTCCGAAGACCCAATTAAATTTGCAACAGGTTCGGTCTAAAGGCCTGCTAAAGGAATGTACGATTCGTTACACATTGCCGTAAATTAAGCAAATCGGTTTCACCAATCACCCACCCATGTTTCACTAGATAAAGTCTAACAGTTATTTTTCCTAAATCATAGCTAGTAACTTTGAACATATCTTTAAACACAAAATCATAGATTGGCAGTTTCGGGTATCATCATTCAATGGTTTTATCTATAGCGGCCCAATTAGAATTGATTAAAATTAGAGTTGTCGGCCCATCATTCAATTGAGATATCATTTCATTGTTGTCAGATAGTTACTTATTCGGCCCATGTGTTGATTTTGAAAGGTCCAATAGAAATGTGAATTAGTGGGTTTGGGTCAGAATGTTATTCTCGGGTCAATCAAAGTTGATGTCTACCTTTTGTTTTATCAAAAAGTGGTCAGATTCCTTTATGTTTCATGTGACTAGTCATTACCCATCAATTCTAATCAAGTAACAATTGTCATCACTAGGTTAACATGTTAATTCAAATCAAGCATCCAATGATATCATGCCGATTCATATCATCATCTCTTAATTATACCAATTTCCATCTAATTCCCTAATGATCACGAACCATATAACCAACACACCAATTCATATTTTTCATATTTAATAACATGGCAAATTCTTTTTTTTTAATCAAAAAAATTGTGCATCGATTATCAAATACCCATATCAACCTGGTATATCCTAACCATCCCAACCAACTAACACAATCATCATGGCAGATCCTTAGTTGAATTAACACATAAAAGTTGTCAAAACATAATATACATATAGCCAAATTCATTGATCACAACTCAATTAATTTCTATTCACATAAACCATCAAGTCTCTAATTATCGATGATCGGATAGAATAACACATATTGCATGCATATAAATTAAGGGGGTGTCATACTAACCACAAAGTGCAGGAGGTTGTAGATGTTAGGATCGCTAGGAAAGGAGGGCTTCACGAACAAGAAGGTTGCCGTCCAATGTGGGGAGATTAGGTTTTGGAGGACATAGGGTTTACAATATATTAAATATTGAACACATGACTTTTACGTATACACATAGAAGACTGGGCCAAGTATAATTAAAATAGGGGATTGGGCCGAGGAGAGGGAAACCCCATATGCGACGGTGAGGGTGTTTGACCCAGCAAAGTGTGTGAATTTCCTTTTCTTAATACCTACACGTCCACACCAATATAATAATTAAACAAGTACACAAATATTCAATCCATAAAATAATCAAACAAATTCGCATAACGCATAACACATAAACTCACAACCATTCATTTATAATCAAACATACTCATTAATCAGATAGCGTACCCGCCAGTTATATCAAAGCACAACTCATAAGAAGGAAACTGTACGAGGAAAGACTCTCGAAATTACGAGTTGTCACATCAGTTTTAACACCTCTTATTGGAAATTCTTCATCAGAATATAATTTTTGAGAATCATTCAAAGTATATGCTACTTTGAATGTTTCATCATTCAAATTAGATTTTGATAACAAGAATTCTTTATTATAAACCCGTTTGCCCTTTTTGACTGTTGGACTAGGAATGCCGGACACAGACTTTGACTCTGACTTTGACTCCTCGGTTTCATCGTTATCCAACACCTGATCGACCACTTTCTTTATTAATTCGGACTCATGATCAGTATCAAACGATGTGAAAGTAACATCAATGTTTTCTAGCAAATTTTCTGATGACTCAGACTCCCACTGTAAATTTGTTGCCTTTTTGACTCTTTCTGAATTTGGATTTCATGGAGAATATCCTTTTTCAAGCAGGGTGGACACTTGTTGTAACTGGCACTATGTTTCTTACTAGAATTCTTCATTTCAGTATCCTTCTTCTTTTCAGAACTCTTGTCTTCAGATACTTCCTCTTCATCAAATGCTTTCATGCCTTCAACGGTTGGATAAATCCCGTCAATGACATAACAAGTACTTGAGTAACTTTTTAACAACCTATTTACTCTTTCTGTTTCAATCCTCTGAGTTTCCAGTTTTTGTTCAAGCACATCACATTTCTCAATGTAATTGTTGACGACTTTCTGTTTTGTCATGAAAGATCATTGAAGTGTTTTCATGGCTGTTGCTTGTTCACTGCTTGATTGATTATACTGATTCATTGCTTTGTTTAGAACATCATACGACTCTTTCAATATGTTCATGTTATGAATCAATGTACTGTTTTGCTTTTTCACTGCTTCACAATTTTCACATTTCACAGTAGTCTTTCTTGCATCAGCTTCTGCTTCAACTTTGAAAGCTAGAACTTCTTTTACCTTTCTCTTTATCACAGGAACTTCTTCATCATCACTGCTGACTGGTTTCTTAGCTTTCTTCTTTTTCTTTTTAGCTTTTCCATCATCACTGTCACTTTCTTCCATCATTCTTAAGTGCTCTTCCATTCTCCTTGCATAATAATCATCATCATTATCACTGTCTTCAGCAACTAGAGCAACAAAAGCTTTATGATTTGAAGTTTTGTTAGGATTATAGTCATCCCAACTAAAGTTTTCCCAGCTAAACCCTTCTGGTAATTTTACATCATCTTGATTTATCAGACATGCTTTACTATCGGAGGAAACATATTTGTCCCAACTGAAACCTTTAGACGATTTTTTATCTTCTTGATTCACCATACAAGCTCTCTTTGATGATTCTTCAATCTCCTTCCTGGCATGAGCAGTTTGTGGTTGCTGTTGTTGAGCAACTTGATGATAAATTGCTTTCCGATAGTAATCATTGTTGTTGAACGGATTTTGAGTTCCACTTGCTTCGCGATTTGTGTACTCTCTCTTGAAGTGTCCTTTTTCCCTGCACCGAAAACATGTAACTTTAGATTTATCAAAACCCAAAGTGGAAACATTAGCATCACGGAAGTCATCTCTTCCTGTGATTTGTTTGAACTTTTCAGCTCTTTTCAAAACACTTGCCAAACACCACTTTATATCCATCAATTCCATCTCTTCAGCATCAATCTGATCGTAATCCTCTTTTGTCAACATTGGATTCCCGATCCTTCTTGCAACTAAACTCTCATATGATTCTAACACAGTTCCCAGCAACGACATGTGACCTTTTGCAACCTCTTCCGAGAAATTTTCACCATTCTCAAGATTTAAAACAATGTTGCATTGTAATCTCTTGCCATTCTTGGTTGCTGAAAAGTTTGGATCAAATGATGGATATGAAGAAAAACTTGTTTTGCTGTTTGATCCTTTAGATGATCCTCCGGATGAACTTTTAGCATTGAAGGCAGTCTCAACCTTTGGTGACATGTTGGTCTTATCACTGATACCTCCTTTGTAATAAAGACTGATATCTTGTTCACCATCAAAATCTTTCATTCTTGATATCTTTCTTTGTTCCATCTCTTGAGCTTCAATTTTTTGAATGAACTTACTCAGTGTCAAATTGCCAAAATCTTTCTTATTTCTTTACATCATCAGATATGTGCCCCAAGTTTCATGTGGCAACGCATCAGCCAACTTTTCAAATAATTCTTCATTGTCCTTTGTGATGCTCACCCTCTTCATGTTGACTAACAAATTACAATATCTTTCAATGATCTGCTTAGTGCTTTCAGTTCTTAGACCACGAAATAGATCAAATTCTTTCTTCAAAAGTGATTTTTTGTTCTTAATCATTTCTTTGCTTCCAACAAACTTTGATTTTAATGCTTTCCAGATAGAATATGCAGTTCCACTGTGTTGCAATAAAACCAATATATCTTCCTTAACAGCTTGATGCAAAAGACTAGTCATCATTTTCTCATCTTTGTATTTCTTTTTCTCTTCTGCACTAAGATCTTTAATTGCAATAACCTCCTCATCATCAGTCGTTGGTCTAACATATTTCGTTTCAACACATTCCCAAGCATCCAAGTAATTTACTTGAACCCAATTCTCAAATCGTTCTTCCCATCCTTTATACTCCTCAATATTCATGAGCTTTGACGGTTTTTGCATAGTTCCGGTTTCATTTTCCATGTTCAAGTTATTAGTAATAGCAGCCGGAGTAGTCGGGGTAGTAGCAAATGCATTATAAAATTCCTCTTCCATGTTTCGGTTTCAAAATTTCACAAAATCAGACACTTTTCAAGCGAAATCAAATCCAAGCGAAATAATCTCTTCACACGGAATACCCTGTTCAAGCGAAATACCCTGGAAAACAACTTCAAACGAAAACAGTTCAAACGAAATACCCTTTTCACACGAAATGACTAATTTCGTGCGAAATAACCAAACGAAATACCAGTTTGAAGCGAAATATGCTGATTTCGTTTGAAATACTACAATTTCAAACGAAATAGGTAATTTCGTATGAAACGGCCAAACGAAATGCCAACTTGGTGCGAAATAGTGATTTCACGCGAAATCAAGATGCTATTTCGTGCGAAATACTGCTGATGTCATCATCTCGAGCTGTTTTTGCCAAAATTGATCAGGTTTTTGTCCGATTTTAAGTCTGAAACTTTCAAGGGTTTGTTAAAACACTATTGCGCGTATAATGTATAAAATTCAAGACATTTTGACCGTGAAAACTTGTTTAATTTTGAAAAGAAGGTGTAGAAATCAGAATTTGCAGCTGAATTGGTAAGACCTCTTCCTCCTGAGCTCTGATACCACTTCTAGGATCGTTTTCTGACCCGAACGAGTCGTTCAGAAGTGTTTTTACTCGATACGAAAGGCGGAAACAGACGTATCAAATCAATTCAGCTAGATATTCACTTTAAACTGTCTTTTGATTGATTTGACAAAGAATTATAGCGACTAGACACTTCGGCAGCAGTTTGGTACTGAAACCGAAAAGTTAATTTCGTGCCAAATGACACAGCACTATCTAGTATTTATAAGCATGGTGATTTCGCATGAAATAGCACAAACAAAATTAGGTTTCACAGGAAATTAGATTTCGTGCGAAATAACCATGTGATTTCGTGTGGAATCACAACATGTAATTTCGTGCGAAATTACCTCCCAACCTATTTTTGACATTTTTCTCGTACAACGTGCCCTGATCTATCTAATACAATATAAGACTCGATACAAGACGAAGTCGACAGACGGATGCACCAACACAGACCAGCCCAACGTGTTTCAGGTATTACGATATCAGTCCCTGAACCTTAATGCACAATTTAACCTTCAAAACTTACACTTTTGGCACAATAGTTTCTAGTTTATCATTACATGTTAATACGGGGTTCAAAACCTCTAACGGTCAACCCTAGGCACACTCAGGAGCGCGACGGATTTCCTGGTTTGTTCAAAAGGTCGCCCTAAAGTATAGTTTCGCACGTTGACGCCTTTAACCCCTTAATTCACGAATTCGCGCGCATCATCGCGAAACGGTAGAGAATTCTTACATGGCCATTATTAAATACTTCTGAGGGTATGAACGAACATTGCTGAGTTTCTAGTTCATTCAAAAGGCCTCTCCAAGGCGTAGTTTCGCAAGTCGTCGCTTTTATTCCCTTAATCACACAAAGTAGCGCGTAATATCGTTTAACGATATCTAAACCTTTTGTGGTCCATATTGCGTATTCCCTAGCATGTTCTTAAATATTACATCACTCCCGTTCACTTAAATGGTCATCCAAAGGCGTAGATTTAAAAGATGACGCTTTTGGTCCCTCTAACGCGCAAACTTGCGCGTATCATCGTTTAATAGCACCAAAGCCCTATGTAATCCATATTAGGCATTCTCAAGATTATAATTAAACATCACGATGCTTCGGTTTCGTTAAAAGGTGAGTCAGAGGTACAATTAAACATATTGACGCTTTTAGTCCCTCTAACTTGCAAAGTTGCACGTAACGTCACTTTTAGGCCTAAAATGTGACAACCCGAATTTCCGAGATTAGTGTCGTTTAATCTTGTGATTTTAACTTTCCGTTTCCTCTTTTCAATGTGAAACGTATTAGGGTGTTATAACTTCGTTACATTTAAGCATGTTATTCTTTTCACTCAACACTCGTAACCTTAATAAATCCCCTAATGGTAAAATGTAAAACATGGTTGTATATGTTGTATATTATAGGATTAAGTGGGCCAATCTTTGTGTCGATTATATGATTGGGCCGCACCCTTTACTCAACAACAATAGCCCCACAACCGATCCCTTTTGCACATGATCAAATGTTTGCAATTAGAATTTTAACAACCTTTTAATGTTGCATGTGAGCCTTACTTACATTCTGACATTTTGCACATGACATTAATCCACTCAATACATCACATGGTCTCATTAATAAGATCTCTACTTGTTTGATTAAACCAAGATCACATCACATGGCCGCCATTTTTCCTTAACACATCATATGGCTGCATTAATAGGATCTCAACAACAATTACAAGTTATCATGTCCCTTTGTCATTAAAATTGGCTATTTTTGTCAATGGGTTCGGCAGCCCATTCACTTGGGCTTAAGCCCATTCTCTCGGCCGAATGTGTTAACCGTCCAACTTGTATTATATGTATACGTAACATTGTAATGTTATCACAAGAACTCAAAACAAACCCTACCTATTTCCAAGTTTTGTACGGCAGAAGAGGACCCCCCACCACTAGCGCAACATCCCATTGAATCAACATCTGAATTAAGTCGAGCTCTCGGTTAGTGGATGCTTTATATTAATAAGTCGTATTTCTTGCTAAACATGGATTGCATGATATAGTAATGGTATGGTTAATTATCTAGTGTATATAATTTTATGATGATAAGCTGTTGATTTGTAATACATGATATTGCACAAATTCATGATGTTTAACTGTTAGAAGGGTTGTATGATGACAAGTTATAATCTAGGGATTAGAGGTAATTGGATTTGATGTTGTCGATATCTTGATAATAATAGCCAATATTCATAATAAGCTGTTTGAATACACAATTGGGGAATAACGTGTCATATGTGATGATGAATCTGTTTAAGAAACATGAACTAATGATTAGCAATTTTGTGCGATAACATGGGTAATAATGTGATGATGAACCGATTACTTTTGTTGAGTAGTTAGAGGTGTCTTGCTAATTGTTAATAAATTAATGATCAGAAAAAGGCACATGATGATTGTAAGAACTGATGTAATTATGTAAGACTTAACTGGGAAACCGATGAACTTTGATTTGGAAGCACACTTATTGGGCCGGTTATAATAGTTGGGCCACATGTATACTAAGTTGGGTCACATGATGAATGAGTATGGATCGCACAAAGGGAACCGGGTAGTGTAATAGGTCACCATATACGGTAGAGCCCAATATGAACTGGGCCGCACTGTTACATGTTAAGTTGGCTGCACATGTTAGTGGGTGGTATCAACTGGGCCGGTAACCCGGTGAATCAATAGAATGATGTGATATATTAACTTGTGTAACGAAACGGCCTAAACTTGTGAATTAATATGGTACATGAAGTCACCTCTTGTGCATATGTTCGAGATGATGCGTTATTTGAATACTTGAAGCGTGAAGTATAACTCTATATGTGTAGCACCTGGTATGAGAACGTATTTTAATGATGGGATTCGTGCTTGATTAATTGATATACCATGCCTAGTGATGAATGTTAACATTTGTACGCGTGTGCACTAGTTGATGATTAAACATGAAATAATACGTGTTGTGCTTGTATGCAAACTGACTGATATGTGTAACTATCATAGGGTTTGGTAAATCACTGTTGTTAAACGAGTAATTAATTCTACCGAGCAAATCAAAGGTGAGTTCACTACATTCGAGCATGCGTCCCAGTGGTTGGGGACAGTCAGTGGGTATCCCATGGAGGGATAAGTCTTTTGGGTAAAAACGGGTATATTGGTTAATATTCTCACCTATCATTCTTGTAAGTCCCTTATATTGTTACCTGGAGGGTAACGGGTATTAGTTGGTAGCGCTACTTAGGTTTGGCACCCTCAAACCGCTCCTAGATAGGACGGATGTGAACTAATGACCCAGTCGGGCCCAGTACTGGATAGGAGTACGTGGGATAGGGCAATCATGTACATCAGGAGCCGTCTTGTTCGGAATTGAGATATTAACAATATTACTTACATTTGTCAGTGAACTGTTTTATATACAACAACACTGGAAATGATGCTCGTGGAAGAACATTTAGGATTGGCGTAGGCGATGCCAGGCTTAGCAGCAACATGGTAGCTTGTATGGGTAGCTGTTCACTTCGTCCCTATTCTGCTCGACCCTGATACTTCTTGAAACCAAACCGGATGTGGAATCGACTGGTGGCAACTCAAATGGAATCTCATATGTTCGTTGGGGTGCAAACACGACCTTGTGGGACAAGTGTTCAACTTCGACCTTTCTTCTACTATCCTCGATGGTTACAACGCAGTAGTTAGTGTGAATTGGTTATCTAGGAATCACGCAGATATACCCTGTGAGGAGAACACTTTGAGTGGAGAATCATTATTTGTTCTAAAGCATGAGAGTAAGCAAAAGTTAGCGCCATTTCAGCTATGAAGGCCAGAAGTGTCTACGGAGGGATTACTCCGCTGTGTAAGCAACAGTTACTGATGTTAGGGCTAAGGAAAAAGAGGGTCGATGATCCACCAATTGTTACTGATGTTACTCTCGGCGTGCTACCCGAGGAACTTTCAGGAGGGATGCGAGAACTGTCAAATCAACTACAGAGACTGTGGGACAGAAGTTTTGGCAGACCTAGTTTTCGCTCCGGGGAGCCCCATTTATATCCGTGAAAATAAGCCTTTTCGTATGCATACTGATTATCGAGAACTCAACAAAGTGGTAGTCAGGAACCGTTTGCCTCGACCATGTATTGACAACCCGTCGACAAGTTGCGAGAGTCAAGCTCCCATTCGAGGATTGGCTAATGAACGAACTATCATCAGATGGAAGCCCAATGAGAGAATGCTTTTAGAACGGCATATCAAACGCGATACGGCCAGTGCGACTTTGTACACCATGACCATCGAGGTAATCAACACACCAGCAGCTTATGAACCACAAAAATCGACTGTGTCTATTGATGCCGTTTTGGGTCATTCCCTAGAGGAAGGGACAACATGGACGACATCTGTATCTTATCTTAGAGCTCCTGAGAGAGGAGTCATTACGTGTGAAGTCTTGCTAAATGTAACATCTAGATTCGAGAGATGCATTTTGATCATATAACCAACGAAGTGGGAATACACGTGGATCGTGCTAGGATCCATTCTGTTGGAAACTGATTAACACCAAAGATTCATTCAGGGGTACAACAATTTCTTGGTCTCGCTAGATACTATCGCAGATTCATCACAGGATTTTCGAAGATCGCGCAGCTTTAATCACTTTAACACAGCAGGATGCTGTGTCCGTGGAAGACAAAACAGGAGGGCGTCTTTCAGCTTTTGAAACCCAAGTTTGTAATGCACTGAGCATCGTTTCTATCCGAAGGTATTGATGAATCAGTGGTATACCATGATGATTCGAACAAGAGTCCCAGTTACACGCCGATACAACACGAGAAAGTGAGGGCTTACGTAGTGAATTACAAGAGGAGTTGCACGAATCGCAACCTGCGATGGAAATCATGGTCTTTGGATTTACTTGGAGGCATTACTTGGACGGTACCGAATGCGTTACTTAGACCGATCACAAGGGCCTCCCGTGTACCCTGGTCTCGGAAGAGCAAAATCAGTTAGTGGCATCGCTGGATAGAACCTTTGGAGGATTACGACTGTGGAACCTGAACGTGCACGTGCTTTACAGCTCACTCTCAACTTTAACTTACATGATCATACTCGCTCTGTTCAAACCGGAGAACTGAGGGAAGAAAATTTCCAAGTTGAACACATGCGGGGCATGAAGAAGCAACCTTTGGCAGGACGTATGATATACGCTACCTCATGGAACGAATGTGGATCTCATTATACGACAACAGTAGGGAACTCGTGTTTAGCAAAGCACTCCGGCCTCGATAATCTAGTCGTCTAGGTTTTGATGCGAGGTATTAGGATATATAAGTCTTGCACTGGTGATCGGGCATGATGGCCCGCCTAGCTATATATGTGAATGATGCTTGACTTGTGGGAAAGTCAAGGTGAAGCATCAGCAACCAAAAACACCCATATGGAAATGAGAACAGACTACCATGGATTCTGTCTACTTACAGCACGAAACGGAAACAATACCACCTGGGTGATCGTGGATCGTCTCACGTTACCAGCACACCTTCTTGCAATCAAAGGACCTGACGAGTCTTCACAGCTTGTGGATACTCCTCTGAGAGAGGCGGCTACCTAAGCACGAGGTGCCAACTCCTGTATCTCCGATTTTGAGCTATACCTGATTCAATGCAGGCAATACGCAACACTCTTGGCTCACATTTAGGCATGCGCACTACTTATCACTGTAGGACAACCGGGCAGAGTAACGAACCATCCTGACACACGAAGACATGCTGCGAGCATGTGCGTGATTGGCTATAGTAAACATTTGGGAAGGACACTTATCTTTGGGTGAACTCTATTGCAGCCGTTACCATTTTAGTATGCATACAGCTCTGTTTGAGGCATTGCATGGATGACAATGCCAACCTCCATGTTGGACTAAAGTGGGTGACAACCTAATCACAGATCCAGAGGTTGTATTCGAACCACTTGGGAAGATTATTCAAATCGGAAATCGTTTGGCGGAAATGCGTGACCGTCAGGGAAGCTGATAAGCTTAGGAAGCACTGGGAGTTCGCTGAAGGGTAACGTACACGATGTCATTTATGTCTCGAACCTAAAGAAGCGTCTGCTCGACGCAACACTTGTGATACCCTTGTTGAGGAACCCACTGTTAACACAGTCGAATTTCAATCGTGAGAGTTCGTTGGAACTCAAGACGTGGACCGGAGTTCACGTGGGAGCGTGAGGATCAGTTGAAGCTTAAATGTCCTCATTTTTTTTCCTGATGACCAATCTGAGTCTAGTAAAGCTGGGGAATTTCGAGATGAAATTCCTCTTCAAGTTGGGGATGATGTGGCACCTGAGCAAAATCTGCAACCATCTTGATTTATCACTTCACTCCTCTGTGCTTACTTGTCAAATTTCGGGACGAAATTTCTTTCAAGTTGGGGATGATGTGACAACCCGAATTTCCGAGATTAGTGTCGTTTAATCTTGTGATTTTAACTTTCCGTTTACTCTTTTCAATGTGAAACGTATTAGGGTGTTATAACTTCGTTACATTTAAGCATGTTATTCTTTTCACTCAACACTCGTAACCTTAATAAATCCCCTAATGGTAAAATGTAAAACATGGTTGTATATGTTGTATATTATAGGATTAAGTAGGCCAATCTTTGTGTCGATTATATGATTGGGCCGCACCCTTTACTCAACAACAATTGCCCCCCAACCGATCCCTTTTGCACATGATCAAATGTTTGCAATTAGAATTTTAACAACCTTTTAATGTTGCATGTGATCCTTACTTACATTCTAACATTTTGCACATGACATTAATCCACTCAATACATCACATGGTCTCATTAATAAGATATCTACTTGTTTGATTAAACCAAGATCACATCACATGGCCGCCATTTTTCCTTAACACATCATATGGCTGCATTAATAGGATCTCAACAACAATTACAAGTTATCATGTCCCTTTGTCATTAAAATTGGCTATTTTTGTCAATGGGTTCGGCAGCCCATTCACTTGGGCTTAAGCCCATTCTATCGGCCGAATGTGTTAACCGTCCAACTTGTATTATATGTATACGTAACATTGTAATGTTATCACAAGAACTCAAAACAAACCCTACCTATTTCCAAGTTTTGTACGGCAGAAGAGGACCCCCCACCACTAGCGCAACATCCCATTGAATCAACATCTGAATTAAGTCGAGCTCTCGGTTAGTGGATGCTTTATATTAATAAGTCGTATTTCTTGCTAAACATGGATTGCATGATATAGTAATGGTATGGTTAATTGTCTAGTGTATAGAATTGTATGATGATAAGTTGTTGATTTGTAATACATGATATTGCACAAATTCATGATGTTTAACTGTTAGAAGGGTTGTATGATGACAAGTTATAATCTAGGGATTAGAGGTAATTGGATTTGATGCTGTCGATATCTTGATAATAATAGCCAATATTCATAATAAGCTGTTTGAATACACAATTGGGGAGTAACGTGTCATATGTGATGATGAATCTGTTTAAGAAACATGAACTAATGATTAGCAATTTTGTGCGATAACATGGGTAATAATGTGATGATGAACCGATTACTTTTGTTGAGTAGTTAGAGGTGTCTTGCTAATTGTTAATAAATTAATGATCAGAAAAAGGCACATGATGATTGTAAGAACTGATGTAGTTATGTAAGACTTAACTGGGAAACCGATGAACTTTGATTTGGAAGGGGGATGGGTAACAACATCAGGTAACAAACGGGTATTGGATAGCACACTTATTGGGCCAGTTATAATAGTTGGGCCACATGTATACTAAGTTGGGTCACATGATGAATGAGTATGGATCGCATAAAGGGAACCGGGTAGTGTAACAGGTCACCATATGCGGTAGAGCCCAATATGAACTGGGCCGCACTGTTACATGTTAAGTTGGCTGCACATGTTAGTGGGTGGTATCAACTGGGCCGGTAACCCGGTGAATCAATAGAATGATGTGATATATTAACTTGTGTAACGAAACGGCCTAAACTTGTGAATTAATATGGTACATGAAGTCACCTCTTGTGCATATGTTCGAGATGATGCGTTATTTGAATACTTGAAGCATGAAGTATAACTCTATATGTGTAGCACCTGGTATGAGAACGTATATTAATGATGGGATTCGTGCTTGATTAATTGATATACCATGCCTAGTGATGAATGTTAACATTTGTACGCGTGTGCACTAGCTGATGATTAAACATGAAATAATACGTGTTGTGCTTGTATGCAAACTGACTGATATGTGTAACTATCATAGGGTTCGGTAAATCACTGTTGTTAAACGAGTAATTAATTCTACCGAGCAAATCAAAGGTGAGTTCACTACATTCGAGCATGCGTCCCAGTGGTTGGGGACAGTCAGTGGGTATCCCATGGAGGGATAAGTCTTTTGGGTAAAAACGGGTATATTGGTTAATATTCTCACCTATCATTCTTGTAAGTCCCTTATATTGTTACCTGGAGGGTAACGGGTATTAGTTGGTAGCGCTACTTAGGTTTGGCACCCTCACACCGCTCCTAGATAGGACGGATGTGAATTAATGACCCAGTCGGGCCCAGTACTGGATAGGAGTATGTGGGATAGGGCAGTCATGTACATCAGGAGCCGTCTTGTTCGGAATTGAGATATTAACAATATTACTTGCATTTGTCAGTGAACTTTTTTACATACAACTGGTAACAAACGTTTTCTAAAACTGTGAACTCGCCAGCTTTGTCTGATACACTTGTTACATGCTCGCAGGTCGTTAGGTGATTGAAACAGGAGCTTGCTGGCTGGAGAGCAAGAGTGGTCATACCGACGGGATTATTTGTTAAATACTTATTTATTATGATTGATTCGTATTTACCTTATGACACTTTAATGCTTCCGCTGAACTTGTGATTTTGAATAACTTATGATTAGAATTGTTATTACTTAATTGATGGAACTTTATTACAACTTGTGCTTCAATGTAATTAGTGGCTCATTGCTAGTAGTCACACGCCTAACAGGGACACTCCCTAGGTGGTAATTTGAGGGTGTGACATAAAAGCCTTAGTTGGTCAATATTGGATATTCGCGAGAGTATAAACACACATCATGAAGCTCTCGATTTGTTAAAAGGTCACTCAGAGGTAAGAATTAACATGTTGACGCTTTTAACCCTTCGTCGCGCAAACTTCCAATTAATTACGCAAATGGCTACTCTTGATCAACAAGTGGCTCATTTGTGAAAATGTATACCGTGTAACGTCATTCACAGGCTTTGTTTAAGAAGGTTGACACTTTTAGTCCTTTCGCATTCAAAGTTTTTGATTTTTCGCAAAATTAGTCCCTCATAATCAACGTTTGACCTTTTTAAGGTTTAGTACACGTGTCAACACATCATTGGTCGTGATATTACGAGGTGTTACATCCTCACCCCCTTAAATTAAATCTCGACCTCGAGATTTGCTCAAAAGATGGAAGTACTTTCTGTTGTATAATGGTTTTGACTTCCACAACATATTTGGGGCTTCTAAGGGCACTCCAGTTGACCTTTATAATAGGTAAATGTTTTTTTTTCGGAGCTTCTAATCTTGTCAATCCTTAATTGATACTGGTCTTTCATTAAACCGTAAGTTCTCATTAATCTGCATATCATTATGTGATAAGGCTATTAACTTATCGGCTAGACATATCCTTTAATCACCGGGGTGGAACACATTGTGAATTCCACCAAGCTCCTTAGGTAAGTTTTCGCTTATAAGCTACTGATCTTGACGTATTCAATCATCTCGAATGGTCCTATTTATCTAGAGTTTAACCTGCCCATTACATCAAAACACAGCACACCTTTCCAAGGTGGTGCTTTCTGTTGAATCTTGTTCCTCATTGAGAACTTAAGAGGTTCGTGACTATCATCGATCATTGATTTTCCGCCGATTACTAGCAGCTTTCGGATGATCGTAAATTTATATGATCTTATCCGTCGTTTCCAGGGTAACCTTCAGATCCTGTTGATTGGACTTACCAAGGTCCTGTCCATCAAACAGACGTTTGTCATTCCGTCTATACAAGGTCCCTAAAGGAGCAGCCTTGGCACTTATATAACAACCATCAATTACAGGAGAGCTTATTTAAGGTGAGATAAGCGTTCCAACTACTACTTGAACCAATCTTAAAGAATAGTTACCCTCTTGGTTAGTCGAACCAATCGACGATCCTGGGCAGCTGATGGCGATTCTTAATCGTTACCTAAATAAGGTTGCGGTAATCAATGCATAAGCATAATGAACAGTCTTCCTAAATTAATAATACATGAGCTCTCAGAATGATGAGCTAGGCTTTATGAACCTTTTTCTTAAAACTCATTTAATTGGGGTTTCAATCCTTTCATTAATGTCGGTACTAACTAATATAGAGCTTTTACAATAAATACAACCCTAAGTGAGATGTTAATCTTAACTCTGCTTATCTTAGGAGGTGAACCGGGTAGTTCTTATGGAGAAGATAAAAGAGACACATAGAGGTTACAAGGATATCCTAAATCTCAGGCTTCAGTTCATCTATCGATACTCGTGTCAGATAAATGACACTTTTACTTTACGAATGCATGGATGCCTTAATTAGTGGCACTTACTTGGACAATCCTATATTGGATATCTTCTTTGAATACCATTTGCCGACTCTAGTACCATATGTCCATCGGGATATCTCGGTGGTTCCATGCATTAAACCTCTATACTGATCAGGCATGGAAGTAATCTATGGGACGCACTAGGATACACAAATCCTCATATGGCTCCTTTATCGAGCATAGTCTAGTATTCGCAGTTGATAGAAATCAATGATGTAACAAAATAAAATAACATATATCAGCGTGCTCGATCTGGAGACAGAGTACTTTAGATTTTTATGAATGAACATTATTCGACGAAAATAGAAGGAAAGGCCTCTATGATTTTTGTTGGTAAGTTTTACCTTACACTTAATGTCTGGAGTTCTCATGGGAGAATTCTAAAAGTTTGCGAAGCTCATGGTCTTATGAGAGACTTAGTAGCACCTAAATTCAAACGTAACTCTTAGCAATAAGATCACAATAAGTGATTTATCTGGTGTCATCCTTGATATGAACTGCCTCTAACATTCATCAGGAGGGTTTCCATTCTTAATCCTTCTATACTTAGCTATAAAATCTTTGACATTTTTAGGGTAGTCTCAGCTTTGACTGGTTTATTTCTTAATCAATATAACATGAGTAGCGTAGATAGATCCATAGTGGATTTATAAGAAGCAGGCTTTGAAACCCTAATATGCCCTTTTATTACCGATGCTAATCCACCAATAATTAACGCATTAAGCTTAGATTTAAGGTTAACTGAATAGGGCACTATCTCAGATAATAAACTAAAGTTTGTAACATTCTGTCGACAGCCAAGATCCTTCATGGTGAGAGTCAGAAAATTCTTATTCCACCTCTTCCATTCCGCGTCGCAGTCAATCAGTTTTTCTGATGAGTCCATAAACTTAGACCATCAAATATTGTATGAGGGTATCTTTCCTGTGGACTTTATTGCTGTCCCCTCCAACTAAGGGCATCGCCCTTGAATGACAGTGATATTTACCTCGAATGTCTTTCTCAGCACAGACGATGATTTACAGAATGGTTTCCACTTCATCCTTCAATTTACTTCAATCAATGGTCCCTTTTTCGCCATTGAAGTCCCTTAACTTGCATGAAACAAAGTACTTTCCAAGTACATCCTTTAGAGGAACGGGGCTCCTTGCTATATATCATCTTATTTGGTTTATTCTTCGCATTCGAAGTAGGAATAAAGCTCTTCTCATGAGTAGAGTGATGTGTTTTTAGAGCAAGTATCATTTGGCTTTTTGAACCCTTTTGTGACCTTCCTCATAGCCTTTCTAATATCTGTGTCAATCACAGCTTGGAGATTATCTCCATTAACCTTGAGGTTCACATTTGTTGCATCGTTTGCATTTATCGCATCTATATCATCGCGACTATTGTTTGCCTCATCTGAGTTTTCCATACTCGAGACTGGGTCCCTAATACCAAACGAAACACTTACTTAGTTGCACTACAACAGCTAGTCATCATCCTGATGACCTAACATACACTAACCATGGTATTATTAAACCATACAGGATAACAGGGTATGAACATTCCTAATGAATGTTATTTGAACGTATATCATTTATATTTAGCCTAGGTCACAAAAGGACCATCAATGGCATTTAGGGTTTGGACCGAGTCCATCACCTTATAGACAGGGAATCACAGTGTCACAATTTTCATTGTCATATTAACGATTTTGTATAGCTCTGCGGCTTGTCACAAGGAATTTTTAAATATGAAACATAATTTCGCCATGAAGGGCATGAAAATGTAGTACATAGGCTTGTCACAAAGGACATTAATAGCCATATAACACGAAGGCCTTGTCGCAAGGGACATATAAGATATGGCACATAAGGCCTTGCCACAAGGGCATTTAAATCTATAAGTCACAATCTTATTTGATCAGGGACTTTATGGTTTGAACATAGTTCTTCACCTTCAGGCTGAGAGTCATAGACTACATCTGACATTGCTTTGAAAGGTGATTTATTTTGCCACATAGGCAAATCAATGGACATCACTAATGGATGTTTATACTTATATGTATATATAATTATCGTATTTGAGGATATTAGTCATGATCTTATCGATCTTACAGACTCTAAGGCTTGGGCATTGCCCATCAATTTTGACGGTGAATCATAACGGTCACATTTGTCAATGTCTCTAATGGACAGTATATTATATAGCCCGTAGGCGGAACATCACTAAAGGATGTTTAAAAATATAATCACCGTAACAGATGATATTAGTCATGATCGCACTGACCATATAGACTATTATGCTTGGACATAGTCCAATATCTTTAGACAGGGGGTCATAGACCACAACTGTCGTTGTCTTATTGGACAACAAGTTTAGCCCGTAGGCACTTCATCACTAATGGATGTTTATATTATGATCATCACATTGATGATACTTGCCATGATCTAATTCGATCATTTAGGCTTTAAGGCTTGGACATAGTCCAAGATACCTTGACAGCTGGTGTGGTCTCTTAAGTCACACTGCCTGGAGTGTTAACATATTCTTAAATGTTAACAAGGATTAATTTATCTTAATGGTTACACGATATTACCATGATCGCATTGATCATATAGGTTTGGAGGCTTGAACATAGTTCACCACCTCTGGATAGAAGGGGTATCTCCTTAACTATCGTAGTAGAAGGAATAATTATCCTTAACTACCGAAAGTTTTGGCAAATTAATGTGGACTTGCCACTTGGAAGGGGTAAACCACTAAGAAGATCTTTTGAAATTATTTAGCTGATCGATAAAGTTCGAATAAAATCCATACTAATGGTTGATAAAGGACGTTATGAGTACCTATATAAAATTTCAAAACTTTCCATAAACCATTAAGAAATCTACAATAGTGCCCTTATCATGACCTTCAGTATTTTTTGTGTCCACAGAGGACTGAAAGAAAATATAAGTCCGTATAAGAACTACTAAATATTATAAGTCTACATAGGGACTACATTGAAACAGTCTGCCCATGAAGGGACTATAATAAAATATCAGGTCTACAAAGGGGTCATAAGGAAATATTATGTCCACTAAAGGACTTATAATGAAATCTCTTGCTCACGGAAGGACTATGGTGAGTTATTATGTCCGCCAAAGGACTTTAATGGAATAATATGTCGACAAAAGATTTTAATGAAATGATATGTCTATGAAAAGACTATTTTAAGGTATGATGTCCTCGAAGGGACTATTATTGAATATAATGTCCTCGAAAGGACTATATTGAAATATAATGTCCTCAAAAGGATTTTTAATAGATAGACGTATATATTTATGGAGTCTTATCAAAAGAGGTTAGTCTACAAGGACTATGATGAAATAATATGTCCACAAAGGATTACAATAGTCAAATGCCCAAACAGGGACTTAAATGAAAAGAAGTACGATGGAAGGAGGGTCTTCTAATGTCTTCCTTTCTTTATTCTGATTGTTTCTTCATCTTTATTTATCGTACGCAGTAGCGACTCTTGAAGACTTTAGTGAATAAGTAATATTTCAAATCAAGATCCATTGCAGAAGTAGAATCCAAGGATTCAATGATTAAAGGAAGGACATGGATTACGGATTAGGTTTTGACTAATATAGTCTAAGTTTGAAATTTGAAAACTCAGAGGTAAGAAATGGGGATTAATAACATCCACATGTATCATCTTCAATATGGGAGCCTCAGGGATCTTCTGGTATGGACTCCGTAGTCTGGATAAGGGTTTAAAAAATTTGGTTTGGGGGATAGGTCCATAAACGTCTTTCCCCCAACTGGTTGCACGCTTAACCTAGCTGTGGTACGAATCTTGGCATTTCTAGGTTTCGGATGTGGAGAATCTCCATCGACGGCTTCTGTGGTTGGCGACATATTTAAAATACATAAAATCGAAAGCAATGTTTACTTAATTGGGATGAGAGCATTCCTATGTAAGTTCTAGACTCCGAAGGCCTAAGGAATGTGCTACTATGTCATTTGAGAGTAAACACTAAATGCTAGTGTTTAATTCACTCAAACGTTGGCTCTGATACCAAC
The DNA here is from genome assembly GCA_030545235.1 of Helianthus tuberosus. NCBI lineage: Eukaryota > Viridiplantae > Streptophyta > Magnoliopsida > Asterales > Asteraceae > Helianthus > Helianthus tuberosus. The sequence continues at coordinate 24,332,224 of CM060400.1, forward strand.
CTGTCACACCCCGATATTTCCACGTATTACCGGTGGGCCCGGTAGGGAGTATCGTGACGTAGTTGATATCATCATAGTCAATTAATCACAGTTTAATGCACATCGGAAGTCTAAAATAATATTACAAACCGAATTGAAAGTATAATAAAATATTACACAACGCTTGTAAGTGGATCCACAGGCGGAATTAAAATAGATAGTGAATCTTTGTTCAACAGACTTTAAGTATTACGAGTTTGCAAGACCCTTTATCTAATACTCAGGAGCTTCCAGCCCATTACGCGTAGTACCTGCACTTAATCTTTTTGAAAATACGTCAGTTTTCACTGGTAAATACAATTAACTGACTCTTTTGAAAAGTGTTTATAAAATTGGTTTGAATGCACAAGGCATAAAATCTTTTGTAACTTGGGACAATTATTTAAATATAATCTTGTATACAGTTTTACATGTTTTTCGTCCATTCAGGACCCGGCTAGAAGAGCCGAATAAGATTAATAGACACACAACTTGGTATAATACCCATAAGAAGTTTCCTCACGAGTGGGGTACCGTTTTACATACGCAACTGTCAGGTGTATGCCTACACCCCGTGCTTAAGTCGTGGCCATTTCTAATGAATGAGCCGAGGATATCCAGGACATGGTCATTAACCCCCCAAAGGCATTGCATCAAACATAACAGATTAAAACGGGTTATGTAAATGTATTAATCACAATCCGATTTAAATAACTACATACCCGACCAAGCGGTATTATTATAATAGACTGAATTGCAAGTTTTGTCCTTTATCTTTAGGCCATTTTGCAAGTTTTGTCCTTTATGTTTAAATTTGACGAGTTTTGTCCTTTATGTTTGAAAATCAAGCACGTTTTACCCTTTGGGGCAAAACGTGCTTGATTTTTAAGGACAAAATGTGCTTGATTTTTTAAACATAAAGAACAAAACGTGCTTGATTTTTAAACATAAAGGACAAAACGTGCTTGATTTTTAAGGCCCAAAGGGTAAAACGTGCTTGATTTTTAAACATAAAGGACAAAACTCATCAAATTTAAACATAAAGGACAAAACTTGCAAAATGGCCTAAAGATAAAGGACAAAACTTGCAATTCAATCTATTATAATACCGTATCCCAAGCCCGTGTAACGGAAAATAAGTTAAAAGTATTTACCTGAGCAAAATATAATTTTAATCTCAGCCGTATAACAATCAGCAAGTGCAAATAGCTTTTACTGGGCTCCTAAATCTTGAACGAAGGTTTTAATAACCTATTAGATTCCTAACGGGTCTTACCTAAGTTTAACCTTAGACCGGTTAGTTTTAATGAAAGGTTTACGGTTCAAAACGCAAGATTAAGCGAAGACCGGATTAGAATGTGATTTATACCCGACAAGTATGAAGACTTGTATAATATGGGTAAACTAAACACATTCTGGATTTTGAAGTGAAAATGATAAGGTTTCACCGGCTTCGGTTAATTTATGCAAACTAGTTACATAAACCATACCGAACGCGAATATGCATAACGGGTAACCAAATAAGTCATGTACAGGTTCCACAAGTTAATATGCTTAAAATATGTTATGATATCAGTAGGATACCTTCCATTATGCCCAAAACAAATTTAAAACCAAACTAAGCCCCGAAAGGGTATTTTGGTCATTTTAAAGTTTATAAAAGAGGTTAAATAGTAATCTGAGGTTCTGGTCTAAAATAATCAGTAAAATTATTAATTTTAATAAGTTATATCAGTAAGATATCATACATATGTGAATTTTATCATTTATGACGAAACTATGCATCGTATGGGCATTTTGGTCATTTCACATATGCTATAAGGGTCAAATTTGAAAATCTGAGTTCAAAACTTAAACTTACTATTAAAGTATAAAAATTTATTCATAACATCAGTAGGTAACCAGCCTTTGGTGCCAAATATGGTTTTAAACCATACTATGCGCCTAAATCGCATAATAGTCGGTATTTGACGATATTTGACGATATTTGGGGTTGATTAAAGAAATATGAGATTTTGATTAGCCTCTACTGTTTAAAATAATTTAGTTAATGTATAAAATCAGTAGAAAAAGGTTTGATACGTAAAGGATGTGTAAAACTCATTTTATTAGCAAAAAGGGCATTACCGTCAATTATCGAGTCTATGCAGGAACCCTATGTTATGATCAGTTTAAAATTTATCAAAAATTTCAAAAATCCCTAAATATTATATCTTAACAGTAGGTGGCAATTTTATTTTCAAAATTTGGGTTTAAATATGATTTATGCCAAAAATGCCATTTAATTAATAAAAAGCTTTCATTTTACGATATTGCGCATAACTTCTATTTTAGACCACGAACTGATGTCAAATTTTTAGGACATGCTTATAAATCAGTAATAAAGGTTTTTGTCCTCTCACATTTTCAAAAATCTCGTTTTAATATCAAAAGGGCATAATGGTCAACTTTTAAGCATTTAACGGAAACATGCAATTAACTAGGATTTCTATGGAACCAAGTTGTATAACCTCAGAGGGTTATACTAACATATAATATGGTCCTAAAGGAACCCTAAGGCATAACTAAACTAAGCTAGATCGGGTCAGAACTGAAAGTCAAAGCAAAAGTTAAATTTTGCGACTTTCGGTTGCGAACCGAGCCTAAACTTAGAATTGTCGGGTTGAACATGCCTAGACATGTTCAATTAATATTTACCAAGTTATTAAAGTGACAAAACTGATTTTATTGCTTTTATATCATTAGTTATGAATTTTATTTATAAACCGGCTCGTTTGACTTTTATTTTAATTGCTTTGACCCGACAATTAACTAAGCAAACGTGATAATTAGGAGGTGCCCTTTTGAGGGTTTAACACCTACCTAATTATGATCACGTAGCCATGTTCATTGCGAACCATGGCATGACCGTTTACGGTCTTACCGAAAGTCAAAGTGTTTATCGAAAACGCTTGACTTTTCGGCTTTAAAAGCCAAATAGAATAAACTAGTCACGAAAGGACACTTACAAATGGTCCTATGGACTGAAAGGAGGGTCCCAAAAGTTCAGGATCCTCTTAGACATTGAGAGATAGCAGATTGGAATGATATGTGTGAGTTGCTTGAATGAATTTCAACCCCTATTTATAGTTTTCTAGATGGAAAAGGATCATGACAAGTGTTGGAATGGATTGTGAGATGAATACAAGTGTCTTTACAGCTGTAAAACCAGTATACTAGCCCCCTGGACTGATTATATGTGTGTTAACAACTGTTAGTAATCAACAACAGTCCATAGATTTGAGCAACATGTTTTTGGATTTGTGTGGAAAGCAAGAAACAACAAACAGCTGGTTTTTAAACCTGCTGTTGCTGCTGTTTTGTACACTGGCATCCTATGAGAAAGGGAGACCCGATTGGTCGCGGCCTTCGACCTGGTTCAGACCAGCCCAACGTGTTTCAGGTATTACGATATCAGTCCCTGAACCTTAATGCACAATTTAACCTTCAAAACTTACACTTTTGGCACAATAGTTTCTAGTTTATCATTACATGTTAATACAGGGTTTAAAACCTCTAACAGTCAACCCTAGGCACACTCAGGAGTGCGACGGAGTTCCTGGTTTGTTCAAAAGGTCGCCCTAAAGTGTAGTTTCGCACGTTGATGCCATTAACCCCTTAATTCGCGAATTCGCGCGCATCATTGCGAAACGGTATAGAATTCTTACATGGCCATTATTAAATTCTTCCGAGGGTATGAACTAACATTGCGGAGTTTCTAGTTCGTTCAAAAGGCCTATCCAAGGCATAGTTTCGCAAGTCGTCGCTTTTAGTCCCTTAATCGCAGAAAGTAGCGCGTAATATCGTTTTACGATATGTAAACCTTTCGTGGTCCATATTGAGTATTTCCTAGCATGTGCTTAAATATTACGTCACTCCCATTCACTTAAATGGTCATCCAAAGGCGTAGATTTAAAAGTTGACGCTTTGGTTCCCTCTAACGCGCAAACTTGCGCGTATCATCGTTTAATAGCACCAAAGCCTTATGTAATCCATATTAGGCATTCTCGAGAGTATAATTAAACATCACGATGCTTCGGGTTCGTTAAAAGGTCAGTCAGAGGTATAATTAAGCATATTGACGCTTTTAGTCCCTCTAACTTGCAAAGTTATGCGTAACGTCACTTTTAGGCATAAAAGCCTTAGATGGTCAATATTGGATATTCGCGAGAGTATAAACACACATCATGAAGCTCTCGGTTTGTTAAAAGGTCACTCAGAGGTAAGAATTAACATGTTGACGCTTTTAACCCTTCGTCGTGTAAACTTCCAATTAATTACGCAAACGGCTACTCTTGATCAACAAGTGGCTCATTTGTGAAAATGTATCGCGTGTAACGTCATTCAGAGGCTTAGTTTAAGCAGGTTGACACTTTTAGTCCCTTCGCATTCAAAGTTTTTGATTTTTTCGCAAAATTAGTCCCTCATAGTCAACGTTTGACCTTTTTAAGGTTTAGTACACGTGTCAACACATCATTGGTCGTGACATTACAAGGTGTTAAAATAGTAAATTGATTTTCTTATCCTTTTTCCACTTAAATAAATTTTATTATCATCCGTACCTATTAACAAGATTTTTCTGGTAAAAAGGTTACCTCAAAACCTTTGTCATAGAATTGACCACAACTTAGAAGATTGTACTTTAAGCCTTCAACATAGGCTACTTTCTCTATGGTCAAACATCCATACCTTATACATCCATATCCCATGATCCTCCCTTTTACTCCATTTCCAAAATTTACCATTCTACCCAGCTTTGGAACAAAGCTGCTGAGTAAGCTACTGTCCCCAGTCATGTGTTTGGAGCTTCCTGAATCGCAGTACCAGATCTGCTGCACATGATGGTCCTGAAATGAAAAAATTAGAGGGTTTTTGGTACCCAGGCTTGCTTGGGTACTTTTTCTGATGAGATTCTAATCAGATTATTTTTTCTTAATGGCCTTTCATCAGAATATCTATTGCATGCTGAGCCATAAAAAGATTTTTCATTTTTCTTTTGGAGATGGTGTTGAACAAGCTTCAGTATGTCAACACACATACAAGATTTATCAGAATTTTCTGATATTCTTTCTTGTGATGGAATGAGTGGATAATTTTGAAAAGATTAGTGAACTGCTTCTGGAGTATTTAAAGATTTTTTATTGCATTCACTTATTTTTGCTTTGAAGTTGGTTTTTTCAGAAGAGTATTCAGAACAGGTTGACTTGCAAGATTCAGAATCAGATTCTGATGAAAATTTATCAGAAATCTAATGGGTTGCTTTTACAAAGACAGTGGGTTTACTTTCTCTTGTTTTTACATATCCCAAACCCTCTCCTTTGTTCTTTGGTGTAGACTCAATGAAGTTTATGAATTCGTTAGCTTGTTGAAAACCTTTTACATTAATTTCTTTATCATTGATTTTCTTGTAAAGATCTTTTCTTTCACTTTCATAGAACTCAATTTTAGCGTGATCTAAACTTTCTTCTATGAGTAATTGGTTTTCAAGTATGATTTTATTCATGGTCCTTTGCAACTTATCAGATTTTCTACTATCTGATTGCTGTTTTTCTTGCAGATTTAGAAAATCTGACATGAGCTTGTTTAGCTTGTGTTCAAGATCAAGATTATCTAAATTTACCTTTTGTCCTGAAGTTTCTGGTAGGTCTTCAGAAAGTGCCATAAGACAGAAATTAGCCATTTCTTCTTCTTCTTCATCAGAAGAATCATCAGATAGCCATGTATCTGTCCCAGCAATTAAGCTGACTTGTTGCTGCTTCTTTGCCTCTTCTAGCTTCTTCTCATAGTAAGCAACATCCTTGAGTTTCTTGGTCTTGCATTCTGATGTATAATGACCTCTCTGCTTGCACTTGTAACACACCACTTCAGCCTTCCCTTTATCCTTAGATCTACCTTCTTCTTAGATCTTCCATCCATCCTCCCTTTGTCACTTCTCTGGTATCTTTGGCCTCCTCCCCTCAACCTCTGCTCAAATGTTTTGGTGAACAGTGATATAGCTTCAGCAAAAGCTGAAAAATCTGATGATGTTTCAGAAATTTCAAGATTTTGACTGTTTGAAGGTTGTGGATCAATGGTAGGTGATGTTCTTTGTGAGCTTGAGATAAGAGCTAAAGATCCCCCTCTTTGAATGGTTTCTTCTAATATTTCTTCCTCTCTAGGGACCAAGATGCTGTATAAGTCATGAAGACTCATATTTCCTAGTTCTAAGGTTGAGGACAAAGTCATGGTTAGACTTCTCCATTCTCTAGGTAAAGCATCTAAAAATTTTATGTTTCTTTCATCATTTGATTTTGTTATACCAAATTTCTTTAGCTCATTCAAAAGTTTTGTAAATCTTTGATATGTTTCATTTAACCTTTCATTAGGTAGACTTTTGAACCTTTCATATGAGGAAACATTGTTTGTTCTCTTGTTTCTCTTCATCCTTTCTCCTCCTTCACAAAGATTTTCCAACTGATCCCATATTTCCTTAGCTGATGAACATGCATCAACTTGTGAAAATATGTCATTGGGGATAGCCATTATTAAAAGTGACTTTGCCCTTTCATCCCCAGCCACCTTTTCCTTGTCTTCGGCGCTCTAGTTTATTTCACTTTTGGGAGCACGGGAGGCAGGGATTGCAGGTGATTGGTCAGTTGCTGGAATAGCTGGTATTTCAGTCATTGGTATATGTGGACCCCTTTCAATGGATTGAAACAGATCTCGGTCATGACCATTAAGGAAATTGACCATCCTGATTTTCCATTGGGGGTATTCCTCCCTAACCAGAGTCGGAGGTTTGGACATAGAACCAATGTTAAAAGCATTATTCCATGATTGAAAGCTGGCCATATTTAGAGAAAAGAAGATGAGCGATTGACCGTTTGAAAATAGTTTATTCAATCTGCTCTGATACCAATTGTTGGTCCCAGTTTGGACTTAAAAACTTCTTTTCACGTAATATGGCAAGTGATTTCAGTAGATGTGAAAATGATGTGCGGAAATGGAAATCATACTTTCAAGAAACAAGACCTACAGAATTATCAAGTTTATATCACTTTGAAACAAAATAGTTTACAAGGTGATTGTAAGATTATTATCTAATACAAACGAATCTTGAATTCTTTGGGTGAGAGGGTAATGGAGTTTTGTAGTATGTATGAATGCTAAGCTTAACTCATCGTCTTCTGCTTGGTGAGCCTTCTATTTATAGAATGCTGGGTACATGAATAAACAATTGTTTATTCATGCAATAAGTCCTATTTCATCAGAAATATCATCAGATCCATCAGAAATGACCTTTTTTGATAATCTTCTTCAACACTTGATCAACTTATGATTCTTTGAAGTAGATGTTGTTCATTTCAGTTGTCCTATCCGATCTTCTTCTTCTTGTTGTGATCTTCAGGACTGTTGTCTTCTTCATAGATCCAGTTGAATCTAATTTTCTTCAATACTTACAAATAAAGTTTCCTAACAGGACCCGAAGTGGATTGTGAACATGTCGACAGCTAACATCAACAGATTGTTTCATCACGATATCGTCTATGAAGATAAGGATGCAAGTCAGGCTCTACGCTTTCAACGCGTCGCCTGTTTCTGTTACTATCGGGGCATTCACACAGGAAGCTCTTGGTCCAAGATAGACCACTGAGGAATGAAGATCGAACACCAAGAAACAGACAAGGGAGAGTTTGTTGGTGCAGTTTTGTGTCTGTAGCTTGTTCTTACTACGTTGTAATATGTACGACCTTTGTTTATGGTCTGTATAGTTTTGGTCGAGTCGGCCAAGTCAAGATATCCTCCTATCTTGACTTAGCGTGACGTTTCTTTTGTTAGTGATGTAAAACAGTTTGATGTGTGCAACTGTTAGTTTGGGTTTGTTTTGATCTTGCTGTTATATATTCTGCAAGTCTCTGTCTGTATATGGGTTCCCCACGAAGAATCCTCATTCTTCGTGGGTTTACATGTTTCACGAACAGTCAATTTTGTATGATGGTTCACCACGAAGAATCATTCTTCATGGTGATGAAGGTTCGTTGGTAATGGCCACAAAGACTCCTAGTGTTCGTGGGCCTGTTGATTGTTCGTGGCCCAGTAACCTTCTTCGTAGGGTTACTGGGTGTTGGGCCTACAAATTCAGTCACTTGTTTCACATTTCAGTTGAGAGAGACCATGTGAAGTTGTAAACACTGTGTGTATGTGTGTACTGATTCTCTTCACTTAATCAAAGCCTGTGAATCTTTGGTTAATTGTGTTTGCTTTATTTTGCTTTGGTTTGCATAACTACGTGGATTCCGCACTCGTTTTTGTTTTAACAAACAAGGAAGTAGGTTATCTTGATCCTCCAAGTGGACCTACATATATTATTCTTCGTGGGGAAACTGAAAGATTATTTTTCATGAGAATTAACATTCAGTGTTTTTTTTTTGTGGGCTGTGTTATTGTTGGGCTTCACGAAAGACAAGAGTTTTTTGTTGGGCTCATTCTTCGTTGGGATCAGTTGTAGTTGATTGGGCCAGTACTTGATTCTTCATTCTCACCAAATATCCTTATCCTCCGTGGACTTAACTTTTTGTCTGGTCAAATTTTGCGTCTGATTGTTATTAGTGGTTTGAGAATTTATTTTCGTGGGTTGGGATTTTATGGTTGGGCTTGCCATTCACATATTTGTGGGCCTATCCATCATTATCACATTCACAAAAGATTATATTCTTAGTGGGCCTCAAAGAAAATTTCATATTGTCATGTTTTGAAATCTCATTCACGAATACATAAACCTTTTGTCTTTTCTTCACAAAATATCTAAGTTTTTATTTCGTGGACTTGCATTGGGACAATCATTCAATTTTCATACTTTGTCTTATTGAATGAAAATCAACTCCCAAGAAATATATATTTTAGCTGGACTTCACTAGTGGGCCCGGTACTGCTTGTCTTTTGTGGAATACATTGGACCAACATTTTCACAAAAAAATCTTGCAATTCTTTGTGAGTTGTCTTCTAGTGGGATGTTTTTCTTTGGACTCCTCTTTTGTTGATTGGGCCAGCATGTCAATTCATATTTGATCAGATTCTTCGTGGGCTTATATTTTTCGCTGGGTTATTCAATGCATGATTCTTCGTAGGTTGGACTTATTATTCAATAATTCTTTGTGAGTTATCTTTAGTGGGCTGGAAACAAGTTTGATTTGTGAAAGACAATGGGCATGTGTTGCTAATCAAAATCAGAGTATTCAAAACCTCATAAGCGAGAGTGAAGCTGGAAGCAACAATCGTCCACCAAAGTTAAATCACATGAACGATTATCCATAATGGAAAAGTCGCTTTAATACGTATGTTCTAGGACAAAATACCGAGTTGTGGACAGGCTTTACTACACCATACAAAGAAGCTCTCGAAGAAGCAGGTTCCAATCCATTTACTTTGGCAGGAGTGGGCGAAAGTGATAAGAAGGCTTATGATATTGAGAAGAAGGCCTTTGCTATCCTTACTCAAGCACTTCATAAGGATATTTATCATCAATTCACATATTATACCACTACAAAGAATTTGTGGGACATCTTGGAAGCTAGAGGAAGGAAATGCAGCAACAAGAAAGATCCGTCATCATCTGTTAAAGAAGGAGTTTGAAGGATTTTTGTTCATGAAAAATGAAACACTAAACGACATGGCTACTCGGTTCTATCATTTGCTTAGTGAGATGCAATCATAGAGGGTTAATGCTACACAATAAGAGATCGTCATGCGTTTTGCTGATGCTTTCCCAGCCAAGTGGAGTCAATTCATTGACTTGCTAAAGCATACTGGTGTTTTAGATACGCTCAGTATTTATGAATTCGTTCAAAAGCTTGAGAACAAGAATGAAGAAGAAATACGCAAGGCAAAAGGAATTCCAGTTCCACAAAATCCTGAGATATACTTTGGATGTATTAACACCACTGTTAGTACGAATCAGCAACCGAAGCTTCAAACTGCTTTTATGTCGAATACAAACCCTTATGGACAAGCATTTGATCCAAAAGCCTATCTACCACCACCCAAGCCAACTCAATCAGTTGGTTCTAGTACAAACCCTTATGGCGAAGCATTTGATCCAAAAGCCTATCTTCCTTACCCACAAGCTGTTCCACAACAAAACAAGCTTCTTAACAAGCCTCTCAACAGGCCTTTTATGGTAACAACAACTCTCAACATTCAAACCCCAACATCATCAGATTTGATACCTCAAACTTTACCAAAGTCAGTGTGGAAGGTGCTCGGGAACATATAGAACTTCTAAACACAATGGTGAGTGCTTATTGTGGACTAGTCGCTAGTCAAATTGGAAACATTAGTTTGACAGATGAAGACTATGAACAAATAGACAAGGATGAGATGGAGCTGATGGATATCAAATGGGAGTTTGCAAGTGCAGCGAGAAGAGCAAAGGATTACATGAGAAGAACTGGGAGAACAAGTTTGTATAGCAAAAGAGATACAAAGTATGGTTTTGATAAATATGCTGTTACATGCTTCAACTATGGTGAGAAAGGTCATTTCAAACGAGAATGCACTCGATCAAGCAAACAAGGAAACCAAAATCCTTCCCAAAATCAATCAAGCCCATCTAACACAAATCAAGAAAACAACGAAAGGAGTATTGTAGCAGTTAACAACCCAAGCAACTCAAACAAGTCTGGGCCTTCAAACTCAAACAGAGCCTTAGTAGTTCAAGCAGATGAAGGATGTGATTGGTCAGTTCAACTGGGAAATGGAGGATATGGAGGAACTGCTTGTTATGCTAAGATCATCAATCACATCAAACCTGTCCATATAGAGGAATTTTCTGAAGATGATGATAGTTCTGGGTATAGCGGTAGTTTTGATGAGGAAAGCTCAAGTGCGGGTGATTATGGTTTGAATTCGGATGTAAAGGAAGGAATTAATGCTTAGGTTGACAGTTTGATGAAAGAAGCTGAGGAGCTGAAAAGCCAGAAATCTGGTTAAACTGCCTTTTTGGCAAATGTTGCGGCTTCGACAAGTCAGGTACAAATTGACACCCCTAGTATATTCAATAATTGTGCAAATGTAAGTAATAAGCTTGAAATAGTTAATAGTCACAATCAAGGGTTGGTAGTTGATCTTTCTAAGTGCAAGGAGGCAAATATTGCATTAACTCGGAATGAAAAAGAATTCAAATCTGTAATTGAAACTCTTAAGAAAAGTGTGTCTGAGTTAACAAAAACAGTTTTGCATAAACAAACGGGTATTAATAACGACATTAATATCATTGAGGAAACGAAAAAAGAGTTAGCCATTGCCAAATGCGAGCATGATGTTATGAAGCTTAAATTGGAGAGTTATTCTAACTCCCGATATGTGCTTGATCACATCATCGAAGTTCAAAAGCTAAAAGGGGATGTCAAGTGCATTGGTTATAAATCGTGTCCACCACCTTTGAGACACAATTATACCAAATTGCCTGATGAGAAGGAAATGCCACGCTTCAAACCATCTGTACCTCTTAATCCCGAAGAGTTTATAGCAGGATTAGGGTTCAAACCAGACATTTCCTCAAAGACAAAAAATTCATCATTTGTTACTGATCAAAGTCCTCCCATTATTGAGGATTATGATAGTTCGGATGACGAGTCGGATGAGGACAAACCTAAACAGTCGAAAACAGTAACAAGCAACAGCCAAGGGGGAGTTTGTTGATGCAGTTTTTATGTCTGTCGCTTGTTCTTATTATATTTACGATGTAATGTAATGAACGGTCTTTTGAATTATCGAGTATGTATGTTTTGGTCGAGTCGACCAAGTCAAGATATCCTCCTATCTTGACTTGGTACGACAAGTTCATAGTTTTGTATGTTCTGTTTGTAATGCAACTGCAATGTATGCAGTCTGCATGTGTTTGGTACATCTTATCTGTTTCTGCAGTTGTTGTCTGTCTTTATGTTGCTGTTTGCAACCTCCCACGAAGAACCTATTCTTCATGGGATATGGCCATCACAAAGAACCTTCTTCGTGCACATTTGGGTTCTTCGTAGTGATAGTTCACGAAGAATCTAGTTCTTCGTGGGCTTTTGTTTTTCCTGGGCCCAGTAACATTCTTCGTAATGTTACTGGGCTGGGAGGTCTATATAAGACAGTTTGTGTTATGCAGAACAGTTAAGAGAGCATGGTGAGTCTGTAAACACTGTGTGTATGTGTTTGTAAGTGTTCTTTTCCATTTAATCAAGATAGTGAATCTTTGGTTACGTGTGTGCTTTATACTTTGCTGTGGTTGCATATTTACAAGGATTCCACACTTGTATTTGGGTTCTAACAACAAGAAAGTAGGTTTCTTGATCCTCTGAGTAGACCTACAAAAATTTTCGGGGAGGAAGCCTCTTTAAGTGTGACAACTGTCAAAATTCCATGTATCCGTACAACTATTAAATAGTAATTATGACTTAGTGACTGTGCTGATTTACAATTAATGACTTAAATTGCTTTCTAATTATTACCATATACATACATGTGCATCATATAGTGCAGAATGTGATATCATTATTGCATGTAAGCTTATTGATCCAAATGATGCACGAAACACAGTTAGCACAGTTATCAGACAAATCAGAAAAAAATGCTGACGGAGTTCAGTACATAGACAGACATGGTATTGTGACACAGAATGAGCCAGAAACCAAGAGTTACACTAGTATAATGTGTAGGAAAGTAAGGATCACAAAACTGCCTTCCTAGAGATAGTTTAAGTGCCAGATAGTGCCTGAAACTCGCACAAACTGCAGAATTCTATAGAAATCAGCAAAATTAAGCATTTAAACACTTTAATCATGCAGAAATATGGTTAATTGGTCCAGAATGCTTTCCTAAGCATCTGGAATCAAAACTGTCACAAAAGGTAACATAAAGCACACTAAACTGCATAGTTTAGCACCTTAATGAACCGGTAACCAACCGAACAACCGGACACTACCCGAAACACCAAATTTTCACTAGAAACATTGTTTTAGCATTACCAAGCTAGTTATGGTTCTCGAACATCATAACACACTATATAACATCTAGTAACTAACTAACCTAACTAAATACTTGATTTTCAACAATATAAACTAACTAATAGTTAACCCCTAATCTAGACCCCCCACCTATAATCGGCCAACATAGCGGCCCCACTAAACATAAAAACCATTAGACTAAACTTGGTGGAAGTGTTATAAGAAAACCTAAGAACTTAACTGTCACGACCCCCGACCCACCCTATACAGAATCGGGAGTCGCGAACAGCCCAGTGGTACCGGTGATTAATTTTATAAAATTTTGCAGCGGAAATTTCATCAGGACCGTGGGTTAGGAAAAATATCAGAGTTTAGAAACACCGGATTTTTATTTATTAAATAGATGAAATAAACCCATGTTTTACAAAGGTAGCTTTAATAAGATAAATTTGTTTACATAAAACAATATTTCTTAATTTGATTTAATTAATAAAATAAGCCACTTCTTCAAGCCTTTCAGTGTCGTAACCAGCTCTTATTCCAAGCTACTGTAATTACCTGAAAAATGTTTGAAAAAGGTTTTGTCAGTGGAAATACTGAGTGAGTTCATTCCATTTTTATAAAATATATTGTTATACCTTACAACATTAAGGTTTTTATATTTGTTTATATTTACCCAACTCAATCAGTATTTGTCACATGGTGGTAGTTCTGATGTGACAGTAATCATATCACTCATTGGCTTACTTTCGTCCAATAATGAATTTATCAAGTAATTATATTTTACTATTATTCAATTTATCTGTCACTAGGCGATTCCTGTGACGGTGATCATATCACTGTTGATCATTCTTTCAACTAGTGATTCTGGTCATATCCCTGTTGATCATTCTTTCAACTAGTGATTCTAGTCATGACACTGTTGATCATTCTCTCAACTAGTGCTTTTGGACTTAATTGTGTCCGGTGACATTACTTTGTCAAATATATTATTTATGGCACAAAACCATTCAATCCAGAAAATGACATATATCATTTTATGTCAAACTACTATTACTTATCAAATATAATATGTTAATTAAATATTTGTAATATCATTATTTGATATATTAACGTGACTAACAATATAATCTTCGTATAGTAGAATACATTATACTTGACTATTTTATTATGGTATACACTTTTTAGATTTATTTCAAACATAAATTTATTAATGAAAATAATATTATTTATAGGTTATGGCTACTGAGGCATAATTCTCACTGTGATTGTGGTCATGCTATCATTAGTTATCTTTCTGGCTAATAGTAATGAGGATCAAATAATGTATAAAACCTCCCATACCAGCAGTTATTATAGAATATAAAAATTTAATCACTGTAAGTATAACAGGTAAACCTTTATGATTTTGGAAAGCATTTGTAAATATAATTATATCACAAAAAAGTGATAAAAGAGAATGGACTCACATTGCAGATTTCTACGGGCAAAGTTTAGTCTACAGATAAGCCTTGATAGATTGCAGATTTATACAGGCAGAGCTTCGCCTATTAATTAACCTTGTAACCTAGTGCACACGAACTAGGTAAGTAACTTAATACAGCAATTACGATAACTCACGAGATCAACCCTCACAACGAATGACAAAGTGCTATGCTTAAACATCCATCGAATTAACGATTAATGACAAAGCATCACCCTAATGTGGGCAGCACTTAAACATCCATTGAGTACATTGATCGATCGGACAATGAATCGTAGCAGCGATTGAGTTAATACCCTGTTTGCGGCAGCACCCCGCTATACTAATTAGTGTTTCGTGTGTGTTTTGAGAGTATTTGGACGATATCTCAGCGTGTATTTTGAGTTTCTTCTTCGTTTTTGTGCCCAGAATCAAGTCCCAGATTCTACTATTTATACTGAAAATTTGACCCAGTGGCGTAGCGCGACTGCTTACCCCTTTAGTCGTCGCGCTACGCGACTGCTAACCTAGTTTCATAGGGTAGCCCCGTGTATGAGTAGGCTTGCTGAGTTGACTGTTTCATGAAATTCGATTTCTACAGATAGTTATGTGGATAATCGTAACTAGGGTTTACCCCCCCCCCCCCTGAGTTTTAGGGCCCCTGATCCTGATTCGGAAAATTCTGAAAATTTTAGGGTTTGTGCAGAATCACTTGGGTTTCTCAATTAGGGTTTCCTATTGGATAAAATAATAAAATAAATAGGACTTTTAATGAGGGTTGTTACATTCTCCCCACCTTAATAAAAATCTCGTCCTCGAGATTTGGGTTATGATATTTCTTTTAGACTTATGTCATATTTCAGTCAACAAAATGACACAGAATTAAATTTTGTGAATATGAGTTATACAATAAATAGGACTCAATGGTTCAACTGAATTATTTCAAGAAATCAATGTCAAATGAATAAAATGATATAATTTCCAAGGTGATTATGTTCAAGCAAAAAGATATATGGTCAATTAGATGTCTAAATCGAATGTTTAAAATTTGGTGAATGACTTTTTAAAAACAATAGAATTCTTTGTCAAAAGAAAGCTTACTTTGATTGGCAACTGAGGAAGACTCAGAATCAACAAGCTCAAATGAAATAGAAGCACGAAATTGATTGTTAACTATCGAATCATAACAAAAGAGAAATCAATGTGTTGACATTAAGGATACACCGAAATACAAAAGAGTTTAGTGTATCATTGTCTTAATACATAATTGCATTAAGACTATTTTTAATAACGAGTCAAATGAAAGACATACGTGGTTTTGAATGGTTCGTATGATTATGATTAGCCCAAGCTATAAGTTTGTAACGACGCCGCAAGGTGTCGTAATGATTGAAATAATTCAATAATTACGGTGACCGAACAATTTCACCGTATAATTAACTGAAAGCTTTAATTTGGATATTCATTTCGAATAGGATTTTCAATTGATAATGAAAAGACCAAATGAATATTTATAGAATTTTCAATCAATGATGAAAGAAACGTTAAGAGGTACACCGAAATATGATATGAATTTTTGTATTCTTATATTAACACATAATTGTATTAAGACTGTTTAAGATAATGAACCAACAAAAGGAAATAAATAAATAAATCCGTATATCAAGTGTGAAATTGAGATTAACTCAAGCTACAAATTTATTGTGACGCCACAAGGTGTCGAAATGATTGGAAATAGTAGCGGTGAATGAAATGAGTTTCACCATGCTTTAAATCAAATGAAGTAAGTCCGAATGTTTCAAATAAATCTAGTAGGATTGAAATTGAAATAATTGAATAATGTTTTTTGATCAAAGATGATAAAGCAATAAAGATTACGAAGCGCTCGATTGCTGATATAAAAATCCTTAAGAGATACACTGAAATATGAAATGAATTTGTGTATCATTATCTTAGCACATGATTGTGTTAAGATTGATTTTATAGAATATACCAACAAAGCGGATTCAATATAAATAAATAATTAAACCCGTATAGAAGGTGTGCAACGAGATTAGCACAAGCTTCAAATTTTTATGAAAACGTTACCACAAGGTGACCGTGACCAAATAAATGATTCGGTGAAAGTGAAAACCAAACAAGTCTGTTATGGTTTTGAATAGATGAAGTACTTGACAGAATGTATTTATTTATAAACTTTTATTTGTACTAGGGTCAAATAGTAACTTAACTTAGATATTACATATCAGCGATTACGTCTGGAATCATTTCTGCTTCTTGCGTAGTAAGTACGAATGCTCGTGCGTTCTTCTTAGCTCTGTCTGTTGTTCTGGCCTTGTTGTCGGGTGCTTTGGTTAGTTTTGGGCAATATGGTTTGAAGTGTCCTGTTTCTCCGCAATTGAAACAAACATTAGTTTTCCTTCTACATTCTTCCTCTATATGCCCGGTCATCTTGCAGAAGTCACAGTAGGGTGTTCTCCTAAAACGGCATCTTCCTGAATGCTTTTTGTTACAGCTTCTGCAGGTAGGTTGCTCCAATGACGATTCAGTTCCTATCTTTTTGAATTCTTGGAAAATTTTCTGGGCTAACTCTTTCTTCTTGTTTTCTTCTCTTGTGCGGATTAGTCCATCTGTCAACATATTAGCTAGTTCAACTGCTTCTTCAATAGTCTGTGGTCTAGCGGCCTTGACTATGTCTCGGATTTCGCTAATTAATCCCCAAATATAACGAGAAATTAGTACAGGTTCTGGCGAAGCCAGAGTTGGTACCATTCTTGCATATTCGAAGAACGTTGTCGTATATTCACGACAATTCACATCTATCATTTTATGATTTAGGAACTTGTTAGCCATTCGTTCCCTTTCATAAGGAGGACAAAATTTCCTTTCTACCATTTCCTTGAATTTTTCCCAGTTTATGGCATAAGCCATGTCACTTCCTTTTGCCTGAAGAATTGTATTCCACCATTCTAAGGCTTCTTCCTTAAAGAGGTTAGATGCATACATCACCTTATCTTCTTCGGCACATTTGCTGAATGTAAGAACAACTTATGTCTTTTCCAACCATCGCATAGCAGCCGTGGCACCTTCACTTCCCGCGAACTCAGTTGGTTTACAGGCTAGAAATTCTTTGTAGGTGCACCCGAGAGTCACCGCCTTCTTTTTCTTTGGAAATGGGGTTTTGATAATATCATCATTACCTCCATTGACACTATGGCTGAAACAGTCGTCATGAGTATGCTTGCTACTCACAACTTTGGTGGGTTCTACGGGGTTTTTAACAGCTTTAATTATTAAAGGTAAAGCATTAGCTATTCCTTGGGCTATTAGATTTTCTATAGCATTTTTATCCAAAGGATTTTCATTATTAGCATGAACTTCTGGATTATGTGGTACTTCATTAGACATCTGAATTGCAAACATTTTCACTTATTAATATCATAGAATAATTAAAACAAAACAATACTTCCAGGATATTATATGTGCATATCGACATATATATATTCATGTATAACACATATGTTAATTTGTATCAGTTTCCTACCTTTATTGTTTAGGTATTAAAAGAACACCTAAATAGCTTAAACAAGTGGCTCTGATACCACCTTCTGTCACGACCCCCGACCCACCCTATACGGAATCGGGAGTCGCGAACAGCCCAGTGGTACCAGTGATTAATTTTATAAAATATTGTAGCGAAAATTTCATCAGGACCGTGAGTTAGGAAAAATATCAGAGTTTAGAAACACCGGATTTTTATTTATTAAATAGATGAAATAAACCCATGTTTTACAAAGGTAGCTTTAATAAGATAAATTTGTTTACATAAAACAATATTTCTTAATTTGATTTAATTAATAAAATAAGCCACTTCTTGAAGCCTTTCAGTGTCGTAACCGGCTCTTATTCCAATCTACTGTAATTACCTGAAAAATGTTTGAAAAAGGTTTTGTCAGTGGAAATACTGAGTGAGTTCATTCCATTTTTATAAAATATATTGTTATACCTTACAGCTTTAAGGTTTTTATATTTGTTTATATTTATCCAACTCAATCAGTATTTGTCACATGGTGGTAGTTCCGATGTGACAGTAATCATATCACTCATTGGCTTACTTTCGTCCAATAATGAATTTATCAAGTAATTATATTTTACTATTATTCAATTTATCTGTCACTAGGCGATTCCTGTGATGGTGATCATATCACTGTTGATCATTCTTTCAACTAGTGATTCTGGTCATATCCCTGTTGATCATTCTTTCAACTAGTGATTCTAGTCATGACACTGTTGATCATTCTCTCAACTAGTGCTTTTGGACTTAATTGTGTCCGGTGATAGTACTTTGTCAAATATATTACTTATGGCACAAAACCATTCAATCCAGAAAATGACATACATCATTTTATGTCAAACTACTATTACTTATCAAATATAACATGTTAATTAAATATTTGTAATATCATTATTTGATATATTAACGTGACTAACAATATAATCTTCGTATAGTAGAATACATTATACTTGACTATTTTATTATGGTATACACTTTTTAGATTTATTTCAAACATAAATTTATTAATGAAAATAATATTATTTATAGGTTATGGCTACTGAGGCATAATTCTCACTGTGATTGTGGTCATGCTATCATTAGTTATCTTTCTGGCTAATAGTAATGAGGATCAAATAATGTATAAAACCTCCCATACCAGCAGTTATTATAGAATATAAAAATTTAATCACTGTAAGTATAACAGGTAAACCTTTATGATTTTGGAAAGCATTTGTAAATATAATTATATCACAAAAAGGTGATAAAAGAGAATGGACTCACATTGCAGATTTCTACGGGCAAAGTTTAGTCTACAGATAAGCCTTGATAGATTGCAGATTTATACAGGCAGAGCTTCGCCTATTAATTAACCTTGTAACCTAGTGCACACGAACTAGGTAAGTAACTTAATACAGCAATTACGATAACTCACGAGATCAACCCTCACAACGAATGACAAAGTGCTATGCTTAAATATCCATCGAATTAACGATTAATGACAAAGCATCACCCTAATGTGGGCAGCACTTAAACATCCATTGAGTACATTGATCGATCGGACAATGAATCGTAGCAGCGATTGAGTTAATACCCTATTTGCGGCAGCACCCCGCTATACAAATTAGTGTTTCATGTGTGTTTTGAGAGTATTTGGTCGATAACTCAGCGTGTATTTTGAGTTTCTTCGTCGTTTTTGTGCCCAGAATCAAGTCCAAGACTCTACTATTTATACTGAAAATTTGACCCAGTGGCGTAGCGCGACTGCTTACCCCTTTAGTCGTCGCGCTACGCGATTGCTAACCTAGTTTCATAGGGTAGCCTCGTGTATGAGTAGGCTTGCTGAGTTGACTGTTTCGTGAAATTCGATTTCTACAGATAGTTATGTGGATAATCGTAACTAGGGTTTACCCCCCCTGAGTTTTAGGGCCCCTGATCCTGATTCTGAAAATTCTGAAAATTTTAGGGTTTGTGCAGAATCACTTGGGTTTCTCAATTAGGGTTTCCTATTGGATAAAATAATAAAATAAATAGGACTTTTAATGAGGGTTGTTACATTAACCATCTCATTTCTTCACAAACACAACACTTGAACTTTTTCTTCTCCTCTCCCCTTGGTCTCGGCCGAACACACACACCCATACATCCATCATTTTCATTCAAGTTTCATCCAATCCACAAATATAAAAAGGTGTAAGAAGGTGTACAAGGAAGCTTGGAACTCTTGTAAGTTGAAGGACCACTCACACAAGCTTTTATCCACCACATTTTCATCTAGTTATCATCCCTAGCCTTGAGCTAGTAATAAGATCTTGTACACTCCATTTTAGATCTTCTTAAGTTGGTTAAAGAATGATCCAAGTTATTAATCATGAAGAACACTATGAATCTTGAGCATGAAACTATAACATAAGACTAAAATTATAAGAAATCAAGTTGTTTATGTGTTGTTAAGCTTGTTGATTGTTGATTGCTCATGATTATGATGTTGATCATCATATGATCTTGCTAGATAGTGATTAAAGACATAATCTAGCAAGATAAGAGGACGATTATGTGAAGATCAAAGTAATCATCCATATGTAAATCATGAACTTGAAGTGAAAGTTGTTTTTCTTTTTAAATGAAGATCAAAGTAAACATATAGTCTTGTAAATCTATGATTTCAAGAATGATTTTTCAAGAAACCAAGTTAAAAATACAAGATTTACCTAAGCTTGGTTCTTAAAGAAATTAACCACATTTTTAGTGGTTAAACAAGTGTAGAAATATATATGTAACAAGAAAAACTCAAGAAGAAATATTTTTTGAAAATCTATTTACAAGATGTAAAGAACTAATTTCTTTAATAATGATGTTTTTAAATAAACAACCACACTTTAAAGGGTTACTAAGCTTACTAAACACACTAGTAAGTTACTACAAATTTTTGTAAACTTTCAAGTTCATGAAGTAGTGATTTATGTATGATTTTGGCAAAGTGGTAAGTGTTGATTTGTTTATTGTTGATTGTGGTGATTTACAAAAGAAAATAATATGCTTTAAAAGCAAGGAAACCTCCATTTTTAAGGGGAAACTATGGCAAAATTTTTCTAGAAATTTAACACTTAGAAAAATATTTTTAAACAAATATTTACAAGTACATTTTAAACCATGAATTTTTATATAAAGTTTGCCATAATTTTTATTACAAAATTATAAATATTGGAAATTGGTTTTTGTAAATAAAAGTGACTAAATATGTATGTAGGAAAATATATATTTTGATGTCACCATGTGTGTGATTATTTGTATATTATGTGTATTAGTTATATTATTTTAGGACTTGAAATAATATAACTCACCAAAATACCAAGAAATTACAATCCAAAATATTACCAAAATTCCAAGAAATAAATATACAATTTGTACCCAAAATATTGATGAAACCAAGCAAGGAATATAACTTACATAAATACTCTGGAAAATTAATTCATAAGTATATTTTGGTAATTAGTATTTTGGACACCAAAAGAACAAAAATATGATTTTTACAATTATTACAAAATATATCATATTTTTGACAAAGAGAAAATACATTATTTTTTGTAAGTAAAAATATATATTTTCTTGGAAATTATTAGAAGATATATTATTTTTGGGAGAAAATATATATTTTCCTGAATGAAAATGAAATACATTATTTTTGGGTGAGAAATAAGTTTATATATATTTTCCAAGTTATACTTGAAAATATATTATTTTTGAGACTTATATGAAATTTATAAATATTTTTGCCAAGGGAAAAATTATAAGTAATTTTTCTATGTAATATTTCTTAAAATATATATTTTGAGAATATATGTTGATGTACTTTTATTAGAAATATTATTCCGGAAAAGTTAATACAAAAATTAAGTATGAGATACTTAATAAACACAATAAAAATACGTATTCTCGTACGTATGGATACATCGGAATACGCCACCGATACTTGGAAAAAATACACAAGGTTAAGAATACAAGTATACTTACCCCCATCCTTGGGAAATTATACACGTATAAATGCATAAACGTGACAAGTTAAAATATATTATTTTAACCATTATTCCAAAACTTGATAAATATAATTTAAGTTAAAATATTTATTATTTTGACAAATAATTATATAACTTGGAATAATTTTGATGACACAATGAAACGTAACTCAAAGACACTAATTAATACTAAGTCAAGGGGCATGCCCCACCCTTCTAATAAACCGTAGTACGTTGTAGGTATTCGTGTACACCAGTAGCAGCTTCGGGTTACGTTGGATTCAAGACGCAAGATTGTCAGTTCATGTCCCCCTTTTCTCTTAATTGTTTTCATTTTATAACTTTGGGGGTGAAGTACATGTTACAAATTGTTTACAAACGTTTATATATGGTATGGTTAGCTAAGGAAAGGTACTGTTAGATCATGTGAGTGGTGGGTACAACGCTTAAGACCATTAATCCTCGTAGTAGGACTGAGGGATATGAGTGATAGATCTATTTGGGTGTAGCGAGCCCCACCTATGTGGACCTGGATTTGGCCCATGAGGTGACTATGTCTTACAGTCGGAAGACCGGTGCAAAATTTGCTAGGTTTGAGCCTTCCTACATCGTGTCACACATATTAATAGCCTTGCAAACCATTAATGATCTGTTTTCCTTGTTTGCTTTCATACCGGGGTTTTACAAATACATGCATACTTACAATAATTACAAAGGTTTATTTGTGCACACAAACAAACACATGAACTCGCTCAACTTTTGTTGATGTTTTCAAACTACATGTATTTCAGGAAATTAAATGTGGATCTGGCGGGCGTTTGGAAGTTTCACAGATGTTGGAAATAAAAGATGTCATCCGGTGTCTAAGGGTTTGGATAGTGTGCCTTATCCTGGATAAGACACATAGTTCAAAGCCCGGTTTTTATTAATGTCTTTTGTCAAGTCCTTATGGAACTCTAAACAATTTGCATGGTTTGTAATTTGGATTTGAAGTCTATGTTTGGATTCTAAAACAATGTTGTTGTGATGTTTTAAACTTAATTTATGGATAAACATCTTTAGTTTTATCATATTGTTGTTTGTTATGGTTGAATGCAATGATATTAAGCAAGTCACACATAATCACGCTTCCGCAAAAGTTAGGGTGTGACAGTTTGGTATTAGAGCTTCGATTGTAGCGAACTCGGATTCTTTCTTGAGTCTAGACTACAATCATTAGGGCTCTCATGAAAATATTTTCACAAAGTATTATTCATTGCATACACAAAACGCCCAGATCCATGGAACAAATGTTTTTACAAAAAGAAAGACACGAAACAAAATGCAAGGTCACATTGGTAGTCCAGTCAGCATGGAGTAGACTAGGAAAGTTAGAGAAGATTCGTGAGGAATAATGAGGATACATGACTTCATGATACATTGTCTTTGAATGCATACTAAGTGATAGTGGTTATATATGTGCATATGTTATGATTGTTACGTTACAGGCATTATGTCTTCATCCGAGAGCGGATTGTCCGACACCGATGACCCTATGGCTATCGTATCCGATGACGAGATTACACCAGAGCCGGAGATCATTACATCAGATACTGAGAGCGACCCAGATATGCTATCAGACGACGAGGACGACTTTCAGCCGTTCGCGTTGCCTAACTTTGGAGATGACATACCCCTTGCTGATGGTATTCCAGACGAGGATCCTTTTGTTGTTCCCATTCCAGTCCATGATCATCTTATCATCGGTTATTCCGATGGTGAGCATATTGTGCCTCTGATCTTCACTCCTGTTACTCTCGTGGTCATTCCTCCCGAGGACTGGCCTTTCGACGATTTATTCGATGATGACATTGATTTGTTTGTTGATGGTCCTCCTGATGACGCCCATGGTGATGGAGAGATAGACGAGGATATTGTTGCTATTCCACCTCCTGATATTCCTGTTGTTGAGATATCCTCTGCTTCTAGTTTGCACTCTGTCTCAGATTCCTTTGAGTCTGTGACGTCTTCAGCCTTTCAGGCGGTTGGATTACAGCGCTATGCCACTGATTCTGATGATGATACTGCGATGTCAGCTGCACCATCTCCTCCACATGACCCCGAGCTTGATCCTGAGCTAGATCTTGATCCTGTTGATCAGCCTGATGTTGCACCTGCTGATCATGAACCTATTCCTTTTGGCATACCTGACATTGCACCACTTATTCCTGACCCAATTCCTGCACCAGTTGACCCTCCTTTTGTTGAGCCATTTCTTCCTCCACCTATACCCGCTGATGTTGCTCCTTTTCCTCCTGTGGAGTTCGATGTCCATCGCACCGACTTACCTATAGTTTTCCTCCAGGACATCCCTGCACCCCGTCCAGGAGAGGGTACTTCAGGCCAGCATCCTAGTCGTGATCCTTATGTTTCAGCAGCTTTTCCACAGATCCCTCAGTCTGCACCGTTTGCTCCATTTACTTCTTCACCACTTGATGAGCCATTCTGATGGTTCCCGCCGTATTATACACATTGTGAGAAATGGTTGGTTCATGTTGAAAGGAATTTTAAAGACGTTTCAGCGGTATTGTTTTTTGTGAGACGGCTCAGGGTAGGGCTTCAACCGGCTATTTTCAAAATTTTGACCAGTTAATGACTATTTTAGTTATTTTCCCTATTTAAAATGTTCTATTAGGGTTGAGATGGCTAGATATGAATGGTTGCATACTAAAAAAAATACAAAATGTGTCCATACCCCCTAATCGGCCATGCCCTTAGGCAAAAACCATCATGTTATGAAATTAGCATGTGGGCGTGATGTGGCATGTCGGTGTAGCTCCAACTACGCCCACAATTAACCCTAGGTATCGGTTCATACTCGGACTGACCCGTTAGATACTGGATTGTCACGGCCCCTGACCCAGTTTCCTGGTTCGAATGCCGCGGCATAGAAACCCGTGGTATTAGTATTAAATTTGGCAGCGGAAATGTTAACAGGATTATTTAAAACTGAAAATACCCAATTATTTTATTTCGAGTTTCGGGACAAACCCCGTAATTTACAATAAAGGAATTTCACTGGGAAATCCCATGTTTACAAAAACATGTTTATTTATTTACTGAGCCACTTCATTCATGTTGGAGTGCTACGCGGCACTTTTTCCTTGTTCACAGTAAATCACCTGAAACATGTTTAAAAAGATTTTATCAGCGGGGAAATACTGGCGAGTCATTCAATTTGTACAAAATGACACCTTGTCATAAGGTACAGTATTAAGAGCGATTACAATTGCCCCTATCTTATAATTAACTGGTCCAGTTGTCACTCGACCGGATCTATGACTATGGTCATATCACTAATGGGTCATGTCACCCACTAGTGACGTATATCACTAATTAGGCTTGCCCACCTAAGAGTGATAGAACAACAGTAATGTGCACAATACCCCACTTACTGCCAGTAATTAAAGATATGCAAAGACTTAATCCCTGTAATTATAACTGGAAAACATTTAGGCTTTTGTAAACAATTTGCTAAAAAGAGAATGACTCACATTGCAAGTTTAGATGGACAGAGTTTGCCTACTGATTAAGCTTGGTAACCTAGTTAAAATAACAATGCACACGAAACTAGGTCAGTAACTTAATACAACATTTACGATATCTTCACGAGATCAAAACCCTCACGATGAATGACAAAGTATAGCCCGAATTTGGGAAGCACTTAAACATCCATCGGATTGGTTTCAATCTATCGGACATTGTATCGTAGCAGTGATCGAGTTATTACCCTGTTATCGTAGCGGCGTTTCCCTACTAAAATTGAATTTTCGAGCAGAAAGGAGGCTGTGTGTGTGAATTTTCGGGCAGACAGAAATGGCCATGCAATGTACACTTTATAGCTGAAATTTGAGTCTCTCATGGCCTAAGTAGACCTGAAGGGCGATCCTTCGTGGCCCGCGAGAGCCACCCTAGCTACGGCTAGGGCTGCCGTGTCACACCCTAGGTCTGCCACGTGTTTGACACGTGGCCCTAAAGCTTATACGTGGCCCTAAAGCTTATCCGGTGAATTGCAAGGCTGTCGCACCCCGCGTAGACTTCCCTTGAGTCTTTCGCGGCCCGCGACAGACTAATAAAACTTGATTTTCTTGATTTTTCATGAAATTTAGGGTTTTAGGCGTTCGGGTTTCCACTTACGGAGTGTTTTGGGACTTTTTCGTGCAGGTCCTTACATCCTCCCCACCTTATTTAAAATCCCATCCTCGAGATTTACTGGAATAAGTGAGGAGACTTTCGCTTCGGTTCTGATTCCAATTCCCATGTAAGATCCGGTCCTCTTTTCGAATCCCACTTTACTTTTACTAGCACCAATCGTTTGTGCTTAAGAAACTTGATCTTTCTGTCTTCTATTTGAAGAGGTTTTTCCACTAATTCAGCTTTTCATTTACCTCTATGTCTTGAAGAGGTACTACCAGTGATTAATCAGATAAACACTTCTTGAGATTAGATACGTGGAACACATCATGTACCCCGGCTAATTCTTCTGGTAGTTGTAAGCGATAGGTAAATGGTCCTATCCGTTGGGTAACTGTGAATGGTCCTATGTACCTTGGACTTCGCTTTCCCTTCTTACCGAACCGAACTACCCCTTTCCAAGGAGAAACTTTCAAGAGTACCTTGTCTCCATCTTGGAATTCTAACGGCTTATGTCGATTATCTGCATAACTCTTCTGGCGATCTCAAGCCGTTTTTAGTCTTTCCTTTATTTGAGTTATCTTATCGGTGGTTTCCTGTACGATCTCGGGACCTGATAATTGACTTTCTCCTATTTCTGCCCAGCATACTGGAGTTCGGCACTTTCGTCCATACAGTGCTTCGAATACGGCAGCATTGATGCTTGTGTGATAACTATTGTTATAGGAGAATTCTATTAGGGGTAAATGATCATCCCAGTTTCCACCGAATTCGTTTACGCATGCTCTGAGCATGTCTTCAAGGGTTTGGATCGTCCTTTCACTTTGTCCATCTGTTTGGGGATGGTATGCAGTACTTAGATTCAAGCGTGTCCCCATGGCTTCTTGGAAACTTGTCCAGAAATGCGAAGTGAAATAACTATCCCTATCTAACACAATGGAGAGTGGGACTCCATGTAGGGATACTACCTCGTCTATGTATAACCTAGCCAATCTTTCCATGCTAAAGGTTTCTTTCATTGGTAGGAAATGAGCTGATTTGGTTAATCGATCTACAATTACCCAGATGGAATCGTTACCTTTCCTGGTTTTGGGTAACTTAGTAACAAAATCCATGGTTATTAAGTCCCATTTCTATACGGACATTTCTAACTGTTGAAGTAAACCTGAGGGTTTCTGGTGTTCTGCCTTAACTTGCGAACAAGTTAGACACTTAGAAACGTATCTAGCTATGTCCTTTTCATTCCTATCCACCAGAAGCTATTCTTTAAATCTTGATACATCTTGTTATTACCAGGATGCATCATATACCTAGATTTATGGGCTTCCTCTAGAATCTTATTTCTTAAGTCTCCTTGCTTAGGTACCCAAATTCTTTTCTTATGGAATCTTCAAATTCCATCAGCCCCTTGTTCTAATTCCGTTATTCGTCCTTTCATTCCTTCAGTATCATCCTTGATTGCCGTTTCCTGAGCCTTCTTTAGTTGTTCCATTAAATCTAACTGTAAAATTTAATCTAAGGGCATGGACTCGTCTTTGCTTCTCCTGATACTTACGACTTAGGGCATCTGCTACTACATTTGCCTTTCCTTTGTGATATTAAATATCACAGTCGTAATCACTTAGAATTTCCATCCATCTTCTTTGCCTCATGTTTAATTCTTTTTGCCCAAAGATGTATCTTAAACTCTTATGATCTGTATAGACATTAAACTTACTTCCGTACAGATAATGTCTCTAAATCTTAAGGGCAAAAAATTATTGCTCCTAATTCTAAATCATGAGTCGAGTAATTTTCCTCGTGCTTCTTCAACTGCCTTGAAGCATACGCAATTACCTTTTTGCGTTGCATTAGCACACATCCTAATCCTAGCTTAGAAGCGTCGCAGAAGACTTCAAAATTTTTCGTTCCGTCTGGTAAGGCAAGAATTCGGGCATTTGTTAATCTTTGCTTTAAAATCCTAAAGGCCTCTTCTTGCTTAGGTCCCCATTCAAATTTAATAGTCTTACAGGTTAGCTTAGTTAATGGAACAGCTATTTTAGAAAAGTCTTTGATGAAGCGCCTATAGTATCCAGCTAATCCTAGAAAACTTCTAACTTCAGTTGCAGATTGCGGGATTTTCCAGTTTGTGATCGCTTCTATCTTTGAAGGATCCACATGAATGCCTTCCTGATTCACCATCTGTCCTAAAAATTTCACTTCTTGTAGCCAAAATTCACACTTTGAAAATTTGGCATAAAGCTTTTCCTTCCTTAATAAGGTTAAAAGTGCATGCAGGTGCTCGCAATGCTCATCCTGGCTTTTGGAATAAATAAGTATATCGTCGATGAAGACAATTACGAATTTATCCAAATACGGCTTACAGATCCTATTCATCATGTCCATGAATGCTACAGGGGCATTCGTTAGTCTGAATGGCATAACTGTAAACTCGTAGTGACCATACCTAGTCCTGAAAGCAGTTTTAGGTATGTCTTCTTCCTGTACCTTTAACTGATGATATTCGGAGCGCAAGTCTATCTTAGAGAAATATCTAGCTCCCTGAAGTTGATCAAAGAGGTCATCAATCCTAGGTAATGGGTATCGATTCTTAATTGTAACTTTATTCAATTCTCTATAATCAATACACATCCGCATGGAACCATCTTTCTTTTTCACGAACAATACTGGTGCTCCCCAAGGGGATGAACTAGGTTGTATGAATCCTTTACTTAATATTCATCTAACTGCTTTTTCAGTTCTAACATTTTTGTGGGTGCTAGCCGATAGGGTGCTTTAGCTATGGGTGCAGTTCTAGGAATTAGATGAATTCTAAATTCTACTTCCCTATCTGGTGGTAATCCAGGTTGTTCTTCGGGGAATACATCAGGGTACTCCGACACTACTGGAATTTCTTTAAGTTCTGTTAGTTCATATGTCTGTAGCTTCCGACAACATTGAGTCTTATTTTGTACTATATATGTCTTTTGTATGTATTTGTATGTATATGTGTATAATGACAAACCAGGGAATGGCGCTTATCAGTTAAAGTGTATCCGACGGATGTCAGATGTCATCCGATCGGATGGCCATCCGATCGGGTGACACTTTATAACCTCCGTGATGTTTGCCTATAAATAGCTAGCATGTGTTAGTGATTTAGAACTTTTAACTGATCTTATACTGAACCTTCGTCATTCTAATTCTCTACCGGTGCTACTGTACTTTCAATCATTTTAATAGAAAATCAGAGGAGTTTAAACGTTGAATGCGTTGTTGTTGATCTTGTGACATAATCAATGGATTCCGCACATTGATTGTGGTCGATTCATCCATGTTCGAGACGAACATATCCTGATCCAAAGGCCTAACAAGTAGTATCAGAGCCACAGGAGGTTGATTCGTAGACAACAATTGCAAATTCACCGGAATTTCAGCGATTCTTCACCGATTTCATTCGAATTTCACCGGAAATTTGACCAGTTTCTCTTCTTCTACTCATTTCTTGCTGTGTTTTGCACTTTTATACTTTAAAAACGAGAAAAACTAAAAATTGAACGGGAATTTACGGATAAAATTTGACAAATTTGATATCATTAGACTTGCAATTGAACAAAGATCAATCCCTCAAATTTTCATAGAAAAATTTAACCTAAAACTGATTCAAATCTATCAAAAACCATGTCGAGTTCATTGTTCTTGCTGACGTCATCCACCCGATCGGACAGCTGTCCGAACGGATTGGCTTAGAATGTTCTGGATATTTGCTTGCTGACGTCACCAGTGTCACTCGATCGGATCACCATCCGATCAGTGTACCATTGTTGATTAAAGTTTAGTTGCTGACATCATCATTGTCACTCGATCGGATCACCATCCAATCGTTGAAGTGTTGAGGTTTAAATTTTCAAAAGCTTTTAAGCAATTCAATCGAACGACAACTCGATAGGATCACCACCCGATCGAGCCGTCATCCGATTCTTGAGCATATCTGTTGATTGTACTTGGTTATGCTGGCCGATCGGATCACCACCCGATCGGATCACCACTCGATCGGATCACCATCCGATCCAAGTGCATAGGTTTGAAAATTTTTAAACTTTTGAAAATTTGTTTAAGTGTTTGAAACTTTTTCAGGTACTCAACAATGGGAGACGAATTCCTTAATCCATTTAGCGATGTGTTTGCATATGATACCGGGGATGCTACGACAAATACTTCCAATGCAACTCCAAATCCGAAGAAAGCTATTGCTGATTCGCTTAGTGTAAACAATGCTTACGGTACTTACAACAAGCTGCTAAAGCTTATGGCAATAGAAGACTAAAACAGGTGGGCGAGCAGATTCGAAGATTGGTTGAAAGCATTTGCGTACCAAAGCTGGAAATGTATGAGAAGCGGTTTCGATATTGGAAGGGATAATTTTGAAAATCTAAGTGATACTGAACAAGAATCATTTATGGCCGAACAAAAATGTATAGCTTTATTGCATCAATCTGTTAGAGATGATATTATATCGTTGATTAGTTATACAAATGCAAAAGATTTATGGGCCAAGTTGGAGAAGAAATGTATTGGAGGAGCTGATATCGTCAAGAACAAGAAACGTTTGCTGAAGAAAGAATTTGATTTGTTTGCTTGTATGAAGAATGAGAACGTGTTGAAGATGGTTGAGCGCTTCTGTCACCTGAAGATAGAGCTTGCAAGATATGGTATTGCAGTGACTGAAGAAGAAATGGTCGAGAAACTGCTTGAATCTTTACCTGAGGAAATGGATTGGCAGTACTATGGGTTTGTTTTGAAGAACACTATGAAGTTGTCGGACATGACTGTTGATTGGCTGATAGAAAGGATTGAGATCCATGAGTTAGAGATTAAAAAGATGAACAAAGTCAACAACACCCCGTATTAACAAAACATTAATCTTTACTACAGGGGTAGCATGATCCCGAAGACTACTTCTCCGAAGACTGCATTTTCAGCTGAGAGCTCGAACACAGACGCTCAAGATAGACAAAGCAACAAATCAACACCGAATAGTGTTTATCACGGTGGTTCTTCTTCATCCGCACCAAGCCAGCCACAGCAAACCGTTCCCAAAAATGTATTTCAGTGCAATATAGTTGTGAATCTCAACAATGCGCAGAATTTTAATGAAAAAACTGCTAAACAACAGATGGTGTTTCTTGCTTCAATTCTGGAATCATATGAAACCTTGGTAGCTGGGAAAATTGGAAACAAGAACCTGAACAAAGAAGATTATGATCAAATCGATCCCAAGGAAATGGAATTGATTGACATACGCTGGTGCATGGCTAGCGTTATCCGACGCGCTCAAAGATTCATGGAGATAACTGGGAGAAATTCAATCAGTGGACCTTCAACGAAGCTGGGGTTCGATAAGTCAAAGGTTATCTGCTTCAAGTGCAAACAGAAAGGGCACTTTAAGAGAGAATGCATGAATGCAGCTTCAGATGAAACAGCAAATCCATTTCACGATGACTATTATAAAAAGGCTGTTTACCACAAGAATGGTGAGGAGCCACCGAGAATGAAACAGGTAGAAGAAACTCCTAAGGAGAAGTCAAGGACATTAGCTGTAATTCATGATGATGACGAGGGCTTCGATTGGAGTGAGTTTTTACCAGAAGATGATGTTGTAGGTTATGCTTTCATGGTAAAAGTCGAACCATTCAAAGACACACGAACATAAGAGTAGAAATACGTTAATAGAAAAATGTGAGCTCAAACCATGAAGGATAGAAATTATCGAGCCTGGAAAGAGGCGAAAGAGGCAAACAGATGGGATGCTGAACGTAAGTGCTATCTGGACCCAAAAGGCAACATAATTGCTGAACCTTCAACACTCATTGTTGAAACTCTCATAGAAACTATAAAGGAACAGGAAGAAGAGAGACAGAGAGAATGGGCAAGGCAAGCTGAAGAGAAAGAGTTAAAGTCAAAGAAAGTCGATGCTGGGATAATCGACACAACAAAAGAAATGACCGCAGAGAATCTGACAAAGATGGCAGATAAAGTGCTTATGGCAAAAGAATTAGAGGTAGATTCTAAGTCTGCATCTGAGTCGAAGAGCAAGGTCAGTAAAAGTGATTCAACAAATGAATCAGGTAACACTGATAAGTCTAAAATTGAAAGTGATTGCAAAAATTGCATGAAAGATTGCAAGGTTTGCAGCACAAATGCATATCTCACAGTCAAAAAGACTGAAGAACTAACTGCAAAAGTCATAATGGTTGAAGATCAAATCTTAAGTCGAGATAAACTGGTGAGAGCTTCAAACGAAAGAATCAAAGAGTTAACTGAAAGAATTGAAAAGGATAAAACTGATGTAGAACAGTTTAAGATAGAAAATGAAAAGTTAATTCATGAAAATAGAGACATTTCTGAAAATTTTGAAACGTTGAAAAGAACTGTTAAAGATTCTGACAATAGATATGGTAAAACTTTGAAAGAAAATCTTCAATTGTCTGGAGTTCTTCAGGCAAAAGAGAGACAAATCAACCAGCAGTTAGATGAGATTGCAAATCTTAAGCTTCAGTTTCAGAAAGCTAAGATTAAAAATGAAAGAATTAATCTGAAACTCAACAGTTACAGCTCCGCGAGATTTGTTCTTCAACACATAGTTCCCAAACCTATCGGGAAGAACAAAGCTGGTGAAGATGTATACTCAGATGGAACCGGGGTTGGTGTTGGTGCATAAATGTCTGTTAACTTCGTCTTGTATCGAGTCATGTGTCTAGATAGGATAAACTAGGGTTCAGCAGGTTAGAAAACAGGTTTTTAATGTAAATAGGTAATTTCGCACGAAATAGCAAGATGCTATTTCGCATGAAATAACACTTGGTTATTTCGTATGAAATTAGCATTACCTATTTCGTACGAAATTAGCACACCTATAAATAGAGGACTTGCTGATTCATTTGTAACGTTTGAGATTTCAGAGCCGAGGTGCTGCCAGTTTGTCAAACGATCAGAATTGCTTTAAAATCGATAATAAAAGGATAATTAAGAAGAATCAAGCTGTTTCACGTCTATATCACTGATTCCGCCTTTGATATGGATCATAAACTCTTCTGATTGACTCGTTAGGGTCACACGACGATCCAACAAGTGGTATCAGAGCTCAGGAAGAAGAGTTTATACCAATTCGGCTTGTTTTCATTACTTCTACTCATTCTTTTCGAAATTAAACGATATTTAACAGACAAAATGGATTGAATTTCACATATATCACGTAGAACACCGTTTTAATGAATCCTTGAAAGTATTAGACCAAAATTCGAACAAAATCTGGATCAATTTGACAAAATGGTGGCCGAAATGATGATGTCATCATTATTTCGCATGAAATAGTCAGCTGGTATTTTGAACGAAATTAACTTTGAGTGTCTTATTTCATACGAAATCAGAGTATTTCGCACGAAATTAGCATACATTTCCTTATTTCATACGAAATCAAGTTTGTGAAGGGTATTTCGTGTGAAGGGTATTTCGTGTGAAGAGTATTTCGCGTGAAATCTATTTCGCTTGGACTATTTCGTTTGATTTTTTATTTCATTTGAAGTCATTTCGTGTGAAGTAATTTCGTTTGAAACTATTTTTAAAATCCAAAAATTTTTTCTAAGTGTTTGTTGATTGTTTCAGTACTTGAAGATGGATGATTTTCTGAATCCGTTTAGTGATGCCTTTGCTTTCACGGGAAGCACAGAAGATGGTACAGCAAACAACACAAATGAAAATGCTCCAAGTGCAATCAAAACTCATTCTGATGCTTTGAGTGTAGAGAGTGCCTATGGCACACACAACAAACCTCCCAAGCTGATTGCAATTGAAGAATACAATAGATGGGCTAAAAGGTTTGAAGAATGGCTTAAAGCTTTTGCATATCTCAGTTGGAAAAACATGAAGAATGGTTTCAATATGGGAAGATCGGATTATGAAAATATAGTAGATACTGATGATGTAGAAAGTTTTGTTGCAGAACAAAAGTGCATTGCTTTGCTTCATCAGTCTGTGAGAGATGACATAATATCGTTGATTGAGTACACAAATTCGAAAGATCTATGGGAGAAATTGAGAGTGAAATGTGTAGGTAGTGCTGAGATA
Organism: Helianthus tuberosus; assembly: GCA_030545235.1. NCBI lineage: Eukaryota > Viridiplantae > Streptophyta > Magnoliopsida > Asterales > Asteraceae > Helianthus > Helianthus tuberosus. Next base: position 24,366,559 of record CM060400.1, read on the forward strand.
GTTAAAAACAAAAAGAAGTTGTTAAGAAAAGAGTTTGATTTGTTTGGATGTTTGAAAAACAAATCTGTATCTAAGATGATTGAAAGATTTGGGCATCTGAAGATGGAGCTGGCAAGACATGGAATCATTTATACTCAAGAAGAATTGGTTGACAAACTGTTTGACTCGCTGCCGGATGAGAAAGACTGGCAATACTTTGCTTTGATGCTGAAGAACACAGTAAAGTCGGAGGAAATTCTTGGCGTTGATGAAGGTACCACTGTAGATGATGTTGAGAAGCAATCTGGAATGGTTTGTCAATTTTTTACTTGTTTTGGTATTTAGGGGGAGGTAGGTTATATTTTCAAAAAATACAAAAAACAGTAAAAAATTTTCAAAATCACAAAAACGTGAAATATTTCAAAATACAAAAACAATAGAAAATTGAAAAAGAGCTTGTGTAAAAAGGGAAAATGATAGTACATCAGCTTGACAGTCACAGTATGCTAAAGATATGTAAAGTTTAAATGTCTTAAACAGTCTCGTTGATGATGTGCCGATAGGTTTTTACACATTTAGTAGGTTTGTTCGGGATATAAACCTAAAATCTTTACTTGCTTATTTCGTGGGGAACACTACTTGGAAATATAGGTAACCCCTGAAATCTTGTTTGAAAGATCCCTCTTTCTGAGATACTAGGTCTTTATACTCAGTGATATCTGGGGTATTATCCCGGGACTTCTGATTTTGCGGAAGCAATGGCCTAGTCCCCGTATAATACTTTCTACTTGCTTGAAATATAGCACCGTCCTTAGCATAAAAAATGATGAAACATTGCAAAATGCTAATCATGTGCTGTTGAAGAAAAGATCCTCAAAAGGGGACACACCTTAAGTCGAAGCCGTCATCTCTCTGATTTTGTGGAAGCAATAGCCTGAGCTCTCACGGCCCTCGCATTTAACCCCTTACAGATATCATCTTTGGTATACTCACCTGTAAGACTGAATATTGGGATCTGGATACGGGAGTATATTCAAGAGGTGGGACACATGAATGAGTTTAAGTTCTTAATACACCTAATTCGTATCCTGGACAGATTGAAATTTGTGTGAGAACTTAAGTAGATTAGTATATCGACAATCTAAGCGAATTGTTTAATTCTAAGTATGTAATCAAAGCTTAACGGTACTTGTGACTTGTTGACAGCTGATATGATTCTCTAACACTCACCAAAAATATGTTTGTAAAGAGTTTACATTTACTGCATTTTATTTCTGTTTAGCATTCTAGTCTAGAAACTTTATTCATAATCCAAAAAGATTTTACATTTCTGCTTTATTTTCTGACAAACCTAAGTGGAAAGTTGATCTTCAGATTCGCTGTTTGAAGAAGATGCAGGAATTTTCTGAGCTGGACATAAGAGTTGGGAGCTTATCATATTAAATCTGTGAAATTGAAAAGTCAAAACAAGTTCATTAAGTTGAAACGTGTAATTTTTAGAAAAAGACCTTAAAAAATGTTGAACAAAAGTCAGTTTTGTTTTGTCTCGAGTCAACCAAGGTCATTAAGTTGGACTTGGTAGACAAATTGAGTACCCAACGTCATTAATTTGGACCTAGATACTTAAGTGGATTACTAACAACTGATGAACGACAAAAGAAGTTTGAATTTGAATAGATTGTAATATCAGATTTTTGAGAAGCAGGAAACAGCTTTGAACCTGTGAAGACTAAAATCCCAGATTGTTGAGAGGGGGAGTCTAAAGACATAATTCGGATCAACATTCAAGGGGGAGTTTGAAGATTGTCAAAGACAGGATCAAATGCTTGCTGTTGATGTTGTTACTGATAGAGTTTGAAGGATGCTTATAGTGTCAAATCAATTCTGAAAGAGAGACAAGACTGATCAAGACTGAAGACTCGATCCCGAAGACTTCGTCAACATCCAAGGGGGAGTCTGTTGGTGCATAAATGTCTGTTAACTTCGTCTTGTATCGAGTCATGTGTCTAGATAGGATAAACTAGGGTTCAGCAGGTTAGAAAACAGGTTTTTAATGTAAATAGGTAATTTCGCATGAAATAGCAGGATGCCATTTCGCATGAAATAACACTTGGCTATTTCGTACGAAATTAGCGTTACCTATTTCGCACGAAATGAGCACACCTATAAATAGAGGACTTGCTGTTTCATTTGTAACGTTCGAGATTTCAGAGCCGAGGCGCTGCCAGTTTGTCAAACGATCAGAATTGCTTTGAAATCGATAATAAAAGGATAATTAAGAAGAATCAAGCTGTTTCACGTCTATATCACTGATTCCGCCTTTAATATGGATCATAAACTCTTCTGATTGACTAGTTAGGGTCACATGAGACAAGACTGATCAAGACTAAAGACTCGATCCCGAAGACTTCGTCAACATCCAAGGGGGAGTCTGTTGGTGCATAAATGTCTGTTAACTTCGTCGTGTATCGAGTCATGTGTCTAGATAGGATAAACTAGGGTTCAGCAGGTTAGAAAATAGGTTTTTAATGTAAATAGGTAATTTCGCACGAAATAGCAGGATGCTATTTCGTACGAAATTAGCACACCTATAAATAGAGGACTTGCTGATTCATTTGTAAAGTTCGAGATTTCAGAGTCGAGGTGCTGCCAGTTTTTCAAACGATCAGAATTGCTTTGAAATCGATAATAAAAGGATAATTAAGAAGAATCAAGCTGTTTCACGTCTATATCACTGATTCCGCCTTTGATATGGATCATAAACTCTTCTGATTGACTCGTTAGGGTGACACGACAATCCAACAAGTAGTATCAGAGCTCAGGAAGAAGAGTTTATACCAATTCAGCTTGTTTTCATTACTTCTACTCATTCTTTTCAAAATTAAACGAGATTTAACGGACAAAATGGATTGAATTTCACATATATCATGTAAAACACCGTTTTAATGAACCCTTTAAAGAATTAGACCAAAATTCGAACAAAATCTGGATCAATTTAACAAAATGGTGGCCGAAATGATGATGTCATCATTATTTCGCATGAAATAGTTAGCTGGTATTTCGAACGAAATTAACTTTGAGTGTCTTATTTTGTACGAAATCAGAGTATTTCGCACGAAATTAGCATACAGTTCCTTATTTCATACGAAATCAAGTTTGTGAAGGGTATTTCGTGTGATGGGTATTTCGTGTGAAGAGTATTTCGTGTGAAAGCTCATTTCGCGTGAAATCTATTTCGCTTGGACTATTTTGTTTGATTTTTTATTTCGTTTGAAGTAATTTCGTGTGAAGTAATTTCATTTGAAACTATTTTTAAAATCCAAAAATTTTTCTAAGTGTTTGGTGATTGTTTCAGTACTTGAAGATGGATGATTTTCTGAATCCGTTTAGTGATGCCTTTTCTTTCACGAGAAGCATAGGAGATGATACAACAAACAACACAAATGAAAATGCTCCAAGTGCAAAGAAAACTCTTTCTGATGCTTTGAGTGTAGAGAGTGCCTATGCCACATACAACAAACCTCCCAAGCTGATGGCAATTGAAGAATTCAATAGATGGGCTAAAAGGTGTGAAGAATGGCTTAAAGCTTTTGCATATCTCAGTTGGAAAAGCATGAAGAATGGTTTCAATATGGGAAGATCGGATTTTGAAAATATAGTAGATACTGATGATGTAGAAAGTTTTGTTGCAGAACAAAAGTGTATTGCTTTGCTTCATCAGTCTGTAAGAGATGACATAATATCGTTGATTGAGTACCCAAATTCAAAAGATATATGGGAGAAATTGAGAGTGAAATGTGTAGGTAGTGATGAGATAGTTAAAAACAAAAAGAAGTTGTTAAGAAAAGAGTTTGATTTGTTTAGATGTTTGAAAAACGAATCTGTATCATAGATGATTGAAAGATTTGGGCATCTAAAGATGGAGCTGGAAAGACATGGAATCATTTATACTCAAGAAGAATTGGTTGACAAAATGTTTGACTTGCTGCTGGATGAGAAAGACTGGCAATACTTTGCTTTGATGCTGAAGAACACGATAAAGTCGGAGGATCTGACGGTTGATCTGTTAATCGAAAGACTGGAGAGTCATGAGCTTGAGATCAAGAAATCAAACAAAGTCAATCATTCCTCATATCAGCAAAATGTTAGGCTGTATTACCGAGGAAGTATGATCCCGAAGAATGTGTCTCCTAAGACAGCTTTCTCAGCTGAAAGTTCTAACACGTCAAATCAAGAAAGTTCAAGCAGTGGTTTTCATAGTGGTTCATCGTCAACTACTTCAAGTCAATCAGTTCCAAAGAATCTGTTTCAATGTAACATTGCTGTGGATCTAAAGAATGCTCAAAATTTCAGTGAAGAATCCGCAAAGCAGCAAATGGTGTTTTTAGCATCTGTCCATGAATCATATGAGAGCCATGTTGCGGGCTAGATTGGAAACACTAATCTCACCAAGGAGGACTATGATCAGATCGACCCAGAAGAAATGGAGTTGATAGATATCAGGTGGTGTATGGCTAGTGCGGTTAGACGAGCACAAAGGTTCATGGAGATTATAGGCAGACATTCGACCGGTGGACCTTCCACAAAACTTGGTTTTGATAAATCAAAAGTCACGTGCTTCAGATGTAAACAAAAGGGACATTTTAAATGTGAATGTCAAAACGCACCTGATGATGATACTACAAATCCATTCAGAGAGGATTATTACAAAAGAGCAATCTATCATCAGAACAAATCAGAACCACCCAGAATGAAGCAGCTTGAAGATACCCCCAAAGAAAAATCAAGAGCTCTTGCTGTTATCCATGATGACGAAGGTTTCGATTTGAGTGAACTGCTACCAGAAGAGGATGCTGAGGGCTATGCGTTTGTGACAAAAATTGTTCCTTTCAAAGACAACAGAACAGAAGAAGTAAAATTAGTCAACAGAAGGATGCAAGCCCAATTCAGGATAAGCAGAATCTATCATACATACAAAGAAGCTGTTGGTGCATGTTTTGTGACAACATCTTAATAGTTTTGTTTATTTAGTCTTTGGATATCTTGTATTGGGACTAGCATTATTGGTTAGGGAGTTATTTAGTGTTATGGGCTTGGAGAATGGCCTGGCCCAGACCAAAGCCCATGTGCAAACCTTGTCCTATATAAACAAGGCTTGGCATAAGTGTTTAGGGTACACACTTAGAGGATTTGAGAGAGTTAGAGAAATCTACAGAGAGTGGCTGAGAGATTTCTTGTGAAGGTCTTGAATTGATTGTAAACTTCGTGTTGGATAATTAATAGAAGACCGGATTGAAAGTGTATCGTGTTCTTGATTATGTTTCTACTCATTTTCTGTCAAATCTGATCTAGGGGATTCCGCACTCTAGGTTAGATCGACGATTCTGTTACGGTCCGCACGGTTTAGGGGACCTACAATTGGTATCAGAGCATTAGGCTCTCGATTGGCTTAGTTCAGAATCGTTTCTGCAGAAAATCGGAGTTGTTGGACGAGTTTGGAGGCTGTTTTCAGAGTTCTGCTGCTGATTTCGGATTGAAATCAAGGATTTCGGATCAAAATCAAGCATTTCGGATCCATTTTGGATTGATAACTTGGATTTCGGATCAAGAAACAAGCATTTCGGATCAATTTCGGAAAGAATTCAAGCAATTTCAGACTATTTCGGATCTTCTGACTGCATTTCGGATATCCTGACTTGCATTTCGGACCAGGTTGATTTGATTTCGGATCAGTAGGCTGCATTTCGGACCAGAACTAGTTGAATTTCGGATAAAACAAGGGATTACGGATCATTTCGGATTGAGGTTTGCTCATTTCGGATCTTTAAGTCTCATTTCGGATTTGTAGAATCCATTTCGGACCGGTTAAGCTTGATTTCGGATCAGACTGTCCCATTTCGGACCAGTGTAGTTCACTTCGGACTACTTGACAAATCCGGCTAACAATTTCGAACTTGAAACCATTTCGGACAAGTGGTGGAATTTTTCAAGGCTTGGGCAAGAAAAAATTCACAGTTTCGCGTTTAGAAAACCATCAGTAACTCATCACAGGAAATCGTTTGCACCATTGGAATCCTTTGATATTTAGGGCAAAAAAAAAAAACCGTTTGCACCGTTGGAATCCTTTGACTCTGGAAAATCCTGAAACAGGTGTTTGACATTATATATCATTAGATTCGTCTTTCCGAGATGATTCTAACGGCGTACTTTGGTATTCACAGTTTTCGGGAATATTTTGTACGGTTTTGACAGTACGGTTACGGTAAAAGCTCGACAAGGACCAGTAGAGAAGTTAGAATTGGATTTTGACACAGGTTACCAAAATTCATTTAAACTTTTACGCTGCGTGATGGCTAAGATGGAAAGTGGTAGTGAGGTTGTTAAAAACTGGCCAAAGCTTATAAATGTCAAAGAATATGCTGACTGGAAAAAGAAGGTTGAGGCATATGTTCAGAGTAAGGATACGAGAATGTGGAGTTGTATGATTGATGGATACGTTGCTCCCACATGTCGTGTTGAAGGAAGGGTAAAAGTAATTTCTTATGAGAAGATGGATGAATCTGAGAAACAGTTGGTTGATGCTGAGAAGAAAGCTTTCGCAGCAATAAAGATGTCCTTGCCTGAGAGTGTTAAACATACTTTCAAGACGTATGGGACGTCTAGAGAGCTGTGGGAAGCTTTGGAAAAACGTTATCAGATCTCTTCACAAGTAACTACGTGTGATCAAGCATTGGTAGCTGAGCTTGCAGCTGTAAAGATTAGAGAGGGGGCTGCTGAGATAGAAGAGAAGAAGGAAGCAGATGAGGAGAATGCTGAAAAGAAGGGTGCAGAAGTTTCAAAGGGCTTGGCTGATGTGAATGGACTTAAAACAGAAGTGAAGGTATCATCAGAATCTGTAAGTCATACATGTCTTAATTGCACTTAACTACAGGGTAAAGTTAACAGCCTATCGGAACAAAACAAAATTCTGTTAGCTGATTTACAAAACCGAAAAGAGTTAAATGTTCTTTTGATTAAAAGAGAGTCAAATTGTTTAGATAAACTCAAATCAAATGAACAAGAAATTAGCAGTTTAACAAGCAAAGTCAATGAACAGTTACAGATCATTGATTTGGCTCGTGAAACTCTGAAAAAAAGACTAACGAGCTTTCAGAAAAGTGCACAGAATTGGCTGATGCAAAAATTCTCCATTAGTCAGGACTCATATTCAAAAAGGTTTAAAAAGGAGTAATGATAAAACAGGGGTGGGGTTTACTAAAGCTTCATCTTCTAAACATCAAGACTACTCATTTTTACTAACTGAAGATGAGCTAACTGATTTTGTAACCACTGCACAAGTAGTAGTGGATCCAATAGCTGTGGACTTGCCAAATAGTCTAGTTTCTTTGAAAGAATCTGTTGGGTCTAATAGTACACCTCATAAAGTGGATGAGGATACTGAAGACAAAAAGGCCAAAACATTTAAAAAGGGATCAAACAAGAAGAAAACTTATAAGAAAAGATCTTGTTTTAAATGTCACAACAAAGGACATGTGGCGAGTTGTTGTCCTTTGAAGAAAGGTAAACAAAAAGTTGATGAGGTTAAGGATGGGAATCAGGTTGGGTCAAACAATAGTGTAAAAACTAGTTTTCAGACAAATAAACCTGAATCTCAATCTAAACCTTCAACTTCAAAAAGATTTGATAGACCGAGAAGTATCTCTCCGCAATTTAGTTATTATAATGGTAAATCAAATCGGTTTCAAAGTCAAAATAGAAATTTTGGACATCAAAATCGATACCAAACTGCTGGTAATCGAAATTTTAAACAAAGAAATGAACATAGGGGTTTCAGTAACTCGAATGTTCAGCAGCATCCAAAATTTTTCCAAAATTCATGGTATAATAATGGGAGAAGAAGGTATCAAGATAATAATTTTCAACGGTCAGAAAATCCGAGAGATTATTGGAACTCTCGCAATCAAAGACCTAGTGGAAATTATCAATCTTGTTCAACAAGGGGGAAGCAATCCAATAATCCACTGAGGAGTGATGGATATTGGATGGATGTTCCTGTAATGGATGAATTTGGAAAACCCAAGAGTATCAGGGCTTGGGTTCTCAAGACTAACTGAGTTGTTGAGTGAATGCAGGATGACCAAGAAGGACTGTTGATGTGTTCGACAGTGGTTATTCCTGTAAAGCATCTGAGGTGAATAGTAGGTTAACATGGGTAACGAACTATTTACTTCTGTGGTCATTTTGATTATTTTAAACTTTAAACGTGAAAAACTTTTGTCAGATTTAAAGTGGGAGTTTGTTTGTGTTTAAATTTGTGTTTTTGCAACTTACTCCATAAAAACAAAAATTTAGGGGGAGAAATTCCCCTAAGCCAAAAAGAGTTTAGATAGTGCGTGTGTTTAGGGGGAGTAAGTTATAATTTCTTTTAAAATTGCAAAAACTTTGAAAAATAAATAAAAAACATAAAAATTTGAAAATCAAAAATGAATTTTCACTGTGTGAAAAAGAAGAAATGATAGTACATCAGCAAGTTAGACTGTCACACTCAAACTGAATTAAAATGCTTAAGTTTGATAGCAGCTTCATCATATGATGTACCAGTAGGCAAAAGCATGAAATAATCAACTTACCAATGTGATATAAACCTAAATGCACTGAGTATGAGTGGGGAACACATCAGTGGTGTATGGTTTAATGACCTTAAATCTTGCGTTGATAGATTGCCACAATCTGAAGTTTTGGGTCTTTATACTGTTATTTCATCTGGGGATATCAGGGGTGTCCTTCTGCTGCATCCAGATATATGCTGACCTAGACACAGCCAGGATATCTTAAAAGAGCTAAAAATGTCAAAACCCTGAAAATGAAGAAGCTCTCATAGAGAGTCATTTAAAAATGCAAAATGCATAAATCGTACCAAAAATGGTATTTGTCTTAGCCCTCGTTAGATATTTTGGTCTCTCTGCTGTACGGAGGTACTGACCTGTTCACCAATTATCTAAACGTTGAAAAACAAAACGGATGAATTCAGTATACTCACCTACTACGATGAATCTTTATGCATACCTTGATCGTGGGGGTATATCCTGAAGTGGGACATACTAATATATCAGAATTAATATTACCTTAACGTATCATACGGTAATGGTACTTGAAATGTTCATGCATTTTGTTTAGGTGGACAAACATACTGGTAATCGTCTTGAACTGCTTTTCATAAAAATTACATAAAGAACTATCAAATGGTGTGAAACAGTTTGATTATGCTGATATGATCTTCTTACCGGTGATTCTCACAAAAAGAGGTATTGTAAATATTTTTTAGTTTAGTTTAGTTTGTTTAGTTGTTGAAAAATATCAAAAATACCAAAAATATTTCCTTTTAAAAGATCTCCCATTTTGAACTGACACGTAGTTGTTTTTGCTAACTAAGATAAAATATTGGTTTATCTTTAAATGTGAAAAAGACTAATAGTTTTTCGAGATACTTGCTTGTGTTGCTAAACAGATTGATGCAGTTATCAAAATGAAGTGCAGAATACAAGTAAAGTGCAGATTGAGAGTGAAGTGAAGAACGTGTGAAGATGCATGGTAGGATCCTTCTACTACATTGCAGAGAGAGAGAGAGAGAGAGTTGAAAGTGTTGAAGATTACTTGCTTAACCAAAGATTGCTAGTTCACTGATCTACAACGAATGAAAGTTTTGGAGATTGGAAGCATCAGCTAAGGTGGAGTTTGTTGATGTCAGAAACTGTGTGTAGCTGACGTTATCCAAAGACCAAAAGAACACAAGATGTTTGAAGACAAAGTTACACTATGAAGCTATTGTCAAGGGGGAGTTTGTTGGTGCATGTTTTGTATTGGGACTAGCATTATTGGTTAGGGAGTTATTTAGTGTTATGGGCGTGGAGAATGGCCTAGCCCAGACCAAAGCCCATGTGCAAACCTTGTCCAATATAAACAAGGCTTGGCATAAGGGTTTAGGGTACACACTTAGAGGATTCGAGAGAGTTAGAGAAATCTACAGAGAGTGGCTGAGAGATTTCTTGTGAAGGTCTTGAATTGATTGTAAACTTCGTGTTGGATAATTAATAGAAGACCGGATTGAAAGTGTATCGTGTTCTTGATTATGTTTCTACTCATTTTTTGATTTTCTAATGTTTTTGGATTTTTGAAAAATTTTTAATTTATAACTTATTCCCCCTAAACACACGCACTAACTAAACTCTTTTTGGCTTAGGGAAATTTCTCCCCCTAAATTTTTGTTTTTATGGAGTAAGTTTTAAAAACATAAATTTAAAAACACAAACAAACTCCCACTTTAACCTGACTACAGTTTTTCACGTTTTATGTTTAAAAACAATCAAAATGATCACAGAAGTAAATAGTTCGTTACCCATGTTAACCTACTATTCACCTCAGATGCTTTACAGGAATAACCACTGTTGAACACATCAATAGTCCTTCTTGGTCATCCTGCATTCACTCAACAACTCAGTTAGTCTTGAGAACCCAAGCCCTGATAGTCTTGGGTTTTCCAAACTCATCTAATACAGGAACATCCATCCAATATCCATCACTCCCCAGTGGATTATTAGATTGCTTCCCCCTTGTTGAACAAGATTGATAATTTCCACTAGGTCTTTGATTGCGAGAGTTCCAATAATCTCTCAGATTTTCTGACCGTTGAAAATTATTATCTTGATACCTTCTTCTCCCATTATTATACCATGAATTTTGGAAAAATTTTGGATGCTGCTGAACATTGGAGTTACTGAAACCCCTATGTTCATTTCTTTGTTCAAAATTTCGATTACCAGCAGTTTGGTATCGATTTTGATATCCAAAATTTCTATTTTGACTTTGAAACCGATTTGATTTACCATTATAATAACTAAATTGCGGAGAGATACTTCTCGGACTATCAAATGTTTTTGAAGTTGAAGGTTTAGATTGAGATTCAGGTTTATTTGTCTGAAAACTAGTTTTTACACTATTGTTTGACCCAACCTGATTCCCATCCTTAACCTCATCAACTTTTTGTTTACCTTTCTTCAAAGGACAACAACTCGCCACATGTCCTTTGTTGTGACATTTAAAACAAGATCTTTTCTTATAAGTTTTCTTCTTGTTTGATCCCTTTTTAAATGTTTTGGCCTTTTTGTCATCAGTAACCTCATCCACTTTATGAGGTGTACTATTAGACCCAACAGATTCTTTCAAAAACTGGACTATTTGGCAAGTCCACAGCTATCGGATCCACTACTACTTGTGCAGTGGTTACAAAATCAGTTAGCTCATCTTCAGTTGGTAAAAATGAGTAGTCTTGATGTTTAGAAGATGAAGCTTTAGTAAACCCCACCCCTGTTTTATCATTACTCCTTTTTAAACCTTTTTGAATATGAGTCCTGACTAACGAAGAATTTCCAAAATTGTTTAACTTCCCCTAAAGTTCTACAATTTTGGCTTGTGCATCAGCCAATTCTGTGCACTTTTCTGAAAGCTCGTTAGTCTTTTCTTTCAGAGTTTCATGAGCCAAATCAATGATCTGTAACTGTTCATTGACTTTGCTTGTTAAACTGCTAATTTCTTGTTCATTTGATTTGAGTTTTATCTAAACAATTTGACTCTCTTTTAATCAAAAGAACATTTAACTCTTTTCGGTTTTGCAAATCAGCTAACAGAATTTTGTTTTGTTCCGATAGGCTATTAACTTTACCCTGTAGTTCAGTGCAATTAAGACATGTATGACTTACAGATTCTGATGATACCTTCACTTCTGTTTTAAGTCCATTCACATCAGCCAAGCTCTTTGAAACTTCTGCACCCTTCTTTTCAGCATTCTCCTCATCTGCTTCCTTCTTCTCTTCTATCTCAGCAGCCCCCTTTCTAATCTTTACAGCTGCAAGCTCAGCTACCAATGCTTGAGCACACGTAGTTACTTGTGAAAAGATCTGATAACGTTTTACCAAAGCTTCCCACAGCTCTCTAGAAGTCCCATACGTCTTGAAAGTATGTTTAACACTCTCAGGCAAGGACATCTTTATTGCTGCGAAAGCTTTCTTCTCAGCATCAACCAACTGTTTCTCAGATTCATCCATCTTCTCATAAGAAATTACTTTTACCCTTCCTTCAACACGACATGTGGGAGCAACGTATCCATCAATCATATAGCTCCACATTCTCGTATCCTTACTTTGAACATATGCCTCAACCTTCTTTTTCCAGTCAGCATATTCTTTGACATTTATAAGCTTTGGCCAGTTTTTAACAACCTCACTACCACTTTCCATCTTAGCCATCACGCAGCGTAAAAGTTTAAATGAATTTTGGTAACTTGTGTCAAAATCCAATTCTAACTTCTCTACTGGTCCTTGTCGAGCTTTTACCGTAACCGTATTGTCAAAACCATACAAAATATTCCCGAAAACTGTGAATACCACAAGATGTTTGAAGACAAACTTACACTATGAAGCTATTGTCAAGGGGGAGTTTGTTGGTGCATGTTTTGTGACAACAGCTTAATAGTTTTGTTTATTTAGTCTTTGGATATTTTGTATTGGGACTAGCATTATTGGTTAGGGAGTTATTTAGTGTTATGGGCTTGGAGAATGGCCTGGCCCAGACCAAAGCCCATGTGCAAACCTTGTCCTATATAAACAAGGCTTGGCATAAGGGTTTAGGGTACACACTTAGAGGATTTGAGAGAGTTAGAGAAATCTACAGAGAGTGGCTGAGAGATTTCTTGTGAAGGTCTTGAATTGATTGTAAACTTCATATTGGATAATTAATAGAAGACCGGATTGAAAGTGTATCGTGTTCTTGATTATGTTTCTACTCATTTTCTGTCAAATCTGATCTAGGGGATTCCGCACTCTAGGTTAGATCGACGATTCTGTTACGATCCGCACGGTTTAGGGGACCTACAGAAGCAAAAAAGGCGAAAAGATGGGATGCTGATAGAGAATGTTATCTTGATCCCAAAGGAAACATTGCTGTTGATCCAGATTCTATTAGTGTTGAAGCTCCCACCCAGCAAATTGCTGAAGAAGAAGAAGCAAATCAGAGATTGTGGTGGGGAGGAGGAGAAGCTGAAGAAAAAGAAAAAGAAAAGGAGAAAGAGCCGCAGCCAAAGAAAGTTGATGACGGGATTATTGACACGTCAAAAGAGTTTACTGCTGAAAATTTGAAGAAAATGACTGACAAAGTACTTGCTGCAAAAGAGCTAGAGGTAGTTTCTGGTTCTGGAATTGAGTCTAAAAGCAAGGTCGGTCAGAATGATGCAATCAATGAGTCAGGTAAGAAAGCTAAAACTGAGAGCGACTGCAAAAATTGCATGAAAGACTGCAAGGTTTGTAGTACAATTGCTTACCTCAGCGGTAAAAAGACCGTAGAACTGACAAAAAGAGTCAGAGACGTTGAAGATCAGATCTTAAACCGTGACAAAATGTTAAAAGCTTCAAATGAACGATTAAAAGAATTAACTGAGAAAATTGAAAAAGATAAAAATGACGTAGAAAGAATTAGGAAAGAAAACGAAAAGTTAATTCATGAAAATCGTCAAATCTCAGAAAATTTTGAAAAGCTAAAACGAACGGTAAAAGATTCTGATGAAAGAAATGGTAAGACAACCAAAGAAAATCTTCAACTGTCAGGAGTTCTTAGAGTAAAAGAAGAACAAATCAACCAGCAACTGGATGAGATTACTAAGTTGAAGCTTCAGTTTCAAGAAGCTAAAATTGAAAATTAACGCATCCAGTTGAAACTGAACGGTTACAACTCCGCAAGTTTTGTTTTTCAACATATCGTTCCTAAACCAATTGGGAAGAACAAAGCTGGCGAAGATGTATACTCGGATGGAACCGGGGTGGGGTATCATCAGGTTTCACCGCCAGTGTTAAACAATTTTTCCAAGAAAAAATCAAGGTTGGTTAATGATGAAGAAGAAAATGAAGTTAAGCTTCCAGACACAATAGATGTCACAATCACTTCATCTTCCGATGAAGATAGTGTCCAATCTGAAGTTGTGAAAAGCATGGTTGAAAATGTTTTAAAGTCTGAAAGTGACTCTACTGAGGATGATGAATGCTTTTTGGACAAATATATTCTAAAATCAAAATCCAAAAACAACTTAAATGAAGAACCTAATCTTGTGATGTACAAGATGGCGGGATCTGATAAGTTGTATTCGGATCGTGATTTTCCTTTGGGAAATGTGAATGTGGACAAATTGAAAAATGTGTTCAAGTTGGTCGAAATTGATGTGTCTGAAATTGAAGGTTTGAAACATTACACGAGGCAATTGAACTTTGAAAAAAGATAAATCTTACTATAAAAAACATGTTGTACCATCACGTTTTTCTAACAACAATCAAAACAAATGGTCGGGTGGATATCAGAGTGGTAAGAATTATCAAAGAAGGAATTTTCAAAACAAAAAGTTTGCTGAGAAAAAGGTGTTTGTGAAAAGCTTGAGTTCTCATTCTGAGCAAGAATTTGAGATTTTTTCAAAATCAAATGAACAGTTCTTTGAAAAGAAGGCCTCACAGCCTCAGACTGAAGGTACAAGTCGGGAAGTAGATACCCGTACATGCTTCAAGTGCAACAAAGTTGGACACATTGCACGAAAGTGCACCAATTTAAAGCCTAAGTCTGAAGTTGTTGAGAGTCAGAAAAAGAAAATTGATGCAATAGGAAAACCTCCAATAGTTGTTGAGAAGAAAGTTTTGAAAAATGAAAACATCAAAGTCAAAACTGAACCTATTAAGAATGTGGTAACTAAAATTGACAAATTTTACAAACGGGTTGCTTCACCTCAACAAGCATGGAAACCAAAATCAGTTGAAAAGAAACCAAGTTCTTCAAAACCAAAGGTTTCTGAGAAAGAAAAACAATCGTCTTCTACCACAGCGATAAAGATGAATGTTCCTTTGGATTTTTATGAAAAACTTAAAAAACAAGAATCTACTACTTCTGAGAAGAAAGATGTTTCAAAGAAAGACCAATCATCTGGTCAACCTTCTAAAAATGATTTCTTTTTATACAAAAAGGTTGAGATTGGGTCTGAAGAAAGCTTAAAG
Source organism: Helianthus tuberosus (assembly GCA_030545235.1). NCBI lineage: Eukaryota > Viridiplantae > Streptophyta > Magnoliopsida > Asterales > Asteraceae > Helianthus > Helianthus tuberosus. Next base: position 24,381,618 of record CM060400.1, read on the forward strand.
ATGAATGGCAAAAATTTTCCGCCACTTTACATTGCAAAAACTCACCTCAATGTCAAGTTACCCGAGTCAAAAGAGGCTTGGGTGGCCTCAAAATCTAACTAAGTATTTGTGAAATGTGCAGGAGCTTCCAAGATCCGTTTCACATTGGATTATGGATAGTGGAGCTTCTCGGCACATAACAGGGAAGAAAACCCTATTGTACGATGTTCGAGGGTTTAATGGAGGATACATGGGATTTGCAGGCAATCAAGGTGGTCGAATAGTTGGTGAAGGAACTTTATTAAATGGTATTGTCACGTTTGAAAGAGTAAACTACATCGCCGAGCTTAAAAACAATCTTTTGAGCATTTCTCAGATATGTGATCGTATGTATACAACGCACTTTACAGATAAGGAATGTTTGATCTTGAAACCAGGATTTGTTGTTCTCGAAGAGTGGGTTATCATGAGAGCACCTAGAGTCAATGATCTGTACGTGTTGGACATGAGTGTAGCAACTACTACCATGGGTCAGGCTCATTGTTTTATGTCAAGAGCAATGGAAAAAGAGTCACAGTTATGGCATCGAAAGATGGGCCATATTCACCTGCGAAAAATGAATCACCTGGTGCATAATGACTTAGTAACTGGTGTTCATGTGAAAGGTTTTCATCTTGAGGGGGAGTGCATTAGTTGCATTAAAGGGAAGCAAAAGAAGAAATCACATCCTCAAAGGAAAGTTAACTCAGTTTCGAGACCGTTAGAAAGACTTCATATGGATCTTTTTGGTCCAGTGAACGTCAAAAGCATAACTGGTTATCTCTACTGTCTAGTAGTAACAGATGACTACTCAAGATTTTCATGGGTATCATTTCTGAGATCAAAAGATAAGACATTTGAAAGTCTGATGACGTTGTTCAGAAAAATTGAAAACTTGTACGAAACTCGAATCAGAAGAATCAGGAGTGACAACGGTACTGAGTTTAAGAACAACAAGATGGAAGAGTATTGTGATGAGAGAGGTATATTGCAAGAATTTAGTGCTCCTTACACTAAACAACAAAATGGAGTAGCTGAAAGAAAGAACAGGACGCTAATTGAAACGGCCAGGACGATGCTTGCTGATTCGAAATTACCAGTCAATTTTTGGGCAGAAGCAGTGTCAGCCGCTTGCTATACACTCAACCGGATTCTCACAGTAAAGAAATTCAACAAAACGTGTTTTGAGTTGATCAACAACCGCAAACCGAACCTGAAGTATTTAGAACTGTTTGGGTCCCCCTGTACCGTTCTAGAACCTTTTGGAAAGTTTGGTGCAAAGAGCATTGAAGGAATATTTGTGGGTTACTCAAGTCCATTAAAGCGAGTCTTTTTCCAAGCTTGAAGTGGATTATTGAAGCACACAATGTTGAATGCCAAGGTTACACAATGCCACTGCAGAACCCAAGCGACTCATGGCGCTTTAACTATGATACTCTATGGGATTCGTTTGACATGGAAGAACAACTAGAGTTCTTTGATGAGTTAGATATTCTAAGAGAGTATGAGTCATCACAAGAAAGGTTTCCAGCTGAGTATACTAGAAGTCGACGGCAAACTTCAAATGATGATGAAGCCGGTCCAAGTAATGCTGGAGAACATGATGATGTTCAACAATCTCCAGAACAAGAACAAGCTCCTGAAAATCAGACGGCAGTCAATGATAATCAAGAATCTAATAATAGACCAGTATTTGATCATGGTGATTCAGATTCTGAGGGGGAGCAGATCCAGATTTCAAGTCAAACAATTCCAGTCAGTGATCAAGGTGCAAATCAGAATGTCACAAATTTGGAAGGCAAGGTAGATGTTCCAGGCGAGGTGATGCCAAGAACTCTTTCATACCATCCAGAGGAGTTAATTATTGGAGAATTACAATCAGGCGTTCGCATTAGACGACAAATTGACCAAGGCCTTACTTGTTTTTATTCTACAGTTGCTCCGTTACAAATTGAATTTTCACTTAGTTGTTTTATTTCGCAGATCTAACCGCGAACATACAAAGGGGCGCTAACTGAAGATTCTTGGGTCAACGCGATGCAAGAGGAGCTGAGTTAGTTTGAGAAGTTAGGAGTGTGGAAATTGGTAGACTTGCCTAATGGTCATAGGAAGATAAACACCAAGTGGGTGTTCAAGTGCAAGAGGGATGATCGAGGGGTTATTATTCGTAACAAAGCTCGACTCGTAGTCCAGGGCTTTAGTCAGCAGGAGGGTATAGATTTCACTAAAGTGTATGCTCCAGTTGCTAGACTTGAAGCTATCAGAATCTTCCTAGCATTTGCATCATGGAAAGGTTTTAAAGTTTATCAGCTAGATGTTAAATCGGCGTTTCTCTATGGGAAGGTAAAAGGGGAGGTATATGTCGGATAACCACCGGGCTTCACCGACCTAATCCACAAAGACAAGGTTTATTTACTGGATAAGGCGTTGTATGGTTTACACCAGGCCCCGAGAGCTTGGTACGAGACGTTGTCTCAACATTTTCTAGCTAACAGCTTCATCCGTGGAAAAGTGGATGCGACTCTCTTCACCAAAGAAGTCAACGGACATCTTCTGATAGTTCAGATATACGTGGACGACATCATATTTGGGTCAACAAATGAAGATCTGTGCAAAGATTTTGAAAGAGTTATGAAGCAAAAATTTAAAATGTCATCGATGGGTGAGATGAAATTCTTCTTAGGACTTCGGGTTGATCAATTGCCTAAAGGAATTTTCATACATCAGACGAAGTATGTTTATGATATCTTAGAGAAATTTGGGATGTCAGAATCTACTTCAGCTTCCACCCCATTAGCGACGAACCATGGGATAAACCCTGATCTCACCGGAGAGAAGGTAGATGAAACGATGTATCGTTCCATGATCGAATCGCTGATGTACTTGACAGCTTCAAGACCCGATATCATGTATCCAACCTGCCTCGCAGCGCGGTTTCAGTCAAACCCCAGAGCTTCGCATATGGTGATTGTGAAACGGATATTACGCTACTTGAAAGGAACTCCATCATTGGGGTTGTGGTATCCAAGAGAAGGCGATTTTATGCTCGAAGGGTATTCTGATTCTGATTTCGGATGCTGCAAAGTTAACGCTAAATCAACAATAGCGGGGTGCCAGTTTTTTGGATCACGATTGATCACCTGGCAATGCAAGAAGCAGACCTCTGTTTCTTTATCCACATGTGAAGCGGAATATGTATCTGCTAGCAGTTGCTGCTCTCAGATCTTGTGGATCCAGCAACAGATGCGCGACTACGGTTTGCAATTTCTTAACACCCCTATCTTTGTTGATAATGAGGCAGCGATAAACATTACTAAAAATCCTGTTCATCACGCTAAAACGAAACACATTGAAATTCATCATCACTTCATCCGAGATTGTTTTGAGAAGAAGTTGATACGAATTGAGAAAATCCACAATGACGAGCAAAAAGCTGATTTACATACCAAAGCATTTAATAAAACTCATTTTCAATATTTACTAAAATTGAACGGTATGAAGCTTTTATCGTTGTTGGAGGAAATTCTTGGCGTTGATGAAGGTACCACTCTAGATGATGTTGAGAAGTAATCTACAATGGTTTGTCGATTTTTTACTTGTTTTTGTATTTAGGGGGAGGTAGGTTATATTTTCAGAAAATATAAAAATAGTAAAAAAATTTCAAAATCACAAAAACATGAAATATTTCAAAATACACCAAAGAGCTTGTGTAAAAAGGGAAAATGAAAGTACATCAGCTTGACAGTCACAGTATGCTAAAGATATGTAAAGTTTAAATGTCTTAAACAGTCTCGCTGATGATGTGCCGATATATTTTTACACATATAGTAGGTTTGTTCGGGATATAAACCTAAAATCTTTACTTGCTTATTTCGTGGGGAACACTACTTGGATATATAGGTAACCCCTGAAATCTTGTTTGAAAGATCCCTCTTTCTAAGATACTAGGTCTTTATACTCAGTGATATCTCGGGTATTATCCCGGGACTTCTGATTTTGCGGAAGCAATGGCCTAGTCCCCGTATAATACTTTCTGCTTACTTGAAATATAGCACCGCCCTCAGCATAAAAAATCATGAAACATTGGAAAATGCTAATCATGTGCTGTTGAAGAAAAGATCCTCTAAAGGGGACACACTTTAAGTTGAAGTCGTCATCTCTCTGATTTTGCGGAAGCAATAGCCTGAGCTCTCACGGCCCTCGCATTTAACCACTTACAGATATCATCTGTGGTATACTCACCTGTAAGACTGAATATTGGGATCTAGATACGGGAGTATATTCAAGAGGTGGGACACATGAATAAGTTTAAGTTCTTAATACACCTAATTCGTATCCTGGACAGATTGAAATTTGGGTGAGAACTTAAGTGGATCAGTATATCGACAATCTAAGCGAATTGTTTAATTCTAAGTATGTAATCAAAGCTTAACGGTACTTGTGACTTGTTGACAGCTGATATGATTCTCTAACACACCAAAAATATGTTTGTAAATAGTTCACATTTACTGCATTTTATTTCTGTTTAGCATTCTAGTCTAGAAACTTTATTCATAATCCAAAAAGATTTTACATTTCTGCTTTATTTTCCGACAAACCAAAGTGGAAAGTTGATCTTCAGATTCGCAGTTTGAAGAAGATGCAGGAAGTTTCTGAGCTGGACAGAAGAGTTGGGAGCTTATCATATTAAATCTGTGAAATTGAAAAGTCAAAACAAGTTCATTAAGTTGAAACTTGTAATTTTCAGAAAAAGTCCTTAAAAAAGTTGAACAAAAGTCAGTTTTGTTTTGTCTCGAGTCAACCAAGGTCATTAAGTTGGACTTGGTAGACAAATTGAGTACCCAGGGTCATTAATTTGGACCTAGATACTTAAGTGGATTATTAAAAACTGATGAACGACAAAAGAAGCTTGAATTTGAATAGATTGTAATATCAGATTTCTGAGAAGCAGGAAACAGCTTTGAACTTGTGAAGACTAAAATCCCAGATTGTTGAGAGGGGGAGTCTAAAGACATAATTCGGATCAACATTCAAGTGGGAGTTTGAAGATTGTCAAAGACAGGATCAAATGCTTGCTGCTGATGCTGTTACTGATAGAGTTTGTAGGATGCTTAAAGTGTCAAATCAATTCTGAAAGAGAGACAAGACTGATCAAGACTGAAGACTCGATCCCGAAGACTTTGTCAACATCCAAGGGGGAGTCTGTTGGTGCATAAATGTCTGTTAACTTCGTCTTGTATCGAGTCATGTGTCTAGATACGATAAACTAGGGTTCAGCAGGTTAGAAAACAGGTTTTTAATGTAAATAGGTAATTTCGCACGAAGTAGCAGGATGCTATTTCGCATGAAATAACACTTGTTTATTTCGTACGAAATTAGCATTACCTATTTCGTACGAAATTTGCACACCTATAAATAGAGGACTTGCTGATTCATTTGTAACCTTCGAGATTTCAGAGCCGAGGTGCTGCAAGTTTGTCAAACGATCAGAATTGCTTTGAAATCGATAATAAAAGGATAATTAAGAAGAATCAAGCTGTTTCACGTCTATATCACTGATTCCGCCTTTGATATGGATCATAAACTCTTCTGATTGACTCGTTAAGGTCACACGACGATCCAACAGTTGGCTATCATCAAGTTCCACCACCCGTGTTAAACAATTTTTCAAAGAAAAAGTCTGGGTTGGATAATGATGATGAAACAAATGATGTAAAAATTCCAAAAACAATCGATGTCACATTAACTTCATCATCCGATGAAGACAGTGTTCAGTATGAAGTTGTAAAAAATGTGGTTGAAAAAGTTTTAAAATCAGACAGTGACTCAGCTGAAGATGAAGAATGTTTCTTAAACAACTATCTTCCGAAATCAAAATCCCAAAACAACTCAAGTGATGGACCTACTCTTGTGATGTACAAGATGTCTGGTTCAGATAAGTTGTATTCGAATCTTGAATTTCCACTTGAGAATGTGAATGTCGACAAGCTGAAAAATGTTTTCAAACTGGTAGAAACGATGTTTCTAAAATTGAGGGTTTAAAGAGGTCCAAAAGGCAACTCAACTTTGAAAAAGACAAATCTTACTACAAGAAACCTGTTACATCACCACGTTTTAATAACAACAATCAAAACAGAGGGTCGGGTGGTTATCAGGGTGGTAAGAATAATCAGAAAAGGAACTTTCAAAACAGAAGATTTGTAGAAAAGAAAGTGTTTGTGAAAAGCTCGAGTTCACACTCTGAGCAAGAATCTGAAATTTTTTCAAAATCAAATGAAGAATTCTTTGAGATGAAGGCCTCACAGCCTCAGACTGAAGGCACAAGTCGAGAAGTTGACACCCGCACATGCTTCAAATGCAATGAAGTTGGTCATATTGCACGAAAATGCACCAACTCAAAGCCTAAGTCTGTGGTTGTTGAGAAAAAGATCTTGAAGAAAGAAAACGTAAAAGTTAAAACTGAATCTGTAAAAGAATCGGTAAAGAAAACTGATAAATTTTAAAAAAGAGTCGCTTCTTCACAACAAACTTGGAAGCCAAAATCTGAAGAAAAGAAGTCAAATGTTCAAAAACCAAAGGTTTCTGATTCTGAAAAATCATCATCTTCAACCAAATCAGTTGAGATGTATGTACCTTTGGATTATTTTGAGAAGTTAGAGAAACAAACTTCGACCCTACCAGGGAAGAAGTATGTTCCGAAGAAAGACCAATCATCTAGTCAACCTCAGGAAAAGGAATTCTTTTTGTATAAAGAGGTTGAGGTTGGATCTGAAGAAAGCTTGAAAATGAATGAAAAGAATTTCTCACCATTGTACACCAAAACCACACGCCTAGACGTCAAGCTACCTGAGTCGTTGGAGGCTTGGGTTGCTTTAAAATCTAACTGAATTCTTTGAAATGTGCAGGAGCTCCCGAGATCTATCTCACGTTGGATTATGGATAGCGGAGCATCCAGGCACATGACGGGGAGAAAAACCCTATTGTACGATGTTAGAGGGTTTAACGGTGGTTATGTCGGTTTTGCTGGTAATCAGGGAGGATGTATTATTGGTGAACGAACATTATCCAATGGTGTTATCACGTTTGAAAGAATCAGTTACATTGCCGAGCTGGAGAATAATCTTCTTAGCATTTCTCAAATTTGTGATAAAATGTATTCGACACATTTCACTGATAAAGAATGTATGATCTTCAAGCCGGGGTTTCTCATCCGCAAGGAATGGATCATCATGAGAGCGCCGCGAGTTAATGATCTATACGTGTTGGATATGAGCATAGCCACGACTACCACGGGTCAAACTCATTGCTTCATGTCAAGAGCCACTGAAAAAGAGTCGCAGTTGTGGCATCGAAAGATGGGCCACATTCACCTACGAAAGATGAACCACCTGGTGCATAACGATTTGGTAACGGGTGTTCACTTGAAGAGTTTTCATCTTGAGGGGGAGTGTATTAGTTGCATCAAAGGAAAACAACGAAAGAAATCCCACCCTGGTAAAAAAATGAACTAAGTCACAAGACCGCTGGAGAGACTTCACATGGATCCCTTTAGTCCTGTTAATGTCAAAAGCATAACGGGAGATCTTTATTGTTTGGTGGTAACTGACGACTATTCAAGATTCTCATGGGTGACGTTCTTGAAGTTGAAAGACGAAACATTTGAGAGTTTGCTGAGACTATTTAGAAAAATTTAGAATTAGTACGGAACACGAATTCGCAGAATAAGAAGCGACAATGGTACAGAATTCAAGAATAACAAAATGGAAGAATTTTGTGATAGAAGAGGTATACTGCAAGAGTTCAGCGCACTGTATACTCCGCAACAGAATGGAGTGGCAGAAAGAAGGAATAGAACGCTGATCGAAACGGCGAGAATGATGCTAGCTGATTCCAAGTTACCGATTAATTTCTGGGCAGAAGAATTATCATCCGCTTGCTATACTCTTAATAGGGTTCTTACTGTGAAGAAGCATAACAAAACTTGTTTCGAGTTGATCAATAATCGTAAGCCTAATCTCGAGTATTTAGATCCGTTCGGGTCACCCTGCACAGTTCTAGATCCCGATGGCAAGTTTGGTTCAAAGAGTATTGAAGGTATCTTCGTGGGGTATCAAGTCCACTAAGAAGAGTTTTTGTTCCAACTATGAAGAGGATCATCGAAGCACAGCACGTTGAATGTCAAGGTTATACAATGCCTCCACAGAAGCCCACAGACTCATGGCGATTCAACTACGATACTCTATGGGATTCATTCGAGTTAGAAGGAGAGCCAGAGTTCTTTGATGATTTGGATATTTTAAGAGAATATGAAGCATCTCAGGAAAGGTTTCCAAAAAGGTCTTCTACACGTCAACGACAAACTTCCAATGATGATGAAGCTGGTCCAAGTCACTCTGGAGATTATGATGAAGTTCAGCAAACTCCGACTACTTCGGAACGTGAACCTGCTCCTGATAATCAGACGGCTGTCAATGATGATAATCCAGATTCTTCTGATAGGCCAACATTTGATCGTGGTGATTCAGAGTCCGAGGGGGAGCAAATCCAATCTTCAGGTCAGACAATTCTTGACAATGAACAAGTAGCAGATCAAAATATCACTAACCTGGAAGGCGAGGTGGATGTTCCTGGCGAGGTTATGCCGAGGACTCTTTCATACTATCCTGAGGAGCTGATAATAGGAGAGCTGCAGTCAGGCGTTCTCACCAGAAGACAAATTGACCATGGCCTTACTTGTTTTTATACTAAAGTTGCTTCTTTACACACAGAATTTTCACTTAGTTGTTTCATTTCACAGATGGAGCCGCGAACCTATAAGGAAGCACTGACAGAAGATTCATGTGTCAACGCAATGCAGGAGGAGTTGAGTCAATTTGAAAAGCTTGGTGTATGGAAACTGGTGGACTTACCTGATGGTCATAGGAAAATAAACACGAAGTGGGTGTTTAAGTGCAAAAGAGACGACATAGGAGTTATTTTTCGCAACGAAGCTCGACTCGTAGTCCAGGGTTTCATTCAGTAGGAGGGGATAGACTTTACCGAGGTGTATGCTCCGGTTGCTCTACTTGAAGCTATCAGAATCTTCCTAGCGTTTGCTTCATGGAAAGGATTCAAGGTATTTCAGCTAGATGTGAAGTCGGCATTTCTCTATGGCAAAGTGAAAGAGGAGGTATATGTCGGGCAGCCACCGGGCTTTACCGACCCAATCTACAAAGACAAGGTTTACCTCTTGGACAAGGCGTTGTACGGCTTGCATCAGGCCCCAAGAGCCTGGTACGAGATGCTCTCTCAACATCTACCAGCCAACAACTTCATCCGAGGCAAGGTAGACGCCACTCTTTTCACGAAAGAAGTCGACGGCCATCTTCTGATAGTCCAAATTTACGTGGATGACATTATTTTTGGGTCAACAAATGAAGAACTCTGCAAAGATTTTGATAAAGTAATGAAGCAGAAGTTCGAAATGTCTTCAATGGGTGATATAAAGTTTTTCTTAGGGCTCCAGGTCAATCACTACCCGAGGGAACATTCATACATCAGACAAAGTATGTTCATGATGTTCTGGAGAAATTCGGGATATCGGGAACAGCTCCAATTTCCACCCCGTTGGCAACGAATCATGGGATAAACCCTGATCTCACCGGAGAGAATGTCGATGAAACGTTAAACCACTCCATGATCGGATCGCTGATGTATTTGACGGCATCAAGGCCTGATATAATGTATCCAACCTGCCTCGCGGCCTGATTTCAATCAAGTCCCAGAGCTTCGCATATGTCAATCGTCAAGAGGATTCTACGCTACCTGAAATGAACTCCAACACTGGGGTTGTGGTATCCAAAGGATGGTGACTTCACGCTTGAGGGGTACTCTGATTCTGACTTCGGTTGCTGCAAAGTCAATGCTAAATCAACAACTTCAGGTTGCCAATTTTTCGGACCCCGATTGGTCACGTGGCAATGTAAGAAGCAAAACTCTGTTGCTTTGTCTACATGTGAAGCGGAGTATGTATCGGCTAGCAGCTGCTGCTCTCAGATCCTGTAGATTCAGCAACAGATGCGCGATTACGGTTTGCAATTTCTTACTTCACGTATTTTTGTTGATAATAAGGCAGCAATAAACATAACAAAGAATCCGGTGCATCACGCTAAGACCAAACATATAGAAATTCGTCATCACTTCATACGAGATTGTTATGAAAAGAAGTTGATACGAATTGATAAAATCCACACCGACGAACAAAAGGCAGATTTACATACCAAAGCTTTCGATAAAGCTCGTTTTCAATACCTTTTAAAACTAAATGGTATGAAATTGTTGTCGGATGCGGAGAATATCATTGGCGTTGATGAAGAAACCGATGCAGACGATGTTGAGAAGCAGACGGCTTTGGTTTGTCGCATTTTTAGCTGTTTTGGTATTTAGGGGGAGATAGATAACATTTTCAGAAAATACAAAAACATTAAAAAATGCAAAAATCCAAAAACATGAGATATTTTTAAAAATCCAAAAACAATAGAAAAACCAAAAAGAGTTTGTATAAAAAGGGGAAATGATAGTACATCAGCTAAACAGTTACGGTATGCTAAAGATATGAAAAGTTTTAAAAGCATTAAGCAGTCTCGCTGATGATATGCCGGTAGGTTTTTGTACACTTAGTAGATTTTTGGGGATATAAACGTAAATCACAACTTGCTTATTACGTGGAGAACATCTCCAGGATATATAGGTAACCCCTGAAATCGTGTTTGAAGGGCTTTCTATTTCTGACATACTAGGTCTTTGTGCGTGATGATATTTGGGGTATTATACCAGGACTTCTGATTTTGCGGACGCAATAGCCTAGTCCTCGTATAATACTCTGCACTGCTTTATTCTTAAAACCTACCCTCAGCATAAAAAATGATGAAACATTGAAAAATGCTAATCATGTGCTGTTGAAGAAAAGATCCCCAAACGGGACACACCTAAAGTCGAGCCATCATCTCTCTGTCTGAACGGAAGTTCTAACCCGAGCTCTCATGGCCTCGCATTACCCGTTACAGATATCATTAGTGTACATTCACCTGTAAGACTGAATATAGGAGTCTGGATACCGGAGTATATTCTAAGGTGGGACACGCGTATAAGTTAAGATCTTAATACACTAAATCGTATCCTAATTAATTGAAATTTGTGTGAAAATTAAAGAGGATCAGTATATCGGCAATCTAAGCGAATTGTTTAATTGTTAGTGTGTAATCAGCTCATCGGTACTAGTAACTTGTCGGTAGCTGATATGATCCCCTAACACACTCACCAAGCATATGTCTGCAAATAGTTACATTTACTGCTTTACATTTACTGCATTTCATTTCATTTCTGTTTAGCTACAAAAACCCAAAAAGATTTCATAGTTTTCTAGTTTAAACTTTCTTTAAAATCCCAAAAAGATTTCACATTTCTGCTTTAGTTTTGTGACAAACCAAGGTGGAAAACGGATCTTCAGATTCCTAGAAGTTGAAGCAGAGCAGGAAAGATTCAGAACTGGACAACTGGGTTGGGAGCTAATCTGAAAAATATTGAGATACTTAAAAGTCGAATCAATTTCATTAATTTGATACTTGAACATTTTTTTCATGAAAATATGTTGGTAAAATTGAACAAAAATGTCAGTTTGGTTCGTATCGGGTCAACCAAGGTCATTAACTTGGACTTGGTAGACAAGTTAAGTACCTAGGGTCATTAACTTGGACCTAGATACTTAAGTGGATTTCTAAAACAGGACAAAATCTGATAAAACGAGAAAAGGTCAAAAGTCAAAATGTCAAAGAGAAGTGTTTGGATCGGACAGCAATCCGATCGGATAGCAATCCGATCGGATAGCAATCCGATCGGATCGCCATCCGATGCATGGTCACCCTATAAATAGATGTCCATTGACTTCTGTCAAACCTTTACTTGATCCGGCGACCATCCGATTCTCTCAAACACTCTCACACTCTTGATCTTGATTCTTCACGTTTTCTTTCCACAAGACGTTGGATTGTTGGTTAGCACAACCTTCGCAATGGGAAAGGTAAGTTTTCATGATCTTAACTGTTAAATTTTGATGAATTTGATGAATTTTTGTGTTCGGAGACTGTCGGTCTTTCAATCTTAGATCTAGGACATTTTAGGAAGTTTTGATGGAATCTAAGCATAAAGTTTTGTTCACGGGCCTTAGATCTACAAGTTTACCGGGTCAATTTGTGCATAAACATGTTTAAATCCATAGATCTGATGTTTAGGTGTGTCGGCTTTCGGACCCTTATATGTCAAATTAATCTCTGATTAAGCCAAGTTAGAGAACAATGAACATAGGGTTGTGATCGCCTTTAGATTCTCTATGTAGATCTATGTTTAATTTGATGATATCTTAGAAAATTTCTTGATGTTCATAGATCTGTTCATGTGTTCTTCATTGTTCTTGGAACGAGTGGCAACCCGATCGGGTGGCAATCCGATCGGGTGACCATCCTATCCACTGCATGACAGATGTTAAAATTTTCTAAGTCTTTGTGCATTGATACTTGTGCCTTTACTTGTTAAAAAGTTGCTTTTGGAAAGAATGGCAACTCGATCGGATGGCAATCCAATCGAGTGGTCATCCGATCCAAAGCACTTGCATTCTTCATTCATTAACTGTCAAGGTGATCGAGTGGCAACTCGATCGGGTGGCAATCCGATCGAGTGGCTATCCGATCCATAGTCCTTCATATTTGTAAAATGTTCTAAGTGTTTACTAGGTAGTTTGAAAAGTTTGGTAACTGGATCGGGTGGCCATGCGATCGGGTGGCAATCCGTTCCAAAACACTTGCATTAACTAATCATGTGAATGTCAATGATCGAGTGGCAACTCGATCGGGTGGCCATCCGATCCTCATCAGAAAACGACAAAACTCCAAGTATTTCAATTTGCCAAGGAACGAGTGACAACTCGATCGGGTGGCAATCCGATCGAGTGGCAATCCGATCGAGTGGTCATCCGATTCATGGCATTATCTCTCAATGGTTGACTAAGTCAAAGGTGCTTTTGCTTGTCACATAGATCGAGTGGCAACTCGATCGGGTGGCAATCCGATCGAGTGGTCATCCGATCCACATGCACATGAGTTGTATATTTGCTCTTTCAAGAGTGCTGGTTCACTCGATCGGATGGCAATCCGATCAGATGACCATCCGATCCTCAATGCTGTATAGAGTGAATGTTCAAAAGTGTTAGAAAATTTTTGATATGTTCAAATTTTTGAATACTTGTGTCTTTATGTCTCGAACTTTGTGCAAGTGCTAATATTGTTTATTCTTGCAGGAAAGAGCATCAGATTGGGATAATCTCATAACATCTATTTTCTGTTGGATGCACATTATACAGACAAGACTATATTTGAAGTTATAGCAAAATTTCCGAGAGAGAGTAAGATACACAAGGCGTTAACCGATAATACCATAGTGTATGAATCTCATGTGTGGAGATTTTGGAGTTCAGTGACATACGAGGAGAATTAAAAGACGATATGTTCAGCTGTTAGAAAGAAAGACGAAAATGGTCAAGATGTGGACGTAGAGTTTAAGTTCAATGTTGGTGATTTAAGGAGAGTTCTGGAGTTAGGAGATAGTGATGATGAGCCTACAATCATTCCTGAACGTTTATGTAAAGGATTATGGTGTAGAATCGGGTTCACGGGACACATAAATGGAAAAATGATTAAGACTATGTTCAGTAAACCTTACAAGTTCATGATTCACTGTGTTGTGCACACCTTATCTCATAAGAAGGGAGCCTATGATGAAACTTCTGACTATATCATGAACATTATAACTTGCTTGGTATTGAATAGACCTTACAATGTGTCACATGTTATACTTGATTACTTGGTTGATAATATGAAAGCTGGAAGCAGAAGATACATCATGTATCCAAGGTTCATTCAGATGATGATTAATGATAAATTCAAGGACATTGAAAAGGATGCTGATGATATTCTAGGTCTGAGGAACATGACAGCTGATACTATTAGCAGACTAGCTAAAGGTCCTGAACCAAGGACAAGAAGAATGATCTGCAGGATCAACAATCCAGCTTATGTTGCTCCAGAGAGTGATGCATGGAGACACGACAACAGTAATTCTGAGAATGAAGATGGTAAGATGAGTGAGATGGTTGAGAAGAAACTCTGTTATTGGTTTGTGAAAGATGGGAAAAGGAAGAGAACTCCGAAGACATCTCTAGTTGTAACTATTCCCAAGGAGCCAATGCCGAAGATTGTTGTTAAGGGTATAGTGAAAAGGGGAGTCATAAGAGAAATTAGAACTTGAAATTGTTATATTAATCTAATGAATGCTTCAATACTTGTTTTGCAGGGCCTTCAAAGGAGTCACAATCAAGTTTGATAGATGAGCCTGTGGTGAATCCAGCTGATATATCACAACAAGGCATTAATTTGACAAAGGCAACATTTGAGCAGTACATAAAGATTACTGAAGAAATAACTCAGAAAGGTCAAAGTACAAGTGTTCAAACTGAAAGTGTCAAAGAAACAGAGCCTGAAGGTGTTGCTCGTGATGATTCTAGTGAGGCAGATGATGAGTCAACTGAAACAAAGACAGAGCTTGATATGGCAACACTTGGTCATGGAAAAGCTCAGTTGAAAAAGAAGCTCAAAAAGAAAAAGAAAGGATCTGAAGATGATGATTCTCCTTATACTCGGTCAGTTGATGAGCAAAAGAAGATGAGAACAAAGCGTAAAGTAGTTCAGACAGGAGTTATTCCAAGGAATGTACGTGCAAAGAAAGGTGGTGCTACATTGCTTAAAGATCAAGGAGGAAAGAGTGAAAAACATATGGCATCTTCTAAAGGGCCTGAAGCAGAAAAAGTTCAAAGTGTTGAAATTCCCAAAGAGCCTGAAGTTCAAAGTGTTGAAGTGCTAGAAGTTGAGGTTCAGAAAAATATTGGTGATGATGATTATGTTGAAGTGAGTGTTCCTCCATCACCACCACCTCCAGTAAATCCAGATATTCCTGAATCTTTAAGACCAAAGAAAACAGTTTTGTCTAATATACTTGAAGATCTTCCTCATGCTACTGGAGAATATAAAGATGATTTAATCTTTGATGATGATTTTGATATGTTTAATAATGCAGTTGTGAAAGCATTGGCGAAGAAAGTTAGTTAGCTTGAGAAAGAAAAGGCCAAAGCTGAAGCAGATCGTGAAGCATTAAGGAAACAAGTTGAAGAATTGACGAAAGTTAATGAAGAGATTAAGACTGTTATGATCAAGCAAGCTAAAAAGTTGAAGAAATTGGATGATGGTGTTCATGACAACTCTTAGCTATTTGAGTTTCTATCTGCAGAAAATGTTGAATTGAATGAGAAAATGAAGAAGCTACAAGAGGTAAATGAGATGCTGAATGGTTTGATCAGTGATCTGAATGAAGCAGGTTCAAACGACATGAAAGCAATGAAGCTTGAGATGGAAGCGATGAAAGCTGATAAAGTTATGAAGGATGAACAACTCAACATGCTATACACTGTTATGGAAAGTCATTTGGGTATTGATGTTCATTCTGTCTTCAACAACATTGAGATACAAAAAGGCCGAAGAGAGAAGAATTGAAAGGGAAAGAAGGTTGGCTGAATAAGCTACACAAAGAAAGAAAGCTGTAATCATTGAGACTCAAGAAGCTGGAGGTTCTTCGAGTCAAGTTGATGTTGATATGGTTGATGTTGAAGCTGATCATGATCAAAGCTTCGTTCATGGTGAGTCTTCTCCTCTCTTCTACAACTTTGAAGATATTTTTTGCCGAGTGAAAGTTACTCAAAGGAAAAAAGAAGGCGAAAGGTTCAGAAGTGTTATTGTTACGATGGAAAGACGAAGAAAAGGTTGAAGTAGAAGAAGGAGAGGAAGAAAATGAAGATTTGGACGACATTCTTGATGCTGTTGAGAATTATGATCGTTCATGAGATGATTTCACAGACAAAGA
This sequence comes from Helianthus tuberosus, assembly GCA_030545235.1. Classification (NCBI taxonomy): domain Eukaryota; kingdom Viridiplantae; phylum Streptophyta; class Magnoliopsida; order Asterales; family Asteraceae; genus Helianthus; species Helianthus tuberosus. The sequence continues at coordinate 24,397,638 of CM060400.1, forward strand.
TGATGATGAAGACCAAGGCTCGTCTAGTTTACTCATTGTGAATCCTTCAGTTCAAGAGAAGATTGATGATCTTATGAATGACGAGATCAACGAACAGGAAGGATGATCAACATCAAGAGTCTTATTGGTCAGGCAAACAACATGTCGACCAGGTATTCCTCACACAACCAACTGTCATATATTTACATGCTCGCTTTGACGGGGAGCTAGAGGTACCTAGGTCAAGGCCAGAGATGTTAGAGGAATTGGGTTTAGATGACGGGAAGTTCAAGTTCGATATAGAAGATGAGACACCTTCGTCACAAGAAAGAGAATATGAGTTTAAGTACGCCCAGGAAGCTAACAAGTATAATGATGTGATTGTTGAAGATGCCTCTGATTCGTCTGATGAAGAAACGGATTTTCTATTCTCGTGTTGATGAAACATTTCCTTCTCTGGCTGAAATGTTTAAAGATCAGAATGAAGACGAAGTCAGAAGGAAGATTGTTGAGAAGATCACAACAGAAGGTGTTCCAAGAACCATTCCAAGAGAGAATCTGGTTGAAGAGCAGAAGAAATGGTACAAAGTGATGCCTAAGGAAAGAAAGTTAATAAGGCCGCTTCAGTACTTTACGCATGATGCCAATATTTCATTGGGAGACATCTTGTCTTGGGGCTATCTGGAAGATTTACAAGTGTACGCTATTAGACGGGAGCAAGGAGTACAATACTTCGAGTTTTGGGCTGATATCAAAACTCTCCCGTGGTGGGATATTGATGAATTGGTCCAAACGAAGAACATCAAGCAGTTTTATTATGGCTTGGATGTGAAACAACACGACCAACACTTGTGGGATTATGTAAAACAACAATCAAAGGCAAGATATCCAGATTGGAAGCCTCAGTATCCGAAGCAGATTGTTACTATCTTGGAGAATGGTGAGAAAGATATTACATTGGATGTGAAGCCGCCAAGGTGCTTAAAGAATATGCCACTACGAGCAATGGAACAAGATTTCTTTGAAGATTTTCAAGGGTGGTTATATAATTACAGCGGAAGCAGTGATCTCCTTATTTGATAAATCAAAAGGTGAAGCGAGAAGGATATGTGTGCTAGACCCGATGTGGCTAGTGAACTGCTCAAAGAAAGATACCGATTGCTTGTTCTACAACAAGATTGTGTACGAGAAGCGTGATAAAGTACACGCAATGCAATATCAGAAGATTGTGGATGTATGCTTTGCGAAAGACATCAACTCTGGAAGGTATTGGAAGTCTAAATGGAGAGATCTAGAGATTGATGAATTTCTAAAGAAGTACAAGCGTGAGCAGAGATTTAAAGCGATTTTTGAGAAAGCTGCAAGGCTTGGTAGGAATAAGCTGATGAGACCACCTCCAACGGACCAGAAACCGATCGAAAAGGAAGAAAACAAGATTTCTAAGTGGGATAGAAAGCGCGACGGTGATCCAGAGTACAGAAAGTACTAGAATGAAGTTGGGAGGCCGCTCAAAAGGAAAATGCTTGAAGAGAAAGCTGAACAGAGGAGGCAGAGGGCAAAGGAACGAAGACGTAAGAGGAAAGACTGAAGACTATGCTGGAAGGACTACAGCTACATCCAAGGGGGAGTCTATTAGTTCATATGTTTGTAGCTTCCGACAGCATTGAGTCTTATTTTGTACTGTATATGTCTTTTATATGTATTTGTATGTATGTGCGTATAACGACAAACCACGGAATGGCGCTTATCTGTTAAAGTGTATCCTACGGATGTTAGATGTCATCCTATGGCCATCCGATCGGATGACCATCTGATCGGGTGACACTTTATAACCTCCCTGATGTTTGCCTATAAATTGCTAGCATGTGTTAGTGATTTAGAACTTTTGACTGATCTTGTACTGAACCTCTGTCATTCTGATTCTCTACCGGTGCCACTGTAGTTTCAATCATTCTAATAGAAAATCAGAGGAGTTTAAACGTTGAATGCGTTGTTGTTGATCTTGTAACATAATTAATGGATTCCGCACATTGATTGTGGTCGATTTATCCACGTTCGAGATGAACAGATCCTGATCCAAAGGCCTAACAAGTTCCTTACTTTTAGTGTTAATAATTACTGAAATCATATACACTATTCCTTGTTTTCGTTTATAACTAGCAATTTTCATTACTGAAATGAACTTCATTGGTTTACGCGGCTTATTTCCTGAAATCAAAAATTACTTCTCCTGCTGGCGTACGTATTTCTATGGAATTCTTATCACAAAGGATTCGAGCATGGTTGGCTACTAACCAGTCCATTCCTAATACGACATCGAATCCTGCTAAATTCATAGGTAGAAGGTTTGCAGAAAATTTATGACCTGAGAGTTCTATTTTTTCCTTCTTGGAGAACATTTTCTATATTAACAGAATTTCCATCTGCCGTTTCTACCGTATAAAGGTGCCTAAGTTTGATTAAAGGTTGCTTAAGAGCTTGACAGAATGAAGTATTTGTAAAACTTTGGTTTGCACTAGAGTCAAATAATACTTTTGCGTAAACGTCATGTACAAGAAATGTACCAGCTATCACGTCCGGGATCAGATCTGTCTCTTGTGTTATCAGCTGAAAGGCCCTTGCATTCTTCTTATTAATTCCTTCGGTCGGTTTGGCCTTATTATCACCTGGCTTAACCATTTTTGGGCAATTTGGCTTAAAATGCCTAGTTTCTCCGCAGTTGTAGCAGATTATTGATTTCTTCCTGCACTCCTCTTCTCGGTGCCTCGGTAATTTGCAGAAATTGCAATTTTCTTTACATTTTCCAAAATGTGTCCTTTTACAGTTTCCGCAAAAGGGTGGTGCAGAAGACTGCCTGGTTCCCTTCTTCTTGAAATTAGTACTATTATTACTCCCACGAAATCCTTGGGTAATCTTTTGAGCCAATTCCTTTTTCCTGTTTTCTTCTCTCGTACGCACCAATCGGTCGGTCAAGGTGTTGGCCAATTCGACCGCATCATCAATTGTTCGGGGTCTCGCAGACTATATCACGAATCTCGCTAATTATCCCCCAAATGTAGCAAGAAGTAAGCACCGGTTCTGGCGAAGCCAGAGTAGGCATAATTCTAGCATACTCGAAAAAATTCGAAGTATACCCTCGACAGTCAACGTCCACCATCCGGTGGTTCAGTGGTTCAGGAACTTGTTCGTCATCTGTTCCTTTTCGTAGGAGGGACAAAACTTTCTTTCCACCAATTCTTTGAATTCCTCCCAACTCATGGCATTAGACACGTCACTTCCCTTAGCCTGCAGCACCGTGTTCCACCATTCTAGTGCCTCTTCCTTAAAAGGTGGGATGCATACATCACTCTGTCTTCCTCAGCGCATTTACTTATTTTAATTACTGATTCGGTCTTTTCTAACCAACGCAGTGCGGCAGTCGCCCCTTCATTGCCTGCAAATTCGACTGGCTTACAGGCAAGAAATTCTTTATAAGTGCAAACAGGTGTTGCAACTTTCATTTTTTAAGTATTGGGGCTTGAATCACATTATTGTCATTATTGCCGCCTCCATTTACATTGTTACTGAAATTATCACCGCGAGTGATTTTACTATGGTTGGCTTGGGAAGGTTCAACATGATTCTTAACAGCAGCGACGATTACAGGGATAGCGTTGGCTATTCCCTGGGCAACGATATTTTCTAAATCTTGCCTATTGAGAAAATGGTCTTCATTATTTTGTTCAGATTGGTTAACTTCAGTTGTCAGTTGGTTCACTGCGTTTTCCATCTGAATAATTAAATATATATATATAAATTATTGTCACAAAATGGATAACAATTAAACACAATAAGGCAATCACAAACACAATTAAGTCAACACATATAGCCAAAATCGTCGACCTTGCGACATTCATATATTTTTATAATATTATGCGTCAATACAAGCCACGTATTTACAGATATTTATTTTAGTGATATTTATATTATTATACATGATTTTATTATTATATTATATTATATTATATTATATTATATTATATTATATTATATTATATTTTTATTTTTATTTATTATTTTTTTCCACATAATAATATTAAACAAATCATGCAACTAGGTTAACTGGCTCCTCAGAAACGACGCTCCCTCTCGTCGTACTTCCACGTGATGTTTTCCCCCACTTCCATAATCCGATTTCCCGCATCCACCAGTTCCTCGGTGTAGCGGCGTAATTCGGCAACGTTCTCCGAGCTCATAGGTGGGAAAGGTGCAGGTTCAGGATCAAACTAGGGAAAGTAAACATTTGGGTTATTCATAAAATTCTGAAAATGCCAGTCGCTCGTCCACCATTCTTCCAACTGCCCTGTAATAGGTTGAGGGTTGACAATAGGGTCCGGAATAGAAGGTTCCGAATTAATTGGAAGTTCTGATTGGGCGGGAAAATTGAAAAGGGTTTCGTCAGCCCGTCCGATGAGGTCATAGTTTGCAAGTTTTCTATCCAATTCTTCCCAAGGTGGCAACTCTTGGGCTTGACCAGAGCTCTCTCCTACTTCCTTTCATTTTCCTTTTGGATCCTCCGTCTTTTTCATCTTTTGGGCAGCGGGCTTCTTCCTTCGTCCTGGTTTCCAGTCCAGGAGTCTTCTTCTCTTTTTGGGTTTTGGTTTCTCCTGGGGCTGGGCCTGAAAGATTATTGGCTCCTCAGTGTCAGCTTAATAACCGGACTGGGTTCCAAAAATCTCCATATCAGAAGTATGGATAGTGAAACTTCGGAGGGCTTCCGATAGTTCATTCATGCTGTTAGCACATATGAAGAAACACACAAAATTCCATGTTAAAATTGAAAATTAAATTTTCACATAATCACAAAATGCCAATCTGAAAAAATTTAAGTATTTCTAAATACTTAAATGGGCTTAAATCAGTGGCTTTGATACCACATTTTTCTGTCACGGCCCCCGACCTAGTTTCCTGGTTCGAATGCTGCAGGACAGAAACCCGTGGTATTAGTATTAAATTTGGCAGCGGAAATGTTAACAGGATTATTTAAAACTGAAAATACCCAATTATTTTATTTCCAGTTTCGGGACAAACCCCGTAATTTACAATAAAAGAATTTCACTGGGAAATCCCCTGTTTACAAAAACATGTTTATTTATTTACTGAGCCACTTCATTCAAGCTGGAGGGCTACGCGGCACTTTTTCCTTGTTCACAGTAAATCACCTGAACATGTTTAAAAAGATTTTATCAACGGGGAAATACTGGCGAGTCATTCAATTTGTACAAAATGACACCTTGTCATAAGTTGCAGTATTAAGAGCGATTACAATTGCCCCTATCTTATAATTAACTAGTCCAGTTGTCACTCGACCGGATCTATGATTGTGGTCATATCACTAATGGGTCATGTCACCCACTAATGACGTATATCACTAATTAGGCTCGCCCACCTAAGAGTGATAGAACAGCAGTAATGTGCACAATACCCCACTTACTGCCAGTAATTAAAGATACGCAAAGACTTAATCCCTGTAATTATAACTAGAAAACATTTAGGATTTTGTAAACAATTTGGTAAAAAAAGAGAATGACTCACATTGCAAGTTTAGATGGATAGAGTTTGCCTACTGATTAAGCTTGGTAACCTAGTTAAAATAATAATGCACACGAAACTAGCTCAGTAACTTAATACAACATTTACGATATCTTCATGAGATCAAAACCCTCACGACGAATGACAAAGTATAGCCTGAATTTGGGCAGTACTTAAACATCCATCGGATTGGTTTCAATCGATCGGACATTGTATCGTAGCAGTGATCGAGTTATTACCCTGTTATCGTAGCGGCGTTCCCCTAATATTATTGAATTTTCGAGCACAAAGGAGGCTGTGTGTGTGTGAATATTCGAGCAGACGGAAATGGCAATCCAACGTACAATTTATAGCTGAAGTTTGAGTCTCTCGCGGCCCGCAAGGGCCACCCTAGCTACGGCTAGGGCTGCCGTGTCACACCCTAGGTCTGCCACGTGTCTGACACGTGGCCCTAAAGCTTATCCGGTGAATTGCAAAGCTGTCGCACCCCGCGTAGACTTCCCTTGAGTCTTTCGTGGCCCGCGACAGACTAATAAAACTTGATTTTCTTGATTTTTCATGAAATTTAGGGTTTTAGGGGTCCGGGTTTCCACTTACGGAGTGTTTTGGGACTTTTTCGTGCAGGTCCTTACATGGATCCATCCAGTAACCATGAAGAAGAAATCTGCATACCTGCGAACCAACTAGACCCGGTCGATTGCGAACGAAACCACTAGGAACTAGAATCAGAAACTGTGAAGGAGAAATCTGCAGACCCGCGAACTGTGAAGGCCTTACCCGTTAGGAACCGGTCAGTTGTGGTTTATGAAGGTCTAAACAGGTGGGTTATACATGGATTTAAATGGACTGATTAATTATAGGGCTGGAGATCATGAAAGAAGAACCTTGAATAAACAAATAAGAGAGAGAGAGAGAGAGAGAAAGAAGGAGAGAGAACCATAGTTATTTGTGAGCAAAAGAAGCTTTTACATCCTTATCTCTTACTGATTAACATGCAGAAGAAGCGTGCGTTGCCACAAAAAAAGTTGTCTTTAAACCATACGTAATGGTCATGTGTTTTGCAAACCACTAGGGGAATGCCCCCTCCATGTGGTTGTTACATTTTAGGCTTATCATATGGTTGTAGCTACGAGCTAGGTCAAGAGAGAGGTTGGATGTGATTGGTTGGGTTAAGCTTTAACCAATCAAAATTTTTTTTTTTATAAATTCCAAACCACATACCTTACCACTATACATTTTTACCAAGTGGTTGATTTGATTAAGATGACATGGACGGCATGTGTCGAAAAAGAGCATGATTTAGTGTGCATAAAAAAGTTTCTTTACATTAGTGTGACTTCCAAGATTTAAGATTTATCTTTGAGATCTTTGAATGTCAAAACTCTGCTATTCCATATATGTCGATAACCATCAACTTATATAAAATACATTATATCACATCAAGAAAGTCATCTACTCTTTAAAACCACTTCTCTATCTACAACATGAAGTAGCCAGGGTGGACCTGTTGTCTCGAGTCTTGTGTGAAAATCTTGAGCGTTCCCTCGTAAAATTTTGTAATCGCCCTCTTTAAGACGGAAGAAGAGAGTGTTCTTTTGTGTTTTTAGTTCACTGCGTTTAAAAAAAACCTTTTCTTTTGTGTTTTTTAATCCATTGCGCTTGTAAAAATAAAAAATAAAAAAATTTGTGTTTTTGTTCATTGCGTTTTACGCATCTCAAAAGTATTGCAATAGCATAGTCGTTTTATAGATAAAAAAGACGCTCATTTTTATAAAAAAAAATATCGTACGAAAGAGTTATTAACATTTGAAAAGCGTGTGTAAGTATAAAAGAGTTATTAACGTTTAAAAAACGTATGTGAATTGGAAAACAAAGAAATATTTGCTTGGATGGAATAGAATACTATTAAACCAACCCACAAACCACCTTTCTTTTCAATTCCAGCAATTAAATTTTAATCATTTATTTTAAGTATAATGAATATGATTGATTTCTAACGTGCCTACTAAAAATTTGGTTCCTAGTTTGTCCCGACAGAAATTAGACCCAAAGGTAACAAGGTCACATGTTACTCACCCCACAGGGCAAAGCACACTTCTGCTTTCATACATTTCTGTGATATTTATAGAGATATATTCGAAGACCAAGACTTTTCAATATCCATCCCCTTCGTTTCTAATTAAATTTGCCTGAACCTCTGACCTACACATTTCAATGGCGTCCATTTCATCATCTTCTTCACGCCGAAATAATACTCCTGTTTTTACATATGACGTGTTTCTCAGCTTCCGAGGCGAAGATACTCGTCATACTTTTACGGATCATCTCTATGAAGCATTACTCGGAGCAGGACTTCATACTTTTAGAGACAATGATGCAATCGACAGAGGTCAAGAACTCAAGCCTGAAATTGAGACTGCAATCATAAACTCTAGAGCTTCAATAGTTGTACTGTCGGAGAACTATGCAAATTCCAGATGGTGCCTTGATGAGCTTTGCTTGATCCTGGACCAAAAGAAGAAGCTCAATCATTTGGTTTTACCTATTTTTTATCATGTTGACCCATCAGATGTCAGGAACCAAAGAGGAAGTTTCGCTATTCAAAGGTCACGATGCTTTTCAAGTTGTTTGGCATGTTCAGGAATGGACACAAAAGAAGGGTCAAAATGGACAGAGGGTAATGTGAGGAGGTGGAAGGCTGCACTAACAGAGTTTGCTAATTTGACTGGCTTGGTTCTTTCAGGGTATCAATGCTTTCACTTCTCTTCATATAACTTTTGGGTTAGGAATCTATTAGTTTGATTATTGCGTAGGTTAAATTTGGTTAGGAATATCAACTTCAACTTCCTTTTTTCCGAAGTATAAAACCTGAGTATCAATTTGAAGAAAAACGATGTGAGTAGTTTGTGAAACTTGTGGCCTTCGAACCCAACCCTAATCCCGAACCCTTTGATCGTGTTGTTGCTAAACAATAACGACACTTTTTATTAATTCAGAAAACTTGAAACTGGATACATCAGAAGGAAAGAAAACAAGGACTATTTATACTAACCTATTAGACTAATAGATAAACTAGGACTCCTAATTTGAACAGAACTCAAATTACGTGTGAACCAAGAAAAACAATTAATTAAACTACTTAATAAAAATTAATTAACTAGCCCTTGAACTGTTGTAGATCTCCTCCTACCACCCCTCGAGACCACCGTACCACCCTTTGTTCAACATTGCTTCTCGATTTCAATACTCCCTCTCAATGTTGACACACTTCATGTTCATTCCTTCGCAGAATTCTTTGAGCTTCACACTTGGTAAACTCTTCGTAAAAACATCAGCCACTTGTTCATGCTTATTAACATACTTCAAGTCAATCTTTCCTTCCAACACCTTCTCACGAATAAAATGATAATGCACTTCAATGTGTTTCGACCTCGCGTGAAACAATGGATTCTCAGCTAAGTCAATGGAAGACATATTATCGCTAAACAAAACTACTTTCTCATTAACCGATTGCTTTAGTTCACCAAGTAACAATTGCAGCCAAACAATCTCTTGAGCTGCCATAGCGGCTGACCGATACTCCGCTTCGGTTGTAGACAACGAAACAGTTGGTTGCCTTTTACTACACCACGTTATTACTCCTCGGCCTAACTTAAACACGTACCCGGTAGTCGACCTCCTTGTGTCTAAGTCTCCCGCGTAATCCGCGTCACAATATCCCACCAAATCAAGCTTCACTTCTCGATCAAATTTAATTCCAAATCCGAGAGTCGTTTTCACATACCTCATAACTCTTCTGACTGCATCAAGATGTTGTTTCCTGGGATTTTGCATGTATCTGCTCAGCACTCCTACTTCAAATGCTATATCCGGCCTTGTTAACGTTAAATATATTAGGCGTCCCACAATTTTCCGGTACATTGTAGGATCTTCTAGCTCCTTCCCTTTGTCAGCACAAAGCTTAGCCATGACATCCATAGGTGTGTTAATCGGCTTGCTGTCTAACATGCCGAAACGAGTTAACAAATCAATACAATACTTTTGTTGGTGTAGGATTAAAGCTCTCTCTTCATACTTAATCTCTAATCCCAAGAAATGACTTTGTCTTCCAATATCTTTCATATGAAATGTAACACATAGGTTACGCTTAAGTTGCTCGATCTCTTCTTTGTCGTCTCCGGTTATTATTAGATCATCTACATATTCTAAGACCACTACCAACTTAGAACCAGACATCCTTATGAACAAACTCGCATCCGCCTTTGACATCTCGAAATCATTGTGTTGCAAGAACTCGCTCATCTTACCAAACCACGCCCGTGGAGATTGCTTTAAACCATAGATTGCTTTTTGTAATTTACAAACATAATCTGGATGCTCTTTGTTTACAAACCCCTCGGGTTGCACCATGTTAATCGTATGATCGAGATCCCCGTAAAGAAACGCATTCTTTACATCCATTTGATGTAGATCCCAATTTTTCCCGCTGCAACTGCTATAACCACTCGAACTGTTGTGAGTTTGCTACCGGACTGAAGGTATCTTCGTAATCGACTCCAAACTGTTGAGAAAAGCCTCGGGCGACTAATCTTGCTTTGTATCGATCTATTGAACCATTTGCCTTTCTTTTTATTTTGAACACCCACTTACACGTTATCGGTTTTACCTCAGCAGGCTTCGGCACTAGAACCCAAGTTTCATTCTTCATCATTGCACTTATCTCTTCTTGCATGGCATTACACCACTCAACTTTCGGGCATGCAACACTATAGCTTTCGGGTTCTGATCCTCCTTCTTCAGTCATTGCTACATTAACTACAAACTTGGCATTTGGTCTTCGCATGCATGTGGACCTCTTTGGCTCAATGTCTGGACTGTTTACATCCAGACCCTCGCTCCTTCCGGTTGACCCGGTTACCCATGGCTGCTGGCGAGTTCTCGGTTCTGAACAAGGACTTGCTTCCATACTTGACTCTTCCTCATCGACTTCAATAGTTGGACTATCATCATCAAAAACTAGATTAATCATGGAGCTTTCTAGTTTTTCTTTAGTGAAGTCAGTATCTAGTAGCACTTCTTTTTCTTCAGACCACCATGATGAGTTCTCATCAAACACTACGTTACGTGACACGTAGTATCGATTTGTCGTAGGGTCACAACAACGCCATCCTTTTCGTACTGGGTCATAACCAACAAATATGCACCGGATTGCTTTCTTCTCCATTTTATCACGTAAATGATTCGGAACGAACACGTAGCATACACCCGAATACCCGAAGATAAGATACATTAGGCTTCATCTTCAACAACTTTTCAAACGGAGATTTATACTCTTGGTCTTGTTGTGGTAACCTATTTATAACATATGCCTATGTCGAAGTTCTCATTGCTTCTGCCCAAAACCTCCCGGGAACATTCTTCGCATGAATTATACTTCTACTTGTTTCAGCTAAGTGCCTATTTTTCCTTTCGGATACGCCATTCTGTTGCGGCGTATTTGGGCACGTTAACTGTCTTCAAATTTTGTGTTCTCTTAGGTATTTATCAAAATTGTGTGCTAAATACTCCCCTCCATTATCGGATCGTAGACACTGGATTTTATTACCCGTTTGTCGCTCGGCTTCCTCTTGGAATAACTTGAATTTTTCAAAAACTTCGGACTTTTCTTTTATAAAATCTATCCAAACATATCTTGAAAAATCATCTATAAAGGTTACCATATATTTTAAACCTTTATTTGAGGGATGTTTTACTGGCCCGAACACATCTGAATGTACCAGCTCTAACGAGACTCGGGTTTGAATTTTGATCTTTCATACGGCAACTGATGAGCTTTCCCGTATTGACACCCGGCACAAACCGTTTCTTTGGAGATCTCGAACTTGGGCAGACCTTCAACTAACTCCCTTTTCATCATGACTTCCAGTTTATCAAAGCTGACATGGCTCAATCTTGCATGCCATAGATCAGCGGTTTGGTTCTCTCTTGTTTTGTCCATATAAGCAGACTCGGTAGACAAAACATAAACCGTATTAGTTCGCTTTCCTTGGAGTATAGGAGTGAAAAGAACGTGTTTACGTGTTGAAGTAATTTGAGGCATGGAGAACAAATTCTTCTTTACACCCGGAACATGGAATACGTCTTGCATCACAAAGTCTTTTTGATTTCCTTCCGTACGAAACTGAACTTCTCCTATGTTTGCAATTGAATGTTTTGAATTATCTGTGATGACTACAACATGATTCCCGGTGTACTTCCTGCATTTGCTCAACTTTCCTTTTTCGCCGGTTAGATGATTTGAACATCCCAAATCGACTATCCAATCATCAAGTTTATTTGTTTTTAGTTCCGTTGTTACCATGAGTGCCGATACCTCTTCTAGTTGTGCAACTTGAGCCTCTACATCCCATGGTTCTTCAGTAGTTGCTGTGTTCCCTTCAGCTTTCGGTTGGGTACAATCTTTAGCCATATGCCCACGAATCCCGTAATTGTGACATTTAAATGGAAACCTTCGATTCTTTCCGTTCTTTCCCTTCTTCTCAGACTCCATTTCACTATGATGAGTCGACTTGCCTTTTCGATCATCATGTTTCTTCCCTCGGTCTTGTCCTCGGTACTTGTTTTGCCATGGCTTGCCTTGGTTTCGATTCTTAGACTTTTCAGCAAACAAAGCCTTGTCTTCTTTACTTTTTATGGAGGCTCCATTGAACTGAGCAAGAAGAGCTTCTTGCCCGGATAATAAGTTTTCAAACTCTCCCAAGGTTGGTTGCGTGGGCCATCCTTGTACTGCGGCCACGAAACTCCGGAATTCGGGTTTAAGACCGTGAATGATGATCCTCTTCATTCGGGCTTCACCAATCTTTCCTTGTGGATCCAGTTCTCCTATTTCTCGACACAATGTCTTCGCCTTATGGAAATATTGTGGAATTGTCATCTCCTTTTGCCTTAAAGATAACTGTTCGTTTTCAAGTAATTGTAGTCTTGTATCGTTTCGTTTCGTTTTGAATACAACTTTGTAAGGCAATCACAAACCTGTTTTGGAGTTTCTAGATCACGAAAGTGTTCCAGTATTTCTTCTTCTACTGTAGTTTTCAGCAGAAACATCGCCCTTCCGGTCTTGATTTTCCACTTGCCAATCGCTCCTCCGGTATCGTTCCTTGGTAGCGTGGTTTCTGATCTGTTCGTCACTTCCCAAAGATCTTGTCCCTGGAGGTATGACATAATACATGTCGACCAGGTGTTGTAGTTGGAGTCATTCAGTTTCTTTAGCCCACCAAGCACCTGAACTTCAGCCATCTGAATCACGTACAGGTCTTCTTCCTTCAATTACTTTTCGAGTGGTTTCAGGTATCCCTTCTGATCAACAAACTGGTTGCCGACTTCCCTTCACTCGAGCCTATAATTGGTTTCAATAGGCTCTGATACCACTTTGTGAAACTTGTGGCCTTCGAACCCAACCCTAATCCCGAACCCTTTGATCGTGTTGTTGCTAAACAATAACGACACTTTTTATTAATTCAGAAAACTTGAAACTGGATACATCAGAAGGAAAGAAAACAAGGACTATTTATACTAACTTATTTGACTAATAGATAAACTAGGACTCCTAATTTGAACAGAACTCAAATTACGTGTGAACCAAGAAAAACAATTAATTAAACTACTTAATCAAAATTAATTAACTAGCCCTTGAACTTTTGTAGATCTCCTCCTACCACCCCTCGAGACCACTGTACCACCCTTCGTTCAACATTGCTTCTCGATTTCAATATAGTTTTCAGAACTTCATATCAAATCCTAAATTGAATAGGAACCTTTGGAGTCAATTCATTACTTCTGCACACACTTCATTTGGTTTGCACTTCTTGAACACATTTAGCACAATGTTACCAATGTATACAATAACATGTGAAATATCAATTGAGAAGAGAAACTGAAATGATAAAAGTATGCATGTATTTCGTTCAGTTTCTTGTTGCTGAATTGACTTAATCAGGTTGTAGTTAGATTATTTTTATGTGCTACAATTACTACGGCATATATATTCCGCGCATTACAATAGGACTTAATAAGGTTTTTGTTACATTATTTTTATGTGCTACAATTACTACCGCATATATATTCCGCGCATTACAATAGGACTTAATAAGGTTTTTGTTACATTGTTTTTATGTGCTACAATTACTACGACATATATATTCCGCGCATTACAACAGAACAACTATGTTCTTAAGAAGTTGAATTGTCATGCTTAGAATATGCCTTTTTTTTCTTTTTCTTTAGTTCCAGATCCGAGACAAACTTCATCGCAGAGGTGGTTGAGACAACTAAGCGTAAACTAGATTTAAAACAACTTAGTATCCCATCCCATTTAGTTGGAATGGAGGCTCGGGTTGAGGTAATTAATTCGTGGTTGTATAATGATCAACATAGTGTCATAGCAATTTGTGGCATGGGAGGTAGTGGCAAGACAACACTCGCCCAACACATTTATAACTTAAACAAGCAAGATTTTAAATGCAGTAGTTTTATTGAAGTGAATGGAAAACAACCTTATGGTTTGCTTGGGCTACAAAACCAACTTCTCAAAGATGTTTTGGGTGGAAAAGGAATAAATGTATCAAGTGTTTTTGAGGGTACAAGTAAGATTGAGGTGGTATTACAGACCAAAAGAGTGCTTATAGTCCTTGACGACATTGATCAACACGAACAATTAAGCGCGTTGCTTGGAACAATGGCGATTCCTACACAAAGTAAGATTATTATAACAACAAGGTTTCTAGGCATACATGCATGGTTTGGGTCCATATCTGGGAGTTGCTTGGTGCACAAACTCAATTTGTTGAATGATCATGAAGCATTAGAGCTCCTAAGCTCACATGCATTTGGATCCAAAATTCCTATGGAAGGATTCAAGGAACTTACTGTACAACTAGCAAAATATTGTGGAGGAAATCCGTTGGCTCTTAAAGTATTAGGTTCTTCACTATACGTTAGTGATAATGAGCCATTGATGAGAAATAACATGAGAGAAGTTTGGGAAAGTAGATTGAATTCACTAAACTCATTAAAAGGAGATCTTGATTGTAACATCCAAAGTGTACTACAAAAGAGCTTTGACTCCTTGCCACTTCGGAGTCATAAAGAGTTGTTTCTTCATATCGCTTGTATCTTTGTTGGTGAATATTTAGATGTTGTAAAATTCATTTTGGAGGATGAATTGAATGCAAAGTCTGGGATCTTGACACTTGTTAACAGATGCCTTCTTACCATTTCACATGACCGACTGACGATGCATCAACTACTTCAAGAAATGGGAAGAAAGGTAGTCTGTGACGAGTCTAAAGATCCTGCAAAACGTAGCAGAGTCTGGCGTGATGTTGAGTCTTATCATGTGCTGAGAAAAGGAATTGTAAGATTCTTCTTATGCGTCTCTAAAAGCTTGTTCTAGTTTCAAATAGCATTCTCTAATTTCATGTCTTTTTCCATTAGGGTTCAAATACAATTGAAGGCCTATCTCTAGACATGCGAAAGGTTGAGCAAGGAATAAGATCAGAGGTAAGATAAGAAAAAGTGTTTTTATTGGTTGGTACTTGGTAATATGTATTAACAATTTCTTAATAAATTATAATTTCCATGATTCAATATCAGAGAATGTTTTTTGGCATTTATAATTTCCATGATTCAATATTAGAGAATGTTTTTTGGCATTTATAATTTCCATGATTCAATATCAGAGAATGTTTTTTGGCATTTACTGGTGCCCTTTAAGTCACAGTTTAAAGACCTTGTCAGGATTGCCACTATGACCTAAATAATAGGAATTCTCATGATGTCTAATATTATGGTTCAACTCACAACTCTCATTAAACGGCTTTCTATTTATTTTACCTCATATATACTTAATTTGCAGACATCAACCCTTGACACAAGTTCCCTAGCAAAGATGGACAAATTAAAATTGCTCCATCTCAAATACGTTGAATTCACGGGGTCCTATGAGAACTTTCTAGAGTTAATATGGTTGTGTTGGCATAGATGTCGTTTGAAAACGTTGCCCTCCACGTTATCAATGAGCACCTTGGTGGTTATAGTTATGAGTGATGGACACTTGGAAAAGTTTGAAGTACCCATGGTATAAGGAATTCAGTCCTCTGTTTTAGACATTCTTCATTTGAATGTACAATCATAATTTAAACTTGTTATTCTTGGAATAGGTTCTTAATTCGCTCAAGTACTTAAGTTTTAAAGGTTGTGACAAACTTGTCCGCATTTGCAATCTCTACCGACTCCCTAAACTTGACACTTTGATCCTCTGGAACTGTAGCAGTCTGACTCATCTTTGTAAATCCGTAGGAGACCTTGAGAATTTATCTTGGTTGGACATGGGAGGGTGCACTAAAATGTGGAAGTATGTAAACCAACAGGAAACAATGATGCTTTCCTTAACCCAATCTAATATATTGTTGGATTTCACAAACTGTGACCTGGATAATGATGATTTTTGTGTGACATTCCATGCCCGATCATTGTTTGACATGTGTTTAGCAGCCAATCCATTTGAGTACCTGCCTAGCAACATTGACCTTAAAATGCTTCGCAAACTCAACCTGTATAGTTGTACAAACCTGAAGTCTCTCCCTTGTATCCCAAGTACGCTTGTGGATTTGAATATAGATTGGTGTACATCACTCGAGAAAGTAACATTCGAAACAGGTCATTTCGGTCTGCAGGAGTTTGCTTATGAATGTTGTTTCAAATTGTCTGAAATTCAAGGCCTTTTCAAGTTAGTGCCCATAGCAAAAATTAATGAATAAGATCTGGGTCGCATGCAATGGATCAAAGCATATGAAGATCATAAGGTGGACCTAGTCGGTGATGATATTACTAAAGGCAGAATATGGCATACCCAGGTTATCTCTCTTAATTATTCTCAAATGCATGTATGAGCACACAATAACACATACAGTAGAAACTCTATAAAATAATACACTTGGGACCACCAAAATTTATTAATTAAAAGAGTTATTAATTAATCGATAAATTAATAATTATTAATTTATATATTAATTAATATTTTATTAATTTATAGTAGAATACTTAGTTTACAAACACCTTTCAAGCTTCCACTTAATTATTGTATACAATGCATGTATATCAAATGAACGGCCCAATTTGAAAGAAACCTTCAATCTCCTACCTTATTATGCTTCTTGTGTTCAATGTATCACTTTGTGGACATTAAAAATATTTTCTATATAAATACAAGATCAAAATAGGTTAACACAAACAAATCATACACACAACATGGCTTCCCATCTTAAAGGTGTGAAAGCACTCAAGAACTCCAGAATTTACCATGCTAAGGAAAATTAGAGACGAGATTCAAGGGGAAATTGATTTCAACAAAAAACAAAAGTCAATTGAGTCATTTTTTAAGAAACCTTCATAAATCATTCATGTAATATGCTATATATAAGGAATTATTAATTTATATTTTATATGGGGTCTAAAGAAATTATCAAAAATGTATTATCTTATAATTTTAGCGAATTATTAATTTAGCACCCTATCGCCGAGTCGGGACCGGCAAAAAATATTATCTTAGAGAGTTTATTAAATAATCGAGTATTAATTTATTGAGTTTCTACTGTATTTTAATATATGACTAACTGAACTTTTATGTGGCGTAGATGTTGTATGAATATGGTATAATGAGCACCTTTCTGCAAGGCATAAATGATCAAATTCTGACGACATATGAGTATACTTCATCATCCGGTTCGTTATCCTTTCGTGTGCCTTGTCATCATGGGAAAAACAGGATCCAAGGGTTAAATTTAAGTTGCTTATACAGATCGTCTGGATCAAAGGATAAAGGTATGTGTATTTTGTTGGCGAAAATCAGCAACAGAAGCAAGGATCTTACTTGGGTATACAACCCTGTGGTGTATTGCAAACCTAGAATTGATGAGGATGCTGTGTGGGTTAGTTATTGGCCACTTGGTAACATATTAGATGCCAGAGATGAAGTCGATGTGGATATATATGTGGATGAAGGAACAATGATAGTAAGTGGTTGCGGTGCCAGTCTTGTGTATATGGATGGTGAGGTCGATGAAGAAGCGAAGTGTCAGAATGACTCGATGAAAGAGAAAGAGAAAGAAGTGATTGGAGGAGATCTGTCTGAATTCATGGTAACCTCAGGAGGCTACTATCTTTGCCGCCGTGATTTCTTTGGTCCGGAGACCTTTTATTGGTTAGAATGGATGTTTGGTGACGACGTTCATTATAAAGGTATGTTCTTCATTTAGTTGATAATAAGCTGAAAATAATGATAAAGAAACTAATATCACAAAATCCTCATAGATTCACAAGGATGGAGAAAAACTTATCAGTCAATGCGATCTAAGGTGCAAAGAGAGCATGTATGTAGGTCCCTCGGAGGTTGAGGTTTAACCTATTCCTTGTTATGTCTAACACACTAGCGAGTGCGGAATCCAAGCTAGCATGCAAACCGGGATAGAACAAGCACAATGATATACACAACACACAATATTCAACGATTAACACCACTTGTATTAAACGTATGAAAGGTCCGGTTACAAGCTCAATGTTTACAAATCAGTTCTGCAAACTCTCTAGTGTGTGTGTGTGTTCCTTATCTGTCTGTGTGTCTAACTATCTAAATGAACATAACACACGGGTATTTATACCCAATACAGCAGGTCCGGTCGAAGGATCAGGCAGACTGGTCGAACGATCATCTGTCGACCAGAAACAGCTCGAACGATCAACATGTACCACGAAAGATGTGATCTTTCGTGGTCCATCTATCGAAGGTTATCTTTCGAGCAGGTCATCGAAGGATATAGGCAATCCTTCGATGGCACATCCTTCGACCCAACATCTTACAAACATAATGTTGACTGTTTGGCCAAGTCAAACCAGGAGGATGGTTGACTTGGTCAAACTTACAGGACTACAAAGACATCGTTTCGTATTAAGACTAAATACAGACAAAGTACAGACACAAGTGCACCAACAAACTCCCCCTTGGCAGTAGCTTTGTCTGGCTGTAGCTTTGTCTCGATCTTTGTTCTTGTAGTCTTTGACATCTTTTCAAGTCTTCAATGTCGGAGGATCTTTAAAATCTTCACATCTTGAAAGCAGAAAGTGTACCAACAAACTCCCCTTTTCATGTAGGAAGTGTGTTGACAAACTCCCCCTTAACATAAGCTCCCCCTTGAGTTATGCTCGTGAAATACTTGTTCTTTTTGAAGTGAGATCCTTGTGGTGTTGATGATGGTCAGCGGCAGCTCGATCATCTTCATCATTTGAGTGCCTTCACGTCGTGTCTTCATTCCGAAGCTTGTCATCGACCATGTTCTCCTTGCCTTTAGAATCTGCACATGCAAGAAATCTAAACGCGTAATGAGAACAACTGCCTGGAATATAAAATAAACAAACGACACACGTGTGACCATTGTTTAAACAAACACCGTCCGACAGTTTGAAAGTTTTAAAGTATTTTATCAATTTCAATTTCAACTTTCAATACTTTGCAAATTTCGACCGTTTATGAAGATTTAGTCGTTTTGGTTTTCAATCAGGTTTCAGGTAACGAAGACTTGAGCTCCAACATCGTACGATCGAAAATAAAATAGAAATAAAATCTTTTTGGTATTTTGAATTTTTTTTAAAAGTAAGGACTGAAAGCAGTAAATAAATATATACAAACATTCTTTTTGCGAGTTTCGAGGGTAAGAGAATCATATCAGTGTACGGTCATGCCAAAACGCTCTTGTTGTTCAATTAGTTAACATTAAGATAAGCATCCTATAACAATTATCGGTATTGTTGTCCACATAAGCTCAACTTATCAGATGTAATCATGGCGAGGGGATACGTTAAGGTATGATTTATACTTACCGACCGGTGTTCATCCACATCACGACACATTCCCGTATCAAGGTATGCACGAGGGTTCATCTTACCGGTGAGTATACCGATTATCATCTGTTTGACCGTATATGATGTGAGATTCTCACTTATTTTGATTTGAAAACAAGCCCTATGTGATAGAATCACTTATTGATGAGGAACTTGATTTTCGATGCATGAGGGCACAGGAGCAAGTCCGTGAACAGGTCAGTACTTTCGTACAGCAGAGAGACGAACTTGACTCCCGGAAAGAATTTGTGATATTTTATCACTTATTTTGTGGGACATGTCATTGTTTATCACTTATTGAGGTCGTATGCAGTATGTACACGTATGTATGGTATCATGGAAGATCTAGACTTGCGTCCCCGTTATTTTTCGGTAAAAGATACAACCATGATACCCAGATGATAAGCAGCATAAAGACCGAATATCTCAGAACCTCGGCAATCTCTCAAACGAAATTTCGGTACTAAGACCATATGCCAATGAATGGTTCCCACCCAGTCTTCAGTCGAATTTAAGTTTATATCACCCTGCACACTTTAAAATGATTGTGAGCCTACCGATACATTTTATATAGAGCTGCTTATCGTTTTTCATTTAAGGTTTAGTTTAAAGAGGTTTAGACAGACCACTGATGTACTATCATTTTCTCGTTTGCTCGCCAGGAAACTCATTTTTGCTTTTCTATTGTTTTTGTGTTTTTGAAATTTTTCAATGTTTTTGGATTTTCAAATTTTGGATTTACTCCCCCTAAAATCAATAAACTAAGATAAATTTAAAACACAAAGGTATTTACAAAAATGATTTTCCGATGTGGATTACTCTTGCTTGACCTTAATGCCGTTTACCAATAATAAATAGTCAAATCTTGATTTGTCAAATGCTTTGGTAAAAAGGTCGGCACGTTGGTCATCGGTGTGGACGTAAGCAACATCGATTAGCCTTTTCTCAAAGCAATCACGTATGAAGTGATACTTAATTTCGATGTGCTTAGTCTTTGAATGCTGCACAGGATTTTTAGTGATCTGTAAGGCAGCAGAATTATCAACGTAAATAGGAGTAGTTAGGAATTCAAAACCGTAATCACGCATTTGTTGTTGGATCCATAGGACTTGAGAGCAACAACTTGAGGCAGCAATGTATTCAGCTTCGCATGTTGATGTAGCGACGCACGTCTGCTTCTTGCACTGCCATGTGACTAGGCGATTTCCCAAAAACTGACATCCAGCCGTTGTGGATTTGCCGTCGATTTTGCATTCGCCAAAATCAGAATCACTGAATGCGATCAAGTCAAAGTTATTATCCCTAGGGTACCATAGACCGGTGTCAGGGTAACCCTTCAAATAACGAAAAATCCTCTTTACAGCTGCAAGATGTGAGGCCTTCGGGTTGACTTGATATCTGGCAAGTAGGCACGTTGGGTACATTATATCTGGTCTTGATGTTGTGAGGTACATAAGGGATCCGATCATCGCGCGGTAGTATGAGGGGCTCGTATCTTGTCCCTTCAAGTCTGGAGTAATTCCGTGATTTTGCGGCAATGGGGTACCGATGGGCGTTGCATCTGACATCTGGAACCGGCTCAAGATGTCACCAACATATTTAGTCTGATGGATGAATATCCCAGACTCTGTTTGTTGTACTTGTAGGCCCAAAAAGAAAGTCATTTCCCCCATAGCACTCATCTCGAATTTATCCTGCATTACACGCTCGAAATCCCTACACAAAACATCATTAGTAGAACCAAAAATAATATCATCAACGTATACCTGCACCAGTAGAAGATCTCCATCTTGTTCTTTGATGAAAAGAGTACAGTCGATAAGACCTCTGCGAAATCCATTCTCCAGCAGATAATTAGATAAGGTTGCGTACCAAGCTCGCGGTGCTTGATGAAGACCATAGAGAGCTTTGTTGAGCAACCAAACCCGATCGGGATGGATAGGATCTTCAAAACCTGGAGGCTGTTCGACGTACACCTCTTCTTCTACCACACCATGTAAGAACGCACTTTTCACGTCCATCTGGTATACCTTGAAACCTTTGAATGAGGCATAAGCCAGAAAAATCCGAATTGCTTCCAGACGTGCAACAGGTGCATACACTTCGTTGTAGTCGATCCCTTCTATCTGACGAAAACCTTGAACGACTAGCCTTGCTTTGTTTCGAATAACGATTCCACGGTCATCCTTTTTGCATTTAAACACCCAACGGGTACCAATCTTCTTGTAACCAGCAGGTTTCTCTACGAGTTTCCAGACACCAAGCTTCTGGAATTGTTGCAGTTCTTCCTGCATTGCTTCAACCCATGAGCTATCTTTCAAAGCATCTTTCCAAGTTCTTGGCTCTTCCTGTGAGACATAACACGCGAAAGACCAATCATTTTGTTGACCAGATTCTCGGATAGCTGTATACAAGCCTGCATTGTTGTTGTTTCGCAACATGTTTCTTGTTTGAACGCCACTTTGTACATTTCCGATGATGTTTTGTTGAGGATGGGTATTGTGAATCCTTGTTTCTGGATTATCTTGAACTGGAATATTTGTACCCAGATTGTTGAGATTGAGATCAACAATCAATTCAAGTCCCGGAATTGACGAAGAGGATGATGCAGTAGCTTCAGCTGTTCTAGGGACAACCACTGGAGGAGTACCCTCTGAAATACCATGAACTGCTGTTGGAGCTTCTTGATCTGCATCTAGAAATTCATCATCCTCTGAAGATTCGTTCAATTCGGTAGCATCATGAAAATCCTCATTGTCGAGAGCATTATTGTTTACCGAAGATGGTTCTTGATTGACAATAATGGGACGAACCAACGGTGAATCTGTTGCATTATCACTCTCGAAAAACATCCTTGCCGCAGCACTTTCTTCAACGGCTTCAACATCGATCGAATTGAAAAAGTCATCGTACTCGAACATCCAAGGCTGACCAGGATTTCTGACTGGCAAAGTGTGCCTTTGTACTCTGACTTCAGACCATTCCTCGACCCTTTTAGTCTCTAGATTCCAGACTCTTAAGTTCGGGGTGGAATACCCAAGAAAGTATCCCTCAATTGCTCTTGCCCCGAACTTTCCATTAGGATCGATTATCGTGCAAGGAGCTCCAAACGGTTCAAGATATGACAAATCTGGTTTCCGTTTGTTGATAAGCTCAAAGCAGGTCTTGTTGTGCCTTTTGACTGTAAGGACTCGGTTCAACGTGTAACATGCAGAGGACACAGCTTCAGTCCAAAATGGAATCGGCAATTGTGACTCTACTAACATTGTCCTAGCAGTCTCGATCAATGTGCGGTTCTTACGTTCAGCGACGCCATTCTGTTGAGGAGTATAAGCTGCACTAAATTCGTGAAGAATACCTTTTGAAGTGCAAAACTCCGCCATGGCATGATTTTTGAATTCAGTACCATTGTCGCTGCGTATCCGCCTAACCTTCAAGTTATAAAGATTCTCAATCTGAATGATCAACTTTTTGATAATACCGAAGGTTTCACTCTTATGTGCCATGAACGCCGCCCAAGAAAATCTTGAATAATCATCAGTAATCACGAGGCAATATTGATCATTCCTAATGCTTTTGTGCTTGACAGGACCGAACAAATCCATGTGCAAGCGTTCAAGAGGAACAGCCACCGTGTTGACTTTCTTTGTAGGGTGTCGTTTCTTCGTTTGTTTTCCTTTTTGGCACGAGACACAGACGTCTTGAAGATGGAAATTTTTAAGAGGAACACCATTCACCAATTCATTTGCCACCAAATGATTCATTTTGCGTAAGTGAATGTGACCCATTCGTCTGTGCCAAGAGATTGTGTCTTTTTCTGTGGCTTTGGAAACGAAACATGTTGCTTGTGCAGACGTTGTGATAGCTTGGCTCATATCAAGGACATACAAATCATTTATCCTTGGAGCCGACAAGAGAATCCATTCTTTTGGAATTTTGAAGCCGGGTTTCAGCACATAACATCCATTTGCATCAAAGTGTACTGAGAACTGCTTATCACAAATTTGAGAAACACTAAGAAGATTGTGATCAAGTTGTTGTACAAAGTTGATCTTATCAAAACTAACAACCCCGTTGGAAATCATTCCTTCACCCGTAATATATCCGCCCTTATCTCCAGCAAAAGCAACATAACCTCCTCTAATAGATTTGAAGTCGTAGAGAAGCTTCATGTCGCCTGTCATGTGCCTGGATGCCCCACTATCAACAATCCAATGACTACTGATAGTTCCTCCTGGAACACCCTGCACATGAACTCACATAATTAGTTGGAGATGGGGACCCAAGCCATTGTGGTCTTGGGTCTTCCATTTTCATCAATGACAATAACCTCTACTCTTTGATGATTCGAAAATTGTGATGGTCCCCCTGATTCTTTAACCGTTTTTGGTTTCCATGTCTGTTTTGTTATACCAGTGTTATTCTTTAAAAATTTAACTTCATGGTTGTCAGAAGTTTTTGAATTTTCTGGTTTGACAAAAACAGATGGTTTGTTAATCATATCAGTTTTAATTGCTTTTTCAATTTTCTTCACCTGTTGGCGTTTCTGTTTCTTTTCCCTTTCTTTTACAAGGCGGGGATCTTGTTTTACAGAAACAGATCGCTTTTGGTGATTGTGTTCACGGAGATCATCAACTATGCCTTTTTGTTTATGAAGATACGGGCAATTTCGAATGATATGCCCGATTGTACCACATTCAAAACATGATCTTCGTTCAACAAACCCCGAAGTATCATGTGATCGTCTTGCCGATGATGAACTTTGTGATCCCGAGGTACTAGGTTTTGAACAACTTGGTTCATTCCTTTTCATCACAGTTGCTTTCTGGACAAAATCTAAGTTAGATTGATTTGCAAACTTTTCAATTTTGTCCGTTCCATTCGACTTCACAAAGTTCACATTCTTCTTTTTCTTCTGATTCGGCTTCCTTTGATTTTGAGTCAGTGCCTTACCTTTGGGTTTGGTATGATTTTGCTGTTTTTCCACTGTTGGTAATTTCTTGTTCCCAAATTGTTTTCTAACTTCAGCCTTTGGGATAGGAGGACACTGTGTGACTGTAACATGTGGTCCTGACTTTCCCAAAAACTTAGTTGTTGAATTTTCAAAGACTTTACTGATTAATGATTGATTAACATTCTTAATAGGAAAATCTTTGTCAGAATAGATTTTATCATCACCAACTAGAGTGTACAGCAAATCCACACTCTCCGACTCTTGTGCAGACGAGGACTCGATTGCAACAGTCTTAGCGGGTTTTGCTGGAGGATCACACAGAATATGATTCTCAAGAGGTATGTCCTCTTCGTTTATCACCGCATCAGACTTTGCTGAATCGGTATCATCAGACTCATCATCAGAAGAATCAGCATCCTCAATCACAACTGGAGGATCCTGATTCTGTTCAGCAGTTACAAATGTATCCGCTGACACATCTGAATCGGATGATACTTCTTTCTTGTATCCGAGCCCTGTTGCAAATTCCTCAACGTCCAAAGGAACAGATGGTTCAAAATGAGTTCTATACTCCTCATCAGGCAGTGCATCAAAATTGTTTCTTACGGGTGGTGGACATTTCTTATACCCTATGCATGTGACATCCCGTTTCTCTTTTTGAACATCAATGATGTGATCCAACACATAGCTAGAACTCAAATAACTGTCTAACTTGAGTCGGATCGCCTCACTTTCTGTTTTAACACAAGCCATTTCCTTTTGCATTACCTCAAGACGAGTTATATACAGGTTAATGTCATTTTGTTTTCTGGAAACCATTTTTGTCAACTCTGTTTTATCTTTATTTAACGTTTCAATCATTGACTTAAATTCCTTTTCATGGTTTTCATAAAACATGTTGGCTTCAGTGCACTTTGAAAGATCAACGGTCAATTTCTGATTGTGAATGAATGTCACATCATATTTCTCTTGCAAAGCCTCGTGTTTGCTTTGCAATTCACACCACCTATCATTCATAGAAACATGTTTGTCTTGCAAGTCAAACAAACTAGCTTGTAAAGCATCATGTTTGCCTTGCAACTCAGACATGTTTGCCTCTAAATCAGCACATTTAATACGCAAACTATCACAGTTATCACAGCTAACAGAAGTGGGTTCATCGACACATACCTGACTTGATGAACTGTCGACATTCGCCATAAAGGCTGAATGGAGAGAAGACAAAGAATAAGCAGCTTGGTCCACCAAAATAGATCTTCTTTGAATTCCTACTGCAGTTTCTTCCAAGAGTTCATCAATATCTGCATCGATTAACGCATTTGATGTCTCATCCACATGATCATCGCCTGAGCTCGAGGATTCTTCATCCGAACTTCAGCTGTAACCAGAAGAGTCTTCATCCTCAGAAGAGTCACCACCATTGGCGGAAGATTCTCCACCACTGGTGTGATTAAGATCCTTGACAATCTCAGCAAAACACGCTGTTCCATCCGGAGCATCATTTCCCAATTGGATTGACCAATCACAGCCTTCATCTACTTGAACCACAAGTGCCTGGTTGGCATTAGATGGTCCTGCTTGACTCTGGTTGTTGACAGGCACCAATGTGCGAACATTGTTCCTGTTCTGGTTCTGCTGGTTCTGCTGGTTGCCTTGATTTCTGAAGGGATTCTGGTTTCCATGCTGAGATGGTCTTGTACATTCCCTTTTAAAATGACCCCGTTCACCACAATTGAAACACTTAACAGCCTGCTTATCAAAGCCATACTTGGTGTCTTTCTTGCTCTCCAAGCTGGTTCTGCCTGTTCTTTCCATGAAATCCTTTGCTCGCCTAACTGCACTAGCAAAGGCCCACTTGATATCCATCATCTCCATCTCCTCTTTATCTATCTGCTGATAGTCTTCTTGTATCAGATTAATGTTCCCAATCTGACCTTCCACTAATCCACAGTATGCGCTCACCACAGTGTTTAGCAGCTCCATGTGTTCCTTTGCCACTTCCACACTGACTTTAGAAAAGCTTGAGGTGTCGAGCCGTACTGTATTTGGCTTCGATTGTTGACCAGCAGATGATGTGCTTCCATAACACGCTTGCTGTTGAGGAGGAAGTGGATTCCCGAACATATCAGTTGTTCTGATTTGCTGTTGCTGTTGTTGTGCTGGTTGAGGAGCTGGATTAAGCTGATTTCCAAACATATCTGTTGTTTGAGGAGGAGTGCCATACAAGCTCGTGCTAGACACAAATGCTGTTTGAATTGGAGCGTGTGAAGAAGGTTTTGTAGAAGTGCTAGAAGTTCCATAATAAATTTCAGGATTTTGTGGCACTGCAACTCTTTTTGCCTTGAGAGTTTCTTCCTGATTCTTGTTTTCTAGGAGTTGAGCAAAATCACTGAAGCTTGTTGTATCCAAAGTGCCATTGTACTTCATGATTTCTAAGAAATTACTCCATTGAGGTGGCAGAGCATCTGCAAACTTCTTCACTATCTCTGCTGAAGTTGTCACAACCCCAGTATTTGCCAATTCAGTCAGCAAATGAGTAAATCGACTTGTCAAATCTCCTAGGGATTCATTCTGCATACAAACAAAACCATCAAACTCTTTCTTTAGCAGATCTTTTCTTAATTGACGTGTTGCTTCATTTCCTATGCCTCTTATCTTCAATGCGTCCCACAACTTCTTCGTTGTCTTGAAACTGACAAATTGATGATAAATGTCTTTGCTTAACGCCTGAGTAAGAATGGCATATGCTTTCTTTTCTAAGTCATAGACCTTCTTCTGATCTTCCGTAAGATCAGCAAACGTAGCAGCAGATGAAGCGGCAACCTCTATCGTTTGATCAAAATCTGTGATGAAGCGCAACCACAGTTCTGTATTTTGACCAAGGACATATGTATGAAATCTGTCAAACCATCCCGGATATTCACTTAAATGCATCAACTTTGGAGGCCTATTCAAACTTCCCGTTTCACTTTCGCTTAGTAAAATGCTTTGAACACTTGGAGCTTGATTTGATACGAATGCCCATTGACCGGTAGATGTAGCATTAGCTTGCGAACCCGAATCCGGAGCTGGAGTACCAAAATACATCTCGGCATTTACCGGAACACCCCACATCGAATTCATTTTTGATCAAGAAAAATAATATTACACCAGCCGAAGGATCTGTTCGAAGGATCTGAGATCGAAAGACAATAAACACAAACTGTTAAGCATAAACAGACTAAGGATCGAAAGATCAAAGCTTGTTCGAAGGATCAACAGTGTTCGAAAGATCACTGTTGAGTTTCGAATAATTGTTTTCGAAAGACTCCCCTATCGAAGGATCCTGGTCTTTCGAAAAAGAACTGTAGACCGAAAGATGTATGTTTCGAAATGATTCCTTGGTTCGAAGGATGATGATCTATCGAACCTCCACTGATCGAAAGATGGTATTTCGAAATGATTCCTTGGTTCGAATGATGATTGATCTATCGAACCTCCACTGATCGAAAGATGGTCTTTCGAGTTCGAAGGATATCTTTCGAACAGTTCTGACACAGTTGACAAAGGACGACAGGTTGGTGAAAAAGGTGATGGGTTGGTAGAAACTTTCTGCGGAAGATAAGGTCAGACCATGCTTTCTGCCAAAACCATGATTTGAAACATAAAATATAATAAGCTTATCCAGAAAACCGGTCACCGGAGAAGCCGGAATTTTGGCCGGAAATCACCAAACACCTCAAAAACGAGTTTTTAAGTTACCCAACCCGACATGCAACACATCCGGTTAATATAGAACACGTTTTAACAACTGGAAAGGCGAGAAAAACAGTAAAAACGAGTTCAAAACCAAGTGAGTTTTTGAGTAAAAACACTCCAAAGTCTTGTAAAAACCCGGTTTTTAACAAGGAAAAGAGCCACGGCTCTGATACCACTTGTAGGTCCCTCGGAGGTTGAGGTTTAACCTATTCCTTGTTATGTCTAACACACTAGCGAGTGCGGAATCCAAGCTAGCATGCAAACCGGGATAGAACAAGCACAATGATATACACAACACACAATATTCAACGATTAACACCACTTGTATTAAACGTATGAAAGGTCCAGTTACAAGCTCAATGTTTACAAATCAGTTCTGCAAACTCTCTAGTGTGTGTGTGTGTTCCTTATCTGTCTGTGTGTCTAACTATCTAAATGAACATAACACACGGGTATTTATACCCAATACAGCAGGTCCGGTCGAAGGATCAGGCAGACTGGTCGAACGATCATCTTTCGACCAGAAACAGCTCGAACGATCAACATGTACCACGAAAGATGTGATCTTTCGTGGTCCATCTATCGAAGGTTATCTTTCGAGCAGGTCATCGAAGGATATAGGCAATCCTTCGATGGCACATCCTTCGACCCAACATCTTACAAACATAATGTTGACTGTTTGGCCAAGTCAAACCAGGAGGATGGTTGACTTGGTCAAACTTACAGGACTACAAAGACATCGTTTCGTATTAAGACTAAATACAGACAAAGTACAGACACAAGTGCACCAACAATGTAATCTCCTTTCGAAAAGTACGTATATACCTTAATCTTTCTTTTTGGTGTGAATGCCAATTTAAATGTCAAATTTCTTGAGCAACTAATTTACTTCTCGGATCAAAAGTTCTTTTTCACATTTCTGTTTAGTTATTTATTATTTGTACATGCTTAATTAGTATGGGGCGAATGGACTTTACTTCTTTCCTGTCCTAATGCTACTTATCATTGGTTTGTGTTTGAGGTCACTTGATTTCAAAAAGAAAGAAAGAAAAAGAAATAGTGTTAACCAGCATGATACACAATTCATAATTCTTAGCCGATAATATTGTCTCCATTATTATAGGAATAGATTTGTGATAATTATTAGTTTATTGTATTGTATATCCTTTCCTTAGTCATGTGTATCTCTTCCTATTTTTCTGATGTAATGGTGCCTATTTAAAGGGCCTTGTTTCTTCAATGAAATCACAGAAAATTATTTGACCATAAACTCTTTTACGGTATCAGAGCTACGGTTCTGATTTTCTTCTCAAACCCTAAAACCCTATCCGGCGACTTTCTTTTTTTTCCAATCCCTTCTTTTTTTTCCGATCGCTGCCATGCCTAAATCCGATCAAGGAGAGCCATCCCAGAAACCCACAGCCACCCTCCATCCAGCGTATTCTGTGACCAATATCCAGACCAAAGTACGCACTCTTGATGGCACCAAAGTTACGTATTCTGCCTGGATTAAACTATTCAAGCTGCATGCGGTGGCTTATAAAGTCCTCAGCCACATCGATGACACCAAACCGCCTGCTGAAACTGATGAAGACTACGCCTCCTGGAAAGAAATTGATGCTCTTGTGTTGCAGTGGATTTATAGCACCATCTCAGATGATATACTAGGTCGCGTCTTGGATACCGAGATGACATCCCGCGCCGCTTGGGTCAAGATTGAGAAGATTTTATTGAGCAACATGAAAGCACGAGCGGCTGCCCTGGAAACCAAATTCGTTAACCTCACGTTATCAGCATGTTTGTCTTTAGACGATTACTGCCCGTGACCGAGTCTCGACTCGTCTTACAACTCGTCCGTGGCCTACCCGCAGAATTTGACACAACCGCTTCTCTTATCAATGCCCAGGACGCTGACTCTGACTGGGATTTAGCTCGAAGCATGCGGCAGGATGAACTGATTCGCCAAGCTGCCCGCCAAAGCCCCCAATCGGTTTTCATAACCCTCAGGCACCAACCTCATAACAGCCATCCTCCAATCCACAGCCACAGTCTCAGCCTTCCAACAACCCTAACCCGTCACCCACAGGTTACACACGGGGTCGGGGACGGGGTCGCGGTCAAGGTTACCAAGGTCGCGGTGGTCGCGGACGTGGGGGTGGCCGTTTTCAGCAGCAAACAAACAGCCCCTGGTCTTTCCAGTCAGCCGGATACCCACAATGGGCATGGTGGAACATACCTCCATGCCCGTATCCAACTCAACCTGCGTGGATTTCTTCTGGTCAGCAGGGACAGCTGCCCGCTTCACAGGCAAACTTCATGTACCAGCAGCCTGATCCGAATCAGCCCCATACTGCAGCACATTCAGGCCACCAGCAGCCCGGGTACAATGCCTTGTGCCCGTCGGATCTCCAAGCTGCTTTTACCGCTATGCATCTGAATCAAACAGACCCCACAAAGTTCATGGATACAGGCGCTGAACGACATGTTACTCAGGACCAGGGTATGATTCAACAACCTTTATCTTCTCCTGTTAGTAGTAAAATTTTGGTAGGCAACGGTCAATGTTTACCAATATATGGATCCGGGACAGGTTTTCATACCGTTTTCGACCGTACATACATCCTACCCGACATCCTTTACAGCCCCAAAATTATTAAAAACCTTATCTCGGTTAGACGTTTTACTCGTGATAATAATTTGTCTGTTGAATTTGACCCATTTGGTTTTTCTTTGAAGGACCTAACAACTGGACGGATTCTGTCGCGCCACAATAGCATCGGGGATCTCTATCCTTTCACCGCCCCTCAGCTTCCGCCCTCTGCTTGTTTCATCACCTCTACTTCTTTACCTTGGCACGAGCGTTTCGGCCACCCTGGTGCTCAAGTTTTGGATATTCTTAGTCGTAATTTTAATTTTCCATGTAATAAAACCAAGTCTTTTTGTCATTCTTGTCAATTATCTAATAGTAAAAGACTTCCTTTTTATGCTTCAAATTCTTTTACCTTTTCGCCTTTTGATATCATCCATTGTGACTTATGGACATCACCAATTACAAGTAAAAAGTGGCTATAAATACTATATGGTACTCATTGATAACTTCCCACACTTTCTTTGGGCTTATCCTTTAAAATATAAATCCGAAACTTTACCAACCTTCGTTAAATTCCACCGCCTAATAGCTACCCAATTTAACCGGCACATAAAAACATTCCAATGTGATCTCGGGGGTGAATTCGATAATAATGCTTTTAAAACCTTTGCTAACCAACATGGTTTGTTGTTCCGATTCTCATGCCCTCAAACCTCGTCCCAAAACGGCCGAGCAGAGCGTATGATTCGTCGCCTAAACGACATTATCCGCTCCTTACTCATTCATGCCAACTTACCGCCGATGTTCTGGGTCGAAGCACTTCACACAGACACCTATTTCCACAACATTTTACCGACAAAACGTCTAAACTTTTATACCCCCACATTTGCTTTGTACCTGCGTCATCCCACCTATGACCATTTAAGAGTTTTTGGTTGCATGCTACCCGAATACATCTGCAACGCAGCCACACAAACTCCATCATCGTTCGATTCGCTGCATATTCCTCGGTTATCCTTCGGATTTTCGAGGCTACAGGTGCTTTGACCCCACAACTGGTAGAGTTCATATTTCTCGTCACGTCACTTTTGACGAGAACACCTTTCCATACACAATCCCATCCTCTACCAGCTCCTATAACTTCTTAGATGATACCATCCTTCAACCTTTTGTTTTTCGTCAGCCCTCTCCTCAGCCTTCGGTCCCCACCACAATAGCCGCCACTCCTCCCCACCCAAGTACCATCCCTTTTCACATTACATACTCCCGTCGCGCCAAAACAGCTCAGCAGCCCACTGCCAATACTCACCTTCGGTTCCTGTCCCACCATCCGCACCCACTGCTGCCCCGAACCCCCCAACTAACACCCACCCCATGGTCACCGGCTCAAAAGCCAACACACATCCGCCCACCACTTCCCAAACCCTTCTTTCCACATCCATCTCACCTGTTCCAACAACCTATGCCAAAGCCTTCTCGGATCCTAATTGGTTACATGCGATGCAAACCGAATTTTCTGCTTTACAGGTGAATGATACTTGGGAGTTGGTTCCAAGACCGGTCGATAGACCGATAATTCGATGCATGTGGTTATTTCAACATAAGTTTAAGTCTGATGGTTCACTAGAACGGTACAAAGCTAGGCTGGTTGTTAACGGAAAATCTCAAACAGTGGGGGTCGATTGTGAAGACACTTTTAGTCCGGTTGTTAAACCGGCTACTATTCGTACGGTTTTGTCCTTAGCAGTCTCCCGGTCTTGGCCTATACATCAATTAGATGTTAAAAATGCCTTTTTACATGGGCATTTAAATGAGGTTGTCTTTATGCATCAACCTCCCGGCTTCGTGGATAAACGGCATCCGGATTTTGTTTGTCGTCTTAAAAAATCTCTATACGGGCTTAAACAAGCTCCCAGGGCGTGGTATACAACGTTTGTAAACTTTATTATATCAAGGGGATTCAAGAGCAGCGTATGTGACAATTCTCTTTTCATATATCAGTCCGGGACTGACATGGCTTACTTGTTGCTGTATGTGGATGATATTGTTCTTACAGCCTCATCTTCAGTTCTACTTCGGCAGATTATAGACCTGCTTTCCATGACCGACTTGGGTACTCTGCATCACTTTCTGGGCATCACGGCCACTCGCAGTAAGACGGGTCTCTTCTTATCTCAGGCCCAATACACCAAGGACATCATTGCACGTGCTGCCATGACGACCTGTAAACCATGTGTCACTCCAGTCGATTTGGCAGCCAAACTAAGTGCTACTGATGGGGCTCCCTTTCATGATCCCACACTTTACAGAAGCTTGGCTGGAGCATTGCAGTACCTCACGTTCACGCGTCCTGACATTTCCTATGCGGTTCAACAGATTTGTCTCTTCATGCATGATCCACGAGAACCGCACTTTACTTTCTTAAAGCGTATCATTCGGTATTTACAGGGCACCACAGATTACGGTCTTCATATCCACCTTTCGACTAATACATCTTTAGTTGCCTACTCTGATGCCGATTGGGGAGGCTGCCCGGATTCTCGCCGGTCGACTAGTGGTTATTGCGTATTCCTTGGTGATAACTTAATCTCCTGGTCCTCTAAGAGACAACCAACCATTTCAAGATCTAGTGTTGAGGCCGAATACAAGGGTGTTGCAAATGCTGTTGCCGAGGCCACTTGGATTCGAAATCTTCTTCTTGAGTTGCATACCCCACTACGACAGGCATCTATTGTGTATTGTGATAACGTTTCAGCCGTTTACCTTTCAGATAATCCGGTACAACATCAGCGTACTAAGCACATCGAAATTGATATTCACTTTGTCAGGGAGAAGGTTCGCGTAGGTCATATTCGAGTGCTTCATGTTCCATCATCATTACAGTACGCAGACATTTTTACCAAGGGGATTTCGCAGCAATTGTTTCAGTCTTTTCGGTCCAGTTTGAACGTCTGTCCGACGCCCGTTCAAACTGCGGGGGTGTCTTAGCCGATAATAGTGTCTCCATTATTATAGGAATAGATTTGTGATAATTATTAGTTTATTGTATTGTATATCCTTTCCTTAGTCATGTGTATCTCTTCCTATTTTTCTGATGTAATGGTGCCTATTTAAAGGGCCTTGTTTATTCAATGAAATCACAGAAAATTATTTGACCATAAACTCTTTTAATAATAAGATCTGTTGGTTTCTATGCATCAATGAAATACAGAGATATAATATCAGTTACTCAGTTAAGACATAACTTTTGTGTGCTTACTATGTTGCTTGATCTTTTATTTTTTGTGTGTCAGACAATTGAGCTGGGAGTTGGCTTCAACAGTGAAAGTGAAATCCATAAGATAGAGAAGGCGGTATATAGCCTTGTGGGCATTGAATCGGTTTCGTCTCATAAAGAAATGGGAAAACTAATTATCAACGGATATGTTGATCCTGTAGAAGTGGCAACCTGTGTGAGGGAATTTGACAACATGGTGGAGATCTTATCTGTTAAACTAGTACTTGATAAGATAGAATAACATTTTTATCCGTTTAGAGTTGCGAATAGGGTTTGATATAGACACCGGGCATACCCTTATAATCCATTTAGAGTTACTGTCCACAAGATACCAACTGAATCATCGTAATGCCAATGACTCCAAGGTCAACTAGTTTGGGAGGAGACACCCCGTGACCTTCCAATGCGGGAAGGTCATGGGTTTGAGGGGGTTTTGCCACAGTGGTACTTAGGGCGGTGGGTTTCCCCTAGAATGGTGGGTGGGCCGGGTCATGAGCGATGTTTCTGTTCGCAGGGCGTCGGTGACCTTTCGCCAATGAGTTTACCCGGGTGGCGGGCTTGTAAACCATCATAATTTGCCAATGAGTTTACACATGGAATCTCCAGTTTTACCCAGTTTCCTACTTTTATTTATTTGCATTCCAAATGTTAAACACGTGAATTGTGAATTTTAAAAATCCATGTTTTATTTCGGCTGAACATTTCAAAAACACATGTTCTATCATCAATGTATGCAGGAGAGTATTTCCCTTATGAATTCCCTGATTGGAATTGGACAAAGCAAAGGCTGGTTGCCGTTTGGTAGAGAATTATAATCAGGGGAGCAATTTCGTTTGACTTGAGGTCATAAGCACAAATATATGCTGTTAGGATTAATAAAATATGCTTCTCATCATCTGTTAAAATCAGGTTTGGAGAACTCGTTTCATGACATGTGTCAAAAAGAATAGCAAAATGGTATCCAAAACTTATTTACCATCGTACCCTTCTTTTAATCTAGTTAGACCGTGTAATAATCTAAAATGTAGAGCAACTGTTATTTTAGTCACTATATTTTTTTCATTTTAAGGAGTTGAATTCAACCCGTAAATCTTTAACCCTTTTGAGTCTCTTTGTTTTTTACTTTATCTTTATTGAAACCATTTTAGTTTCGTCATCAAAAAAGTCTGTTAAATAGAAGAGCATATTAGTCATTTACACTTACGTTACAACCCTTGAAAGCACAAGGTACATCAAAAATATTTTTACCCATTATTTATCGTCTAACACTATCTACACACCTTGGTTGGCTATCTACACACTTAGGGTTTACCTACGCAGCGTATAGGATTACCCTTCTACGCAGCGTATAGGTCTATACGGAGCGTAGGTAAAGGGTAGATACACGACCAGACAGTCAAACCTAGTACCATGTCAAATCAGTCTGACATACGTTGCGTATAGATCTATACGCAGCGTATGTACATAAAGTGATACGCATCGTATAGGCCTATACGCAGTGTATGTCAGACAGATTTGACACTGATATGATGTTGTCTAGGCACGTGAATAAAGCTATACGTAAAGTATAGAGCTATACAAGGCGTATGATTGTGAATTCAAAAGTGTATTTAGACATCCATCTCTACCTACCACTTTATACACAACTTCGATTCCTTTCAATTCCTCTGTATCAAAAACAATATCAATTCCTCTGTATACATTCATTTCCAATATTGTTAAAATGTCATCATTTTGGGACGAGAATTATTTCCTTAATCACTATTCCAACGACGCATGGGGAGTAAATGATGCTAATGAGGAGGTGGTTGTGTCTAGCGTCCCTATTGATTAAAAAATACAGTTGCCAGACTTGAACGAGACTCCGACTCCACCTGTTGATGAACCATATTACCCGGTGCATCAAGTGTATCCGGATTACGGATACAGGTATGAATCTCCGTACGTACAACAAGTTAATCTGGATGGATACGTAGGATACGGTGCTGAGAATGCACCTGTTGATGAACCATATTACCCGACGCAGCAATTGTATCCGGGTTACGGATACGGGGGTGAAGTTTCTTACGTGCAACAAGATAGTTCGGATAGATACGGAGGATACGGTGGATACGGTTATGAGCCTCGTAACACACCACTGTATGCATGGGCGTAGCTTAGAAGGTGGCCGGGGGGGCGCCCGACCCCCCGAACTTTTCGCTCAGTAGTGTTATATATGTAACTTTCGTATAGAAATTTTTTGGTATATACGTTTTCGGCTCCCCGATTCTATAGAAATTTTTGGCTATATACGTTTTCGACCCCCCTTGTTCGGGTCAAGCTTCGCCACTGACTGTATGATGATTATGAACCATCTACCCCGGGCAATTTGTTTCAAATACAGGACGTATCACATTAATATTTGTATTATTCTTATAATAATTATTATTATTGTTAATGTAGGTCCCTCGGAGGTTGAGGTTTAACCTATTCCTTGTTATGTCTAACACACTAGCGAGTGCGGAATCCAAGCTAGCATGCAAACCGGGATAGAACAAGCACAATGATAAACACAACACACAATATTCAACGATTAACACCACTTGTATTAATGCGTATGAAAGGTTCGGTTACAAGCACAAGGTTTACAGATGTATTCTATAAACTCTCTCTATCTTTCGTGTGTGTGTTCTCTGAACAGAATGCTCTCACTTTGTCTGAAATGTCTCTCTACTTCAAATGAACACAACACACGGGTATTTATACCCAATACAGAAGGTCTGGTCGAAGGATCAGGCAGACTGGTCGAACGATCATCTGTCGACCAGAAACAGCTCGAAGGACCAACATGTACCACGAAAGATGTGATCTTTCGTGGTCCATCCATCGAAGGTTATCTTTTGAGCAGGTCATCGAAGGATATAGGCAATCCTTCGATGGCACATCCTTCGACCCAACATCTTACAAACATAATGTTGACTGTTTGGCCAAGTCAAACCAGGAGGATGGTTGACTTGGTCAAACTTACAAGACTAACAAGACATCGTTTGGTATAAAGACAAAATACAGACAAAGTACAGACACAAGTGCACCAACAAACTCCCCCTTGGCTGTAGCTTTGTCTGGCTGTAGCTTTGTCTCGATCTTCATTCTTGTAAGTTCTCGTGTCTTCAAGTCTTTGACTTCTATTCAAGTCTTCAATGTCGGAGGATCTTCAAAGTCTTCACGTCTTGAAAGCAGAAAGTGTACCAACAAACTCCCCCTTTCATGTAGGAAGTGTGTTGACAAACTCCCCCTTAACATAAGCTCCCCCTTGAGTTATGCTCGTGAAGGTCTTGATCTTTATGAAGTGAGATCCTTGTGGTGTTGATGATGGTCAGCGGCAACTCGATCATCTTCATCATTTGAGTGCCTTCACGTTGTGTCTTCATTCCGAAGCTCGTCATCGACCATGTTCTCCTAGCCTTTAGAATCTGCACATGCAAGAAATCTAAACGCGTAATGAGAACAACTGCTTGGAATATAATTAGTATAAACAAATGACACACGTATGACCATATTTAATCAAACACCGTCCGACAGTTTGAAAGTTTAATAAATTTGTCAATTTTAGTCTTTAACTTTCAAAACTTGCAAATTTCGACCGTTTATGAAGATTTAGTCGTTTCGGTTTTCAATCAGGTTTCAGGTAACGAAGACTTGAGCTCCAACATCGTACGATCGAAAATAAAATAGAAATAAAATCTTTTTGGCTTTTATAAATATTTCAAATGTAAAGACAGAAAGCAGTAAATAAATATATACAAAGATGCAGAAACTGAAAGCATTTAAATAAATATTTACAGACATTCTTTTTGCGAGTTTCGAGGGTAAGAGAATCATATCAGTGTACGGTCATGCCAAAACGCTGTTGTTGTTCAATTAGATAACATTAAGATAAGCATCCTATAACAATTATCGGTATTGTTGTCCACTTAAGCTCAACTTATCAGATGTAATCATGGCGAGGGGATACGTTAAGGTATGATTTATACTTACCGACCGGTGTTCATCCACATCACGACACATTCCCGTATCAAGGTATGCACGAGGGTTCATCTTACCGGTGAGTATACCGATTATCATCTGTTTGACCGTATATGATGTGAGATTCTCACTTATTTTGATTTGAAAAACAAGCCCTATGTGATATAATCACTTATTGAAGAGGAACTTGATTTTTGATGCATGAGGGCACAGGAGCAAGTCCGTGAACAGGTCAGTACTTTCGTACAGCAGAGAGACGAACTTGACTCCCGGATAAATGTGATATTTTATCACTTATTTTGAGGGACATGTGATTGTTTATCACTTATTGAGGTCGAATGCAGTATGTACACGTATGTATGGTATCATGGAAAATCTAGACTTGCGTCCCCGTTATTTTTCGGTAAAAGATACAACCATGATACCCAGATGATAAGCAGCATAAAGACCGAATATTTCAGAACCTCGGCAATCTCTCAAACGAAATTTCGGTACTAAGACCATATGCCAATGAATGGTTCCCACCTGGTCTTCAGTCGATTTAAGTTTATATCACCCTGCACACTTTAAAATGATTGTGAGCCTACCGATACATCTTATATAGAGCTGCTTATCGTTTTTCATTTAAGGTTTAAAGAGGTTTAGACAGACCACTGATGTACTATCATTTTCTCTTTTGCTCGCCAGGAAACTCATTTTTGATTTTCTATTGTTTTTGTGTTTTTGAAATTTTTCAATGTTTTTGGATTTTCAAATTTTTGGATTTACTACCCCTAAAATCAATAAACTAAGACAAATTTAAAACACAAAGGTATTTACAAAAATGATTTTCCGATGTGGATTACTCTTGCTTGACTTTAATGCCGTTTACCAATAATAAAAAGTCAAATCTTGATTTGTCAAATGCTTTGGTAAAAAGGTCGGCACGTTGGTCATCGGTGTGGACGTAAGCAACATCGATTAGCCTTTTCTCAAAGCAATCACGTATGAAGTGATACTTGATGTCGATGTGCTTAGTCTTTGAATGCTGCACAGGATTTTTAGTGATCTGTAAGGCAGCAGAATTATCAACGTAAATAGGAGTAGTTAGGAATTCAAAACCGTAATCACGCATTTGTTGTTGGATCCATAGGACTTGGGAGAAACAACTTGAGGCAGCAATGTATTCAGCTTCGCATGTTGATGTAGCGACGCACGTCTGCTTCTTGCACTGCCATGTGACTAGGCGATTTCCCAAAAACTGACATCCAGCCGTTGTGGATTTGCCGTCGATTTTGCATCCGCCAAAATCAGAATCACTGAATGCGATCAAGTCAAAGTTATTATCCCTAGGGTACCACAGACCGGTGTCAGGGTAACCCTTCAAATAACGAAAAATCCTTTTTACAGCTGCAAGATGTGAGGCCTTCGGGTTGACTTGATATCTGGCAAGCAGGCACGTTGGGTACATTATATCTGGTCTTGATGCTGTGAGGTACATAAGGGATCCAATCATCGCGCGGTAGTATGAGGGGCTCGTAGCTTCACCCTTCAAGTCTGGAGTAATTCCGTGATTTTGTGGTAATGGGGTACCGATGGGCGTTGCATCAGACATCTGGAACCGGCTCAAGATGTCACCAACATATTTAGTCTGATGGATGAATATCCCAGACTCAGTTTGTTGTACTTGTAGGCCCAAAAAGAAAGTCATTTCCCCCATAGCACTCATCTCGAATTTATCCTGCATCACACGCTCGAAATCCCTACACAAAACATCATTAGTAGAACCAAAAATAATATCATCAACGTATACCTGTACCAGTAGAAGATCTCCATCTTGTTCTTTGATGAAAAGAGTACAGTCGATAAGACCTCTGCGAAATCCATTCTCCAGCAGATAATTAGATAAGGTTGCGTACCAAGCTCGCGGTGCTTGATGTAGACCATATAGAGCTTTGTTGAGCAACCAAACCCGATCGGGATGGATAGGATCTTCAAAACCTGGAGGCTGTTCGACGTATACCTCTTCTTCCACCACACCATGTAAGAATGCACTTTTCACGTCCATCTGGTATACCTTGAAGCCTTTGAATGAGGCATAAGCCAGAAAAATCCGAATTGCTTCCAGACGTGCAACAGGTGCATACACTTCGTTGTAGTCGATCCCTTCTATCTGACGAAAACCTTGAACGACTAGCCTTGCTTTGTTTCGGATAACAATTCCACGGTCATCCTTTTTGCATTTAAACACCCAACGGGTACCAATCTTCTTGTATCCAGCAGGTTTCTCTACGAGTTTCCAGACACCAAGCTTCTGGAATTGTTGCAGTTCTTCCTGCATTGCTTCAACCCAAGAGCTATCTTTCAAAGCGTCTTTCCAAGTTCTTGGCTCTTCCTGTGAGACATAACACGCGAAAGACCAATCATTTTGTTGACCAGATTCTCGGATAGTTGCATACAAGCCTGCATTGTTGTTGTTTCGCAACATGTTTCTTGTTTGAACGCCACTTTGTACATTTCCGATGATGTTTCGTTGAGGATGGGTATTGTGAATCCTTGTTTCTGGATTATCTTGAACTGGAATATTTGTACCCAGATTGTTGAGATTGAGATCAACAACCAATTCAAGTCCCGGAATTGACGAAGAGGATGATGCAGTAGCTTCAGCTGTTCTAGGGACAACCACTGGAGGAGTACCCTCTGAAATACCATGAACTGCTGTTGGAGCTTCTTGATCTGCATCTAGAAATTCATCATCCTCTGAAGATTCGTTCAATTCGGAAGCATCATGAAAATCCTCATTATCGAGAGCATTATTGTTCACCGAAGATGGTTCTTGATTGACAATAATGGGACGAACCAACGGTGAATCTGTTGCATTGTCGCTCTCGAAAAACATCCTTGCCGCAGCATTTTCTTCAACGGCGTCAACATCGATCGAATTGAAAAAGTCATCGTACTCAAACATCCAAGGCTGACCAGGATTTCTAACTGGTAAAGTGTGCCTTTGTACTCTGACTTCAGACCATTCCTCGACCCTTTTTGTCTCTAGATTCCAGACTCTTAAGTTCGGGGTGGAATACCCAAGAAAGTATCCCTCAATTGCTCTTGCCCCGAACTTTCCATTAGGATCGATTATCGTGCAAGGAGCTCCAAACGGTTCAAGATATGACAAATCTGGTTTCCGTTTGTTGATAAGCTCAAAACAGGTCTTGTTGTGCCTTTTGACTGTAAGGACTCGGTTCAACGTGTAACATGCAGAGGACACGGCTTCAGTCCAAAATGGAATGGGCAGCTGCGACTCTACCAACATAGTCCTAGCAGTCTCGATCAATGTGCGGTTCTTACGTTCAGCGACGCCATTTTGTTGAGGAGTGTAAGCTGCACTAAATTCGTGAAGAATACCATTTGAAGTGCAAAACTCCGCCATGGCATGATTTTTGAATTCAGTACCATTGTCGCTACGTATCCGCCTAACCTTCAAGTTGTAAAGATTCTCAATCTGAATGATCAAGTTTTTGATAATACCGAAGGTTTCACTCTTATGGGCCATGAACGCCACCCAAGAAAATCTTGAATAATCATCAGTTATCACGAGGCAATATTGATCATTCCTAATGCTTTTGTGCTTGACAGGACCGAACAAATCCATGTGCAAACGTTCAAGAGGAACAGCCACCGTGTTGACTTTCTTTGTAGGGTGTCGCTTCTTCGTTTGTTTTCCTTTCTGGCACGAGACACAGACGTCTTGAAGATGGAAATTTTTAAGAGGAACACCATTCACCAATTCATTTGCCACCAACTGATTCATTTTGCGTAAGTGAATGTGACCCATTCGTCTGTGCCAAGAGATTGTGTCTTTTTCTGTGGCTTTGGAAACGAAACATGTTGCTTGTGCAGACGTTGTGATAGCTTGGCTCATATCAAGGACATACAAATCATTTATCCTTGGAGCCGACAAGAGAATCCATTCTTTCGGAATTTTGAAGCCGGGTTTCATCACATAACATCCATTAGCATCAAAGTGTACTGAGAACTGCTTATCACAAATTTGAGAAACACTAAGAAGATTGTGATCAAGTTGTTGTACAAAGTTTATCTTATCAAAGCTAACAACCCCGTTGGAAATCATTCCTTCACCCGTAATATATCCGCCTTTATCTCCAGCAAAAGCAACATAACCTCCTCTAATAGATTTGACGTCGTAGAGAAGCTTCATGTCGCCTGTCATGTGCCTGGATGCCCCACTATCAACAATCCAATGACTACTGATAGTTCCTCCTGGAACACCCTGCAAATGAACTCACATAATTAGTTGGAGATGGGGACCCAAGCCATTGTGGTCTTGGGTCTTCCATTTTCATCAATAACAATAACCTCTATTCTTTGATGATTTGAAAATTGTGATGGTCCCCCTGATTCTTTAACCGTTTTTGGTTTCCAGGTCTGTTTTGTTATACCAGTGTTATTCTTTAAAATTTTAACTTCATGGTTGTCAGAAGTTTTTGAATTTTCTGGTTTGACAGAAACAGATGGTTTGTTAACCGCATCAGTTTTAATTGCTTTTTCAATTTTCTTCACCTGTTGGCGTTTCTGTTTCTTTTCCCTTTCTTTTACAAGGCGGGGATCTTGTTTTACAGAAACAGATCGCTTTTGGCGATTGTGTTCATGGGGATCATCAACTATGCCTTTTTGTTTATGAAGATACGGGCAATTTCTGACAATGTGCCCAATTGTACCACATTCAAAACATGATCTTCGTTCAACAAACCCCGAAGTATCATGTGGTCGTCTTGCCGATGATGAACTTTGTGATCCCGAGGTACTAGGTTTTGAACAACTTGGTTCATTCCTTTTCATCACAGTTGCTTTCTGGACAAAATCTAAGTTAGATTGATTTGCAAACTTTTCAATTTTGTCCGTTCCCTTCGACTTCACAAAGTTCACATTCTTCTTTTTCTTCTGATTCGGCTTCCTTTGATTTTGAGTCGGTGCCTTACCTTTGGGTTTGGTATGATTTTGCTGTTTTTCCACTGTTGGTAATTTCTTATTCCCAAATTGTTTTCTAACTTCAGCCTTTGGGATAGGAGGACACTGTGTGACTGTAACATGTGGTCCTGACTTTCCCAAAAACTTACTTGTAGAATTTTCAAAGACTTTACTGATTAAAGATTGATTAACATTTTTAATAGGAAAATCTTTGTCTGAATAGATTTTATCATCACCAACAAGAGTGTACAGCAAATCCACACTCTCCGACTCTTTTGCTGATGTGGACTCGGTTGGAACAGTCTTAGCAGGTTTTGTGGGAGGATCACATAGGATATGATTCTCAAGAGGTATGTCCTCTTCTTTGATTACTGCATCAGACTTTTCCGAATCAGTATCATCAGAAGAATCAGCATCCTCAATCACAACTGGAGGATCCTGATTCTGTTCAGCAGTTACAAATGTATCCGCTGACACATCTGAATCGGATGATACTTCCTTCTTGTATCCGAGTCCTGCAAATTCTTCAACAGCTAAAGGAACAGATGGTTCAAAGAAAACTCTATCTTCCTCATCCGGCATGGCATCATAATTATGTCTCATAGGTGATGGACATTTCTTGTAACCTATGCATGTGACATCCCGTTTTTCCTTCTGAACATCAATGATGTGATCCAACACATAGCTAGAACTCAAATAACTGTCTAACTTAAGTCGGATCGCCTCACTTTCTGTTTTAACACAAGCCATTTCCTTTTGCATTACCTCAAGACGAGTTATATAAAGGTTAATGTCAGTTTGTTTTCTGGAAACCATTTTTGTCAGCTCTGTTTTATCTTTCTTTAACGTTTCAATCATTGACTTAAATTCCTTTTCATGGTTTTCATAAAACATGTTGGCTTCAGTGCACTTTGAAAGATCAACGGTCAATTTCTGATTGTGAATGAATGTCACATCATATTTCTCTTGCAAAGCCTCGTGTTTGCTTTGCAATTCACACCACCTATCATTCATAGAAACATGTTTGTCTTGCAAGTCAAACAAACTAGCTTGTAAAGCATCATGTTTGCCTTGCAACTCAGACATGTTTGCTTCTAAATCAGCACATTTAACACGCAAACTATCACAGTTATCACAGCTAACAGAAGTGGGTTCATCGACACATACCTGACTTGATGAACTGTCGACATTCGCCATAAAGGCTGAATGGAGAGAAGACAAAGAATAAGCAGCTTGATCCACCAAAATAGATCTTCTTTGAATTCCTGCTGCAGTTTCTTCCAAGAGTTCATCAATATCTGCATCGATTAACGCATTTGATGTCTCATCCACATGATCATCGCCTGAGCTCGAGAATTCTTCATCCGAACTTCTGCTGTAACCAGAAGA
Source organism: Helianthus tuberosus (assembly GCA_030545235.1). Classification (NCBI taxonomy): domain Eukaryota; kingdom Viridiplantae; phylum Streptophyta; class Magnoliopsida; order Asterales; family Asteraceae; genus Helianthus; species Helianthus tuberosus. The sequence goes on from CM060400.1 coordinate 24,442,062, forward strand.
ATCTTCATCCTCAGAAGAGTCACCACCATTGGCGGAAGATTCTCCACCACTGGTGTGATTAAGATCCTTGACAATCTCAGCAAAACACGCTGTTCCATCCGGAGCATCATTTCCCAATTGGATTGACCAATCACAGCCTTCATCTACTTGAACCACAAGTGCCTGGTTGGCATTAGATGGTCCTGCTTGACTCTGGTTGTTGACAGGCACCAATGTGCGAACATTGTTCCTGTTCTGGTTCTGCTGGTTGCCTTGATTTCTGAAGGGATTCTGGTTTCCATGCTGAGATGGTCTTGTACATTCCCTTTTAAAATGTCCCCGTTCACCACAATTGAAACACTTAACAGCCTGTTTATCAAACCCATACTTGGTGTCTTTCTTGCTCTCCAAGCTGGTTCTGCCTGTTCTTTCCATGAAATCCTTTGCTCGCCTAACTGCACTAGCAAAGGCCCACTTAATGTCCATCATCTCCATCTCCTCTTTATCAATCTGCTGATAGTCTTCTTGTGTCAGATTAATATTACCAATCTGACCTTCCACTAATCCACAGTATGCGCTCACCACAGTGTTTAGCAGCTCCATGTGTTCCTTTGCTACTTCCACACTGACTTTAGAAAAGCTTGAGGTGTCGAGCCGTACTTTATTTGGCTTTGATTGTTGACCAGCAGATGATGTGCTTCCATAACATGCTTGCTGTTGTGGTACTGGTTGTGGTACTGGTTGAGGAGCTGGATTAAGCGGATTTCCAAACATATCTGTTGTTGGAGGAGGAGTGCCATACAAGCTCGTGCTAGACACAAATGTTGTTTGAATTGGAGCATGTGAAGAAGGTTTTGTAGAAGTGCTAGAAGTTCCATAATAAATTTCAGGATTTTGTGGCACTGCAACTCTTTTTGCCTTGAGAGTTTCTTCCTGATTCTTGTTTTCCAGGAGTTGAGCAAAATCACTGAAGCTTGTTGTATCCAAAGTGCCATTGTACTTCATGATTTCTAAGAAATTACTCCATTGAGGTGGCAGTGCATCTGCAAACTTCTTCACTATCTCTGCTGAAGTTGTTACAACCCCAGTATTTGCCAATTCAGTCAGCAAATGAGTAAATCGACTTGTCAAATCTCCTAGAGATTCATTCTGCATACAAACAAAACCATCAAACTCTTTCTTTAGCAGATCTTTTCTTAATTGACGTGTTGCTTCATTTCCTATGCCCCTTATCTTCAAAGCGTCCCACAACTTCTTCGTTGTCTTGAAACTGACAAATTGATGATAAATGTCTTTGCTTAACGCCTGAGTAAGGATGGCATATGCTTTCTTTTCTAAGTCATAGACCTTCTTCTGATCTTCCGTAAGATCAGCAAACGTAGCAGCAGATGAAGCGGCAACCTCTATCGTTTGATCAAAATCTGTGATGAAGCGCAACCACAGTTCTGTATTTTGACCAAGGACATATGTATGAAATCTGTCAAACCATCCCGGATATTCACTTAAATGCATCAACTTTGGAGGCCTATTCAAACTTCCCGTTTCACTTTCGCTTAGTAAAATGCTTTGAACACTTGGAGCTTGATTTGATACGAATGCCCATTGACCGGTAGATGTAGCATTAGCTTGCGAACCCGAATCCGGAGCTGGAGTACCAAAATACATCTCGGCATTTACCGGAACACCCCACATCGAATTCATTTTTGATCAAGAAAAATAATATTACACCAGCCGAAGGATCTGTTCGAAGGATCTGAGATCGAAAGACAAGAAACACAAACTGTTAAGCATAAACAGACTAAGGATCGAAAGATCAAAGCTTGTTCGAAGGATCAACAGTGTTCGAAAGATCACTGTTGAGTTTCGAACAATTGTTTTCGAAAGACTCCCCTATCGAAGGATCCTGGTCTTTCGAAAAAGAACTGTAGACCGAAAGATGTATGCTTCGAAATGATTCCTTGGTTCGAAGGATGATGATCTATCGAACCTCCACTGATCGAAAGATGGTCTTTCGAAATGATTCCTTGGTTCGAATGATGATTGATCTATCGAACCTCCACTGATCGAAAGATGGTCTTTCGAGTTCGAAGGATATCTTTCGAACGGTTCTGACACAGTTGACAAAGGATGACAGGTTGGTGAAAAAGGTGATGGGTTGGTAGAAACTTTCTGCGGAAGATATGGTCAGACCATGCTTTCTGCCAAAACCATGATTTGAAACATAAAATATAATAAACTTATCCAGAAAACCGGTCACCGGAGAAGCCGGAATTTTGGCCGGAAATCACCAATCACCTCAAAAACGAGTTTTTATCTTACCCAACCCGTCCTTTAACACATGCAGAAGTTTAGAACACGTTTTAACGACAAGAAAACCGATAAAAACAGTGAAAACGGGTTCAAAACCGAGAGGGTTTTTGTCCTTGTCCAAACACTCCAAAGACTTGTAAAAACCCGGTTTTTAACAAGGAAAAGAGCCACGGCTCTGATACCACTTGTAGGTCCCTCGGAGGTTGAGGTTTAACCTATTCCTTGTTGTGTCTAACACACTAGCGAGTGCGGAATCCAAGCTAGCATGCAAACCGGGATAGAACAAGCACAATGATAAACACAACACACAATATTCAACGATTAACACCACTTGTATTAATGCGTATGAAAGGTTCGGTTACAAGCACAAGGTTTACAGATGTATTCTATAAACTCTCTCTATCTTTCGTGTGTGTGTTCTCTGAACAGAATGCTCTCACTTTGTCTGAAATGTCTCTCTACTTCAAATGAACACAACACACGGGTATTTATACCCAATACAGCAGGTCTGGTCGAAGGATCAGGCAGACTGGTCGAACGATCATCTGTCGACCAGAAACAGCTCGAAGGACCAACATGTACCACGAAAGATGTGATCTTTCGTGGTCCATCCATCGAAGGTTATCTTTCGAGCAGGTCATCGAAGGATATAGGCAATCCTTCGATGGCACATCCTTCGACCCAACATCTTACAAACATAATGTTGACTGTTTGGCCAAGTCAAACCAGGAGGATGGTTGACTTGGTCAAACTTACAAGACTAACAAGACATCGTTTGGTATAAAGACAAAATACAGACAAAGTACAGACACAAGTGCACCAACAGTTAAATTATATTGTTATTATTATATTATTGTTAAATTTATATTGTTATTGTTATTGTTAATATACGAAACGCTACGCTGTTAAGCACAAAGAAACCACTCGAGTTCCAAGTTGGGGATCGAGAAATATCTAAAGTCTCACCTTGGGAAGGTGTACTTCGTATTGATATACGAAACGGAACTCAAACCGCGATATGTGGAACCTTTCATAATCATTGAAAAGATAGGCAAGGTGGCCTACAAGCTGAATCTACCTGCAGAACTCAGCAGAGTTCACAACGTATTCCACGTGACGAATCTGAAGAAGTGTCTGTCAGATGAGACCCTCATAGTTCCTCTCAAGGAGCTTACTATCGACGATCAGCTGCGATTCGTCAAGGAACTAGTAAAGATTACTGACCGAGATGTTAAGATTCTCAAGCATACCAGAATACCTCTTGTTCGAGTTCGTTGGAACTCCCGTCGTGGCCCAGAGTTCACCTGGGAACGAGAAGATCAAATGAAACACAAGTACCCCCAGTTGTTCGAGAAGAGTACAACCACTACTGAGGCTGAAGCTACTGCGGAATTTCGACGGGGGGATGATGTGACACCCCAGGAAAACCGGGAAAACAACGCAACACAACTAGCTTCCTCAGTAACTCCGTGGTAAATTTCGGGACGAAATTTCTTTCAAGTTGGGGATGATGTGACAACCCGAACTTTCAAGGTCAGTATCTCTTCGTCACGTGATCCTGTTTCTTGTATTCCTCTTTCACATTCCGCACGATGATAAAAATAAGCAAACACTTGTGACGATAATATAATTAGTGAATGTTTAATATGCTCGGGTATGTGTTTTTTAAGTGGACCAAACTTGTGACAATATTAGGATTTGGCAGCCGCCCCCTTCGTCCATATAAATCTCGGTACTAATAGTTGGGCTTGAGCCCATTATCACTTCGGCAAATTAAAGGAACCGCCCCCCAAGTTGTATTATATAGGGTTACGTAACTTATAGCAATGATAATCTCATACGTAAAAATCAAACCCTACCCCTCTCCCTCATTCTTGCGATCGGCAGTATCCCCCTCCCCTTCGAAGCATCTTTCTTTTGGATTGAACATTCAGGTTAGTGAGGCCATCTTTATAATTAATTATTATTTGATGGTCTTGTTCATGTGCAGCTAATTTAACAAAATTTTCACCTATATGTTGACATATGTTGATACTGTGTTCTGAGGGTATTAGATTAACCAAGTGTGCGTATGTATGATATTATTGTGATTATAGTTGTATGGGTGAATTGGTCAGACATGCTATAATATTAAATTGATGATGTGACTTGACCTAGATGTAAGTTAAGGATTTCAAGAATGAGTATGATACCTGATCCGATTGAATATTGGCTGCTAGTAATGAATTATACATGTGATTAATGTCTGCCTATTTCAATTCGGCCCAATTATATTCGAGATTTGTGCATGGTGTAACTTGAATTGTATGTGTCAATAAAAGAGATGGCAGCCCACTAACTTCAATTCGGCCCAATGATATTTCCAGGATGTTTGTGTGCATATAACAATTGTCAATGGCCGACAATTCTAATCCACGCTTTAATTTCATTCGGCCGCACAATAAAGCTGATCACAATAAGTATGATTGGGCCGAAGACATTGAATATTAGTGGGCCGCAAATGAAGTAAATTATTAATTCAGAATTCCTATGTTATGAATTACTAAAATCTGGATCATGAGCACATGTCGCCTGTAATGGTATTTAATTACTTTTGTAATCGTAATATGGGCATGATTTTAGGTACATATATTATTTAGTTGCTTTGGTAATATGAATTTAATTGTTTAAGAAGGGCCGCTTACTCATTGCTAGGCTGCATGACCACGGGTCACCAGCCCAGCCCACATCGTAGTGATTACTGTTTTGTTGTTTGGGCCGCCCTAGCCTAGGAAGACCAAAGATTGGACTGATTTTTACAGGCTCGGGTAGTTAGGGATTTTACTAATTGGTATTTTGTATTTATGAACCTTGTGATTGAATTAAGTTACACACTGATTACATGTTAGAAAAATTACTCCATGATGATTTGGCCTTTATGATAACTGCTACGACTGGAAACATAAGGGTGTTACTCATCTGTAAAATTTTGTGTAGATACGTGTATGCCATGATGATATGAATACGTGCTTACGTGATATTTGGAATTATTATTATGTATTATTATGGGAAATGTTTGAAAACAAATCTAACAAGATGTAGTATATTATAATAGGACGCGGTTAACTAAAGAATTTTAACTAGTAAACTATCTGCCGAGAAACCAAGGTGAGTTCACACTCTTTCCAAGGCATGGGATTCCCAAGGGTTAGGAATGGGTTAAAGAACTAAAACGGAAACTACATATTCTCCTTGGGTAGGATATGTACGGCCATCCTCCATGGATGCCAAGATTAAACCTCGCGTATTCTCCTTGGGTAGGATATGTACGTTCGTCCTCCTTGGGTAGGACAACAAGATTAAACATACTGGACCAAAACTCTATCATAAGTCCCTCATTTTATATCGACTTAATAGCCGAGGCCGATGGCGAGCGGGTCATTAGTTAATAGCGCTATTAGGTTTAACAAACCTCACACCGTGTCGTTCGAACAGGCGTGTACTAATGGACTAAGGAAAAGGGTCAATGATGATAGACATTGACTTAGGGCACAACTTACTTTCGTTAGTAGTCGATATGGTACGGTCTGGTAATTCACATGGGAAGTCCCCACTAATTATTGAGAAGGTTTGGGAAACAAGGATACTGATTAATACGTGGTTTACAAAATGAACTTACGATTATTGAAACAAACTCAATAACTAATCAACCAACTGTGAACTCGCTCAACTTTGTTGTTGACTCGTTGTTACATGCCTTACAGGCCTTTAGGTGCATAACATTGGGAACTTGCTGTCTGGGAAGCTGGAGTGGTCATGGGTCGAGTTACATGGAAACGCAACACAAGACTAAGAGCTTTTATATGTGGTTTATAAACACTTAACGAATTAAATATGCTTCCGCTGTAAACTGTGAAATATTGTAACGTGTAACACTTATTGTTATTGAATGAAAGTTTTATTGAAATATACGCATGAGTTCAATGTGATTGGTGGCTAAGATCCTGGTCAGTCACGCCTTCAAGCGGTGGTGCTCCGCATGTGGATTTTGGTGTGACAGATTGGTATCAGAGCCATTGGTTATAGCGAACTTGGTTTTATAAAGGGGAAAATGTTTTTGTAAAACCAGACTATAACCGAACAGTTCTAAAGACGTGAATACGACCATGACACTCAGCTCCAGATTGCAAGGTTCGTCTCTCATATACTCATTGTACTGTATAACTAGTGAACACCTGCATATGATATTGCATGTGATTGCACGTTTAGCACAACAATATGAATTCATGTACAGTTGCATGTGCTATGTGACTGATAGGGTGGTATTTCCCTAAACTTTCATGACTTACGCTTCGTGATACTCTTTGTTGCTACTCGAGTTTGGGGAACCATTTGACATGAGTTAGGAGGAGCTGAGATGAGCATGCAAATCACAATATTATTGTGGGTGCACACATAATAATAATGTGGGTTGCATATAAATCCCAGCGAGACTTAATAAGTGGAAAAGGGGTTCTGTTCCGTTATTTGATCAATGAGAAACATAACAAACCTATAGGGGCCATAGCAGTAATTGTTCCCCTACTCAAACTCAAACGTGAACTTCTCATTTATCATTGGATTCTTTCGAAACTCGATGCTATCGAGTGTTACCTGAACACCCCTCTGAGCTCAGCGAACCGTGTAGAATGTTAGGTGCATATACGAACGCTCATGTGTTGGATATCGCGACGTCGAATGATTGATCGATATCTCTCTCACCTTTCTTCGCTTGTTGGAACTTAACGTATTGACGCCTCAAATTCTGAAGTGCGATCACTTCTGCAACACTCCCACAACATACCGAGTATTACACGAACCACTTGCAACAATTATGGACAGGAGGATGAGCGTAGCACTTTACCGACCTCAGTACTTTGGCGGCCCTGATTTCCGGCAATGAGCGCCCCCGAATTGGCTTCAATCGAATCCTTAACTGTTGTCAATGACCCATGGGAGCCAACTCTTACGAATCAATCGAGACATAAGTGATGATAATTGACTTTAGTGGGGTATGCGTAACTGTCAGTACCATGAGTAGCGCTTTAGGACGTGGCTCAAAATTTGAAAAGATGGACAATGATGGTGGAGAATCGTAGGGCTTCGTTTCGAGCAACGACATTGGGAGCAGCAGTCACAGCGACAACAAGGTATTCGCAACCTTAACCTACAGTAAGGAAATAAAGGTGCCTACAGCATGGTTTGGCCGTAGTTAAGTTAAGAGGTCAACGATCAAAGGAACAACGACAGTACTTGGAACCCTAATAACAGAAACAGCAACACCAGGAATGGTGCTCTTGGAAGGGCATTTAGAATTGGCGTGGGCGACGTCAGGGCTTTAACGACATGGTAGTTAGTATGTGTAGCAACCCGCTTCGTCTCTGTTCCGTTTGACCCTGATGCTCCTAGGAGTTGAACCTGCTGAGGAATCGGCTGATGGCTAGACAATGGAAACCTGATATGATCATTGGGATGCAAACACGACCTTGTAGGACAAATGATCTACATCAACCTTCCTTTAGTTATTTTTAATAGATGTACCCCGTGAGGAGACAAATTCTATGTATCCCTTTCCTTCATGGAGGATTTGTTAACTGTACTAACGCGTTTGGGTGGCGCAATGGTTAGTGGAGTGTCAGCATTAAGAGCCAGGAGTGCCTAGGGAGGGATTACCCCGCTATGCGGCAACTGTTATAGATGCAAGGTTAGGAAAAGAGGATCGAGGATCCACCAGCTGTTCGTGATTACATTCCATGTGCTGCTAGAGGAAACTTCCAGGATCATCTCTACAACTGTTAAGAAGCAACTCAGTTTGACCTCGCGCCGGAGGCAGTTCTAACTACTCGTACTCCTTACCATTTTGCACCAGGAAGGTTGCAGGAGCTGTTTAACCAACTACAGGAACTGTCGGATAGGATTTTTTCGCTTTAAGGAGCCCTCTCTATACCCATGAAGAGAAGCCTTTTCGTATGTGTACTGATTATCGAGAACTCAACAAGGTGACAGTCAAGAACCGTTTGCCTCAACCACGTATTGACAATCCGTCGACCAGCTGCGAGGAACAAGCTTCCATTCGGGAATTGGCTAGTGAACGAACTATCGACAGATGGGAATCCAAGGGGAGAATGCTCTTAGAACAACATATCGAATGTATTGCCGCCATTTCAACGTTATAAACCATGACCATTGAATTGACCAACTCACCAGCAGCTTCAGGGAATCGCATGAATCGACCGCATTTATTGACAACATTCTGAATCCTAACCAGGAGAACGGAACGCCATGGGTGGCATTTATATCTTATTTTAGAACTCCTGAGAGAGGAGTCACTCTGCTTAAAGTCTTGTTAAATGTAATTTATGGGTTCGAGAGGTACCTTTTGGTTATATAATCAGCAAAGTGGGGATGCACACAGATCTCGCTAAAATCCGTCTTGGTGGGAAACTGATCAACACCAAAGAATCCATCATAGACACAACAATTTTGTCACACCCCCAAAATCCACATGCGGAGTATCACCGCTTGGAGGCGTGACTGACCAGGATCCAGCCACCAATCATTTTGAACAAGCATATAAGTAATTATAAAAATCCAACCAATACAATTGGTGTCCAACAAAACATAGTTTGAGTTGCAAGCGGAAGCATAACAATTTAAATCCAAAACAAAATATAAGTTCAATGTTTAACATGGCACACAATTGTCCATGTCCCACAATGGCTCTTCCCCATGCAAGCTCCAGTTAAGTACATATTGACCTGCAAAGCATGTAGTAACGAGTCAACAATAAAGTTGAGCGAGTTCACAGTTGGGTGTTCATTTTAGGTTGTTCCAAAAACAGTTTCCTTTAACTGGCATTCCTGCCGTGGGGGTTACCCCATAGTTGAAAACGTGTGTTGTTTATTCCCGTTTATTCTGGAAATCCAGCCGTGGGGGCTACCCCATGTATATACTACTAGACTCGTTACCATATCGACTGCTGACTGTAGTCATGTTTATGTGCCCTGAACTGTCAATGTCTATCATCATTGACGTGCCCAGATCCATTAGTTCACGCCTGTCCTCTGCGGTATGGTGTGAGGCTTTTCAGACCTAAATAGCGCTATTTAACTATTGACCAGCTCGCCATTGGCCCGGCGATTAAGTCGATATAAAAAGGAGGGACTTCGTGATAGAGTTTTGGTCTAGTAAAAGTTAACTGTCCATGGGGACGAGGAATTTATATTCCTGAACTCGTACTGTCCTACCCAAGAAGGACGAGGAATCCATATTCCTTAACCCATTCCCAACCCCTGGGAATCCCATGCTTTGTAGAAAGTATGAACTCACCTTAGGTTAGCTCGGCATATAAACGAAAGGTCAAATCGAGCTGCTAGAGGTCAACCACGTCCTAACATGGTTACCATACAAGTCAGGTCTAGGTTCAAGTAAGGCATGCATGTTTGCACATAAACTATCAAATTACACTCACACAATGATCAGGGCAAACACGTAATCACTTAACAGTCAAGTCCACACAATGCCCATACTTGTGCGACTCAATTGGAAGCCCAATAAAATACCCCAGCCCAACATATATACACAGCCCATTAATACAACACGTTGATCTTGTGCGGTCCAATAAACCTTGTGCGATCCGGTCGACTTCTGCAATCCGAAACATCTTGTGCGACTGAGATTTGGGCCTTTCGGTCCGATAATATGCTAAGTCCAAATACTGTGTAAGGCCCAAGACTTGTGCGATCAGCACATTCTTGTGCGATCCGCAGGTCTTGTGCAATCATGCATTACTGTGTTGTACACTGTGTTCTAACTACTTGTACATCAGTCTATCTTGTGCGACTGCCTTGTGCGATCAGATCAGATCTTGCATGATCTGATCTTGTGCGATCAGGGAGTCTTGTGAGATTAGTTTTAATCATCCTAATTTTATGCTATTTGGTTACAATCATTCAAAAGTTTCCAAATTTACAATTTATCAATCAACAGTTTCCAACTACCCATTTAGCATACAATCGATCAAATTAAGCATATCCCAATCGATTCTCATGAACCCTAAATATAAATAACACAAGCAACAATCCTAACACCTATGCATAATTCATGATTTCGATCTCTAGCATGCATACTAACATAATCAATCCATCAAACAAACATTCGAACATAAATACAACTCAGCCGAACATCATTCAATCGATTCTTGATCATTAACACCTAATTATCAACTCCACATAATTACCAATCATAGTTTGTTCAAGTCATGCACACATATGAACCGATTACTTGAACCCCAACTGATCATTCATAACTAATCATGTATTATTTACAAATCAATGTATAGAATCGTATAAATCATAACATCATTCAACAATCAATCAATAACAAACACTAACCCGTTAAGAGAGTATAACGAGGTTGATCCGAACAATAAGATCTTCGATTGAAAGAGGATGTTTGCCGTCGGCTTTGAGAGGAGAGGAAGAGAGTAGGGTTTTGTAAACTTTGTGTGCTTAGGTAAAGTGTGGGATTTATACTAACACCCTAGGTGTTGTGCGAGTTGATGGAGTGGGCCGAACCCAGCTTTGGGCTGCCGTTGGTTCGAATACAAAGAGTGTAGCCCGAATGGGCTTGTGCGATCGGATGAGTGTTGTGCGATTGGTTCATTCATGAACATACATACATTACACATAACACATATCAACATAACATTCAATAATCAACACGGTTCATATAATCATAAAAGGTGTACATACGTTACATCAAAGTACAAGATTAGGTTTGAAATACGAGTTGTCACATTATCCCCAAGTTGAAAGAAATTTCGTCCCGATACGTGGTCGAATAAGTCGTCGATACGTGGAAGAGGGTAGCGATTCTTCATGGCCACTTTGTTTCGTTCACGGTAATCTATGCACATCCTGAAAGTACCGTCTTTCTTTTTCACAAATAATACTGGAGCTCCCCAAGGCGAAGAGCTAGGACGAATAAAACACTTATCCAAGAGTTCTTGTAGTTGCGTAGAGAGTTCTTCCAACTCTGATGGAGCTAAGCGATAAGGTGCACGGGCTATAGGTGCTGCTCTAGGAGCTAGCTCGATTTGAAACTGGACTTGACGATGAGGTGGAAGACCAGGTAATTCCTCAGGGAATACCTCAGGAAAGTCAAGTACAATCAGAAAATCTTCAATCTTCTTCTCTTTCTTCCAGGTGTCAGTAACGAGAGCCAAAATAGCAGTGTGGCCCTTTCGTAAACACTTCTGGGCCTTAAGGAAAGAGATGATGCTCACAACAGCACCACTCTTGTCGCCAGGAATCATAAGAAGTTCATCCCATGTGCGAGGAACACGGACGATCTTTTCGTTACAAAGAATCTCTGCTTGGTGTTGGGATAACCAATCCATCCCAATGACTACGTCGAAACTACCCAGAACGATAGGAATGAGGTCGATAGAGAAGGTCTGGTTAGCAAGAACAAGATTACAACCCTTGACTACGTGTGTGGCCTCTAAACTCTTACCATTTGCTAGCTCTACAGTGTGCTTGGTGTTCAAAAGTGTTGGGGTACGTTTAAGCATTTGACTAACTTTTAATGACACGTAGCTAGTATCGGCACCCGAATCAAATAAAACCGTAACGTAAAAGTCGTTGAGAAGGAACTTACCCGTCACAACGTTGGGATCATTCCTCGCTTCACCCTGGCCAATAACGAACACACGGCCCCTTGCACCATTGTCGTTGTTACCCCCGTTGTTTCCATTCCCCTGATTGTTATTATTGTTGTTGTTGCTATTGTTTTGGATCCGGTTCAGTTGGGGACAATCTCTCTTGAAGTGGCCTTCAGCTCCACACTGAAAGCACCCTTTGTTGATGCCTTGCTGCTGCTGCTGCTGGCGTTGTGGGGCTTGCTGTTGCTGGCCATTTTGGTTTGCAGGATATAAACTTCTACAATCCTTTGCGGCGTGGCCTGGCTTGTTGCACCAATGACGGTTATCCCTGGTGCATGGCCCGCTGTGATGTAGGTTACAGTGATTGCATTTGGGGTGACTTCCCTTGTACCCACCTTGACTTTGGTTACCAGATGATTGTTGATTAGGGCTCTTGTAGTCGTCAGTCCTTCTCTGTTGTGACTGAGACTGAACAGAAGTTGAACCCTTACTTGAAGCTCCTTCCCACTTACATTTGTTGTTGCTAGGAGTATCAGAGGTAGTAGCGCCAATACGCTTTGGTAACCTGTTCTGCTCCACCGCCTGATCCGTGATACGATGAGCCAACTTGATGATCTGTTGAATGGTGCCAAGGTTTGCTGAGGTCACGTGACTTTGAACCTCCGGCACTAAACCCTTGAGATACAGTTCAATACGTTTGATGGGAGGGTCTACCATAGTAGGACACAGAATAGCCAACTCGTTCGATCTTTTAGTGTACGCTTCAATTTCTGACGTCATCTTTAAGTTGTAAAACTCTACCTCCAGCTTATAAATGTCATCACGGCTACAATATTCTTCTTTGATCAATTCCTTAAAATCGTTCCAGGGGGTGGCATTAGCAGCAACTAACCCCAGCATTTGGACCTGAGCGTTCCACCACGTGAGCGCTATCCCCTCAAGGGTACCAGTAGCATACTTCACCCTGCGAGCCTCAGGGCATTCACATATTTCAAAGACGGATTCGAGCTTCTCAAACCAGTGGAGGAGACCGACAGCTCCTTCAGTACCACTGAATGTACCAGGTCCACAGTCCATAAAGGTCTTGAAAGTGCACATAGGAGGTTGTGCAGGTTGACCTGTCGTGAGAGTAAGAAAGCACAAAGTTTAACACAAAGGTTGGTTCACGAGAGTAGGATTTAGGAATCCAAGAATGAGTTTCGACTGCAGGGTATACCTCCTGCTTGTGCGGCTGCAAGTGCCGCAGCAACTTGTTGGTTAATCAGAGCCGTCAACTGGGCTTGAGTCATGTTAATACGTCCAGCCATGATCTTCATATCAACGGAAACGTGAGTGAGAGGGGTTCACGAAAGTGCGATGACAGAAGAGGGTAAGCACACATATGTTTTCAAACAATAGTTGTTTCGTTTATCTAAGCATACCATGAGTAAAGTTCTATGTAACTAGCAAGTAGGCAACATAAGCATAAATCATATCACCTAGAATGTCGAGTCTTGCACGTGGAGCGAAGCATCGTTGTGGATCGTTGAGCACTGTTCAGGTTATAGTCTGATCTTAATCAAAAACGTTTTTCCCTTATTAAAACCAAGTTCACTATAACCAATGGCTCTGATACCAATCTGTCACACCCCTAAAATCCACATGCGGAGTATCACCGCTTGGAGGCGTGACTGACCAGGATCCAGCCACCAATCATATTGAACAAGCATATAAGTAATTATAAAAATCCAACCAATACAATTGGTGTCCAACAAAACATAGTTTAAGTTGCAAGCGGAAGCATAACAATTTAAATCCAAAACAAAATATAAGTTCAATGTTTCAATGTTTAACATGGCACACAATTGTCCATGTCCCACAACGGCTCTTCCCCATGCAAGCTCCAGCTAAGTACCTATTGACCTGCAAAGCATGTAGTAACGAGTCAACAATAATGTTGAGCGAGTTCACAGTTGGGTGTTCATTTTAGGTTGTTCCAAAAACAGTTTCCTTTAACTGGCGTTCCTGCCGTGGGGGTTACCCCATAGTTGAAAATGTGTGTTGTTTATTCCCGTTTATTCTGGCAATCCAGCCGTGGGGGCTACCCCATGTTTAATCATCTGGCTCTCTGGCCGTGGGGGATACCCCATGTATATACTACTAAACTCGTTACCATATCGACTGCTGACTGTAGTCATGTTTATGTGCCCTGAACTGTCAATGTCTATCATCATTGATGTGCCCAGATCCATTAGTTCACGCCCGTCCTCTGCGGTATGGTGTGAGGCTTGTCAGACCTAAATAGCGCTATCTAACTAATGACCCGCTCGCCATTGGCCCGGCGATTAAGTCGATATAAAAAGGAGGGACTTCGTGATAGAGTTTTGGTCTAGTAAAAGTTAACTGTCCATGAGGACGAGGAATTTATATTCCTGAACCCGTACTGTCCTACCCAAGAAGGACGAGGAATCCATATTCCTTAACTTATTCCCAACCCGTGGGAATCCCATGCTTTGTAGAAAGTGTGAACTCACCTTAGGTTAGCTCAGCAGATAAACAAAAGGTCAAATCGAGCTGCAAGAGGTCAACCACGTCCTAACATGGTTACCATACAAGTCAGGTCTAGGTTCAAGTAAGGCACGCATGTTTGCACATAAACTATCAAATTACACTCACCCAATGATCATGGCAAACACGTAATCACTTAACAGTCAAGTCCACACAATGCCCATACTTGTGCGACTCAATTGGAAGCCCAATAAAATACCCCGGCCCAACATATATACACAACCCATTAATACAACACGTTGATCTTGTGCGGTCCAATAAACCTTGTGCGATCCGGTCGACTTGTGCGATCCGAAACATCTTGTGCGACTGAGATTTGGGCCTTTCGGTCCGATAATATGCTTAGTCCAAATACTGTGTAAGGCCCAAGACTTGTGCGATCAGCACCTTCTTGTGCGATCCGCAGGTCTTGTGCAATCATGCATTACTGTGTTGTACACTGTGTTCTAACTACTTGTACATCAGTCTATCTTGTGCGACTGCCTTGTGCGATCGTATCAGATCTTGCATGATCTGATCTTGTGCGATCAGGGAGTCTTGTACGATTAGTTTTAATCATCCTAATTTTATGGTATTCGGTTACAATCATTCAACAGTTTCCAAATTTACAATTTATCAATCAACAGTTTCCAACTACCCATTTAGCATACAATCGATCAAATTAAGCATATCCCAATCGATTCTCATGAACCCTAAATATGAATAACACAAGCAACAATCCTAACACCTATGCATAATTCATGATTTCGATCTCTAGCATGCATACTAACATAATCAATCCATCAAACAAACATTCGAACATAAATACAACTCAGCCGAACATCATTCAATCGATTCTAGATCATTAACACCTAATTATCAACTCCACATAATTACCAATCATAGTTTGTTCAAGTCATGCACACATATGAACCGATTACTTGAACACCAAACTGATCATTCATAACTAATCATGTATTATTTACAAATCAATGTATAGAATCGTATAAATCATAACATCATTCAACAATCAATCAATAACAAACACTAACCCGTTAAGAGAGTATAACGAGGTTGATCCGAACAATAAGATCTTCGATTGAAAGAGGATGTTTGCCGTCGGCTTTGAGAGGAGAGGAAGAGAGTAGGGTTTTGTAAACTTTGTGTGCTTAGGTAAAGTGTGGGATTTATACTAACACCCTAGGTGTTGTGCGAGTTGATGGAGTGGGCCAAACCCAGCTTTGGGCTGCCGTTGGTTCGAATACAAAGAGTGTAGCCCGAATGGGCTTGTGCGATCGGATGAGTGTTGTGCGATTGGTTCATTCATGAACATACATACATTACACATAACACATATCAACATAACATTCAATAATCAACACGGTTCATATAATCATAAAAGGTGTACATACGTTACATCAAAGTACAAGATTAGGTTTGAAATACGAGTTGTCACATTATCCCCAAGTTGAAAGAAATTTCGTCCCGAAATTTGGTACGTACTCACTGAGGAAGCTAGTTAAGTTGCATGGTTTTCCTGGGGTGTCACAAATTTCTTGGTCTCACTTGATACTATCACAGATAAACCACAGGATTTTCGCTGGTCGAGCAGCCTAAATCTCTCTAGCACAGCAGGGTGTTGTGTCCGTGAAGGACAGAACAAGAGGACGTCCTTTCAGCTTTCGAATCCTGACTCTGCAATGCTCTGAGCCTTGTTTTACCCGGGGGTGCGGGTGGTTCAGTGTTTTATCCTTATGGTCCGAATCAGAGTCCCAGCTGCACATCGACGCAACACAAGAGAGTGATGACATACATGATGGAGTGTCAAAGAGGAACTGCGCGACACACACGACTGGCGGTGAAAACAATGGTTTTGAGATTTTTGGGTGGAGACATCACTTGGATGGTACCAGATACGTTATTTAGACCGATCGCGAGGGCCTCCCATGTACCGATGTTCGAAAGAACTAAAGCATACAATGGCATCGCTGGATGAAACTTCTAGATGAATACGACTGCGAAACCTGAACGTGCACGAGCTCTGCAGCTCGCTATCGACTCTAACTTACTGGATCAGACTCGCTCTGTTCAAACTGGAGAACTGAAGGATGAGGATTTTTCACGTTGAACTCATGCGGGGCATGGAGAAGCCACCCTTGACAAGTCGGACGATACTCGCTACCTCATAGAAACGAAGGCGGGACTCATTACACGGCAACTAAAGGGAACTCGCGTTGAGCAAGCACACCAGTGTTGACGTTCTAGCCGTCTTGGTTTTGATGAGAGGCGTTAGGATTTACATACCCTGTAATGGTAATCGGACGTGAAACCTCACCTAGTTAAGTATGTGAATAATGGATCGACTTATGGAAAGTCAAGGTATAGCATCAGCAACCAGCAACCCCCACATGGAAATAAGAACAGACTGCCATGGAATTTGGTCGCTAGTCTACTTACAACTCGAAACGAAAACAATATCACCAAGGTGATCGTTGAAGGTCTCGCGTAACTGGCACACTTTCTCGCCATCAAGGAAAGGAAATGGATAAGTTTTCTATACTTGTCGTCATCTACCTGGAAGGAGCGGTTGCTAGGCACGGGGTGCCAACCTTCATTACCTCTAATCGCAACCCACGATTTGTATCTGATTTGTGGGCGGTGCACAAACCCTTAGGCTCACGTTCAGACTGAGCACACCATCCAAACCCTTGAAGACATGCTTCGAGCCCGTGAAATCGACTTTGGCAACGGTCGGAGAAGACACCTCATTATAGTAGAACTTTCGTGTAACAACAGTTACCACACCAGCATTCCGGCTGCTCTGTTCGCGCCATTCTACGGACGGAAGTGCCAATCACCTCTTTGTTGGGTAGAAGTCGGAAACGGCCAAATCACCGGCCTAGAACTCGCCATATGCACAGTAGAGGAGACTACTCAAATACGACAACGAATGGCGGCAGTTCGTGACCGCCAGAAAAGCTACGCTGTTAAGCACAAAGAAACCACTCGAGTTCCAAGTTGGGGATCGAGTACTATCTAAAGTCTCACCTTGGGAAGGTGTACTTCGTTTTGATATACGAAACGGAACTCAAACCGCGATATGTGGAACCTTTCATAATCATTGAAAAGATAGGCAAGGTGGCCTACAAGCTGAATCTACCTGCAGAACTCAGCGGAGTTCACAACGTATTCCACGTGACGAATCTGAAGAAGTATCTGTCAGATGAGACCCTCATAGTTCCTCTCAAGGAGCTCACTATCGAGGATTAGCTGCGATTCATCGAGGAACCAGTAGAGATTACTGACCGAGATGTTAAGATTCTAAAGCATACCAGAATACCTCTTGTTCGAGTTCGTTGGAACTCCCGTCGTGGCCCAGAGTTCACCTGGGAACGAGAAGATCAAATGAAACACAAGTACCCCCAGTTGTTCGAGAAGAGTACAACCACTACTGAGGCTGAAGCTACTGCGGAATTTCGGGAAGAAATTCCAAACCAACGGGGGGGATGATGTGACACCCCAGGAAAACCAGGAAAACAACACAACACAACTAGCTTCCTCAGTAACTCCGTGCTAAATTTCAGGATGAAATTTCTTTCAAGTTGGGGATGATGTGACAACCCGAACTTTCAAGGTCAGTATCTCTTCGTCACGTGATCCTGTTTCTTGTATTCCTTTTTCACATTCCTTTTTCACGTGATCCTGTCACTTGTGACGATAATATAATTAGTGAATGTTTAATATGCTCGGGTATGTGTTTTTTAAGTGGGCCAAACTTGTGACAATATTAGGATTTGGCAGCCGCCCCCTTGGTCCATATAAATCTCGGTACTAATAGTTGGGCTTGAGCCCATTATCACTTCGGCAAATTAAAGGAACCGCCCCCAAGTTGTATTATATAGGGTTACGTAACTTGTAGCAATGATAATCTCATACGTAAAAATCAAACCCTACCCCTCTCCCTCATTCTTGCGATCGGCAGTGTCCCCCTCCCCTTCGAAGCATCTTTCTTTTGGATTGAACATTCAGGTTAGTGAGGCCATCTTTATAATTAATTATTATTTGATGGTCTTGTTCATGTGCAGCTAATTTAACAAAATTTTCACCTATATGTTGACATATGTTGATACTGTGTTCTGAGGGTATTAGATCAACCTAGTGTGCGTATGTATGATATTATTGTGATTATAGTTGTATGGGTGAATTGGTCAGACATGCTATAATATTAAATTGATGATGTGACTTGACCTAGATGTAAGTTAAGGATTTCAAGAATGAGTGTGATACCTTATCCGATTAAATATTGGCTGCTAGTAATGAATTATACATGTGACTAATGTCTGCCTATTTCAATTCGGCCCAATTATATTCGAGATTTGTGCATGGTGTAACTTGAATTGCATGTGTCAATAAAAGAGATGGCAGCCCACTAACTTCAATTCGGCCCAATGATATTTCCAGGATGTTTGTGTGCATATAACAATTGTCAATGGCCGACAATTCTAATCCACACTTTAATTTCAGTGGGCCGCACAATAAGTATGATTGGGCCGAAGACATTGAATATTAGTGGGCCGCAAATGAAGTAAATTATTAATTCAGAATTCCTATGTTATGAATTACTAAAATCTGGATCATGAGCACATGTCGCCTGTAATGGTATTTAATTACTTTTGTAATTGTAATATGGGCATGAGTTTAGCCGTTTAGGTACATATATTATTTAGTTGCTTTTGTAATATGAATTTAATTGTTTAAGAAGGGCCGCTTACTCACTGCTGGGCTGCATGACCACGGGTCACCAGCCCAGCCCACATCGTAGTGAATACTGTTTTGTTGTTTGGGCCGCACTAGCCTAGGAAGACCAAAGATTGGACTGATTTTTACAGGCTCGGGTAGTTAGGGATTTAACTAATTGGTATTTTGTATTTATGAACCTTGTGATTGAATTAAGTTACACACTGATTACATGTTAGAAAAATTACTTCATGATGATTTGGCCAGTATAATAACTGCTACGACTGGAAACATAAGGGTGTTACTCATGTGTAAAATTTTGTGTAGATACGTGTATGCCATGATGATATGAATACGTGCTTACGTGATATTTGGAATTATTATTATGTATTATTATGGGAAATGTTTGAAAACAAATCTAACAAGATGTAGTATATTATAATAGGACGCGATTAACTAAAGAATTTTAACTAGTAAACTATCTGCCGAGCAAACCAAGGTGAGTTCACACTCTTTCCAAGGCATGGGATTTCCAAGGGTTGGGAATGGGTTAAAGAACTAAAACGGAAACTACATATTCTCCTTGGGTAGGATATGTACGGCCATCCTCTGTCACACCCCAACCGATGGCGGAATCATCGGGGCGCGGCACTAGGCGAATCAGATTGCTCAAGAGAATCCATAACAACTATATTGCGATAATATTTAATACATTCGTTATCCCATACTAACAAATAATACAATCACATAAGTTATCACAGATTTCTTGTCCTCTCGAACAATACAAATCCGACAACCTAGATTTTAGTTGAGTTTCTAGACTCCCTAGCTTGATTTGATATAGTCTGCGATCTAACCTGCAACATACGTTAAAAGATTTGTCAATACAAAAGTATTGGCGAGTATACAGGTTTGATAAGTATAGCATAGTAGATAAAGTGTAGCGAATTCCCATATGCATAAACGTAATACACGACATATATACTCACAAAACTGATACTACCAACTAAGTCCTCGATGCTCGAATGTACGATGGCATAACTAGACCCCGTCGGGCGAAATAGTACTATACTAGTCTTGGTGGGACGTCGCGAGTATAAGCCCTAGCACATATGCAACTAGCATCACGTATATCTATGCATAACAGTTATTCGCAAGTGATAATTCGATTGATTTAATAGTTCGATTGATAAGTTCGATTTGTTAGAAACGTATGTTACACCCAAAATTCGATTGAAAAGGGGTCAAGTATACTCACAGTGCGTATTTAGCGAGATTACAACTTGATTGAGTCGGTTACGAGTTGTCTGTAATGATCCTTGAAGCAATAGAGTAAACGAAATACGGTTAAGCAAGATTAACTTGAAAAGTTACTCGTTTGATTGAATTGGGCCTCATCCGTGCGGATGGACAGGTCATCCGTCCGGATGGCATGTTATCCGTGCGGATAACAGTGATCCGTGCGGTTGATTGTGCATGCGGATGAGTGTGCGTGCGGGTGACATGTCATCCGTGCGGACACATGATCCGTGCGGATGTGTCATTCGTGCGGACATGTGGTCCGTGCGGACGTGTCATCCGTGCGGGTGTGTGTGGTCTGTACGGGCGGGTGGTCCGTGCGGATGGGTGGTCCGTGCGGATGGTGTCATCCGTGCGGGCTGTGTCATCCGTGCGGGCTGTGTCATCCGTGCGGGCCGTGTCATCCGTGCGGACTGACATGTCTGTTTCGTACTCCGAACACTTGTTTTCGAGTGTTTATCGGAAGGAGAACGTTCGTTTTCACTAGAGTAGTGTAATTTCGTACTAACACCTGAAGTTCCGTCAATTCCGACTCATTCTAACGGCCGGGAATCACCCCGTTCCATCAGATCTGGCCGTTCGTGGTGGTTCTTCATGGTTAACTCGAAATCGCACAGATTTAGGTGTGATTTGTCATTAAAACATGTGGAAATCACCCGGATCTGAGTCGTTTGTAGTGAAATGAGACCCCATCTTGAGGTTCATAAGAACTCTTGGTGACAACACCTTAAAACGCCTCAAATCCGTAGATTTCACGGTTAGAATTAGAGTTTTGAAAGATAGAATGATGTAGATTCGAGTGTAGATTGTAGAAGTACAAGTTTTATGTTGAAATCTTACCGGAATCGCGAGGAAATCGAGAGAAAAGGGTCTTGGTGCGCGTGTGGTTGAACAGGAGCTGTCACATCACTTGAATAGTGGTGTGGCAGGCTATTTATAGGCGAAAGAGGAGAGGAAAAGGGGTCAGGCCCGGATAGCCCATCCGTGCGGATGGCCCATCCGTGCGGATGGCCCATGCGTGCGGATGGCCATCCGTGCGCATGTCCATCCGTCCGGATGGTCCATCCGTCCGGATAGCTATCCTGACGGACCGGACTTCTTCGTTTTTGATTGATTTGATAGTTTTCGAAGCGCGTTCCTTTCGTAATTAATTTACATTATTATTATATTGTTATTATTATATTATAATATATATATATATCACCAGGGGTCGTATTTACGTATCCATAATCCAAAGTTTCGATAATTAACGATCGGTTTCCGATTCGAGTATGCGATTATTATCGACGTTGCACGGCCATCAATGAGGGTAGTGTAGGTCCTTTCTTGATGTCATCGTGAACGTTATTTCGTGTAGTGCCACAAAGACTGACGGGGTACCGTTTACTCGTATTGTCATCATCGTCATGACGACTGGAGCTACAGCACTCACCCGAGGGTCCTTGTTAGCGTTAATTGTTTACGTTCGACACATCACGGCCACTGAGGAGGGTAGAATAGGTCCTCACTCAGTGCCTCCGTGAGTGTTAGTGTGATAGTAGTGTAGTATAATGATATTGTAGCTTGAAAATATGCGATTATCCTTCGAATAGCGATATATACGATATAGTTACATTATGATCTGAATCTCTGGTGCTAGGCGTAACGAGTGTAACGAGTAGTAACAATGCGCAAAAGTGCGGGTTGTTACAGTCTCCCCTACTTTAGGAAATTTCGTCCCGAAATTAATCCAATAGGTAGACTTCTAAGAGTTGATCTTGTATAAGTAGCGATACAGCGAGGGGTTTGACCGTACGTTGACAGCGTGAATGTTTCGAATAAGTGGGATTGACTGCGATAGCGAGAAGACGATGCAAAGACGAGAGTATTAGTTCCACGTGTTGGCATTCCAATAGTACCTTGTCTTGTGTAGAATTCGTTAGTTCGATGCGATTGTAATTCGAAGGGTCTCTTATGACGTAGGGTTAACTGAGTCGATCGTTAACCAACGTTACAAGAAGCGTTCGTTTAGACATTAAAAAGGGATTTAGGGTGGAAATTTTTGAAAATTTTCCTTTTAACGTGCGGCCAACAGTGTCGATGTTAACCGATGTTGCAAGGAAGTTTAAAATATTTTAAGGAACTCGGAGATGAAAACAAGGGTTACGAAAACTCTCCTATGACATGGGTTCAAGCTGAACTTGATGTCGAACCAATGTCCAAAGAAGGATTTCTATTTTGACGTTGTAAAAGTTTAAGGAAGAACTGGGCTCGCGAAGTTTTCCTTGGACATGGAGTTAAACTGATTCGATGTTAGCTCCACGTCGTGAGAAAATTTCACTTGTCCCATGGTTTTAATGAAAGTTTTATAAAAATCAGTTTTAACCTTTTGAAAAGAGTAATTTGGCATCAAGCCCCACTTGGCACCTTCCCACGGAAGTTCGTTAATATGTTTAAAACACTTATATATAGGAATTACCAGCGGCGTATCCACCATGTTTTGCCCATATTACTTCCGTTTCGTGAGGCAGTGTCAGGTGTGCCGATATGATTCGGATAGAAATGCGTTTACTCGGCCCAATCGATAGGAAGTCGGACCGAGCATAAGATAGGATCGAATAGATTAATCCAGCGAGTTGATAAGGGAGAAGCGAATAGCGCGTTTTCGATTTAGATTCCACATTACACCCACATGGCACGTTTCCACGGGGGTTTACTAACATGGCGAAACACCATGCTTAACCAGGTTAGCTTTGCCTCGTGAAGCGGTGTCATGTGTACTTAGTACCATACCGACGATAATGAACATCAAGTGAGCGATAAGCGGTAGATTATAAACGATAGACGATTGACGAATAAACATGAAACACTTGCGATGACGGTGATGATGAACGAATTATGATAATCGGTAGTTGGTACGTGCAAGCGATGGAGGTTTGCTATTTCGATTTACGCGGTTCGGTTCGATTGATTAACACCACAGAATTTAACTAACATCAGACCCCACATGGCCTGTTTCCACGAAAGGCCGCTGATATAGCTAAAACACATTGTTTTAACCATATGAGCTTCCTCTCGTGAGGCGAGGTCATGCGTTCCGACTTAGCGCAAATGTCACAGATAACGGTAGGCGATAGCGATAGATTGATACACAGCAATGATATAGGCTCACGTGATAAGCGACAGAGGTTGCGAGATACACAAGGTAAGCGGTTTCGACCAGTCGAGTTCGATTCTTGTTTCGAATAAGCTTAACGTTTCGTTATGACGCATCACGGCTATCGAGGAGGGTAGAGTAGGTCCTCACTCAACAATATCGTGAGCGTTCATTTGCTTGATTGGGATTCGTTGCAACGGACTTACGACCAGTCTTGCGTCGATGCAATTTGCTCGCGAGGTAGACTCCCCAGAGTCCCTCGATGAGGCGATTGCATTGCGTTTGCAGACTTACGACAAGTCTTGCGACGATACGGTTTGTTACGCCTTGCGATTGAGTGTAGTGTGTTGAAAATAATCACAATAGTATAATAGGTCTAATAACGTTCAATTCCACGTGGCACTTTCTTCACGGAACTCCGGTAGTATGGTAAGGCATTCCTCGCCCGACCCCTACTACTTTCATCCCGGGTTTTGGTGTCACCTTTTGTCAAACGCTATGGCACTTTTAGAATTCACTACGATCACCGTGCACTGAACCAAATAATCCCGTGTGCACCCGCGATTAATCGTTCCTTGCACGTTTATCGTACCTCGTTCTAGAAGTGTAGTGAGGGTAAAAACACATTATTCCGTGATATAGTATATAGTATGTGTGTGAATCTAGTCTAAGTGCGACGATTAAAGAGTGAGAGAGTTAACGTTACGCATAGAGACAATATCGAGTAATAGAGTAGGTTCAAAACATAGAGATTAACGTCGAAAATCATATCATTACAACTTCATCCTACGCTTGCTAGGTGTCTGATGCTGGAAAACTTTTGCTGGAGCTGTTGTTGTTGTACTCAAGTTCACGGTTCGATGTGACAGTTGTGGGTGAAGTGACCGTAACGGTTGCAGTTATTGCAATAGCTACAGTCAGCCCCAACTGGATGATGATAGGTACACGAGTAACACTGTGGATGAGCTCCAGTGTAAGCTCGTTTTGGAAACACCGAAACTGCTTGAAGAGGTTTCGATTGCAGCAGTTCGGTTGTTGATGAGTTTGGGCTTGAAGTCTTTCGTTTGCGGCTGGGTTTGTCGGTGTCTTGCGAAGAAGTGTCGTCGTCGGAGGATTCGTCTGAAGACTCGCTTGCGGAGTCTTTGGCTGATTTGTCGGAAGATCCGTTGGCAGATTCGTCAGAAGATTCGGCAGCAGATTCGTTCGAAGGATCGTTAGCAGATCCGTCAGAAGAATCATTAGCTGATTCATTAGAAGAATCACCAGCAGAGTTGTCAGAAGATTCGTCAGTAGATTCATCAGAAGGTTCGTCAACACGTTCGCCTGAAGGATTACTGGCGATTGCTTGACGAGCTTGCTTGACAGGATTCTTTGAGAATAATCCTTCCATGAGTCGTTTGTTGTTGATTTCTGCGGCTAAGCGGTATGTTTCTTCGATGGTAGCAGGTCTTGTAGCTTCGACAAAATCACCCACACACTCTGGTAAGCCACGAATGTACTTCGCGATGGCCTTTCCTGGAGTGTTGACTTGATCTGGGCAAATTACGCTAAGCTGCTTGAACCTTGCGGTGTAGCCAGTATTGTCACCTTTTGCTTGCTTGATTTCCCAAAACTCGTTTTCTAGCTTCTGAATTTCGTGTGGAGGACAATATTCTTTCTTCATGAGTTCCTTCAGCTCATCCCAAGAGAGGGCGTAAGCTTCAGAGATCCCACGTTTGTTACGTTCGGCGGTCCACCAGTCGAGTGCTCGTGATTGAAATACTCCGGTGGCGCAAGTAGTACGGAGACTATCGGGACACCCGCTTTGACGAAGGGTAACTTCGATAGAATCGAACCACTGGAGTAGTTGAGTCGCACCTTCTTCACCCGTGAATTCCATCGGGTCACAGGCTTTGAAGTGCTTGTAGAGAAAAGTAGATTGCGGCTCTCCTGTCTTAACGTCTTCCGAAGCTCGAGAGTGGCTGCGAGAGTGCACTCGAGCGGCAATTTGAGGACTAAGCTTACTCACTTCCTTGACTATAAGTGAAGCAACCCTCTTCTCGGCGCTTCGTTTGGCTTTCCTCTTAGCTACTCGTCTCGAGGTAGAGTTGTTGGAAGTCATCTAGACAGGAAGAGACTTGGAGTGAGATTCGATCATAATGATTTTCGAGTTCTGCGTTGCGGTTGAGCGCGTTCAAAACTTGGTGCGATAGTATAGTAATAAGAACCATATAGGAGCCACGTAGGAAACACGAAATTCCTAAGTTCTCACACAATGACTTGTTTGTTTATACGTATATATATATATGTATTTATATAGCTGTAATTTGTAATCATACACACACAGGTCGATTTAGAATAAGCGAGGTCGCGTTGAAGTGAGAAAACGAGAGCGAATGCGATAGATTATGCATTAGTTTTGTTGCGAACATTCGAGTTTCGTTTTAGATTGCGATAGCTGTGCGAATTGTGCGTTCATAAAGTAGGGAGTGAAAATCGTTAAATCGAGAAATCGATAACGCGTAGAGTTTCAAAACGTAAGTAAGTTCCAATCATTGTAAAATCGGCGGGTCGTATAATAGAGTGCCTTGGGTGTTTAGGCGTTGACTACCCAAGGTAACCCAACTATATCTACAAGTTCGGGCGCGCGCGTTGACCTAGAAGACTCCATGCTTCCACTGGGATGCAGCTCATGGCATCCGCCTTCCTAGTCCTCGCGTGGCTCGAGTTGTTACAATAGTCGAGTCCTTGGTGAGAGCTTTTGAAAACCATTTTATAGAGAGTGTAACAACTTATTAAGGTACGGGTTTCACCCCTGTCTTAACAGTTTCGTTCCTAATTGTGGTTATGCTCTCGAATGAATTCGTGAGTTCCACTGGATTTCGAAATGGAGACTTTCGTCGAGATGTGGATGTCACTCCTAACTCGATGAAAAAGTTCTCGTGCTAGAAAAATTTCGCTGAGTGAGCAATCCTACCGAGAGTTCTTGGTTTTCACGCCTGATCTCGACTGGATCGCTCGGTTTCGTCATGCGAGTATTTTCGAAAACGTGTGTATTGTGTCGGCCTTAGGAAAGGCTAAGTAGCATTTTAGCCTTAGGAAAGGCTTCTTTGTGTGAAGTTGTAGTATGCGGCGTTCACACAAAGTTGTAGCTATTAGCAATTTCGATCGAGAGTATCAAGTAAGCCCAATACAAACCCCACTGGGTTCGTACGAGTCGGCCTGTTGGTACTTAGACTATAGACTAGGTCAATTTCTAAGACGTCGACCCGGACTAGGTCGAGTCTGACCTAATTCCCTATAGTTATGGCTCTGATACCAATCTGTCACACCCCAACCGATGGCGGAATCATCGGGGCGCGGCACTAGGCGAATCAGATTGCTCAAGAGAATCCATAACAACTATATAGCGATAATATTTAATACATTCGTTATCCCATACTAACAAATAATACAATCACATAAGTTATCACATATTTCTTGTCCTCTCGAACAATACAAATCCGACAACCTAGATTTTAGTTGAGTTTCTAGACTCCCTAGCTTGATTTGATATAGTCTGCGATCTAACCTGCAACATACGTTAAAAGATTTGTCAATACAAAAGTATTGGCGAGTATACAGGTTTGATAAGTATAGCATAGTAGATAAAGTGTAGCGAATTCCCATATGCATAAACGTAATACACGACATATATACTCACAAAACTGATACTACCAACTAAGTCCTCGATGCTCGAATGTACGATGGCATAACTAGACCCCGTCGGGCGAAATAGTACTATACTAGTCTTGGTGGGACGTCGCGAGTATAAGCCCTAGCACATATGCAACTAGCATCACGTATATCTATGCATAACAGTTATTCGCAAGTGATAATTCGATTGATTTAATAGTTCGATTGATAAGTTCGATTTGTTAGAAACGTATGTTACACCCAAAATTCGATTGAAAAGGGGTCAAGTATACTCACAGTGCGTATTTAGCGAGATTACAACTTGATTGAGTCGGTTACGAGTTGTCTGTAATGATCCTTGAAGCAATAGAGTAAACGAAATACGGTTAAGCAAGATTAACTTGAAAAGTTACTCGTTTGATTGAATTGGGCCTCATCCGTGCGGATGGACAGGTCATCCGTCCGGATGGCATGTTATCCGTGCGGATAACAGTGATCCGTGCGGTTGATTGTGCATGCGGATGAGTGTGCGTGCGGGTGACATGTCATCCGTGCGGACACATGATCCGTGCGGATGTGTCATTCGTGCGGACATGTGGTCCGTGCGGACGTGTCATCCGTGCGGGTGTGTGTGGTCTGTACGGGCGGGTGGTCCGTGCGGATGGGTGGTCCGTGCGGATGGTGTCATCCGTGCGGGCTGTGTCATCCGTGCGGGCTGTGTCATCCGTGCGGGCCGTGTCATCCGTGCGGACTGACATGTCTGTTTCGTACTCTGAACACTTGTTTTCGAGTGTTTATCGGAAGGAGAACGTTCGTTTTCACTAGAGTAGTGTAATTTCGTACTAACACCTGAAGTTCCGTCAATTCCGACTCATTCTAACGGCCGGGAATCACCCCGTTCCATCAGATCTGGCCGTTCGTGGTGGTTCTTCATGGTTAACTCGAAATCGCACAGATTTAGGTGTGATTTGTCATTAAAACATGTGGAAATCACCCGGATCTGAGTCGTTTGTAATGAAATGAGACCCCATCTTGAGGTTCATAAGAACTCTTGGTGACAACACCTTAAAACGCCTCAAATCCGTAGATTTCACGGTTAGAATTAGAGTTTTGAAAGATAGAATGATGTAGATTCGAGTGTAGATTGTAGAAGTACAAGTTTTATGTTGAAATCTTACCGGAATCGCGAGGAAATCGAGAGAAAAGGGTCTTGGTGCGCGTGTGGTTGAACAGGAGCTGTCACATCACTTGAATAGTGGTGTGGCAGGCTATTTATAGGCGAAAGAGGAGAGGAAAAGGGGTCAGGCCCGGATAGCCCATCCGTGCGGATGGCCCATCCGTGCGGATGGCCCATGCGTGCGGATGGCCATCCGTGCGCATGTCCATCCGTCCGGATGGTCCATCCGTCCGGATAGCTATCCTGACGTACCGGACTTCTTCGTTTTTGATTGATTTGATAGTTTTCGAAGCGCGTTCCTTTCGTAATTAATTTACATTATTATTATATTGTTATTATTATATTATAATATATATATATATCACTAGGGGTCGTATTTACGTATCCATAATCCAAAGTTTCGATAATTAACGATCGGTTTCCGATTCGAGTATGCGATTATTATCGACGTTGCACGGCCATCAATGAGGGTAGTGTAGGTCCTTTCTTGATGTCATCGTGAACGTTATTTCGTGTAGTGCCACAAAGACTGACGGGGTACCGTTTACTCGTATTGTCATCATCGTCATGACGACTGGAGCTACAGCACTCACCCGAGGGTCCTTGTTAGCGTTAATTGTTTACGTTCGACACATCACGGCCACTGAGGAGGGTAGAATAGGTCCTCACTCAGTGCCTCCGTGAGTGTTAGTGTGATAGTAGTGTAGTATAATGATATTGTAGCTTGAAAATATGCGATTATCCTTCGAATAGCGATATATACGATATAGTTACATTATGATCTGAATCTCTGGTGCTAGGCGTAACGAGTGTAACGAGTAGTAACAATGCGCAAAAGTGCGGGTTGTTACATCCTCCATGGGTAGGATGCCAAGATTAAACCTCGCGTATTCTCCTTGGGTAGGATACATACGTTCGTCCTCCTTGGGTAGGACAACAAGATTAAACATACTGGACCAAAACTCTATCATAAGTCTCTCATTTTTTATCGACTTAATCGCCGAGGCCGATTGCGAGCAGGTCATTAGTTAATAGCGCTATTAAGTTTAACAAACCTCACACCGTGTCGTTCGAACGGGCGTGTACTAATGGACTAAGGCAAAGGGTCAATGATGATAGACATTGACTTAGGGCACAACTTACTTTCGTTAGTAGTCGATATGGTACTGTTTGGTAATTCACATGGGAAGCCCCCACTAATTATTGAGAAGGTTTGGGAAACAGGGATACTGATTAATACGTGGTTTACAAAACGAACTTACGATTATTGAAACGAACTCAATAACTAATCAACCAACTGTGAACTCGCTCAACTTTGTTGTTGACTCGTTATTACATGCCTTGCAGGCCTTTAGGTGCATAACATTGGGAACTTGCTGTCTGGGAAGCTGGAGTGGTCATGGGTCGAGTTACATGGAAACGCAACACAAGACTAAGAGCTTTTATATGTGGTTTATAAACACTTAACGAATTAAATATGCTTCCGCTGTAAACTGTAAAATATTGTAACGTGTAACACTTATTGTTATTGAATGAAAGTTTTATTGAAATATACACATGAGTTCAATGTGATTGGTGGCTAAGATCCTGGTCAGTCACGCCTTCAAGCGGTGGTGCTCCGCATGTGGATTTTGGGGGTGTGAAATTATTATTATTATTATTATTGTTGTTGTTGTTGTTGTTATTGTTATTGTTATTGTTATTATTATTATTATTAATATTATTATTATTATTATTATTATTATTATTATTTTTATTATTATTATTATTATTATTATTATTATTATTATTATTATTATTATTATTATTATTATTATTGGTATTATTATTATTATTATTATTATTATTATTATTATTATTATTATTATCTGGTCCGTCAATCAATTTTCGTTCATTACCTATAAGTCTTGTAATTAATCTTGATAGAACCCAAGTTACGCTTTTTTAAGTCGGGTTATTTTCTAATCATTTTGATTTTGTGGGGTTAATACAACTGATGTTAATCAGTTACCTATGTGCCTTACGGTTTGATATGGACTAAATAAAACAACGATCTTAGTTTCAACGCTCATTAGGGATCTACGCGCCTTACGATTCGACTTAGACTAAATAATAAAAAAAATATTTTCACGACGATCTTGGTTTCGACGCTTGTTAGGGAGCTACGCGCCTTACGGACGACGTCGACTAAATAACGAAACATATATATTTTAACGACGAACTTAGTTCGACGCTCGTTAGGGACCTACGAACTTAGTTCGACGCTCGTTAGGGACGTACGCGGTCGAAATCCGTAACGAGTCAAAAATGTATAATCTTTTTATTATTTCGTCGACGTCGTCCGTTATGAGCGTAGGTCCGTTACGCTCGTCGAAATCCGTAACGAGTCAAAATAATTTTGTATTTTTATTATTTAGTTGACGTTGTCCGTTTCGAGCGTAGGTCCGTTACGCACATCGAAATCCGTAACGAGTCAAAACTATATTGTATTTTTAGTATTTAGTCGATGTCTCTAATTATTATTTACTGGCTGGTTTCCTTTTGTGCAGGTATTTTCACAAGATGATATCCACTTCCATCACCGCTCGAAACAAGAGTCGGGAGTGGTGTATGAGCGGTGACCTATTTTTCTTATATTCCTCTTGTACAAGAGGTCGTGCGCTCTCGCACACGGGTTGGCACAGTACTTCGCCTCCGCGCATCATCGACAGGAGCGCAAAAAGTTATACGGCGACGCCTACGTCACTAGGATAGCCCTTTCGTTGGGCTATCACCCGGAGACTGACCACCCGCGTGTAGGCCCGGCGACACAGCTGAAGCGGATGGGGATGAACACGATATCGGGAATGCATGTTACTAAAAAATTCCCACGCGGGAAGCGGTTTAAGGGTGCGGACGGCCAGCCTTACGTGCTTACACAACTGCCGGCACAGTTCGAGCTGGTATATCCCCCGCGCGATCCGGAGGTGCTGGAGGAGGATGAGCCGGACATGATCATTCCGGAGCCACCACAGCCGCGTTGACCACCCGGGGCGCCTCAGTTCCCACGACATGTTAGGCCCGGTCCTGTCCCATCATATCAGCGGCTACGTCACGACGTTGACAGGATGACGTATGTGGTGGAGTGGATGGTTGTAGAGCTGCAGAGGCTTTCACAGCGTGAGAGGTTACCTCCACGATAGTTTATTCCGCCTGCGGAATGGCATCAGCAGCATGAGTAGGAGGAACAACAATAGCAGCAGGATCCACTGCCATAGTATTTTATCAGTTTGTTATGTAGGTACAAACTTTTGCTGTGTTTATCAAACTTTTGTTGTATATATAAAACTTTTGCTGTAAACGGTGTAACATATTCGAACAGTACCAGGGTATTTCAAATTATTTAACGCTATAATATTTTAACGTTATAGTATTCGAACCACACACTTAAAAATAATTAGCTGTATAATATTTAAATGTTTATAGTATTCGAACGACACTAGAATTGGTATAATAATTTATTTCAAAACCTCGATAATGATATTATATATTTGAACCGTATATACGCTTTTCAAAATTTTAACATATACGCTTTTCGACGACATTGACTAAATAAATTAACGACGACATCGACTAAATAATAAAAACATCATATATTTTTAACTCGTTATATATTTTAAACGAGTTAACGTCGTAACCGAGTGAGAATTTATACCACAAATATGCCGAATGACTAAACAAAATTCTGAAAGGTTATATACGCTGCGTATAGCTCTATACGCAGCGTATATAAACTTTGTGAAAATCTAATACTCCAAACCCACCAAAATGACCCCAAAAAGTCTGATGGTTTATATAAGCTGCGTATAGAGCATACGCAACGTATATAAACCCTTGTTTTATGTGCAATGATTGCTGATCAGGCTCTGAAACACTTGCAAACTATACGCATTGTATAGCTCTATACGCAGCGTATAGAGCTATACGATGCGTAGGTAAAGGCTGTTTGAACTAGGGTTTACTAGGGTTTGGTGTGCATATAGGCACATTGGTGTGCAAATATGCACACCCTTATTTATCATCATCGTCATCATCATCATCATTATTATTATTATTATAATACACACATGCTCTTTCTCTCCCTACCCTCTTGTAGGTCTCGATATGGATCGTCAGACGAATGTGATTTCTTCTTTCAGATGGCGTAATGAGTGTGGAATCCTCATTACAACACAAAACGAGTGAGAGAGTAAACAAAACACAAAGATACAAGGTTTAACTGGTTCGTGTATTAGATCGAGGAGAGTTTCGTTACAATATACAATATCAAGCTCACAACTCTCTTTCTCTATTTTCTCTCTCTAGGTCATACAACCTCTCTACAAGTGACAATGAAATGCCTATATATACTAAGAGTAAACATGAGATAAGCATAGGTCCTTTGTTTCATGCGAAGGTGAAACCAAAGTCACAAAGGATTTGATGCCATGCGAATGTATGCTTTGATGTCTTCATGAAAATGTCATTCCATGGTTCCAAACAAAAGTCGCCATAGTCACCAAGGTGACTATTATTCAATGAGAAAGTGATTGTTGCATGTTATACACAATAATGACATCATCAGCATCATGATGATGTCATCGTATCTTCACCACTTGCATCTAGTACGACGAGTCAAGCCTACGGAGGAACGTCGTTGACTTCGGTCGTGAGCCGAGCTGTGACAACTGTACTCTGTAATCGATGTACAATGTAAAACAATATCATTTATCAATAAAACAATTTGTTTTGGTGTTATTATATGTGTATTTGTGTTTAATGATTTTTCGATTTGATTCGAGTTAGATTTCAAGCTCTAAATCGCTTTCTGGAAAGTCATACACAAACTGATGCGTAAACGCAGTCAGTTTAATGCGAAAAACACTCCGGAAGAGTGAAATAGGCTTAACATACCATAAATAACCTTTACATAACTTAGAAATAAGTTTTGGATGGTTTGGTGTGTTGAAAACAAGGCTATTCGATTCGTTCTGTAACGAACATTCCGGAATTTGATCATAAGTTATATATGCCCTAAATATCCTTTACATAGCTTAGAAATAGGCTTTGAGGTGTTTGGTGCGCAAAAATAAACTTTCTTGATCAATAGGGACTAAAAGCGTCAAAAGTGCATAAGTTTGCATTTTCATGCATATCTTACGTTCTGAATATATCCGGATATCCAAAAATTTTTGTAATCATTAAAATATTTTATTTTAGTGATTGGCATACTAAATTTCCATTCGTCGCTTAATTTGGATCGTTTTTGCGTCCGTTACGACTTCCGTCGTAATTAACCGAATAACGCAACCGTACGACCAAACGAACTGACATCTGAGATATTTTTGAGCATATTTTAAGTTCCCTATACTTTAACTTCATTTTGGAGCTTTGAAATGGGGTTAACAGGGCTTAAACGTGTCAAAAATGCATCAAAAACCAAAGTTTGTGCATGCAGGGGCCAAAGGTGTCAATCTGCCAAACTTCTTAGGCGGGGCGCGTAAGCCTAGTCCTATTCTTACGCGGGGAGCGTCAGCAGCCCAGATCAGAAACATTGAATCTGGCTTTCTGGCCTGTTTTTGATGGTTTTGTCCATGGTTTTGCAATACCATTTGATGGATTTTGATGGTTTTTAGTGTCTCATGGTATATGAAAACCTTGTGCCCACTTATATGGCCAAGATCGAAACACGATTTGCGAGAAACGATCCTAACGGTTGTGGGAATTCTATAAATACCGAAGCCTTTCATTCTTGCAACTCACACTTGATTCATTTCTGCTCTAAGTTGAGGTTTAACACTTCATACCTGTGCAAATTGGATCAAGATCTTCCTAGCTTGGACCCTTTGTAAGTTTCTTTCGTGCTTTTATCGTTTTTTTAGCATAAAAGTCAAACAGTGTTTGACTTTCTGCTTTGACCACGAATTGGTCAACACAAAGTTCGTTCGAACTTTGCAACGTGAGCGTAATCACGATGGTTATAGTTCCTTGTGACTATACCTACTGATTACCACGTTGATTAGGCGTAGTGACGAGTCATAGTTTCGGTCAAAATGCGTATTTATGCGTATTTTGCAACCAAACTATTCTTGGGTATCAAAACTGTAAAAACTCTAAATCGACACCCTTGAATTATTTTTCGACACCCTAATATATTTTAAAATATCCCAATATGTCCCAAAATACACCCCATACGCGAAAACGGGCCCCGAATATCTTAAATATTATTAAATTTAATTAAAATTTTGATTTTTGGATTGAGGCGGGCCGCTTAAACCCCACCCCAATCCTTACGCGGGCCACGAGAGGCCCAAGATGTGGCGCAACCCGGTGTGGCCACGTGGCCCAACACCCGACAAGTCTAGTCGATGACCCAGCCAAGCTACGTGTTGACCAGGGTTTGACGCGGGCCGCATAGACCCTTGTCTACATTTACGCGGGCCGCGTAAAAGTTGAAGTGAGGCCCTATATAAGCAGGCATCGGGTCTTCAATCGAAATCGTTCAAAATTGTCTTTCCTTCTCTCAAATCTACGTAGTATACATTATACACGGGTATTATACCCCCCTAAATAGCGAAGTTCTGCTCCGTTGTAAGTATTATAACCCCTGGATACGTATTAGATACGCTGCCCGATTGATCTAGGGTTCCGTAGTGGCTGTCGTTGCTCTACCCGACGTAGTCGTTGGAATGCCGTCTCGGGGAGGGTATTACTAGTGTTAAAATGGGTTATTATACTAACGCGTGTGCATTTGTGTAAATTATAGATTGTCACCAGGAAACCCTAAAGGATAATCTACAATAGCAATGTGAGTAATCTCCTTTTTGCGAATTGTTTTTACAAAACCTCACACGATTAATTATATATTAACAGTTATTGAGTATTTGTAAGAATACAATTGTCGTGGATATGTTGGGGTTTTGTATACAAAATTTGTTACCACCTGGTCAAGGAGTAACATTTCCACAAGTCGGGTCTGACAGTACCATGGGTGATAATTGATATAACTTGGAAATAAATGTAATTGCGAGACCGCCCTCAATACTGTACAATGGTTTTTAGTTAAACTTGATTAAACTGGGATTCACTCACCAGTATTTCCCGCTGACAAATGTTTTTAAAACACGTTTCAGGTAACAAACTGTGATAGCAAAATAGAAGCCAGCTGGACAGCACTGAAGGCTTGGAAAAGTGGTAATAAAGTTACCTAAAATCAATATATGTTTTATGAAATAAAAATAGGATTCAATCCTATGAAAATGTGTGTAATGAAGACTTGGGTTTTATCCCTTGTGTTTAATATTATGAAAATGTGGTATTTTACTCTGATCAATTATTTCCTAACTACGGTTCGGATGAAAAATTCTGCTGCCAAATTAGACAATACGCGATACCACCGAAACTGGCTCGCGGCCGCCCGTTCCCGGGGAATTGGGATCGGGGGTTGCGACAGAAGGTGGTATCAGAGCTAAGCCACTGATTCGGCCCCAGAAGCGTTATGCTGACATCAAAATTCAATCTGTTAGGAAATAAATTACGGAACTACGTGCATAATTGTATTTTATTGTTGTGTCTTATTTGACTATTTGTTAGTTTACAGTATGAGCGACCAAGGACCATCTGACGCGTATCGTCAATTGTCTGGTTCGCCTAGAAGCGAAGGCACCTCCTCTTCTCAGCCTGCCCTCTCAGGGTACTCTGCTGATACGGAAGAATGAATCTTTGTGTTTAAGGCTCAGTCCGAGGAGCCATTTCCTACGAAAAAGAGGGGATGGTTCAGTCGAGGGGCACACGAACGTAGAAAGCGTATGAAAAAGTTACAAGAACAGAGAGTACTAGCAGCAGCTAAAAGAGAAACTGATGCCTATGCCCAGGATATGATTAATAGGGGTATAGCCAACATCCACATTTTAGCAACCACTGCAGCTGACCCTAATCTGGAGCAAATAATAGCACCCCAACCACAACTACCAATCCCAGACCAACCCATGGAGATAGAAAACCCTGAAAATCATGTAGAATTGCATGACTTCAATCCAGAAGAAATCCCTAGGGTACTAGCACCAAATCCCCTAGACCCAAATTACGTCCCATGGTGGGATGACAATAGGGACTATGTGCAACGTTACCCGATACATGAAGACATGCCCATGACAAACATAGGAGCCTATCCAGGTTTGGATCCTTTAGATCCCTTTTACCACAATGAATATATTAGGGAGATTTTAGAAGATCCTTACCGATTCTAGGCCCCTACACCCCCATACCAGGAACCCGTACCCCAGATTCCGAACCCAGTCCTAGAACCTGCACCCCCAATGAGTGCAGAAAACGTACAAGAACTTAGGGCATTTGGTGAGGAAATTTTAGAAAGTAGTGAACGAATGAGACAGGTGGGAGAGCGAATCGTCTGGAAGTATGACAAGCGCAATACGGATTTCTGGATGAATCCATATCCGTAAATGTGATGGTGGAGACGGTAGTAGTAGTAGTAATAGTAATAGTAATACTAATAATAATAATAATAATAATAATAATAATAATAATAATAATAACAACAACAACAACAACAACAATAATAATAATAATAATAATAATAATAATATAATATGTGTGTATCTGTATGAAAAGAACTACGGATGCCTACTATTATTAGTGTAACTTTATTTCAGTTGGTATTGTAATTTTTAATTTCAATATGGTGTGTAATAAATGCATAATATATGAATAGAGTAAGTCGCAATGATCGGCGCTTTTGACCAAAATGCGTGTCATGTGATTGACTATATTAAATATTATTTTGTGATATTAATACGGGGTAATTGTTTAAAATTCAGATGGCCGACGAAGGAAATCAAGAAAATCTGAATAACGATAATCAGAGTAACACTAACTTGGTTAATGAGAATCCGAGCATCAATAACAATGGAAACCAAGTGGATAATAGTGCTATCCAACACATAGTAGCACAAGGAATCATAGATGCAATGCCATTTATTATTCAAACGGTTCAAGAAGCAAATAATAAAAGTAAACATAGCAGTAAGCGACCAATTGAACCAGAAAACAGCGTGAACAATGGACCCGTACTTCAAGTGCCCATTCCCAAAAGAAGAAGAACCATGCCTTATGGTTGTTCTTATAAAGAATTCTGGTCCTGCAAACCAATAGAATTCTCGGGCAATGAATGACCCATTGCAACTCTACGCTGGATAGAAAAGACTGAGGCAGTTTTAAAAATAAGCATGTGTGCTGAAGAAGATAAGATAATGTTTGCTTCTAACTTGTTTAAGAACTCAGCCTTAGAATGGTGGAATACTATCCTCCAATCAAAAGGAAGTGATAGGATATACAACATGGAATGGGAGGAA
Source organism: Helianthus tuberosus (assembly GCA_030545235.1). NCBI lineage: Eukaryota > Viridiplantae > Streptophyta > Magnoliopsida > Asterales > Asteraceae > Helianthus > Helianthus tuberosus. Next base: position 24,479,951 of record CM060400.1, read on the forward strand.
TTTAAAAATATGGTAGAAAGAAAATTCTGCCCTCCCAATGAAAAGGAACAGATAGCTAATAAGTTTCTGAACCTTCGAATGACTGGGTGTAGATAGTAAGGGGTATACTACTACATTCTTTGAATATGCTAGAATAGTACCAACCCTTGCATCACCTGAACCGGTATTAATCTCCCGTTACATCTGAGGATTAATCGGAGAGATTAGACACGTAGTCAAGGTAGCTAGACCTCAAACTATAGAAGAAGCTGTAGAACTAGCAAACACCTTGACAGATGAATTAATTCGTACTAGAGAAGAAGACCAAAGGAGAAACCTAACCCAAAGGCTTACCCAAGAATTTCGTTCTGGGAATTTCAACCATAGGAATATAGGTTCTACCTCTGCACCATTCTGCAATGTCTGCAAGAAGAAGCATTTTTGGAAGATGCCCGGACACAAGGAAGAAGATTGCAGGAGAAAATCCAGTAATGGACTATGCTTCAACTGTGGAGAAAAAGGCCATATCAAGCCGAATTGTCCGAAATTGACTCCAGCTGTGAACAACAGGAACACTAAAAATGCTAGAGCATTCGTTCTAACTGCAGATGAAGCCAAAATGATTCCAGACGTGATAGCTGGAACGTTTTAGTTAATGATGTTTTTGCTAAAGTATTATTTGACTCTGGTGCAAATCAAAGTTTTATTAATACTTTGTTTTGCAAACTTCTAAATCAGTCATTAACTAAACTACCACAAGAATGCCTAGTAGAAACAACTAATGGAGAAACTGTTAGGAATTCTGAAATCTTGCAGGGAACAAGAATAGAAATTTTAAATCAAAAGTTTATGGTAAATCTTTACCCAATGAATCTGGCAGGATTTGATATTGTATTAGGAATGGATTGGTTAATAACTAATAAAGCCAGTATTTTATGTGATCAAAAGTCAATCCAAGTAAATTCATCAGAAGGTGAAAAGATCAAAATTAAAGGAGATAGACCATCTAGATCCACGAAATTCATCTCTGTGATGAAAACTGCAAGCTATATAAGAAAAGGGTCTATAGTGTATTTCATTTCTATAATCACTAACACTAAAGGAAAAGAACTAAAAGACATTCCAGTAGTGTCTCAGTTTTCAAATGTATTTCCAGAAGAATTACCTGGACTTCCGCCAGATAGAGAGGTTGAATTCAGAATTCACCTGCTATCAAGAACGGCACCAATTGCTAAATCACCATATAGTTTGGCACCCGTAGAAATGCAGGAATTGAAGAAACAGTTAGATGAATTTGTAGGATCGTGAGACGATCAAACGAGTCGATCAGAAGAGTGCTCAGACAGAATCAGAGGCGGAATTCATTGATTCTGTCTTTGTTTAGCTTGTAAAACACTAGAATCACTATTAACTGTCTCTTGTATTGATCAAAACTCGTTTACAGACTCGGAGACACCTCGACAGCACCTCGGCGTCGGAAACTAGAACTTATACCACTAAACTCGCTTCAAGGCTATTTATAGGCTTAGGGTTTTGCTTGAGAGTGACACTTGTCATTTCAAGCGAAATGACTTATGTTGATTTCGCTTGAAATGATGTTTGTCACTTTCAAGCGAAGTAGCATGTTCAAGCGAAATCCTCTAAAAACAACATTCAAAACCCTAATAATCTCATACTACAAGCCCTGATTTATCAGTTCTAATCTAAGACTCGAACGAAGATGAAGTCGACAGACAACTGCACCAACAGACTCCCCCTTGAATGTTGACGGAATCTTCAGTGAAAGTCTTCATCATGACGACTCTTCAATCTTGATCAGTCTTCTTCAGGAATTTCTCCTGGAATCATGTAACCGGATCTTTTCTCTAGCTCTAACCTCGTCAGACTCCCCCTTTCATCAAGCTGGGATTTTCAGTCTGGAATTAGTTATTGCCTTTGAAATCAAAACCTGGTTTTTTCTCTTGATCAGCTCAACACCTATACAATTCTCAACAAAACATAAGTTTTTACTTAAATCAATAAGAAAAACTTACTAGTAATAGTTACATCAAGTTCAAATTAATGACCCTGATTAACTAATCTCAACTTCTTTCTTAAATCAAAAATTTTTCAACTCAGCACACACACTCCCAAACCAGTTCATCCTGTTTAGCACTTGGAATTTCGAAAATCAGCTCATCAACATCAGTTGTCGAAAATCTTTTTGAATTTTCAAAATATGTAAACTAAAAAAAATATATAAACACAGAAATGAAATATTTACAAACAATATTTTTGTGAGTTCGTGTAAGAGGATCATATCAATTTATGTGACCAATCACTAGCACCGTTAAGCTTTAAACATTTTCGTGTTCTAAACGATTCACATAGATTGACAATATTGTTGTCCACTTAAACTCAATCTAAAAACTTTCGAAATGCTTACCGATACGTTAAGGTATATTAATATTGCACTAAGTTCTTATGGACCCCACGATCTCAGCATATCCCCTCATTATGCAATACACTGACTCAAGTAATTCCTTTAAACTTTTATCAACTGTGAATTGTGCGAAAACAATGCAGAATGTTTCAACATTAACAATCAGGTCGATACTTCCGTATGTGCAGAGAAAGTCCAATGTTTAAACAAAATAAGAAAAATAAAAATAAGTTGAAGTTGTTTAGGCTTTAACCACCAGGTCGATACTTCCGTATACATAGAGGAGGTCCAAAGCTTAAACGAAACACCAAAAAAAATAAAGCAGAACGTTTAGGCAATAACATCCAGGTCGATACTCACGTATACGCAGAGGATGTCCAATGCTTAAACAAAATAAAGAAATCAAACAAGTTTAAATCTTTGCAAAATGAAATGCACAATCACAGCGACATTTTAGCAAAGTTTTGAAAATTCACAAACTTAACCAGTTTTATGTCTTTCGACAATCAGCGATTACTGAGTAGGCACACAATCAAGAAGGACAAAACCAAGTACTACACTTTTGACCGTGTTTCCCACTAGAACTAGGCTTTTTCATTTTAGGTTTGTATCGTTATCGCAAATCTACTAGTCTAGCTGAGCCTACCGTCACAACTTTAGTAAGATCGTTTATCACATTTTATCTCTCCATTTCTTTAGAATGCTGTGACAGTCTACTGATGTACTATCATTTCCTCTTTTTGACTACGAAACTCATTTTTGCATTTTATCATGTTTTTGGATTTTTCAAATTTTCAAATGTTTTTGGATTTTCTGAAATTTTTACTCCCCCTAAAATGCAAACACATTTTAGAAAATTTTAAAACAAATGAGCTCTTGACCCACTTAGTAAGAACAATTTGAAAACAAACTGTACAAAAAAGTGACAATCGATATCAAATTGCTTCAATTCGTCATCCACTTGGCATAAACAATCAGAACTCCCCCTCACAACAAACTATTTTCCCATTGATTTCAAAACACTTAAGTTTGTTTTAATCAAATGGTTTTTCCGGAAAATAAGTTTTGTTGAATGATTTTACCATTTATAGGTTAGGGGATCATCATCTTGCTTCTCAATCAATCACTTGAATGTATGGCCGAATCAAGTTCAAACTAATGACCTTGATTAACCACTTGCAGGAAAATGCAAGTACAACTTAATGTCCTTGATTTTACCACTTGTAAGTGTAAATCTTCTTCAACCACTTGTAGGTTGTCCTACCAATCATACCGTTTGTAGAAAACTAACAATTTAAATGATATCACCTATACTTTACCATCTTTACCACTTATAAGATTATCAACCAAGAAAGATAGATGTCGATTCCTACTCCACTCTTACCAACCTGGGAGCTCCGGCAAGTCAGGTTTTTCATTTAAACAGATTCACCCAAGCCTGACTGACCTTGGGTGTTTTTGAGCAATCATCACACACTTTCTTTTCAACTTTTTGTTTTAAATTTCCATTTGACAATGATGGAAAATTTGCATCATCCATTGCCTTAACGGAAATATTACCTTTTACCTCAACACATGGCTCTTCTGGCTTTGACGAACCAGATTCATCACCTGATCGTGGCTTGTCTGACTTTGATGAGCCAGATTCATCGCCAACACTTGGCTCCTTTGTTTCCGAAGAAACAGATTCATTGCCAATAACTTTCTTTTTCTTTTTTCCCTCTTTCGTCCTCAGATTTATATCTGATGAATTCATCTTGTTTGACTTGTCATTCTTTGGAGAGCAAGATGATTTATCAGAACTTTTATCTGTTTTACCAGTTGTATCCGAGGACAAAATCCTTTCGAGATACTCTCTCGCCTTCTTTCTCTTCTTCCTCAGTCTGTCTTTCTGCCCCTGTGAAAGCTTAACTTTCTTTTCTTGAACTTTCTGTTCTTGAACTTTAGGTTCTTGAACTTTCTGTTCTTTGGGCTTGACATTGACTGGTTTCTTTACCATTTTCTTAGAATCAGCCCTCGATCTTCTCATTGATCTCATTGGGCAATCTTTGGCAATGTGACCTTTGATTTGGCAATTATAGCAATTCCTCATCTCAAACCACTGATTTTGGCAGTTAACAGCAATGTGTCCTCGAACACCACAAGCGTAACACACTTTGTTATCATACCAATCACCACCTTCAGTCCAAACATCTAAGTCATAGCACTGTTTGGCTTGGTGATAATCATTTCTCTTCTTGTTTGCTGGATTTGGCTTTTGAGCACTATGGTCAAACCTGCACCACTTATTACCAACAATTTTTGAGTTTTGATTTTCTAATTTTTGTGATTTTTTATCACGATTGGATGATTGAACTGATGAGCTTTTATTTTCTTTTTGAAGATTTTTCGGTTTTTTAACTTTTTGTTTTTGTTCCACATTCTTCTTTACAGGTTTTTGCGTTGAGCATTCATCTTTTTCAGTAGAATGTAAAACAGTTTCTTTAAACATTTCATTTAATTTCAAAAATATTTTTCTTTTTTCAACTTCATCATCAGTTTTCTCATCACAATCTTCAACTTTGACTTTGTCAAAGTTTGTGACATTGTCACTTATTGGAACAGAATTGATCAGTTTTGGACATGGATAATCTGGTGTTGATGACGAAGTCTCAAAACCTTTCAATTTCGTTTCAAGCTCTTTGATTTTATTTTGAGCTTTTTCAGATTCATTTTCAAGCCAAATGATTTTCTGAAGATGAGAATTTATTTCAATCTGTTTTTCAAGATTATTTTTAAAAATAACAGATTTTTTATCTTCTAAAATCTTCATTTGACTTTGAAAATCATTTTCAATTTTTAATTTTTCTTTTTCAAATTCTTTAACTTTTTCTTTCAAATTTTTTTTTTCTAATGTCAAACTGTCCACATTACTCAACAGTTTGACATTTTCAGATTTCAATTTCTCATAATTTTCCTGCAAAACAAGAATCTGTTTAACATCAGTTTGCTTCTCATCTTTCATCTTTTTAACTTCCATTGTCAAACTTTCCGCATCCTTCAAGAGTTGAACATTTTCAGCTTCAAGTTTATCACATTTTGAGCATACTGATTCTGAATCTGAAGATTCATTCTTCACAGATTCTTCCTTCTTTGGAATTTCTTTTGTCTTTAACCTGAATGTACCTGCACAAAAAATTTTAACAACATCAAGAGGATTCATATTATCATCAATATAACAACCCCTCTTAATATCATATTTCATAACATTTTTTGCTGCAAGACATACACAAACTCTTTTGTCTATTTCAACAATTACATCCAAACTCATTTTATCTAGATTTCCTTTTATTTTTTCCATCAATTCTCTCTTTTTCATGTTATTTTCATAATCATATGCTTTGAGCTTTTTGATAAAATCTTTTGGATGTAATTTTGAGAACCTAGAAAATCCAGAATCTCTTTTAAGATTTTTCAAAAAAATCATCCCATTCTGCAGGTAATGCATCTGCAAGCTTTGATATTTGTTCAGCATCTGTCAACTTTATCTCATATATTTTCAATTTGTCCAGTAAATAGTTAAATCTGCTTTTCAACTCCTTAAATGTCTCATTCTTTTTACACAGAAAATTTTCAAGTCGCATAATCCAAATCCTTTTATCATCTTGTTCATAACTGCTTGCTCTATACCAACCATATCCATCATTTAATCGTTCAATATGATCATTTTCTTTTTCATCAAACATTTTCGCCATATTTCAACCACAACCTGTTCAAGTGAAATACCTGCACAACAACTTCAAACAAGATCAAAGATTTCAAGCGAAATAACACTTTCAAGCGATACCTTCTATTTCAAGAGAAATGATTTAGTTCGCTTGAAATGTACACAATTTTCAAGCGAAAACCAACTGAAGCGAAATACCAGGTTTCACTTGATGATTCAAGCGAACTAGCACCTTTTCAAGCGAAGTAAGGTGTTTCGCTTGAAATGTCAACAACTTTTCAAGCGAAATGTCAAGACTCGTTCAAGCGAGATAAGTTCGAAGATCCAATTCAGTCACTTATAAGTTAAATTTTACTGTGAAACTTTCAAGGGTTTGTTAATATGCATTTTTACACATTCTGTGAAAAATTGAACCGATTTTAACCGTTAAAACTTGTTGAATTTTAAAAAGAAGGTGTAGAAATCAGATTTTTCCAGCAAAAACGAGCTAAACGGTAAGAACTCTTCCTCTTAAGCTCTGATACCACTTGTAGGATCAATTTGTGACCCAAACGAGTCGTTCAGAAGAGATTTTATCAGTTTCAGATGCGGAAAATAAGAAACTGACTTCGAAACAGCTTGGTTATCACTTTAAACATCTTGTGTATTGATTTAACAGCGATTACAGTCACAAGAAATACCGGCAGCACTTCGGTACAAGTTCCTATACTTTTCTCTAGTCCCCTTCAAATGAGAATACATGACATCTATATATAGGGCTTGCTAGTCCGCTTGAAACCACACAAACAAGTTCAAGCGGATCACGTTCAAGCGAACATACATATTCAAGCGGACAACCATGTTCAAGCGGTATTCCCTAAAATCCTATTTCAAGTGAACTAAACATTAATTCTGTTTTGTCTTCTTGGGTAGTAAACTTCCATGATGCAATAGATGATGTCACATATATGATGTCATCATCAAGAATGATGACATCACTCTTGTTCAGATCTGCAACGAACCCGAGACTCGATATAAGACGAAGACGACAGATGTATGCACCAACAGAATTATTAAAGAAGGGATTCATACAGCCAAGCTCATAACCATGGGGAGCGCCAATATTATTCGTTAAAAAGAAGGACCGATCAATGCGTATGTGCATTGACTACCGTGAATTGAACAAGGTCACGATTAAGAATCGGTATCCATTACCAAGGATCGATGATCTGTTCGATCAACTGCAAGGGCTCGATTTTTCTCTAAAATCGATTTAAGGTCAAGATATCATCAATTAAAGGTACAGGAAGATGATATTCCTAAGACCGCATTCAGAACAAGGTATGGCCATTATGAATTTACTGTCATGCCATTTGGTTTAACCAATACCCCAGCCGCATTTATGGACATGATGAACCGGATATGTAAGCCATATTTGGATAAATTCATAATTGTCTTCATTGATGATATTCCCATTAACTCTAAGAGTAAAGAGGATCATGCAAAACATTTTCACGCATTTCTAAGTCTATTAAGAAAGGAAAAGCTTTATGCTAAATTTTCAAAGTGCGAGTTTTGGTTAGAACGGGTACTATTTCTTGGGCACCTAGTCAATCATGAAGGAATTCATGTGGATCCCACAAAAATCAAGGCAATTACTAAATGGAAAACACCTGAGTCACCAACCGAGGTTAGAAGTTTCTTAGGATTGGCCAGTTATTATAGAAGGTTTATTCGAGATTTCTCTAGAATAGCCATTCCTTTAACTAAGTTAACCTGTAAATCCATGAAGTTTGAATGGGGACCAAAACAAGAAGAAGCGTTTAAAATTCTTAAACAAAGATTAACTAATACACCCATACTAGCGTTACCAAAAGGAACTGAAGACTTTATAGTCTATTGTGACGCTTCCAAATTAGGTTATGGATGTGTATTAATGCAACGCAAAAAGGTTATAGCTTATGCATCTAGGCAACTTAAGAATCATGAAGAAAATTATTCAACCCAAGATCTCGAATTAGGAGCCATAATTTTTTCCCTTAAGATTTGGAGACATTACCTTTATGGTAGTAAATTTACCATATTTACCGATCATAAAAGTTTAAAATATGTTTTTGGGCAAAAAGAATTGAATATGAGAGAAAGACGCTGGATGGAGATGCTTAGTGACTATGATTGTGATATTCAGTATCATGCAGGAAAGGCAAATGTAGTTGCTGATGCCTTAAGTCGAAAGTATCATGAAAAGCCAAAAAGGGTACGTTCTCTTAAATTAAATCTACAAGTAGATTTAAATGATCAAATTAGAAAAGCACAAGAATCAGTAATCAAGGATGATACTGAAAAATTAAAAGGTATGATTAAGGAATTAGAACAAGGAACAGATAAAATTTGGAGATTCCATAAAAAGAGAATGTGGATACCTAAATTAGGAAACCTACGTCATCTTATATTAGAAGAAGCCCATAAGTCTAAGTATACGATGCATCCTGGAAGTGATAAGATGTATCAGGATTTAAGAAATAATTTCTGGTGGATAGGAATGAAAAAGGACATAACAGCCTATGTTTCTAAATGTTTAACCGGTTCACAAGTTAAAGCTGAACATCAGAAACCCTCAGGTTTATTACAACAGTTAGAAATGCCAGTGTGGAAATGGGAATTGATAACAATGGATTTTGTTACCAAATTACCTAAAACAAGGAAAGCCAATGATACGATCTGGGTGATTGTAGATAGACTAACTAAGTCAGCTCATTTCCTACCAATGAAGGAAACTTTCAGTATGGAACAGCTAGCTGAATTATATGTAAATGAAATAGTTTCATTACATGGAATTCCTTTATCAATTGTTTCTGATAGGGATAGTCGTTTTACCTCTCATTTTTGGTCAAGTTTCCAAAAAGCCATGGGAACCAAGTTGAATCTGAGCACAACTTATCATCCTCAAACGGAGGGACAAAGCGAAAGAACAATTCAGACGACGGAAGACATGCTTAGAGCTTGTCTAATTGATTTTGGAGGTAATTGGGACGATCACTTACCTTTAATAGAAATAATAACAATTATCACACAAGTATCAATGCTGCACCCTTTGAAGCACTTTATGGACGAAAGTGCCGAACCCCAGTCTGTTGGGCAGAAATTAGGGAAAAGCAACTATCTGGACCTGAGATAGTACAAAAGACAACTGACAAGATCATTCAAGTCAAGGAACGACTGAAAGCAGCACGTGATCGACAGAAAAGCTATGCTGATAACCGACGCAAACCATTGGAATTTCAAGTAGGAGATAAAGTATTGTTAAAAGTCACTCCTTGGAAAGGAGTAGTAAGATTCATCAAAAGAGGAAAGCTAAGTCCCATGTATATTGGACCTTTTGATATTATTAGAAAAATAGGACCTGTAGCCTATCAGCTACAACTGCCAGAGGAAATGGCAGGAATACATGATGTATTTCATGTATCCAATCTCAAGAAATGCTTAGCTGATGAATCACTAGTGGTACCTCCTAAAGATATAAAAATAAATGAACAACTCAAGTTTGTAGAAAGGCCTCTACAGATCGAAGACAGGAAAGACAAGAACTTCAAGCATAAGAGATTAGTTCTGGTCAAAGTGAAGTGGGACTCTAAAAGAGGACCTGAGTACATATGGGAGCTTGAATCTGAAATGTAAAGAAAATATCCACACTTATTCCAGTAGATCTCAAGGACGAGCTCTAAAACAAGGTGGGGAGGATATAACAACTCTAAACCGACACCCTTGAATTATTTTCCGACACCCTAATATATTTTAAAATATCCCAATATGTCCCAAAATACACCCCATACGCGAATACGCGAAAACGGGCCCCGAATATCTTAAATATTATTAAATTTAATTAAAATTCTGATTTTTGGTTTAAGGCGGGCCGCGTAAACCCCACCCCAATCCTTACGCGGGCCGCGAGAGGCCCAAGATATGGCGCAGCCCGGTGTGGCCACGTGGCCCAACACCCGGCAAGTCTAGTGGATGATCCAGCCAAGCTATGCGTTGACCAGGGTTTGACGCGGGCCGCGTAAAAGTTGAAGTGAGGCCCTATATAAGCAGGCATCGGGTCTTTAGTCGAAATCGTTCAAAATTGTCTTTCTTTCTCTCAAATCTACGTAGTATACATTATACACGGGTATTATACCCCCCCTAAATAGCGAAGTTCTGCTCCATTGTAAGTATTTTTACCCTAGATACGTATTAGATACGCTGCCCGATTGATCTAGGGTTCCATAACGGCTGTCGTGGTTCTACCCGACGTAGTCGTTGGAATGCCGTCTCGGGGAGGGTATTACTAATGTTAAAATGGGTTATTATACTAACGCGTGTGCATTTGTGTAAATTATAGATTGTCACCAGGAAACCCTAAAGGATAATCTAAAACAGCAATGTGAGTAATTTCCTTTTTGCGAATTGTTTTTACAAACTCTCACACGATTAATTATATATTAAACAGTTATTGAGTATTTGTAAGAATACAATTATCGTGGATATGTTGGGGTTTTGTATACAAAATTTGTTACCACCTGGTCAAGGAGTAACATTTCGACAATTCAGGTCTGACAGTACCACGGGTGATAATTTATATAACTTGGAAACAAATGTAATTGCGAGACCGCCCTCAATACTATACAATGGTTTTTAGTTAAACTTGATTAAACTGGGATTCACTCACCAGTATTTCCCACTGACAAATGTTTTTAAAACCCGTTTCAGGTAACAAACTGTGATAGCCAAATAGAAGCCAGCTGCACAGCACTGAAGGCTTGGAAAAGTGGCAATAAAGTTACCTAAAATTAATATATGTTTTATGAAACAAAAATAGGATTCAATCCTATGAAAATGTGTGTAATGAAGACTTGGGTTTTATCCCTTGTGTTTAATATTATGAAAATGTGGTATTTTACTCTAATCAATTATTTCCTAACTACGGTCCTGATGAAAAATTCCGCTGCCAAATTAGACAATACGCGATACCACCGAAACTGGCTCGCGGCCGCCCGTTCCCGGGGAATTGGGATCGGGGGTTGCGACAGAAGGTGGTATCAGAGCTAAACCACTGATTCGGCCACAGAAGCGTTCTGCTGACATCAAAATTCAATCTGTTAGAAAATAAATTACGGAACTACGTGCATAATTGTATTTTATTGTTGTGTGTTATTTGACTATTTGTTAGTTTACAGTATGAGCGACCAAGGACCATCTGACGCGTATCGTCAATTGTCTGGTTCGCCTAGAAGCGAAGGCACCTCCTCTTCTCAGCCTGCCCTCTCAGGGTACTCTGCTGATACGAAGAAGGAATCTTTGTGTTTAAAGCTCAGTCCGAGGAGCCATTTCCTCAGAAAAAGAGGGGATGGTTCAGTCGAGGGGCACACGAACGTAGAAAGCGTATGAAAAAAGTTACAAGAACGGAGAGTACTAGCAGCAATTAAAAGAGAAAATGATGCCTATACCCAGGATATGATTAATAGGGGTATAGCCAACATCCACATTTTAGCAACCACTGCAGCTGACCCTAATCTGGAGCAAATAATAGCACCCCAACCACAACTACCAATCCCAGACCAACCCATGGAGATAGAAAACCCTGAAAATCAAGTAGAAATGCATGACTTCAATCCAGAAGAAATCCATAGGGTACCAGCACCAAACCCCCTAGACCCAAATTACGACCCCTGGTGGGACGACAATAGGGACTATGTGCAACGTTACCCGATACATGAAGACATGCCCATGCCAATCATAGGAGCCTATCCAGGTTTGGATCATTTAGATCCCTATTACCACGATGAATACATTAGGGAGATTTTAGAAGATCCTTACCGATTCCAGGCCCCTACACCTCCATACCAGGAACCCGTACCCCAGATACCGAACCCAGTCCTAGAACATGCACCCCCAATGAGTGTAGAAAACGTACAAGAACTTAGGACATTTGGTGAGGAAATTTTAGAAAGTAGTGAACGAATGAGACAGGTGGGAGAGCGACTCGTCTGGAAGTATGACGAGCGCAATATGGATTTCTGGATGAATCCATATCCGTAAATGTGATGGTGGAGACGGTAGTAGTAGTAATAATAATAATAATAATAATAATAATAATAATAATAATAATAATATAATATAATATGTGTGTATCTGTATGGAAAAAAAACTACGGATGCCTACTATTATTAGTGTAACTTTATTTCAGTTGGTATTGTAATTTTTAATTTCAGTATGGTGTGTAATAAATGCATAATATATGAACAGAGTAAGTCGCAAGGATCGACGCTTTTGACCAAAATGCGTGTCATGTGATTGACTATATTAAATATTATTTTGTGATATTAATACGGGGTAATTGTTTAAAATTCAGATGGCCGATGAAGGAAATCAAGAAAATCTGAATAACGATAATCAGAGTAACATTAACTTGGTTAATGAGAATCCGAGCATTAATAACAATGGAAACCAAGTGGATAATAGTGTTATCCAACACATAGTAGCACAAAGAATCATAGATGCAATGCCATTTATTATTCAAACGGTTCAAGAAGCAAATAATAAAAGTAGACATAGAAGTAGGCGACCAATTTACCAGAAAACAGCGTGAACAATGGACCCGTACTTCAAGTGCCCATTCCCAAAAGAAGAAGAACCATGCCTTATGCTTGTTCTTATAAAGAATTCTGGTCCTGCAAACCAACAGAATTCTTGGACAATGAAGGACCCATTGCAGCTCTACGCTGGATAGGAAAGACTGAGGTAGTTTTAAAAATAAGCAAGTGTGCTGAAGAAGATAAGATAATGTTTGCTTCTAACTTGTTTAAGAACTCAGCCTTAAAATGGTGGAATACTATCCTCCAATCAAAAGGAAGTGATAGGATATACAACATGGAAGGGGAATTTAAAAATATGGTAGAAAGAAAATTATGCCCTCCCAATCAAAAGAAACAGATAGCTAATAAGTTTCTGAATCTTCGAATGACCGGGGTAGATAGTAAGGGGTATACTACTACATTCTTTGAATATGCTAGAATAGTACCAACCCTTGCATCACCTGAACCGGTATTAATCTCCCGTTACATCTGGGGATTAATCGTAGAGATTAGACACGTAGTCAAGGCAGCTAGACCTCAAACTATAGAAGAAGCTGTAGAACTAGCAAACACCTTGACAGATGAATTAATCCGTACTAGAGAAGAAGACCAGAGGAGAAACCTAGCCCAAAGGCTTACCCAAGAATTTCGTTCTGGGAATTTCAACCGTAAGAATATAGGTTCTACCTCTGCACCATTCTGCAAGGTCTGCAAGAAGAAGCATTTAGGAAAATGCTCCACTCTTTGCAATTTCGGCAAGATGCCCGGAGACAAGGAAGAAGATTGCAGGAGAAAATCCAGTAATGGACTATGCTTCAACTGTGGAGAAAAAGGCCATATCAAGCCGAATTGTCCGAAATTGACTCCAGCTGTGAACAACAGGAACACTAAAAATGCTAGAGCATTTGTTCTAACTGCAGATGAAGCCAAAATGATTCCAGACGTGATAGCTGGAACGTTTTAGTTAATGATGTTTTTGCTAAAGTATTATTTGACTCTGGTGCAAATCAAAGTTTTATTAATACTTTGTTTTGCAAACTTCTAAATCAGTCATTAACTAAACTACCACAAGAATGCCTAGTAGAAACAGCTAATGGAGAAACTGTTAGGATTTTTGAAATCTTGCAGGGAGCAAGAATAGAAATTTTAAATCAAAAGTTTATGGCAAATCTTTACCCAATGAATCTGGCAGGATTTGATATTGTATTAGGAATGGATTGGTTAATAGCTAATAAAGCTAGTATATTATGTGATCAAAAGTCTATCCAAGTAAATTCACCAGAAGGTGAAAAGATCAAAATTAAAGGAGATAGACCATCTAGATCCACGAAATTCACCTCTGTGATGAAAACTGCAAGCTATATAAGAAAAGGGTCTATAGTGTATTTGATTTCTATAATCACTAACACTAAAGGAAAAGAACTAAAAGACATTCCAGTAGTGTCTCAGTTTTCAGATGTATTTCTAGAAGAATTACCTGGACTTCCGCCAGATAGAGAGGTTGAATTCAGAATTCACCTGCTGCCAGGTACAATTTCTTGGACACTTAGTCAATCATGAAGGAATTCATGTGGATCCCAAAAAAATCGAGGCAATTACTAAATGGAAAACACCTGAGTCACCAACTGAGGTTAGAAGTTTCTTAGGATTGGCCAGTTATTATAGAAGGTTTATTCGAGATTTCTCTAGAATAGCCATTCCTTTAACTAAGTTAACCTGTAAATCCATTAAGTTTGAATGGGGACCAAAACAAGAAGAAGCATTTAAAATTCTTAAACAAAGATTAACTAATACACCCATACTAGCGTTACCAGAAGGAACTGAAGACTTTATAGTCCATTGTGACGCTTCCAAATTAGGTTATGGATGTGTGTTAATGCAACGCCAAAAGGTTATAGCTTATGCATCTAGGCAATTTAAGAATCATGAAGAAACTTATTCAACCCATGATCTCGAATTAGGAGCCATAATTTTTACCCTTAAGATTTGGAGACATTACCTTTATGGTAGTAAATTTACTATATTTACCGATCATAAAACTTTAAAATATGTTTTTGGGCAAAAAGAATTGAATATGAGACAAAGACGTTGGATGGAGATGCTTAGTGACTATGATTGCGATATTCAGTATCTTGCCGGAAAGGTAAATGTAGTTGCTGATGCCTTAAGTTGAACGTATCATGAAAAGCCAAAAAGGGTACGTTCTCTTAAATTAAATCTACAAGTAGATTTAAATGATCAAATTAGAAAAGCACAAGAATTAGTAATCAAGGATGTTACAGAAAAATTAAAAGGTATGGTTAAGGAATTAGAACAAGGAACAGATAAAATCTGGAGATTCCATAAAAAGAGAATGTGGATACCTAAATTAGGAAACCTACGTCATCTTATATTAGAAGAAGCCCATAAGTCTAAGTATACGATGCATCCTGGAAGTGATAAGGTGTATCAGGATTTAAGAAATAATTTCTGGTGGATAGGAATGAAAAAGGACATAGCAGCCTATGTTTCTAAATGTTTAACCTGTTCACAAGTTAAAGCTGAACACCAGAAACCCTCAGGTTTATTGCAACAGTTAGAAATGCCAGTGTGGAAATGGGAATTGATAACAATGGATTTTGTTACCAAATTACCTAAAACAAGGAAAGCCAATGATACGATATGGGTGATTGTAGATAGACTAACTAAGTCAGTTCATTTCCTACCAATGAAGGAAACTTTCAGTATGGAACAACTAGCTATATTATATGTAAATGAAATAGTTTCATTACATGGAATTCCTTTATCAATTGTTTCTGATAAGGATAGTCGTTTTACCTCTCATTTTTGGTCAAGTTTCCAAAAAGCCATGGGAACCAAGTTGAATCTGAGCACAGCTTATCATCCTCAAACGGACGGACAAAGTGAAAAAAAAATTCAGACGATGGAAGACATGCTTAGAGCTTGTGTAATTAATTTCAGAGGTAATTGGGACGATCACTTACCTTTAATAGAATTTTCATATAATAACAATTATCACACAAATATCAATGCTGCACCCTTCGAAGCATTTTATGGACGAAAGTGCCGAACCCCAGTCTGTTGGGCAGAAATTGGGGAAAAGCAACTATCTGGACCTGAGATAGTACATGAGACAACTGATAAGATCATTCAAGTCAAGGAACGACTGAAAGCAGCACGTGATCGACAGAAAAGCTATGCTGATAACCGACGCAAACCATTGGAATTTCAAGTAGGAGATAAAGTATTGTTAAAAGTCTCTCCTTGGAAAGGAGTAGTAAGATTCATCAAAAGAGGAAAGCTAAGTCCCAGGTATATTGGACCTTTTGAGATTATTAGAAGAATAGGACCTATAGTCTATCAGCTACAACTGCCAGAGGAAATGGCAGGAATACATGATGTATTTCATGTATCTAATCTCAAGAAATGCTTAGCTGATGAATCACTAGTGGTACCTCTTAAAGATATAAAAATAAATGAACAACTTAAGTTTATAGAAAGCCCTCTACAGATCGAAGACAGGAAAGTCAAGAACCTCAAGCATAAGAGATTAGTTCTGGTCAAAGTGAAGTGGGACTCCAAAAGAGGACCTGCGTACACATGGGAGCTTGAATCTGAAATGCAAAGAAAATATCCACACTAATTCCAGTAGATCTCAAGGACGAGCTCTAAAACAAGGTGGTGAGGATATAACAACTCTAAACCGACACCCTCGAATTATTTTCCGACACCCTAATATATTTTAAAATATCCCAATATGTCCCAAAATACACCTAATACGCGAAAACGGGCCCCGAATATCTTAAACATTATTAAATTTATTTAAAATTCTAATATTTGGATTGAGGCGGGCCACGTAAACCCCACCCCAATCCTTACGCTGGCCGCGAGAGGCCCAAGATGTGGCGCAGCCCGGTGTGGCCACGTGGCCCAACACCCGGCAAGTCTAGTCGATGACCCAACCAAGCTACGCGTTGACCAGGGTTTGACGCGGGTCGCGTCGACCCTTGTCTACATTTACACGGGCCGCGTAAAAGTTGAAGTGAGGCCCTATATAAGCAGGCATCGGGTCTTCAGTCGAAATCTTTCAAAATTGTCTTTCTTTCTCTTAAATTTACGTAGTATACATTATACACGGGTATTATACCCCCCTAAATAGCGAAGTTCTGCTCCGTTGTAAGTATTATAACCCCTGGATACGTATTAGATACGCTGCCCGATTGATCTAGGGTTCCGTAACGGCTGTTGTGGTTCTACCCGACGTAGTCGTGGTTCTACCCGACTTAGTCGTTGGAATGCCGTCTCGGGGAGGGTATTACTAATGTTAAAATGGGTTATTATACTAACGCGTGTCCATTTGTGTAAATTATAAATTGTCACCAGGAAACCCTAAAGGATAATCTAAAACAGCAGTGTGAGTAATCTCGTTTTTGCGAATTATTTTTACAAAACCTCACACGATTAATTATATATTAAACAGTTATTGAGTATTTGTAAGAATACAATTATCGTGGATATGTTGGGGTTTTGTATACAAAATTTGTTACCACCTGGTCAAGGAGTAACATTTCCACAAGTCGGGTCTGACAGTACCACAGGTGATAATTGATATAACTTGGAAACTAATGTAATTGCGAGACCGCCCTCAATACTGTACAATGGTTTTTAGTTAAACTTGAATAAACTGGGATTCACTCACCAGTATTTCCCACTGACAAATGTTTTTAAAACACGTTTCAGGTAACAAACTGTGATAGCCAAATAGAAGCCAGCTGGACAGCACTGAAGGCTTGGAAAAGTGGCAATAAAGTTACCTAAAATCAATATATGTTTTATGAAATAAAAATAGGATTCAATCCTATGAAAATGTATGCAATGAAGACTTGGGTTTTATCCCTTGTGTTTAACATTACGAAAATGTGGTATTTTACTCTGATCAATTATTTCCTAACTACGGTCCTGATGAAAAATTCCGCTGCCAAATTAGACAATACGCGATACCACCGAAACTGGCTCGCGGCCGCCCGTTCCCGGGGAATTGGGATCGGGGGTTGCGACAGTAAGTCAAGCGGTCTAAACCATCGCTTAGACTTTCGAACTCGACCCATTTGGTCGATCATTAGAATCTGACCAAGCATGTTTAGTGACCATAGTTATATAGGGAATAACATTCCAAGGTTATACCTTATGGTCACTTAGTTTAATTAGTTGTATGATAGGTAGTTTATATGCCTTAGGTAAAATGACCAAAATGCCCTTTTTCATGCATAATTGGATTTTAAGCATATGTAACTTAAACTTTTGTCATTTAACTAATTATGCAACATATTTAAACATGTTTAGGCATATAATAATTGTCATAGGACTAGTTAGGCGTCTCGAACGCGCATTTGCGCGAATGACGCGTTAAAGTAGCGTAAGCTACCTTAATGGGTCATAACGGGTCGAAAGCACTTAGGATAGGTTTCGATTTAGAATGTAGGCTTTGTTAAACCATATCACATGAGTTCCAATGCTCATTTGGTTTACAAGACCTCATTCTATCTGATCTGCCGATTTAGGTGTCGATTATTTATCTAGTGATCCGATTTCTAGGTGCTGCTTGATTTCCTTGTTTTACTTGAGCTTGTTGAGTTCTTTTGATTGAGGATACTTTGCACTTCAAGTGAGTACATAGTTCCCCTATTTTACTATTTTCAGTTGTTTTAGGGTGATTCATATGTGTTAAATGTTTTCGATGTTTTTAACGATGGTTTTCGAAATGATTAATATGGTTTATATAAAACTAATAACGATTTCGATAATGTGAACAAACTTATTGGGCATAGTTACATAACAAATGACATTCATTAACATTGATCAAGCCGACCAGTATTAGGTTATGGTACCATAGGATCTAACAAATCCCGTTATCAGACCGCACCCATGGTTATGTGTGGGGGTTATGTGGGTAACGACTGAATCTGTGATTGTTAATTTACCCTTTGGTGGTTTATTAGTGCGAGAGTAGCGATGGACGAGTTGCGAAGGTTTGGATGTTATTAGCGAGACGACCAAAAGTAGTTTTCAAAATTAAAATGAGAATGATTTAAATGATTTAAATGAGTTAAAAGATTTTGGAACGATTTAAACGAGTTAAACGAATTGAACAAACGATTGGTTTTTGGTTAGTGTTTAGATTACGGGACGGGTGTAATGTGAAGAAAACATGGTAGATAAGCCGCTGGTACTTCTTATATATAAGTGTTTTCTTCATATTACATACCGTGGCGTTTTTTAGTTCACTTGGGTAAACGATTTTGAAGCGATGTCACACAATGGTATTTTCTAAATAATATAAACCATACGAGTTTTACTAATGAGATTATTTTAAACAAATGCTTTGGGTTAAGAATCATGGCTACGAGATTTTATAAACCATAACCCACTTGATTTGAGTTGGTTAATTAGGTTGAAATACTATACACTTTTCAAAACAAGGTTTTTAATGAGGTGTTGCAACATGTAAACGAGCCATGAATCCGACACTCTCATAAAACCTATGTGCTCGTCAGCGTTTCTTTGCTTTTTACATATGTTTCAGGTGTTGTTGAATGATGTTGATTGCTAGGATGCATGTTCGCATAGGATCTGGACGAGGCCTTAGTGACATAATAACAATGATAGACGATGTGTAACTTGTTTGTTTAACTTTAAGACAATGTTAATGTTTAAGATTATCAATAAAACGAAACTTTTGAATCCATGGTTGTGAAAAAATGATTATGTTGATCCACTCCCCGACGTTTCCGCCGCGGTTTAGTTGTTTTAACGCAGTCGGGGTGTGACAGAAGAAGTTGGTATCAGAGCCAATGGTTATAGGGAATTAGATTATTAGTAATGCTTTGACCTAGACTACACTTTTCTAGGACCCTAACGCAAGTTTACCTGTGTTTAGATTTTTAAAACAATACCGTCACCTATCCTTAGGTGATAACCACAACGAGAACACAATAAAAAATCCGCTTTGAAAACCAATCATCACTTCGCAGATGATTTGTTATAAGGTTTTGAACCCTCTAAGTTTTCAAATCTCGTCAAAGTTTGGGTCTTATAGTGTGAACACGTGCAATCTCGAAGAGTGGATACCTGTACCTCGGGTTTTCTGTCTAAGGCTAGAGTATTCGTACAAATCCACATAATCGGACCAGTCACTCTTACCTAGGAACTCTTGGGGTGAGTGTCCGCTTATAGGCTAAAGTAGGTCTTCGCGATACATTATATTGACCCATTTACTTTGATTAGTCACTGCGTGTCATTCGTTTGTTCGAGGTAACGAACAAATGATCGCCTTCCTTATGTCTTGTCGATGTTTTTCAATTCCTCTTTTGTTTATCCAATTGTCAACCTCACTCGTTTCTCATGTTTCCTTATTCCTTTTAGAAAATGCCTCCTCGACGAGATGCACAACCTCCAACTAACAAAGAAATCACAGCCCTTGTCTCTTAGCAAATGGCTGATGTGCTTCCGAACATAGTAACCCAGATCCATCAACTATACAACAATAAAAACAATAATGCTTAGTGTAGTTTCAAGAATTTCAATTCGGCTAAGCCATTAAAGTTTCTGGGTCTCAAGGAGCAATCGCGCTCCTACAATGGTTTGAAAGTTTGGAGAGTACACTTAGGCATGTTCAGTGTCCGAATGAGCGTAAAGTTAAGTTTGCATCCAGTGTGTTCGAGAAGCGTGCTCTTACATGGTGGAACGGTGTGATGCGTGATAGGGGTGCCGATGTGGCTCTAGCACAAATCTGGGAAGAGCTTCGAGCTCTGATGATGAAAGAATTTTGACCCCGTCAGGAGATTCGAGCTTTAGAACGAGAGTTTGACGATCTGAAGCAAGATGGGGGAGAACACCGTGCGTATACGGATCGTTATGAAGAGCTGAGTTTGTTGTTTCCTACTATGGTTACCCCGTTGGAAAAAGTGATAGAGAGGTATCTCGATGGTCTGCCCAATTCTGTGCAGGATATTGTGACTGGTAGTAATCCTACTTCTGTTCGTCAAGCCATCGAATTAGCTGCTACTCTGACCGAGTCTCAGGTCAGAAAAGGAAAACTGACCCGCAAGGGTGACAAGAAGAAGTCAGCTGACGCCACAAAAGACAAGGAAAAGGGTAAGGGTAAGAAGAAGGGAGAATCTTCTAAGAAGTCGAGGAAGCGCAAGGCTTCCCAGAATTTTGTTATTACTGCTCAGAACCCACCAGCTCAACCTCCTGCGATGAAAGCGTATGCTGGTACCGCACCTCACTGTGCTCGATGTAATGGTCATCATGTTGCCCAACAGGCCTGTAAACAGTGTACTACCTGTTGTAAACTTGGGCACCTGGCCAACATCTGTCGTTTGGGTCAGAATCAAACTGCTCAGATTCCAGCACAAGTTCAGGGAAATGTTGGTAGATTCCCACCTGGTTCGTGTTACAATTGCGGAGAGTTTGGTCACTTCTGCAACAACTGCCTAAGGTTAGTGAACGCGAATGAAAATCTGATTGCCATTGCAAACGCAAATCCCGCTCATGCACGAGCGTACAATTTGAATATAAACGAGGCTCGAGCTGACAACGAGGCTGTTAATGGTACGTTCCTTGTTAACCATCAACTTGCATCTATTCTTTTTGATTCTGGTGCCGATAGGAGTTTTGTTTCGTTATCTTTTGAGCCTCTACTTGCGATACCTAGAACTAAACTGAGGAAACCCTTATCTGTTGAAGTTGCTACTGGTAAACCTCTTATACTCGATTATGTTATTCGCGATGGTCAATTGAACCTCGATAACCATCTTTTTCCTATTGACCTCATACCGATGCAACTTGGGAGTTTCGACATTATCATAGGGATGGATTGGTTAGCTAAACATCATGCTAAGGTAGTTTGATTCGATAAGATTGTTCGTATTCCTTTACCGTCTGGTGATGTCCTAGAGGTTCGTGGCGAGAAACCATCTGGCGGATTGAAACTTATGTCGTGTACGAAAGCCCAAAGTTATTTATGAAAAGGATATGTTGCTTTTCTGGCACATGTCACCGAGGAGAAAGGCAAAAGCAAGCGTATTCAAGATATCCCAATTGTCCGAGATTATCCAAAGGTGTTTCCTGATGAACTGCCTAGTTTGCCTCCAGTTCATCAAGTCGAGTTTCATATTGATCTTGTTCCTAATGCCAACCCGATTACGAAAGCACCTTATCGTCTTGCACCGTCGGAGATGCAAGAATTATCTAAACAGCTTCAAGAGTTATCTGATAAAGGATTCATCTGACCAAGTTATTCACCTTGGGGCACTTCTGTCCTGTTTGTCAAAAAGAAAGATGGGTCTTTTCGAATGTGTATCTATTATCGTGAGCTGAATAAGCTTACCATCAAGAATCGATATCCCCTACCTCGAATTGATGATCTCTTCGACCAGCTGCAAGGTGCTTCATATTTCTCCAAGATCGACCTGCGTTCCGGGTATCATCAGCTTCGTGTTCTCGAAGAAGATATTCCCAAAACTGCTTTTCGTACAAGATATGGGCACTACGAGTTCACTGTCATGCCTTTTGGTTTGACGAATGCCCCAGCTATCTTCATGGACTTAATGAATAGGATTTTTAAACCTTATTTGGACACGTTCATCATCGTGTTCATCGACGATATTCTTGTTTATTCGAAGTCTCAAGCCGAGCACGAGCAACACCTTCGTTTGACTCTGGAACTCCTAAAGAAGGAACAACTTTTTGCCAAATTCTCCAAATGTGAATTTTGGCTTAAAGAAGTTCAGTTTTTGGGTCATATTGTTAATAGCAGGGTATTTATGTGGATCCTTCCAAAATTGCTGCAATTAAGGATTGGAATACACCAACGACACCAACAGAAGTTCGTTCTTTTCTTGGTCTCGCTGGATATTATCGTCGTTTCATTTCAAATTTCTCGAAGATTGCGGTTCCAGTCACTACTTTGACTCAGAAGAATAAGCCTTTTGAGTGGGGACCCAAACAAGAAGAAGCGTTCCAAACGCTGAAACGAAGACATTGAGATGCTCCTATTTTGTCTTTGCCCGAAGGAAACGATGATTTCGTTGTCTATTGTGACGCGTCGAATCTAGGCCTTGGTTGTGTCCTTATGCAACGAGGCAAAGTTATAGCTTACGCGTCAAGACAGCTAAAAGTTCACGAGAAGAACTACACGACTCATGATCTTGAATTGGGTGCTGTAGTTTTTGCTCTCAAAATCTGGAGACACTATCTTTATGGAACCAAGTGTGTGGTTTTCACAGACCACAAAAGTCTCCAGCATATTCTTAATCAGAAGGAGCTGAACATGAGGCAACAACGACGCTGCTAAGATACCAAGGTCGTTCAAAGACACAAGAGCTTTTAGTACCGGTTTATCCTCAACGTCTAATCAAATCAAAATTTTTAGAAAATGTTTTAAACATGAAAAATAAAAACTAAAATGCTGAAAATAAAAATAAAAATAAAAACAGATAGACAAGATGAATCACTTGGATCCGACTCGCCTTTAATGTAACCTTTCATGATTTCCGCACTTCTGCCCTTTTAAGAGATTATCTTAGTTATAGTACTAGGCCCCTCTTTTGAAGGTGACGTTACCCTCAACCCAGTGGTTTGAGTCAGCAAGGATACAATCCTAAAAGGTCGGAATATTGGAAGATAATTAATTAAGTTATTAATGCGTAAAGTGGTAGGCCCCTCTTTTGAAGGCGACGTTACCCTCGGCTAAATGGTTTAAGTCAGCAGGGATACATCCCAAGTAGCCGGTTTAATGTATTAATAGTAGTTTACATATGAGGGGATCAAGCCATTCGCACCCCCGCCATCCAATACCAGTGGGTATTGAAGGAGGTCCTAGTAAGCTTGACCTAGGTCCTTGCAGGATCTATACACTGAACAAGGCAAGAACCTTACTAAACTATTCCCTTAACCCCCGACCAGGTAGCCAACATATCTCTATATAGACCGTAGAGATATGAATGGTGAAATCTTTTACTTTATATAGATAGTAAAGTAATGCCAAGAAACCACAGACAAATGATAAAGAAGTTTCACCTTGAACATAAGAATCTAGTTATTAAAGTCATTAATACAAAACCAAATAAAAAGTGCGAAAAAATTAAAAATAAAAGTATTACATTAAATGCTTGTCTTCACCAAGTGATGTAAGAGGCTTAGCCAAACATGGCCTTTGATTGACAAGAACTCTTACGATCAATCTTAGATCCCGAGACTACTACACACACTCTAAGGTGGATGATGGATGATGGTGGTGGATGTGGGTGTTGTAATGGTGGTGGAGTGGTGGCAAAGTGGTAGAGAGGTGGTTTGCCAAGGGATGTCTTTGAAGTGAACCAAGCACCCCTATTTATAGCATGAACTGAAGCTCGGCCTCGGCCTGGTGTCCGCTAGACACAGCCCCATGGCCATCCTCTTTCTCTTCATTCATTAATTGCTCTTGTCTGCATTAGGCTCCGTACGGCCCCGTGTTCGCTGGGCACGGCTCCGTGTGCAGAAGCGTATCTGTACTATCAAGATTTGTAAGATTCTGCTAATCTTAGCGTTCACCACGCCCCGTGCTGAGCTGGGCACGCCCCCGTGTCAGAAATAGAAGTTTCCACAACTTTGTCAATTTCTGCAGACACCTGACCACGCCCCCGTGTCCGCTGGGCACGGGTCGTGGTCAGCCTTCTGTTGCTTGTTTTTGCTTGGGGAGATGCTGTCGAGGGGTCTGGCATGCCACGTTTATTCGTATTCTTTGTACTTATGTAAGATTTTGCTGCATATTTGTTCCTTTTATTCATTTAAGCTCATCTGGTCCTAAAAATACAAAAGGAAGACAAAAGCATACTTTTTCCAACATTAGTACTAAAAAGGGTTAGTTTTATACCTAATATGATGTAATTTATATGTTGCCCCCACACTTGAATCTTTGCTTGTCCTCAAGCAAAACTCTTTATTATGTGGCTTAGACACCCAAATAGAATTGGTAGAAGACAAGTTTTGGGCTTGTCTTGAGTGTCGGGAATCCAAGACTTTATTTTGTACTATTTGTAATCCTATTCGTTATGATTTATTTAGAACGTTTCATAAGAGAAATTACTTATTTGGGCATAACATGTCTTTTTAAAATTCCATTTATATACAAGTTCACATACCTCACGGGAGATCACTCAACACTCGGCCGAAGATGTATTTTTGTGACACACTCGAGACCGGCATGGAACTTACTTCTATATGCTTGCCAAGCAATCACTACTCCTCCTTTTAAACTATAAAGCTTTGTAGATATCAAGAGGACTTGGGGAGGGGTTAGGCTTGGGCTAAAGGCATGTGGTTTTGGGTAAGTGGTTAGTAAAAAGGGCTAAAAGCGTAAAAAGCATCGGTCGTCGTAAAACTTTTTGTTTTTGTGACTTTTATTCAAACTAAGCATTTTCAAACAAAGTTTCTTTGAGGACTTTGTTTTTTTATTGCTAGACTTCATTTTTTTTTTTTGATAAAGGAATGTCACAAGAAAACCGAGGTTTTTACTAAAATAAGGGGTTTAAAAAAAAGGGTTTTGGTGGGTAAAGGGTGTTTGTATTGTGGGTTTAGAAACGAAAGGGTTTAGACTCAAAGGGGTTAACTAGGGGGATTTTGGGTAGGTGATAAAGAAAATGAAAAATAATGGTGTTGAAAGAAAAATGGGTTAGTCCTAATGCCTCCATCATTTACTTACTTGGGTTTAAGTTGGTAAGGACCGGGAATGTATCACCGTGGCAAGTTCTAGAGTCGTAAGAACCAAGCGGCTATTCACACAAGAAATGAAAAATGAGCATTTAGTTTAAAGATGTATCTCAAAACTCACTTTTTGTGAGAATGGGTTTATAACGTGATCAAATATATATAATCAAATTTTAACTAAATTTGTCATGCCGTTTCATAATTTTCTTATGTTGGTTCTTTTTATCACGACGCTATCAGTTGTAAATTTGTAAAACAATAACCTTTTTAGAACTTGTTATTCCTGAATTAAACCAATACAAGTAAAAAAATGATTTTTTTTGAAAAAAATTGGGGTGATTAGCAGTTCCAATAGAGTTTTGTGTAAGGCTTGTTATTAGGACTTGCAAAATTCAAGGTTTTAGCATCCCCCCCCCCCCCCCCACACTTACATTACACATTGTCCTCAATGTGTCCCAAAAATAAGTTTTTAGGCTGATTGAATGTGTAAAAAGGTGTTGAAAAACAAAAATTTTTGTTACTGGGCGTCTGGACACGGGCCCGTGTTGGTCCGGGCACGGCCCTGTGTTCAAATTGCCAGTATCATATTAAACAGAAGGCTGGGCACAGGGGCGTGTTCAGTGAACACGGCCCCGTGTCCAGTTACTTGTACTGGGCATTTTTTGCAGATCTTTGGGCACGGGGGCATGTTGGGCTGAGCACGGCCCCGTGCTGAACTTGCTGTAATGTAGAAAAATTGTCGGGAGGCTCTGTTTTTGTGCATGGGGTGTGGTTTCAAGGTTTCTCCACCATTTCGAGTGTATTCAACCATTATAACACCATCCAAACATCATTTAATACTTAGAAACCATCATTCATTCAAAAGTAAAATACATAATTCTTAGAAAATAAAAATTAAACACTAGGATAATTAGGTCATAAAAGTCAAGAAATCTTAAACCACAAAGAAGTCCAAGCCTAAATGCTTTTATTATAAGAGCAAAGTTTCCGAAAAGATGATTCTTTCGGTTAAAAAAGGCTTGTAGAACTTCTTCTCCGGAAAGGGCTCCTCACACATCGTTAAGCCATTCTTCTATCTCCCCAGGGAGAAGGAAGGGGGGCTCATTAGCTTCCTCATGTAGAGAAGGTGTGATTTCCACCAGAACCTCTTGAAAGGCGTCAAGAGGTGGTTCTGGGGGGATGTCTTCCCATCCAGTGGGATTAATAACTTTTTGTGCCAAGTTCCAATCTTCTTGAGGGAAGATTGGTTCCCTAGGAGGCATTGCAAGAATGTTCAACCTATGGTGCAAAAGGTTGATTTCTTGGAAGCAATTTTCTAGCACCACCGTTAGATAGTTGATGCGGTCAATTAGGACTTCTTCTACGGATGTCATTTCGTCGATTGCCTCTCTTAGCGCCATTACGTAATGCACAAGGGTTGCTTCGATCGAAGGCCTTCGTTCCCTGCGACTGTTCCTTGAGTGAGCTAAAGAGGTTCCGCTATTCTGGCTCGACATTCAAAGAAAACAAGTCGAAAAATTCAAATTAATGAAACAGTAACTCCGGCCACGGCCCTGTGCTCGATGAGCACGGCCCCATGGCCACCAATTTGCAGGTTTTTGAAACAAGGAATCTTGGAGCTTTAAATTATTTTTCTGACTTTTGAAGCATTTCTAAGCAGAAATAACTTAAAACAGTGTTGCAAAACTTATTTTTGATAAGATTCCTTGAATAAAAACCTAACAAATATCACAATAAAGCTTGAAAAACTTGAAGATTTCAAGCTTTAATGGAGGTTTTGAGGAGTTAGAGAAGAAGAAGGCAATAGACAAAAGTAGTAAAGACAAGATGGTTGTTGAGAACCTTCTTTAGAATATACCTTATAGTGTATAAGTGAAGATCCAACCAGATCTTTGTCTTTGGAATGGGTCCAAGAGTGAAGGAATCTTGCTGCATTTATAGAAAACGACAGCACGCTAACCATGGCCCTGTGTCGGCTGGACATGGCCCCGTGGTTAGAAAAGAATCTGACACTTTTTGTCCGTATTCTGACTTAAAGTTAGACACAAATATTCAGGTGGGCACGGGGGTGTGTTGACCTGGACACGGCCCCGTGGCTAGAGGTTTTTATGAAGTTTTGTCTCTATTTAAGGAATTTATCCAGATCGGGCGGTTCCTTATCCGGGCTCTTGTTAAAGAAGATATTTGTCGAATCGCTCAGGTCTATGAATGCATCGGCAGAGACCGCTAGAGAGTCCTTCACGGCACAATCGACACAGGGACGACTATCGCCCATGTCCTCACAAGAGTAAGAGGTGCTTTCGTGGTCGACGATGTTGTTATATTCCGAATGTGATCTCAATAATTCTCCTTGATCTTCATCTTGAGATGAATTACTCATTTCCATCTCAAGCTCTTTTATTTATTGGAGAATTACTTCTTCCATTTGAAATAATTCTTCGAGAATCATATCATCTAGAAGAGATGATTAAGAGCATGCGAGGGAGAGATAGGGATTGTTTTTACTTTCGCCCATCTTAAGATTACAGGAAAACGACGGGTCTATATAGTGGGAAGAGTAGTTTAAAAAATAACATTTTAAATCTTCATGAGTTTCGCCACATATTTGACACCACGCACCATAAGAGGAGCGAAAGTAAAAATGATCAGTAGCACTCATGTGTGTGTCAGAAATTACCAACCGTCGGGATCTTACGGTTCTGCTTTCAGTATCTGAAACTTGGGCATGGGGGCATGTTCAGTGGGCACGGCCCCGTGTTCAGCTACTGTGTGACCTAAAACAGGATTGCCAGTACCAAAGATTCAGCACGGGGGCGTGTTCAGCGGGCACGACCCAGTGCGGAGCTCTGAAGAAGCTGAAAAATCTAGAAAAATCCTAAAAAGAATAGAAAAATAGAAAAAACGATTAGGCCGTTGATTCCTAACTTTCTTAAAATCCTTGTGTCCCCGGCAACGGTGCCAAAAACTTGGTGTGTGTCGGGTGTAATATGTTTTTATTGATAATTTAAGCCCATTTTACACATTATTCAAGTTTTAAATTTATAAAACACGATATTCTACTAACACTAAACACACACACGGGCAAGTGCACCCATCGTGAGCGTAGTATAGTGTTGGTAAGAAACCGAGGTCGTCCAAGGACACAAGAGATTTTAGTACCGGTTTATCCTCAACGTCTAATCAAATCAAAAATTTTAGAAAAGGTTTTAAACATGAAAAATAAAAACTAAAATGTTGAAAATAAAAATAAAAATAAAAAAACAGATAGACAAGATGAATCACTTGGATCCGACTCGCCTTTAATGTAACCTTTGATGATTTCGGCACTTTTGCACTTTTAAAGAGATTATC
Organism: Helianthus tuberosus; assembly: GCA_030545235.1. NCBI lineage: Eukaryota > Viridiplantae > Streptophyta > Magnoliopsida > Asterales > Asteraceae > Helianthus > Helianthus tuberosus. Next base: position 24,508,752 of record CM060400.1, read on the forward strand.
TTTGTTATAGTAGTAGACCCCTCTTTTGAAGGTGGCGTTACCCTCAACCCAGTGGTTTGAGTCAGCAAGGATACAATCCCAAAGGGTCGGAATATTGGAAGATGCTTAATTAAGTTTTTAATGCGTAAAGTGGTAGGCCCCTCTTTTGAAGGCGACGTTACCCTCGGCTAAGTGGTTTGAGTCAGCTGGGATACAATCCCAAGTAGCTGGTTTAATGTATTAATAGTAGTTTACATATAAGGGGATCAAGCCATTCGCACCCCTGTCATCCAATACCAGTGGGTATTGAAGGTGGTCCTAGTAAGCTTGACCTAGGTCCTTGCAGGATCTATACACTGAACAAGGCAAGAACCTTACTAAACCATTCCCTTAACCCACGACCAGGTAGCCAACATATCTCTAAATAGACCATAGAGATATGAATGGTGAAAATCTTTTACTTTATATGGACCGTAAAGTAATGCCCAGACACCACGGACAAATGATAACCTTCAACATAAGAAACTAGTTATTAAAGTCATTTATACAAAACCAAATAAAAAGTGCGAAAAGATTAAAAATAAAAGTATTACATTAAATGCTTGTCTTCACCAAGTAATGTAAGAGGCTTAGCCAAACATGGCCTTTGATTGACAAGAACTCTTACGATGAATCTTGGATCCCGAGACTACTACACACACTCTAAGGTGGATGATGGATGATGGTGGTGGATGTGGGTGTTGTCGTGGTGGTGGAGCGGTGGCAAAGTGGGAGAGAGGTGGTTTGCCAAGGGATGCCTTTGAAGTGAACCAAACACCCCTATTTATAGCATGAACAAAAGCCCGGCCTCTGCCCCGTGTCCGCTGGACACGGCCCCGTGGCCATCCTCTTTCTTTTTCTTCATTAATTGCTATTATCTGCATTAGGCTCCACATGGCCCCGTGTTCGCTGGGTACAGCCCCGTGTGCAGAAGCGTATCTGTACTATCAAGATTTTCAAGATGCTGCGAATCTTAGCGTTGACCTCGCCCTGTGCTGAGCTAGGCACGCCCCCGTGTCGGGAATAGAAGCTTCCACAGCTTTGTCAATTTCTACAGACACCTGACCACGGCCCCGTGTCTGCTGGGCACGGTCCGTGGTCAGCCTTCTGTTGCTTGGGGAGATGTTGTCGAGGGGTCGGGCATGGCACGTTTATTCCTGTTCTTTGTATTTATGTTAGTTTTTGCTGCATATTTGTTCCTTTTGTTCATTTAAGCTCATTTGGTCCTGAAAATACAAAAGGAAGACAAAAGCATACTTTTTCCAACATTAGTACTAAAAAAGGGTTAGTTTTATGCCTCATTTGATGTAATTCATATGTTGCATTTTACACACATCAAATACCCCCACACTTGAATCTTTGCTTGTCCTCAAGCAAAACTCTTTATTATGTGGCTTACGCACCCAAAAAGAATGGGTAGAAGAGAAGTTTTGGGCTTGTCTTGAGTGTCGGGAATCCAAGATCTTTATTGGGTTTTATTTTTGTACTATTTACAATCCTGTTTGTTATGATTTATTTAGAACGTCTCATAAGAGAAATAACTTATTTGGGCATAACATGTCTTTTTAAAATTCCATTTATAAACAAGTTCACATACCTCACGGGGGATCACTCAACACTCGGCCGAAGATGTATTTTTGTGAAACACTCGAGAACGGCATGGAACTTACTTCTACCATATGCTTGCCAAGCAATCTCTCCTTCTCCTTTTTAACTATAAACCTTTGTAGATATCAAGAGGACTTGGGGAAGGGTTAGGCTTGGGCTAAAGGCAGGTGGTTTTAGGTTAGTGGTTAGTAAAAAGTGCTAAAAGCGTAAAAAGCGTTGGTCGTCGTAAAACTTTTTGTCTTTGTGACTTTTATTCAATCTAAAGCATTTTCAAACAAAGTTTCTTTGAGGATTTTGTTTTTTATTGCTAGACTTCATTTTTTTATAAAGGAATGTCACAAGAAAACTGAGCTTTTTACTAAAATAAGGGGTTTAAAAGAAAAAAGGGTTTTGTTGGGTAAAGGGTGTTTATATTGTGGGTTTAGAAACGAAAGGGTTTAGGCTCAAAGGGGTTAACTAGGGGGATTTTGGGTAGGTGATAAAGAAAACGAAAAATAATGGTGTTGAAAGAAAAATGGGTTAGTCCTAATGCCTCCATCATTTACTTACTTAGGTTTAAGTTGGTACGGACCGGGAATGTATCGCCGTGGCAATTTCTAGAGTCATAAGAACCAAGCGGCTTTTCACACAAGAAACAAAAAATGAGCATTTAGTTTAAAGATGTATGGTTTTCACAAAGTGTGTGGTTTTCACAGACCACAAAAGTCTCCAGCATATTCTTAATCAGAAGGAGCTGAACATGAGGCAACGACGCTGCTAAGACACCAAGGTCGTTCAAAGACACAAGAGCTTTTAGTACCGGTTTATCCTCAACGTCTAATCAAATCAAAATTTTTAGAAAAGGTTTTAAACATGGAAAATAAAAGCTAAAATGCTGAAAATAAAAATAAAAATAAAAACAGATAGACAAGATGAATCACTTGGATCCGACTCGCCTTTAATGTAACCTTTGATGATTTTCGCACTTTTTCACTTTTAAGAGATTATCTTAGTTATAGTAGTAGGCCCCTCTTTTGAAGGTGACGTTACCCTCAACCCAGTGGTTTGAGTCAGCAAGGATACAATCCTAAAAGGTCGGAATATTGGAAGATAATTGATTAAGTTATTAATGCATAAAGTGGTAGGCCCTTCTTTTGAAGGAGACGTTACCCTCGGCTAAATGGTTTAAGTCAGCAGGGATACATCCCAAGTAGCCGGTTTAATGTATTAATAGTAGTTTACATATGAGGGGATCAAGCCATTCGCACCCCCGCCATCCAATACCAGTGGGTATTGAAGGAGATCCTAGTAAGCTTGACCTAGGTCCTTGCAGGATCTATACACAGAACAAGGCAAGAACCTTACTAAACTATTCCCTTAACCCCCGACCAGGTAGCCAACATATCTCTATATAGACCTTAGAGATATGAATGGTGAAATCTTTTACTTTATATAGATAGTAAAGTAATGCCAAGAAACCACAGACAAATGATAAAGAAGTTTCACCTTGAACATAAGAAACTAGTTATTAAAGTCATTAATACAAAACCAAATAAAAAGTGCGAAAAAATTAAAAATAAATGTATTACATTAAATGCTTGTCTTCACCAAGTGATGTAAGAGGCTTAGCCAAACATGGCCTTTGATTGACAAGAACTCTTACGATCAATCTTAGATCCCGAGACTACTACACACACTCTAAGGTGGATGATGGATGATGGTGGTGGATGTGGGTGTTGTAATAGTGGTGGAGTGGTGGCAAAGTGGTAGAGAGGTGGTTTGCCAAGGGATGCCTTTGAAGTGAACCAAGCACCCCTATTTATAGCATGAACTGAAGCCGGGCCTCGGCCTCGTGTCCGCTGGACACAGCCCAATGGCCATCCTCTTTCTCTTCCTTCATTAATTGCTCTTGTCTGCATTAGGCTCCATACGGCCCCGTGTTCGCTGGGCACGGCTCCGTGTGCAGAAGCGTATCTGTACTATCAAGATTTGCAAGATTCTGCGAATCTTAGCGTTAACCACACCCCGTGCTGAGCTGGGCACGCCCCCGTGTCGAAAATAGAAGTTTCCAAAACTTTGTCAATTTCTGCAGACACCTGACCACGCCCCCGTGTCCGCTGGGCACGGGTCGTGGTCAGCCCTCTGTTGCTTGTTTTTGCTTGGGGAGATGCTGTCGAGGGGTCAGGCATGCCACGTTTATTCGTATTCTTTGTACTTATGTAAGATTTTGCTGCATATTTGTTCCTTTTATTCATTTAAGCTCATTTGGTCCTAAAAATACAAAAGGAAGACAAAAGCATACTTTTTCCAACATTAGTACTAAAAAAGGGTTAGTTTTATACCTCATTTGATGTAATTTATATGTTGCCCCCACACTTGAATCTCTGCTTGTCCTCAAGCAAAACTCTTTATTATGTGGCTTAGACACCCAAATAGAATTGGTAGAAGAGAAGTTTTGGGCGACTTTATTTTGTACTATTTATAATCCTATTCGTTATGATTTATTTAGAACGTTTCATAAGAGAAATTACTTATTTGGGCATAACATGTCTTTTTAAAATTCCATTTATATACAAGTTCACATACCTCACGGGAGATCACTCAACACTCGGCCGAAGATGTATTTTTGTGACACACTCGAGACCGGCAAGGAACTTACTTCTATATGCTTGCCAAGCAATCACTCCTCCTCCTTTTAAACTATAAACCTTTGTAGATATCAAGAGGACTTGGGGAGGGGTTAGGCTTGGGCTAAAGGCAGGTGGTTTTGGGTAAGTGGTTAGTAAAAAGGGCTAAAGGCGTAAAAAGCATCGGTCGTCGTAAAACTTTTTGTTTTTGTGACTTTTATTCAAACTAAGCATTTTCAAACAAAGTTTCTTTGAGGACTTTGTTTTTTTATTGCTAGACTTCATTTTTTTTTATAATGGAATGTCACAAGAAAACCGAGGTTTTTACTAAAGTAAGGGGTTTAAAAGAAAAAGGGTTTTGGTGGGTAAAGGGTGTTTGTATTGTGGGTTTAGAAACGAAAGGGTTTAGACTCAAAGGGGTTAACTAGGGGGACTTTGGGTAGGTGATAAAGAAAATAAAAAATAATGGTGTTGAAAGAAAAATGAGTTAGTCCTAATGCCTCCATCATTTACTTACTTGGGTTTAAGTTGGTAAGGACCGGGAATGTATCGCCGTGGCAAGTTCTAGAGTCGTAAGAACCAAGCGGCTATTCACACAAGAAATGAAAAATGAGCATTTAGTTTAAAGATGTATCTCAAAACTCACTTTTTGTGGGAATGGGTTTATAACGTGATCAAATATATATAATCAAATTTTAACTAAATTTGTCATGCCGTTTCATAATTTTCTTCTGTTGGTTCTTTTTAGCACGACGCTATCAGTTGTAAATTTGTAAAACTATAACCTTTTTAGAACTTGTTATTCCTGAATTAAACCAATACAAGTAAAAAAATGATTTTTTTTGAAAAAAATTGGGGTGATTAGCAGTTCCATTAGAGTTTTGTGTAAGGCTTGTTATTAGGACTTGCAAAATTCAAGTTTTTAGCATCACCCCCCCCCCCCCACACACTTAAGTTACAGATTGTCCTCAAAGTGTCCCAAAAATAAGTTTTTAGGCTGATTGAATGTGTAAAAAGGTGTTGAAAAACAAAATTTTTTGTTACTGGGCGTCTGGACACGAGCCCGTGTTGGTCCGGGCACAACCCCGTGTTCAAATTGCCAGTATCATATTAAACAGAAGGCTGGGCACGGGGGCGTGTTCAGTGAACACGGCCCCGTGTCCAGTTACTTGTACTAGGCATTTTCTGCAGATCTTTGGGCACGGGGGCATGTTGGGCTGAGCACGGCCCCGTGCTGAACTTGCTGTAATGAAGAAAAATTGTCGGGAGGCTCTGTTTTTGTGCATGGGGTGTGGTTTCAAGGTTCCTTCACCATTTCGAGTGTATTCAACCATTATAACACCATCCAAACATCATTTAATACTTAGAAACCATCATTCATTCAAAAGTAAAATATATAATTCTTAGAAAATAAAAATTAAACACTAGGATAAGTAGGTCATAAAAGTCAAGAAATCTTAAACCACAAAGAAGTCCTAGCCTAAATGTTTTTATTATAAGAGCAAAGTTTCCGAAAAGATGATTCTTTCGGTTAAAAAAGGCTTGTAGAACTTCTTCTCCGGAAAGGGCTCCTCACACATCGTTAAGCCATTCTTCTATCTCCCCGGGGAGAATGAAGGCGGGCTCATTAGCTTCCTCATGTAGAGAAGGTGTGATTTCCACCAGAACCTCTTGAAAGGCGTCAAGAGGAGGTTCTGGGGGGATGTCTTCCCATCCAGTGGGATTAATAACTTCTTGTGCCAAGTTCCAATCTTCTTGAGGGAAGATTGGTTCCATAGGAGGAATTGCAAGAATGTTCAACCTTTGGTGCAAAAGGTTGATTTCTTGGAAGCTATTTTCTAGCACCACCGTTAGATAGTTGATGCGGTCAATTATGACTTCTTCTACGGATGTCATTTCGTCGATTGCCTCTCTTAGCGCCATTACGTAACGCACAAGGGTTGCTTCGATCGAAGGCCTTCGTTCCCTGCGACTGTTCCTTGAGTGAGCTAAAGAGGTTCCGCTATTCTGGCTCGACATTCTAAGAAAACAAGTCGAAAAATTCAAATTAATGAAACAGTAACTCCGGCCACGGCCCTGTGCTCGATGAGCACGGCCCCGTGGCCACCAATCTGCAGGTTTTTGAAACAAGGAATCTTGGAGCTTTAAATTATTTTTCTGACTTTTGAAACATTTCTAAGCAGAAATAACTTGCAACAGTGTTACAAAACTTATTTTTGATAAGATTCCTTGAATAAAAACCTAACAAATATCACAATAAAGCTTGAAAAACTTGAAGATTTCAAGCTTTAATGGAGGTTTTGAGGAGTTAGAGAAGAAGAAGGCAATAGACAAAAGTAGTAAAGACAAGATGGTTGTTGAGAACCTTCTTTAGAATATACCTTATAGTGTATAAGTGAAGATCCCACCAGATCTTTGTCTTTGGAATGGGTCCAAGAGTGAAGGAATCTTGCTGCATTTATAGAAAACGACAGCACGCTAACCATGGCCCTGTGTCGGTTGGACACAGCCCCGTGTTTAGACAAGAATCTGACACTTTTTGTCCGTATTCTGACTTAAAGTTAGACACAAATATTCAGGTGGGCACGGGGGCGTGTTGACCTGGACACGGCCCCGTGGCTAGAGGTTTTTATGAAGTTTTGTCTCTATTTAAGGAATTTATCCAGATCAGGCGGTTCCTTATCCGGGCTCTTGTTAAAGAAGATATTTGTCGAATCGCTCAGGTCTATGAATGCATCGGCAGAGACCGTTGGAGAGTCCTTCACGGCACAATCGACACAGGGACGACTATCGCCCATGTCCTCACAAGAGTTAGAGGTGCTTTCGTGGTCGACGATGTTGTTATATTCCGAATGCGATCTCAATAATTCTCCTTGATCTTCATCTTGAGATGAATTACTCATTTCCATCTCAAGCTCATTTATTTATTGGAGAATTACTTCTTCCATTTGAAATAATTATTCGAGAATCATATCATCTAGAAGAGATGATTAAGGGCATGCGAGGGAGAGATAGGGATTGTTTTTACTTTCGCCCATCTTAAGATTACAGGAAAACGACGGGTCTATATAGTGGGAAGTGTAGTTTAAAAAATAACATTATAAATCTTCATGAGTTTCGCCACATATTTGACACCACGCACCATAAGAGGAGCGAAAGTAAAAATGATCAGTAGCACTCATGTGTGTGTCAGAAATTACCAACCGTCGGGATCTTAGGGTTCTGCTTTCAGTATCTGAAACTTGGGCACGGGGGCATGTTCAGTGGGCACGGCCCCGTGTTCAGCTACTGTATGACCTAAAACAGGATTGCCAGTACCAAAGATTCAGCACGGGGGCGTGTTCAGCGGGCAGGACCCTGTGCTGAGCTCTGAAGAAGCTGAAAAATCTAGAAAAATCCTAAAAAAATAGAAAAACAGAAAAAACGATTAGGCCGTTGATTCCTAACTTTCTTAAAATCCTTGTGTCCCCGGCAACTGTGCCAAAAACTTGGTGTGTGTCGGGTGTAATATGTTTTTATTGATAATTTAAGCCCATTTTACACATTAGTCAAGTTTTAAATTTATAAAACACGATATTCTACTAACACTAAACACACACATGGGCAAGTGCACCCATCGTGAGCGTAGTATAGTGTTGGTAAGAAACCGAGGTCGTCCAAGGACACAAGAGATTTTAGTACCGGTTTAACCTCAACGTCTAATCAAATCAAAATTTTTAGAAAAGGTTTTAAACATGAAAAATAAAAACTAAAATGCTGAAAATAAAAATAAAAATAAAAACAGATAGACAAGATGAATCACTTGGATACGACTCGCCTTTAATGTAACCTTTGATGATTTCCGCACTTTTGCACTTTTTAAGAGATTATCTTAGTTATAGTAGTAGACCCCTCTTTTGAAGGTGACGTTACCCTCAACCCAGTGGTTTGAGTCAGCAAGGATACAATCCCAAAGGGTCGGAATATTGGAAGATACTTAATTAAGTTATTAATGTGTAAAGTGGTAGGCCCCTCTTTTGAAGGCGACGTTACCCTCGGCTAAGGGGTTTGCGTCAGCAGGGACACAATCCCAAGTAGCCGGTTTAATGTATTAATAGTAGTTTACATATGAGGGGATCAAGCCATTCGCACCCCCGCCATCCAATACCAGTGGGTATTGAAGGTGGTCCTAGTAAGCTTGACCTAGGTCCTTGCAGGATCTATACACTGAACAAGGCAAGAACCTTACTAAACCATTCCCTTAACCCACGACCAGGTAGCCAACATATCTCTAAATAGACCGTAGAGATATGAATGGTGAAAATCTTTTACTTTATATAGACCGTAAAGTAATGCCAAGACACCACGGACAAATGATAACCTTCAACATAAGAAACTAGTTATTAAAGTCATTAATACAAAACCAAATAAAAAGTGCGAAAAGATTAAAAATAAAAGTATTATATTAAATGCTTGTCTTCACCAAGTGATGTAAGAGGCTTAGCCAAACATGGCCTTTGATTGACAAGAACTCTTACGATGAATCTTGGATCCCGAGACTACTACACACACTCTAAGGTGGATGATGGATGATGGTGGTGGATGTGGGTGTTGTCATGGTGGTGGAGTGGTGGCAAAGTGGGAGAGAGGTGGTTTGCCAAGGGATGCCTTTGAAGTTAACCAAACACCCCTATTTATTGCATGAACAGAAGCCCGGCCATGCCCCGTGTCCGCTGGACACGGCCCCATGGCCATCCTCTTTCTCTTCTGTTGGATCTGAGTTTTATTTTGATTGTATTTTACGTTTGAAATTAAGATGGAAATGGATGAGTGTGCAGCAGAATTAAGATGGAAACAAACTTTGCATACAATCAAACGAGAGTATTGCTTTGATCAAACATTTTTTCACAAAGAATCGAAAGATTGAATTTATTTCAATTACGATTACAATGCAAATGATTGAATACAAACTCCCCCTCAGCCAGAGCTCAGTGTTTGTTCATGCAGAGAAGACGGTGTTGCAAAGAGCTAATAGAACAGTACAGAGCACTGTTCTATTTATAGGCACTAGCAAGCCACTGAGCATCTAAGCTGACGTCACCATGAAAGTGACATCTAACCTCCTAACAAACTCTAACCTCTGATCAATACAAATACTGCTATGCTAACTACTGCTATTACATTACATTACAAACAGAGTATAGAACAGCTGCTGCAACCTTCCACTGCTGTGAACCCAGCAGTACTTGTCCGGATCAGCAGTGCTTGACTCAAGGCAGTAGATTGAATCAGCAGAGCTTTAGTCTTTCATCAGGTCTTTTCTTGAGCAGCAGTTTAATGGTCAGTAGCTTGTACGATCAGTAGATAGGAGGTCAACTGATGTTGAAATCACTTTCAAGGGGAGAGACTTGTATGAACATCTGCTTATTCTGGATCCACTGCTCTGATCCATTTTTGGCTTTAATTATCTGTTCCTTTGGTAGGGTTCAATCCCAACAATCTCCCCCTGGAACAGATAATGCCAAAACCCTTCATTATTGTGGAACTTTATTGCCTCATCAACAGTTCCCTTATCTGACCTTTAAGTTGCAATTCAAAGTCTAGGGCATCTGTATCATCTTCATCCCTGCCAAGTGAAAGATCAAGGAGATCCTGCATATCTTCAAGACTTAGGCCAAGTTCTTGTTCCCTTGTTATATTCTTCACTTCTCCACCAGACCTGAATAGAGTCAATACATGGGTATGTTTGTCAGTTACCCACTTTAGTACTTTTGAGCCTGGTGGGTTTCTTGGGAGATTTTTATTCGATGAGGAGTTTGGTGATGCTGGCCTATTAAAGACTGTCTGAGCAGTACTTGCAGGTTGATTCAGGTCAAGAGATTCAGCTATCATGACTTTAATACCTTCTTTTACAAGCTCATCTCCTGCCATTAATTCACCCACTGATTCAATAACCAACGGTTTTTGATGCTTTCTTTTGTAGATAGCAGCACCAGTTGGAGCAGTGGCTCTCCTGATTTGCAGCTTTGTTGGTCTTTTTGAAACCTCTGCTTCAGGATAGTCAGGCTTTTGAGGAACTTTGGGATCTTTCTTTCTTAGTTCCTCCAACCTTTTATAGGTAGCCCTGACTACATCTTCTTTCCATCTTGCTATTTGTCTTTTGTTCCCATAATCAGCAGCAACCAATTCCTCTTTCATTCTCTTCAGCTCAAGTGTTTTATCAGGCACATTCTTCTTGTACTTTGACCATTCTTGTCACACCCCAACCGATGGCGGAATCATCGGGGCATGGCACTGAGCGAAACAGATTGTCCAGAAGTTCCCATAACAACTATCATTACCATTTAATTAAATAATCCGTCCCATACCGAATCTCAAACAGTTAAATAATTATTACAGACAAGCATCAAGACAAATATTCCGTTCCGACAACTCATATTTAAACATGACAAATTTATTCGTTGGTTTCTAGGACTCCAGTTCCTAGCTTCAATTTCATCATGGTACAAAGAGCAAACAAGCAACCTAAGCACCTGTCACATATGTTAAAATAAAGTCAATACATAAAATGTAAAGGTGAGCATACAAGTTTGATAATAGCATATAGAGTTCGAAATCGTTTACGCATAACCAGCACGTACATATAGTGAAATGAAGCACGTTAGTTATCGACATAGATCCATCGATACCAATGACTGCGGGTTGACTGCCCGAAGCAGTTCGCAATACATGATTACCACCGTAATCCATGAAAGTAAAAGATCCTTAACAACCCCCGTGTGAACGGGTGCTGAGTCCAAACTATAGTACTATCGTTGCTAAGGCAGGTAGACAACATTCCATGTGTAAACATAACAACAAGCATTCATAAGCCACGTATAACATGCATTAATGGTTAGCGTTAAAATAGCTTGAGTAGTGTGATAATTGTAGTTTGAATATTGGTAACGTATGTAACACCCAAAAGTGCTAAAGCAAAAAGGGTTCGAGTATACTCACAGCGATTATGGATTGAAGGGAGCGCTTTTCAGCGAGTACGGTTAGCCTGGATAGATTCGATAACGTATGATAAGTGGTGCGTAAAACAGTATGAAGTGAGAGTGGGTAGGATAGCTGATCGTGCGGATCAACTATCCGTGCGAGTAAGTTATCCGTGCGGATGGTGATCCCTCCGGATACACTATTCGTGCGAGTGGTAATCCACCCGGATAAACTATCCGTGCGAGTAGCTATCCGTGCGGATGGTAATCCGTCCGGATTAGTCACTCGTGCGGATTGTTTATCCGTGCGGACAAGTAGTCCGTGTGGATTATTATTCGAGTGGATTGTTTCTTCCTAAGGATGTGTTTGTGTATGATGGCTTGTGCTTTGAAGTTTTCGTTGTAGCATTTAGAAAACATTTAAGTATCTCTACCTTTCAAGCCGGTCGCGCGGACAACAATCCGTCCGGATGGTGATCCGTGCGGACACGTCTCTGAGGCTGAGTCACTTGGTGAAATTGTGGAACCCGTCCGGATGGTAATCCGTGCGGATAGTGGTAATCCGTCCGGATAGTCGTTCGTGCGGACAAGACAACCCGTCCGGATAGTCTGTCCGTGCGGACAACTTGTCCGTGCGGATGAACGTTGTTTTGAAATCGTTTAACGCCTTAGTATCTCATGATCCGAAGAGTAATCCATCCAGAGGTTGTCCGTCCGGATTGCTCATTCGTCGATACTCAAACCTCGTTTTTGAATGTGGGTCCCAAGTGTAGCTCGTCCGGTTGACAACCCGTCCGGATCGTCTGTCCGTGCGGACAACTTCCTCGTCCTGGTTGTTTCGTCTGGCTACCTTGGTCGCCTTTGTCGTTCTATCGAGACGTTCTGACTTCGTGGCAACCATTTGGACTCGCGTTCTTACCCGAATGACTAGGTCGGCAAGGAATCACCCTAACTCGGATTGTCGGTGGTTTAGAACGGTCATTCCGGTTTAACCCGAAATCAGGTGTCTTGTGGGTAGATTTTAGATCTAGGACTAGTACATCGCTAACATTGAGTGGAAGACTAGGACTGATCCGGTTCGTACCGTTTTTGAGGGTAAAATAGGGAGCAAACTTAGGTTTATTTCTTTCAACCCCTTTGTCCTTAGAAAAGTTTAGATTTGGGTGAAGTTGTTGTGAAATCTTATGGAAATCGTTCAGATCTGAGTTATTCTTGGTGGAATGAGGTCAAGCTTGAAGTTCATGAGAACTTCATGATGACGTCACCCGCGAATACCTCAAATCTTCATGATTTCACGGTTAAAAGTTGAGATTTGAAAGATAGAAAGGTGTAGAATCGTGTAGTGATCAAGAATGTACAAGAATTAGAGCAAGATCTTACCTGGATTGAGAGAAATCTGAGAAAAGGTGAAGAATGCGTGCGGGTCGGACGTCACTTGCCAAAAGTGGAAAGTTTGGAGAGTGGCCCGTGTATTTACAGGATGCCAAAAGGAGAAAGGGTAATCCATGCGGATTGCACGTTACCCGGATTGGTTATCCGTCCGGATTGGTAATCCGTGCGGACGGTCAATCCGTGCGGATTGACAGTCCGTCCGGATGGACAATCCGTCCAGATGACGCTGGAATGGTGCGTTCAATGCGACGATTCTTCAACGTTTCGGTGTAGGTTGTGAACGATTCGATAGGGTTTCTTATTCAAATTACTTTTAGTCCCAACTACTTCGTATCTAATATGGTTCGATCGGGATTCGGGTTCGAGTTCGATTGTATTCGAGTTAGACTTCGAGTTTCGATTGAGTTCGCTTGATTCCCACAACAAAACATAAAATGAACATGCACAGGCAACACGTAAGGCACACATACACGTATAACGACAAGTAAAATACATAGCTCGAGTTACGATTTGATGTCAATTCGATTAGTAGGTCAATTGAGATACGATTAACACGATTCGATTATTGCAAGTAACAACACTTACTCCACATAATATAATTAAAATAAAGACATTTCTACGAGTCAAGTCGTGCGAAATTGGTCGTTGACTTTGACCCTGACTTTGACTTTCACTCGTGAAAACACGGGGTGTTACAATTCTGGAGGAGTGTGTTGGACCTCATTCTGTATCATTTCTTGAATCCTGGCTGCTTCTTGTTTAAGCTCAGGAATGGTCCACTCCTTGTACATGTGCCTTTCTCCCTTGTATTTCTTTGTTGCCATAATGCTTTCAATGTAGTCTTTTCTCAGAGTCTCATATGCTCTTTCTGAGATCTGCTGACATACATTTTTTGCAAATTATTCCATGGATCTGACTTGTGTGAGCAAGTATTGATAGTTCTGTTGTATTTCCCTATCAGATTTCCCTTTTGTGTTTCTTTTTGAGATATCCTCTGCTTGCTTAGCCTTGATTTTCAAATATTCTTCAATATTGTTAGGCCTGGGATATCCTTTTACTGATGGCAGCTTCCTTTTAGCAGGGTCATCCTCATAGTAGAAAGATTTGATTTCTTCTCTGACTGCTATGAGCTCAAGAGGAAATTGAACACCTGCAGGAGCTAAGGGTTGTTGAACTTGTGCTGATGAGATAGGAATAGGCTTGGGTATTGTGACAAGTGACAAAGATTTTGAAGATGTTGGTGGTGGTGAAGAGTCATCATCTTTAAGAATTAGCCTTCTCCTTTTTGTTTGAGGAGGGACTGATGATGTTTTGGGTGGAACAGTGGTGGTAGATTGGGTGGCAGTGGTTTGTGATTGACTAACAGCAGTTGATACAACTGGTGCTTCAACCACTGTTGTCATTACAACAGATGTTATAACATCTGTTGTCTTCTGCCTTTTGGCGGGAGGTGATGTTGTTTTTGGTGGTGATGGTGGTAAAGCAGTGGATGTGGTGTGTTGAGGTGAGAACAGATGTTGAAACCACTGAAGTACCAGCAGTAGTTGATACAACAGGAGTTACAACAGCTGTTTTGGATGGTGGTTTTGGAGCAGACTTTGAACGTCTGGTTGGGATGGATTTGGGTTGCCTTACTTTTCTAGTAGGCTTCTTCTTTTCATCAACAGGATTTTCATCATCCTTTGACCCAGAAGTACCCTGATCTGGATAATCCACCCTAGCTTTCTTCTTGGCCTCTCTATCCTTTTTGAGACTTGCAACTGCTTCTGCCAGTGCATTTGTGGTCTCATCAATTGTCTTGCTACCATCTGGCAAAGGGATATTTTTGGTCATGTTTTCTCTTTCTTGTTCAAGGTAAAGACCATCATCTATTCCCTTCTTCTTCCACTCCTGAATTTTCTCCCCCTTTTTGGCATTATCTGGAGAGAGTTGATCAATAAAGAGGACAGTTGGAGGAGCAGTGCCAGTGGTATGCAGGATCTGGGCTTTTAGAGCCTTGAGATCAGCCTGGGTGTTCTTGAACCTATACTCCATTGTATTTCTCAGCTTTAGTACATGTTTTTCATGCTGCTGATCTGCCATTTGTGCTTGTTGATGGAGAATAGGTTGAAATAGATTCCAGAGCTCATTTGTAGCAGGTGCTTGTGGTGGAGCAGGTGCTTGATGTGGAACAGCAGTGGATTGCACCTTTTGTACTTGTAACAACTGTTGCAGCATATCTTTGAGTTCTGCAACAGAGTTATCAAGTTTTTCAACACGATCCGTCAACTTCTGGTACTTTAAACTATCACCCAATTTAATGGGATCATCTGATTTCGCACTAGCAGTGGTTTTATCAGTGGTTAAGGTAGGGAGTTTACTCCAAACATTAACCACTGATGCCCCTTTTTTCTTGGTACTGGGGTCTTCTCCCTTCAACACTTGATAATCTTTTGATGTTGCCAGAGGTCAAGAAAAGTCCACTGGTAGATGTCAGAGGTGCTATGGAAGGAATTGCCTCCAAGGAAGTCTTATTAATGTAACCACTGTCCAACTGCAAACCAATGGGTTCAACAGTTGTAGTGGATGCTTCACTTGGATTACCACCAAGAGTTACTTGTAACTCAAGGGGTGTAACCTCCCCAGGTTGTGTTGGTGGGTTAGCAAAGATTGATACAACAAACCCAGTCATTTTTTGAGGCATGTTCTCATTAATAGGTGATTGAGAAGGACTGGTTTGTGCCTGGTTCAAATCAATTGCATCCAACAGAAATTTTATTTGTGGGGGAATTATGGATGTGATGTTTGGCGTTGAAAGAGAATGTGCCCCGGGCAGTGGGCTGTGGATGATGGAAGCGAGTGATTCCAGAGCATCATAATGTGGAGTCCCTATGTGTACAACCTGTTCTTTTTTGAGAAGAAGCAGGAGGAGTTTCGGTTAAGGGTTGAGATATTTGTACCATCTGCTGTGAGGAAGTAGCAGCAGTGGTTTCTTGTGACTTTTGTTTTGTCACAGGCAGTGGCTCTGGTATCTCATCCTCCAGAGTTGCCTTTTTGATAGGTTTGGGGGGGTTTTGATTTTTCTTTTTCTGTGGCTTTTTGGTGATTTTAGGTGTGGGTTTCAAAGCAGTGGTGGTGCTACTTTGATCACCTTGAGCAGTGGGCTCAGCAGCAGATACCTGAGGAGCAGTGGTAGCTGCTAAATTCTGCTCAGGCACCTCTGCTTGTGTTTTGCAAGGTGTTGACATTCTTGTAAAAGTTTCAGCAGTTAAGCTGTGCATTTGTAAAGAGTCACCTTGGTTTATTGCAGCAATATCATCCTTACTGAATTTCTTTTCAAAATTATTAACCAGATCATTAAAGATTTCCTGAGAATAATTAAAAGTTTCTTCTTGAAGAATAGCATATCACAGATTTTGAATCTTTAATGGTATTTCATTAAAAGAAGTGGTTTTATTTGAAACACACATTAGGAGGGTATGGAATAAAAATCTTGTAGTAGAAGGGAAGTAACCTTTTTGTATGGTAGCTTTCTTCATCATTGTGTCTGCATACCCTCTCTCAAGAAAGTCAGTTTTTAACTCGTTTTTAGGAAAGAAAGTTTTACCTTGCTGATCCTCGAGTTGAAAGACCTCTGATATGGATTGTGGTGTGATTTGGACAACTTTACCCTTTAGAGAAGATTTTATGGTAGTTACAGTGTCTCCTTGTTTTTCAAGGGTTGCATTCTTCCAGAACTCTCTTTGGGTTGCCAAATAAATTGGTGCATCGGCTGTTAACAAAGTTTTGTACTTTGATTTAGCCATTGTGTCGATGATGGAGTCGAAAGCATTTGTGGTGCCGGGTTTTGTGAGAAGACCCAGAAGATTGTGAGATGGTTTATGTGGAATTTCAGTGGGATTGGCCTTTTGAGAGGCCGCTTTCGACGATGATTTGGAGGTGGGTTTTGCAGATGGCTTCGATTTTGTCATTTTGAAGATGATGATCGAAGAAATTTGTGAAGAAATGAGATGGAAAAAACTGCTTTGAGAAGAGAATTTTTAAGAATTCAATTCGACAGTAAAACCCTGTTTTTGGTGTGAAGTAGGGGTTTTATAGAGGAAAAAATGAATGCTGACGTGGCAGCGGTTACAAAAGGTCTGACCACAATGTACTGCCCACGTGACAACCCCTGATGAAATGAAGGACAGTACTTTTATGAAAGTTACTGGTGAAGGCAGTGGTTATGGAAGCAGTGGATGATTTTCACTATTAGTGGATAGCATATCAGTGGATAAGACTCTGCTTTTGAACAACAGTGTTTATCAAAGAAATGAGGGAACAGGGGTTGACTTTCAGCAGTGGACAGACTAGGAAACAGATCAGACTTTTGAATAAGCAGTGGTTATGGCAGACTTTTAAGGATTTTAATGAAAATTTCATTTTTAGCTATTTTTAAGGATGAATTTTTGATTTTCTGAAAACATTTTAATGCTTTTATTCATAGAAAAACAAGATGTTGCTTGTTATTCCATGTTTAGCATGCCAATCCTAGAGGCCAGGCTTTCAAAAGTGCCAGTATCTAAAGCTTTTGTGAGCACATCTGCCAGCTGGTCTTTAGTTGGAACATGATGCAGAGAAATCAAACCTTTTTCATAGCAATCCCTCACGAAGTGATGTCTGATGTCGATGTGTTTGGTGGTTGAATGGGAAACTTGATTTTTGATGATATTTTCTGCTGCCTGGCTATCCAACATGAGTGGTGTCTTTAAGGCAGTGATACCAAAATCCAGCAATTGGTTTTGAAGCCACAGGAGTTGGGTTGTACAGCTTGCAGCAGCAATGTATTCAGCTTCAGCAGTGGATGTTGAAACAGCTGCTTGCTTTTTGCTTTGCCATGAAACTAAGCAATCTCCTAGAAACTGCCACCCTCCTAAAGTGGACTTCCTTGTGGTGTGACATCCAGCAAAGTCACTGTCTGAAAAACCTGAAAGCTTGATATTCCCATTAGCTGGATACCAGATACCAAGTGTGGGAGCACCTTTTATGTATCTGAAGATCCTTTTAACAGCAATGAGATTTGATTTTCTGGGAGCTGATTGACTTCTTGCACAGACACATGTTGCAAACATGATGTCTAGTCTAGATGCAGTTAGGTACAATAAAGACCCAATCATGCTTCTATAAAGTGTTTGGTCAATCAGCTCATCCTTTTCATCAGACATGACTAGCTTATTTGTTGCCATGGGTGTGCTGCATGGTTTACAATCATTCATATCAAATTTGTTTGTTTAAAAGTTCTTTTGCATATTTGCTTTGATGAATGAAAGTACCATTTTGCATTTGCTGAACTTGGAGACCAAGAAAGCATTGCAGCTCACCCATTGCACTCATTTCAAACTCAGCTGTCATGAGTTCCCTAAACTCTTCACACATTTTGTTACATGTGCTTACAAAAATAATGTCATCCACATAAATTTGGACAATCATTAAATCCTTCCCTCTCCATTTTAGAAACAGTGTTTTATCAATTGTACCTCTTTTGAAACCATTTGAGAGTAGGAAGTTGGAAAGAGTTTCATACCAAGCTCTAGGTGCTTGTTTCAGGCCATACAAGGCTTTGTTTAGCCTGTAGACATGATCTGGATAAAATGGATCCTCAAAACCTGGAGGTTGACACACATACACCTCTTCTTGAATTGTACCATAGAGGAAAGCACTTTTGATATCCATTTGGAACACCTTCATGTTGTGGTTGACAGCAAAGGCTAGGAACAGTCTTATAGCTTCCAATCTTGCTACAGGGGAAAAAGTTTCATCATAATCAATCCCCTCTTCATGTCTGTAACCTTGAACCACAAGCCTGGCTTTATTCTTGACAACAATGGCCCTTTCATCTGTTTTGTTCTTGAAGACCCACTTTGTGCCGATGGGGCTAACCTCTTCTGGCAGTGGTACAAGCTCCCATACTTGTTGTCTTTTAAACTGTTGGAGCTCCTCTTGCATGGCTTCTACCCAGCTGTTGTCTTTCAGTGCCTCTTGGTACTTGACTGGCTGATGGAGTGATAGAAAACCAGCAAATGTTGGTGAAGGCTGCAAATGTGTATCATCTGAGCTAACCACTGCTGGGGACTTTGATGATCCAGCAGTGGCTTCAAAAGGTGGTGGAATGGGGGGGGGGGTAATGAAGTGGACACATGCTGACTTTTATCCACAGTTTGGGGACTTTTTTCAGCAGTGTTTGTTGATGTGGAAGCAGTGGTTAATGGGCTACTTTGGTCAACAACTGTTGAGGTAGCAGTGGTTGAGCTTTGACAGCTGTTTTGAACATCTGATGCTCTTCCCATTCTGACAGACTTTTGAGGAATGATGATTTCATACCCATAGTCTGGTGTTGAATCCTCTGATGGACCTGCACTGTTAGTCTTGACAGTAGTATTTTTAAAAGTGAATTTATCAAGATCAAACAGATCTGCAGGATTTGTTGGGATTTTCATTGATGAAAGTTCATTGAACTTTACATTCAAGGTCTCCTCCACTGCCTTGGTCCGTGTATTAAACACTTTGTAGGCCTTGGCAGTGGTTGAGTATCCCAGATGATAACCACAATCAATTTTGGCTGCAAATTTTGAAATGGAATCTTTTAAGTTCAAAATAAAGCATGGGCAGCCAAACACTTTGAAATATGAGATCAGTGGTTTGATTTTATACAGAATTTCATAGGCAGTCTTTTTGTGCCTGGGGTTTATTAAAACTCTGTTTTGGACATAGCAAGCAGTGTTTACTGCCTCTGCCCAAAAAGTTAATGGCAAACCTGAATCAGCAAGCATGGTTCTGGCAGCCTCAATCAAAGTTCTGTTCTTTCTTTCAACTACCCCATTTTGCTCTGGTGTTCTAGGGATGCTGTACTGCCTTACAATCTCTTTCTTCACATAGAAGGCATCCAACTCCTTATTTTTAAATTATGTGCCATTGTCACTCCTGAAGACTTTCACTGGAAGGTCAAATTGCTTTTCAACCTGTGTCACAAAGTCTTGCAAAATGCCTGCAGTCTCATCTTTTGAGTGTAAAAAGAAAGTCCATGTAAACCTAGAAAAGTCATCAATAATAACCAAACAATATCTCTTCTTTTTGAGACTCATGACTTGAACTGGGCCAAACAAATCCATGTGCAACATTTGCAAACACTGGGTTGTTTTGGACTCTTCAATGGACTTGAAGGAGCTTTTATGCTATTTTCCTTTTAAACAGGAAACACAATGCTCAGGACATGAAAACAATTTTTATGGTAGGCCTCTTACCAAACCATTTTTTGAAATTTCAGTGATTGTCTTAAGATTTGTGTGCCCCAGTCTTCTGTGCCAAAGTTCTGTCTCTTTCTTAGAGGCAGCTAAGAACAGACAGGCATCAGCTCTGGGACACTCTTTTGACATATCAACAACATAAACATTGCCACTTCTTTGAGCAACAAGTTTTGTTTGACCAGTTTTTATTATTGCTTCAATCTTTTTGACCATTTCTGGTCCAACAATCCTACAACACTCCTTTGTGAAGAATGACCCATACCCCTTGTCACTCATTTGTGAAACACTCAGGAGGTTGAATTTCAGACTGTCTATCAGATTCATATTTTCAAATTTTACATTTCCAGATTGTACTGTACCAGACCCCAGAACTTTCCCTTTACTGTTATTCCCAAAGGATATATCACCCCCTCCATGAATTTTGAAATCCTTCAGTAGGGCTTTACATCCTTTCATGTTCCTGGAGCCTCCACTATCAACATACCACAAACTATCTAAGCAGGCAGAAGCTCCCTGCACATGAAGTAAAAGGATTAGTTCATTAGGGTTTCCAAAGCCAATAAGGCTTTGGATAGGGTCTCACTTTAGGTTTAGAGGGCCTTTTGTAGGTCTCATAAACGTGTGGAATCCTTTGGTAAGATGGTTGTGGTTGTCCCTTACCTCTTCTGAATTGGTTGTCAGGGGGTGCATCAGTAACCTGAACATCTCTTTTAACAGATGTTTGGTTCGGCTGTTTTGTGACAGCTGTTTGAACTGGCACAAACAGTGGTTGGTTTTTGGTGAATTTGACAGATGATGTTGATGGACTCAAGGATGTTTTAGCAGTGTACTCATTCTTTTTCACATCAAAGTTTTTGAGATACACACATGCTTGAGTTTTGTGGTTTGTTTTACCACAGATAATGTAGCTTTCAGCAGGAACAATGACACTTGTTTTGTTTAAATCATATGCTTTTAAATGGAAACAAACTTTTGTTAGATGATTCCTTTTCTCACAAAATTTACAAAACAGGTTATTGATCTGTTCTTTCTTCTTTCTCTTTTCGGACTCCTTTGCAGCAGAGTTTTTAACCTCTGCTAGGATGTCCTTGAGAGGGATGACTTTAGCTTTTGGAGCTTTAATACCATCAGTGGTTGTAAAGTCCATTGGCTTGAAATTTTCAAGAATATCACACTCGTCAGACCATGTGGGTTTAAACTGATATTGTTCAATCTCCTCAAAAGTAGAGGATCCCATTGGTCTGTCAAGCGTGATTTTGTTTCCAAGTTTGTCAGTGATTTTCACTTCTTGGCCATTCTTGTTTGTGGGGATGAACTCAGTGGTTACATAAGTGGTTTGAACAGATTTTTCAAAAGCAGTGTTTTCATCATCATGTTTTCTTTAACCAACACCAAATTTCACATTGCTTTTAATCTGTTTTTCAAGCATAACCTCATACCCTTTGCATGATTCCACCCATTTTTCACAGGTGATCTGGGTGGACTCCAACTCCTTTTTGCAAACTAGGTATTTTTCTACCATAGTTTGGAGTTGGGTTTTGGTTATGCTATGCTCTTCTTTCAGACTGCTGATCTCTTTTTCTTTTTCAGTCAATTTGTTTTTAAGTTCTTTTATAGACCTTTCAAATTTGACTTCATCAGTTAAGATTTTATCCCGAAGGTTTTCATTTTCCTCTTTGATGTTAGAAAAAGCAATAATGCAATTGTCAGAACACAGTTTTTCAAGAACTTGAGGAGATACCTTGGCAGCAGCCATCATTGCACAATCACATTGATGATTTTCTTCATCATCAGCTCTTTCTTCTTTCTCACCTGCTTTCTCATCTTTCTCTTCTTCTTTATCCTCTTCTGACCATGGGTCTGTCATTGGTTCAATCAGGGTTCCTGAACTTTCTCCCAGCAGTAGTTCACCAGCCACAGCAGTAACCACTGCTTCAGTCACCTCATCCACTGTTTCAGCACTTAGCTGTTCACCTTCAGTTTCAATCCCCTCTGATATTAACTCTAATGCCATCAAACAAAATTCATCATTAGAAGGTTCATTAAAGGCATAGAGTGCAAAATTTTCATCACCAAGCTCATCAGGCATACTGCTCCAGTCAACAAAGCCTTGAGTGAAGAAGCTTTGCTGATCTGGTTGTACTGCTGCTGGAGCAGCTGTTTGAGGTGCAACAGTTTGCACTTGTGCCTGAGGGACAGGGGTTTGAACGTACTGAATTTGTGGAACAGTAGTTTGGACATAATGCACAGGCACAGGGGTAGCAGCATAGTGAGCAGTGTTGTAGGATCGTTCGACTGATCTGAATGAGTCGTTCAGAGGAGTTTTGATCAGTTACAGGTGCGGAAAACAAGTAACTGACGTAGAAACAGCTAAATCTTCACTTTAAACACTGATTGTATTAATCTGACGTTGTTTACAATCAAATCTCACACCGGCAGCACTTCGGCATGGAATACAAGGAAGGATCGTTCGACTGATCTGAATGAGTCATTCAGAGGAGTTTTGATCAGTTACAGAAGCGGAAAACAAGTAACTGACGTAGAAACAACTAAATCTTCACTTTAAACACTGATTGTATTAATATGACGTTGTTTACAATCAAATCTCACACCGGCAGCACTTCGGAATGGAATACAAGGACTCTGTTAATGATTTCGCTCCAGGTGACCTATATATAGGCACCTGATTCCGCTTAGAATGATACACAACCCGTAAGAGCGGAATTAGAACTTGGTGATTCTGCTCGAAATCACCTACATGAGAGTTTGGAGCGAAATCAGCTTCTTAAATCTTAAACTATCCTATTTTCTCGTAAAATGTCCCTTATCTATACAATCTATATTAAGACTCGATATAAGACGAAGACGACAGATGCATGCACCAACAAGTGTTAACATGAGCTGCAGGGGTATATTGGGTATAGTGCACAGTGCTTTGATTTTGTGGTCTAGGGTTTGAGCTGGGATGAGTGACTATTGGTCCAGTGTTTTGACTTCTGCATTCCCTAGCAAAGTGCCCTAGCCTATTGCACTTGTAACATTTAATTTTCGATTTATCCAACCCCACCCTTAAATTCCCATGTAACCCTGGGAATTTTCTCCCTGTTCTTTTATAGAATTTGCTAGTTCTAACACTGAGCAAAGCCAATTGGTGTAGAATGTCCATCTCTTCTAAGTCAGTGGGATCAAAATGTTGTAAGTCATTGAGTTCAAAGCACAAATTATCTGACATCTAGTTTTCATTAGCTGTAAATGCATAGTTTGCAGAGTGAGGATCAGGGTTGTTAAAATTTGCACCAGCAGTTATATTAATGAAGTGATCATAACCCTGATCCTTACCACTGCTCCCAGATTCTTCCTGACCAAACAGAGTTGTGCTACCGAATGAATAGTCATCAGCAACCTTTCCAGACTCTTGCAACTTCTTTTTCTGGTTCAACTCCCTTTCATAGGTCAGGAGTCGACCATGAAGTTGGGTCAGGGTCAGATCTTTGAACTCAGCAGAGTTTCTGGTGACAAAAGCTATGGTGTCCCATTTTTCTGGTAGTGACCTAAGGAACCTACTATTTTGAGTTGAATTTGGAAAAGTTACTTTAACAAGCCTTAGTTCACTGATGAGACAACTGAACCGCTCAAATTGTTGAGTCAGTGATTTACCCTTGATGTGACAAAATGTTTCATACTGCTGGTTCAGTATTTCCCTATTGTTTTCAATGACTTCTTCGGTTCCCCCAAACTGTTCCTTCAGCGCATCCCAAAGCTCTTTGGCACTGTTAAAGTGTAACAGTCCAGCATAAATCTCATTGGGTAGCGTAGATGCTATGATGCTAAACGCTTTAGCATCGAGTTCGAACTTTTGGAAATCAGTTTCAGTATAGTTTTCAGTTGGTCTAGGAACGAACTTCTTAGCATCTTCAGCGCTTGGCACCATAGGAACATGGGGACCAAAAACAACAGACCTCCAACATCCGGTGTTCTGTTGAGCGAGGATGTGACCCATCCTCCGCTCCGAGACGTTGAATTCATTTCGTTTAAGCATTGGTGGTTTAAAAAGCGAGCCAATGTTATTCTTATCATCTTGAGATTGTGACGTCATCCTGGTTGTTTTACAGACACTGATTAATCAACTTTAATGGTGATTAAACCTTGCTCTGTTTTTCAACACAAACGAACAAACTATCGATATCAACGATTTTGAGCTGAACTATTTATGTCAAAATGATTGTTAAATCAAATTTGACTGTCCAAGCTCTGATACCAATTGTTGGATCTGAGTTTGATTTTGATTGTATTTTACGTTTGAAATTAAGATGGAAATGGATGAGTGTGCAGCAGAATTAAGATGGAAACAAACTTTGCATACAATCAAACGAGAGTATTGCTTTGATCAAACATTTTTTCACAAAGAACCGAAAGATTGAATTTATTTCAATTACGATTACAATGCAAATAATTGAATACAAACTCCCCCTCAGCCAGAGCTCAGTGTTTATTCGTGCAGAGAAGACGGTGTTGCAAAGAGCTAATAGAACAGTACAGAGCACTGTTCTATTTATAGGCACTAGCAAACCACTAAGCATCTAAGCTGACGTCACCATGAAAGTGACATCTAACCTCCTAACAAACTCTAACCTCTGATCAATACAAATACTGCTATGCTAACTACAGCTATTACATTACATTACAAACAGACTATAGAACAGTTGCTGCAACCTTCCACTGCTGTGAACCCAGCAGTACTTGTCCGGATCAGCAGTGCTTGACTCAAGGCAGTAGATTGAATCAGCAGAGCTTTAGTCTTTCATCAGGTCTTTTCTTGAGCAGCAGTTTGACGGTCAGTAGCTTGTACGATCAGTAGATAGGAGGTCAGCAGATGTTGAAATCACTTTTAAGGGGAGAGACTTGTATGAACATCTGCTTATTCTGGATCCACTACTCTGATCCAGTTTTGGCTTTAATTATCTATTCCTTTGGTAGGGTTCAATCCCAACATCTTCCTTCATTAATTGCTATTATCTGCATTAGGCTCCACACGGCCCCGTGTTCGCTGGGTACAGCCCCGTGTGCAGAAGCGTATCTGTACTATCAAGATTTGCAAGATGTTACGAATCTTAGCGTTGACCTCGCCCCGTACTGAGCTAGGCACGCCCCCGTGTCGGGAATAGAAGCTTCCACAGCTTTGTCAATTTCTGCAGACACCTGACCACGGCCCCGTGTCTGCTGGGCACGGTCCGTGGTCAGCCTTCTGTTGCTTGTTTTTGCTTGGGGAGATGTTGTCGAGGGGTCGGGCATGACACATTTATTCCTGTTCTTTGTATTTATGTTAGTTTTTGCTGCATATTTGTTCCTTTTGTTCATTTAAGCTCATTTGGTCCTGAAAATACAAAAGGAAGACAAAAGCATACTTTTCCAACATTGGTACTAAAAAGGGTTAGTTTTATGCCTCATTTGATGTAATTCATATGTCGCATTTTACACACATCAAATACCCCACACTTGAATCTTTGCTTGTCCTCAAGCAAAACTCTTTATTATGTGGCTTACACACCCAAAAAGAATGGGTAGAAGAGAAGTTTTGGGCTTGTCTTGAATGTCAGGAATCCAAGATCTTTATTGGGTTTTATTTTTGTACTATTTACAATCCTGTTTGTTATGATTTATTTAGAACGTTTCATAAGAGAAATAACTTATTTGGGCATAACATGTCTTTTTAAAATTCCATTTATAAACAAGTTCACATACCTCACGGGAGATCACTCAACACTCGGCCGAAGATGTATTTTTGTGACACACTCGAGACCGGCATGGAACTTACTTCTACCATATGCTTGCCAAGCAATCACTCCTTCTCGTTTTTAACTATAAACCTTTGTAGATATCAAGAGGACTTGGGGAAGAGTTAGGCTTGGGCTAAAGGCAGGTGGTTTTAGGTTAGTGGTTAGTAAAAAGTGCTAAAAGCGTAAAAAGCGTTGGTCGTCGTAAAACTTTTTGTCTTTGTGACTTTTATTCAAACTAAGCATTTTCAAACAAAGTTTCTTTGAGGACCTTGTTTTTTATTGCTAGACTTCATTTTTTTTATAAAGGAATGTCACAAGAAAACTGAGCTTTTTACTAAAATATGGGGTTTAAAAGAAAAAAGGGATTTGGTGGGTAAAGGGTGTTTATATTGTGGGTTTAGAAACGAAAGAGTTTAGGCTCAAAGGGGTTAACTAGGGGGATTTTGGGTAGGTGATAAAGAAAATGAAAAATAATGGTGTTGAAAGAAAAATGGGTTAGTCCTAATGCCTCCATCATTTACTTACTTGGGTTTAAGTTGGTACGGATCGGGAATGTATCGTCGTGGCAATTTCTAGAGTCATAAGAACCAAGCGGCTATTCACACAAGAAACGAAAAATGAGCATTTAGTTTAAAGATGTATGCTTGTATGCTCAATAAAAGCTCAAAACTCACTTTTTGTGGGAATGGGTTTATAACGTGATCAAATATATATAATCAAATTTTAACTAGATTTTTCATGCCGTTTCATAATTTTCTTATGTTGGTTCTTTTTATCACGACGCTATCGGTTGTAAATTTGTAAAAATATAACCTTTTTAGAACTTGTTATTCCAGAATTAAACCAAGACAAGTAAAAAAATGATTTTTTTTGAAAAAATTTGGGGTGATTAGCGGTTCCAATAGAGTTTTGTGTAAGGCTTGTTATTAGGATTTGCAAAATTCAAGGTTTTAGCATCCCCCCCACACTTAAATTACATATTGTCCTCAATGTGTCCCAAAAATAAGTTTTTAGGTTGATTGAATGTGTAAAAAGGTGTTGAAAAACAAAAATTTGTGTTACTAGGCGTCTGGACACGGGCCCGTGTTGGTCCGGGCACGGCCCCGTGTTCAAATTGCCAGTATCATATTAAACAGATGGCTGGGCACGGGGGCGTATTCAGTGAACACGGCCCCGTGTCCTGTTACTTGTACTAGGCATTTTCTGCAGATCTTTGGGCACAGGGGCTTGTTGGGCTGAGCACGGCCCCGTGCTGTACTTGCTGTAATGAAGAAAAATTGTCGGGAGGCTCTATTTTTGTGCATGGGGTGTGGTTTGTAGGTTCATCCACCTTTTCGAGTGTATGCAACCATTATAACACGATCCAAACATCATTTAATACTTAGAAACCATCATTCATTCAAAAGTAAAATACATAATTCTTAGAAAATAAAAATTAAACACTAGGATAAGTAGGTCATAAAAGTCAAGAAATCTTAAACCACAAAGAAGTCTTAGCCTAAATGTTTTTATTATAAGAGCAAAGTTTTCGAAAATATGATTCTTTCAGATGAAAAAGGCTTGTAGAACTTCTTCTCTGGAAAGGGCTCCTCACACATCGTTAAGCCATTCTTCTATCTCCCGGGGGAGAAGGAAGGCGGGCTCGTTAGCTTCCTCATGTAGAGAAGGTGTGATTTCCAACGGAAGCTCTTGTAAGGCGTCATGAGGAGGTTCCGGGGGGGGGGGGTGTCATCCCATCCAGTGGGATTAATAAATTCTTGTGCCAAGTTCCAATCTTCTTGAGGGAAGATTGGTTCCATAGGAGGCATTGCAAGAATGTTCAACCTTTGGTGCAAAAGGTTGATTTCTTGGAAGCTATTTTCTAGCCCCACCGTTAGATAGTTGATGCGGTCGATTAGGACTTCTTCTACGGATGTCATTTCGTCGAGTGCCTCTCTTAGCGCCATTACGTAACACACAAGGGTTGCTTCGATCGAAGGCCTTCGTCCTGCGACTGTTCCTTGAGTGAGCTAAAGAGGTTCCGCTATTCTGGCTAGACATTCCAAGAAAACAAGTCAAAAAATTCAAATTAATGAAACAGTAACTCCGGTAACGGCCCCGTGGCCACCAATCTGCAGGTTTTTGAAACAAGGAATCTTGGAGCTTTAAATTATTTTTCTGACTTTTGAAACATTTCTAAGCAGAAATTACTTAAAATAGTGTTGCAAAACTTATTTTTGATAAGATTCCTTGAATAAAAACCTAACAAATATCAAAATAAAGCTTGAAAAACTTGAAGATTTCAAGCTTTAATGGAGGTTTTGAGGAGTTAGAGAAAAAGAAGGCAATAGACAAAAGTAGTGAAGACAAGATGGTTGTTGAGAACCTTCTTTAGAATATACCCTATAGGGTATATGTGAAGATCCCACCAAATCTTTGTCTTTGGAATGGGTCCAAGAGTGCAGGAATCTTGCTGCATTTATAAAAAACGACAGCACGCTGACCACGGCTCCGTGTCGGCTGGACACGGCCCCGTGGTTAGACAAGAATCTAACACTTTTTGTCTGTATTCTGACTTAAAGTCAGACACAAATCTTCAGGTGGGCACGGGGGCGTGTTGACCTGGACACGGCCCCGTGGCAAGAGGTTTTTATGAAGTTTTGTCTCTATTTAAGGAATTTATCCAGATCGGGTGATTCCTTACTGAATGGAACAACACTGAAGTGCCTGAGGTACCTTAATTGCCTAGTTTTAGACAAGAACGCAAGAGGTTGTCGGATAGGGTAAAACCTAGACTAAATACCGGTGGGTGAAACCAACCTTTATTCCCCTTATCCGGGCTCTTGTTAAAGAATTTATTTGTCGAATCGCTCAGGTCTATGAATGCATCGGCGGAGACCGCTGGAGAGTCCTTCACGGCACAACACTGCTAAGATACCAAGGTCGTTCAAAGACAAAAGAGCTTTTAGTACCGGTTTATCCTTAACGTCTAATCAAATCAAAATTTTTAGAAAAGGTTTTAAATATGAAAAATAAAAACTAAAATGCTGAAAATAAAAATAAAAACAGATAGACAAGATGAATCACTTGGATCCGACTCTCCTTTAATGTAACCTTTGACGATTTCCGCACTTTTGCCCTTTTAAGAGATTATCTTAGTTATAGTAGTAGGCCCCTCTTTTGAAGGTGACGTTACCCTCAACCCAGTGGTTTGAGTCAGCAAGGATACAATCCTAAAAGTTCGGAATATTGGAAGACAATTAATTAAGTTATTAATGCGTAAAGTGGTAGGCCCCTCTTTTGAAGGCGACGTTACCCTCGGCTAAATGGTTTAAGTCAGCAGGGATACATCCCAAGTAGCCAGTTTAATGTATTAATAGTAGTTTACATATGAAGGGATCAAGCCATTCGCACCCCCGCCATCCAATACCAGTGGGTATTGAAGGAGGTCCTAGTAAGCTTGACCTAGGTACTTGGAGGATCTATACACTGAACAAGGCAAGAACCTTACTAAACTATTCCCTTAACCCCCGACCAGGTAGCCAACATATCTCTATATAGACCGTCGAGATATGAATGGTGAAATCTTTTACTTTATATAGATAGTAAAGTAATGCCAAGAAACCACAGACAAATGATAAAGAAGTTTCACCTTGAACATAAGAAACTAGTTAATAAAGTCATTAATACAAAACCAAATAAAAAGTGCGAAAAAATTAAAAATAAAAGTATTACATTAAATGATTGTCTTCACCAAGTGATGTAAGAGGCTTAGCCAAACATGGCCTTTGATTGACAAGAACTCTTACGATCAATCTTGGATCCCGAGACTACTGCACACACTCTAAGGTGGATGATGGATAATGGTGGTGGATGTGGGTGTTGTAATGGTGGTGGAGTGGTGGAGTGGTGGCAAAGTGGTAGAGAGGTGGTTTGTCAAGGGATGCCTTTGAAGTGAACCAAGCACCCCTATTTATAGCATGAACTGAAGCCCGGCCTCGGCCTCGTGTCCGCTGGACACAGCCCCGTGGCCATCCTCTTTCTCTTCCTTCATTAATTGCTCTTGTCTGCATTAGGCTCCATACGGCCCCGTGTTCGCTGGGCACGACTCCGTGTGCAGAAGCGTATCTGTACTATCAAGATTTGCAAGATTCTGTGAATCTTAGCATTGACCACGCCCCGTGCTGAGTTGCGCACGCCCCCGTGACGAAAATAGAAGTTTCCACAACTTTGTCAATTTCTACAGACACCTGACCACGCCCCCGTGCCCGCTGGGCACGGGTCGTGGTCAGCCTTCTGTTGCTTGTTTTTGCTTGGGGAGATGTTGTCGAGGGGTCAGGCATGCCACGTTTATTCGTATTCTTTGTACTTATGTAAGATTTTACTGCATATTTGTTCCTTTTATTCATTTAAGCTCATTTGGTCCTAAAAATACAAAAGGAAGACAAAAGCATACTTTTTCCAACATTAGTACTAAAAAAAGTTAGTTTTATACCTCATTTGATGTAATTTATATGTTGCCCCCACACTTGAATCTTTGCTTGTCCTCAAGCAAAACTCTTTATTATGTGGCTTAGACACCAAAATAGAATTGGTAGAAGAGAAGTTTTGGGCTTGTCTTGAGTGTCGGAAATCCAAGACTTTATTGGGTTTTATTTTTGTACTATTTACAATCCTATTCGTTATGATTTATTTAGAACGTTTTATAAGAGAAATTACTTATTTGGGCATAATATGTCTTTTTAAAATTCCATTTATATACAAGTTCACATACCTCACGGGAGATCACTCAACACTCGGCCGAAGATGTATTTTTGTGACACACTCGAGACCGGCATGGAACTTACTTCTATATGCTTGCCAAGCAATCACTCCTCCTCCTTTTAAACTAAAAACCTTTGTAGATATCAAGAGGACTTGGGGAAGGGTTAGGCTTGGGCTAAAGGCATGTGGTTTTGGGTAAGTGGTTAGTAAAAAGGGCTAAAAGCGTAAAAAGCGTCGGTCGTCGTAAAACTTTTTGTTTTTGTGACTTTTATTCAAACTAAGCATTTTCAAACAAAGTTTCTTTGAGGACTTTGTTTTTTTATTGCTAGACTTCATTTTGTTTTGTTTTTTTTTTTTTTTTTTTTTTTTTTTTTTGATAAAGGAATGTCACAAGAAAACCGAGGTTTTTGCTAAAATAAGGGGTTTAAAAGAAAAATGGTTTTGGTGGGTAAAGGGTGTTTGTATTGTGGGTTTAGAAATGAAAGGGTTTAGACTCAAAGGGGTTAACTAGGGGGATTTTGGGTAGGTGATAAAGAAAATGAAAAATAATGGTGTTGAAAGAAAAATGGGTTAGTCCTAATGCCTCCATCATTTACTTACTTGGGTTTAAGTTGGTAAGGACCGGGAATGTATCGCCGTGGCAAGTTCTAGAGTCGTAAGAACCAAGCGGCTATTCACACAAGAAATGAAAAATGAGCATTTAGTTTAAAGATGTATGCTTGTATGCTCAATAAAGGCTCAAAACTCACTTTTTGTGGGAATGGGTTTATAACGTGATCAAATATATATAATCATAATTTTCTTATGTTGGTTCTTTTTATCACGACGCCATCAGTTGTAAATATGTAAAACTATAACCTTTTTAGAACTTGTTATTCCAGAATTAAACCAATACAAGTAAAAAAAATGAATTTTTTTGAAAATATTTGGGGTGATTAGCAGTTCCAATAGAGTTTTGTGTAAGGCTTGTTATTAGGACTTGCAAAATTCAAGGTTATAGCATCCCCCCCCCCCCCCACACTTAAATTACACATTGTCCTCAATGTGTCCTAAAAATAAGTTTTTAGGCTGATTGAATGTGTAAAAAGGTGTTGAAAAACAAAAATTTTTGTTACTGGGCGTCTGGACACGGGCCCGTGTTGGTCCAGGCACGGCCCCGTGTTCAAATTGCCAGTATCATATTAAACAGAAGGCTGGGCATGGGGGCGTGTTCAGTGAACACGGCCCCGTGTCCAGTTACTTGTACTTGGCATTTTCTGCAGATCTTTGGGCACGGGGGCATGTTGGGCTGAGCACGGCCCCGTGTTGAACTTGCTGTAATGAAGAAAAATTGTCGGGAGGCTCTGTTTTTGTGCATGGGGTGTGTTTTCAAGGTTCCTCCACCATTTCGAGTGTATTCAACCATTATAACACCATCCAAACATCATTTAATACTTAGAAACCATCATTCATTCAAAAGTAAAATACATAATTCTTAGAAAATAAAAATTAAACACTAGGATAAGTAGGTCATAAAAGCCAAGAAATCTTACACCACAAAGAAGTCCTAGCCTAAATGTTTTTATTATAAGAGCAAAGTTTCCGAAAAGATGATTCTTTCGGTTAAAAAAGGCTTGTAGAACTTCTTCTCCGGAAAGGGCTCCTCACACATCGTTAAGCCATTCTTCTATCTCCCCGGGGAGAAGGAAGGCGGGCTCATTAGCTTCCTCATGTAGAGAAGGTGTGATTTCCACCAGAACCTCTTGAAAGGCGTCAAGAGGAGGTTCTGGGGGGATGTCTTCCCATCCAATGGGATTAATAACTTCTTGTGCCAAGTTCCAATCTTCTTGAGGGAAGATTGGTTCCATAGGAGGCACTGCAAGAATGTTCAACCTTTGGTGCAAAAGGTTGATTTCTTGGAAGCTATTTTCTAGCACCACCGTTAGATAGTTGATGCGGTCAATTAGGACTTCTTCTACGGATGTCATTTCGTCGATTGCCTCTCTTAGCGCCATTACGTAACGCACAAGGGTTGCTTCGATCGAAGGCCTTCGTTCCCTGCGATTGTTCCTTGAGTGTGCTAAAGAGGTTCCGCTATTCTGGCTCGACATTCTAAGAAAACAAGTCGAAAAATTCAAATTAATGAAACAGTAACTCCGGACACGGCCCTTTGCTCGATGAGCACGGCCCCGTGGCCACCAATCTGCAGGTTTTTGAAACAAGGAATCTTGGAGCTTTATATTATTTTTCTGACTTTTGAAACATTTCTAAGCAGAAATAACTTAAAACAGTGTTGCAAAACTTATTTTTGATAAGATTCCTTGAATAAAAACCTAACAAATATCACAATAAAGCTTGAAAAACTTTAAGATTTCAAGCTTTAATGGAGGTTTTGAGGAGTTAGAGAAGAAGAAGGCAATAGACAAAAGTAGTAAAGACAAGATGGTTGTTGAGAACCTTCTTTAGAATATACCTTATAGTGTATAAGTGAAGATCCCACCAGATCTTTGTCTTTGGAATGGGTCCAAGAGTGCAGGAATCTTGCTGCATTTATAGAAAACGACAGCACGCTAACCATGGCCCTGTGTCGGCTGGACACGGCCCCATGGTTAGACAAGAATCTGACACTTTTTGTCCGTATTCTGTCTTAAAGTTAGACACAAATATTCAGGTGGGCACGGGGGCGTGTTGACTTGGACACGTCCCCGTAGCTAGAGGTTTTTATGAAGTTTTGTCTCTATTTAAGGAATTTATCCAGATCGGGCGGTTCCTTATCCGGGCTCTTGTTAAAGAAGATATTTGTCGAATCGCTCAGGTCTATGAATGCATCGGCAGAGACCGCTGGAGAGTCCTTCACGGCACAATCGACACAGGGACGACTATCGCCCATGTCCTCACAAGAGTTAGAGGTGCTTTCGTGGTCGACGATGTTGTTATATTCCGAATGCGATCTCAATAATTCTCCTTGATCTTCATCTTGAGATGAATTACTCATTTCCATCTCAAGCTCTTTTATTTATTGGAGAATTACTTCTTCCATTTGAAATAATTCTTCGAGAATCATATCATCTAGAAGAAATGATTAAGAGCATGCGAGGGAGAGATAGGGATTGTTTTTACTTTCGCCCATCTTAAGATTACAGGAAAACGACGGGTCTATATAGTGGGAAGTGTAGTTTAAAAAATAACATTTTAAATCTTCATGAGTTTCGCCACATATTTGACACCACGCACCATAAGAGGAGCGAGAGTAAAAATGATCAGTAGTACTCATGTGTGTGTCAGAAATTACCAACCGTCGGGATCTTACGGTTTTGCTTTCAGTATCTGAAACTTGGGCACGGGGGCATGTTCAGTGGGCACAGCCCCGTGTTCAGCTACTGTGTGACCTAAAACAGGATTGCCAGTACCAAAGATTCAGCACGGGGGCGTGTTCAGCGGGCACGACCCTGTACTGAGCTCTGAAGAAGCTGAAAAATCTAGAAAAATCCAAAAAAAATAGAAAAACAGAAAAAACGATTAGGCTGTTGATTCCTAACTTTCTTAAAATCCTTGTGTCCCCGGCAACGGTGCCAAAAACTTGGTGTGTGTCGGGTGTAATATCTTTTTATTGATAATTTAAGCCCATTTTACACATTAGTCAAGTTTTAAATTTATAAAACACGATATTCTACTAACACTAAACACACACATGGGCAAGTGCACCCATCGTGAGCGTAGTATAGTGTTGGTAAGAAACTGAGGTCGTCCAAGGACACAAGAGATTTTAGTACCGGTTTATCCTCAACGTCTAATCAAATCAAAATTTTTAGAAAAGGTTTTAAACATGAAAAATAAAAACTAAAACGCTGAAAATAAAAATAAAAATAAAAACAGATAGACAAGATGAATCACTTGGATCTGACTCGCCTTTAATGTAACCTTTGATGATTTCCGCAGTTTTGCACTTTTTAAGAGATTATCTTAGTTATAGTAGTAGACCCCTCTTTTGAAGGTGACGTTACCCTCAACCCAGTGGTTTGAGTCAGCAAGGATGCAATCCCAAAGGGTCGGAAAAGTGGAAGATACTTAATTAAGTTATTAATGCGTAAAGTGGTAGGCCCCTCTTTTGAAGGCGACGTTACCCTCGACTAAGTGGTTTGAGTCAGCAGGGATACAATCCCAAGTAGCCGGTTTAATGTATTAATAGTAGTTTACATATGAGGGGATCAAGCCATTCGCACCCCCGCCATCCAATACCAGTGGGTATTGAAGGTGGTCCTAGTAAGCTTGACCTAGGTCCTTGCAGGATCTATACACTGAACAAGGCAAGAACCTTACTAAACTATTCCCTTAACCCACGACCAGGTAGCCAACATATCCCTAAATAGACCATAGAGATTTGAATGGTGAAAATCTTTTACTTTATATAGACCGTAAAGTAATGCCAAGACACCATAGACAAATGATAACCTTCAACATAAGAAACTAGTTATTAAAGTCATTAATACAAAACCAAATAAAAAGTGCGAAAAGATTAAAAATAAAAGTATTACATTAAATGCTTGTCTTCACCAAGTGATGTAAGAGGCTTAGCCAAACATGGCCTTTGATTGACAAGAACTCTTACGATCAATCTTGGATCCCGAGACTACTACACACACTCTAAGGTGGATGATGGATGATGGTGGTGGATGTGGGTGTTGTCGTGGTGGTGGAGTGGTGGCAAAGTGGGAGAGAGGTGGTTTGCCAAGGGATGCCTTTGAAGTGAACCAAACACCCCTATTTATAGCATGAATAGAAGCCCGACCTCTGCCCCGTGTCCGCTGGACACGGCCCCGTGGCCATCCTCTTTCTCTTCCTTCATTAATTGCTATTATCTGCATTAGGCTCCACACGGCCCTGTGTTCGCTGGATACAGCCCCGTGTGCAGAAGCGTATCTGTACTATCAAGATTTGCAAGATGCTGCGAATCTTAGCGTTGACCTCGCCCCGTGCTGAGCTAGGCACGACCCCGTGTCGGGAGTAGAAGCTTCCACAACTTTGTTAATTTCTGCAGACACCTGACCACGGCCCCGTGTCTGCTAGGCACGGTCCGTGGTCAGCCTTCTGTTGCTTGTTTTTGCTTGGGGAGATGTTGTCGAGGGGTCGGGCATGGCACGTTTATTCCTGTTCTTTGTATTTATGTTAGTTTTTGCTGCATATTTGTTCCTTTTGTTCATTTAAGCTCATTTGGTCCTGAAAATACAAAAGGAAGACAAAAGCATACTTTTTCCAACATTAGTACTAAAAAAGGGTTAGTTTTATGCCTCATTT
Source organism: Helianthus tuberosus (assembly GCA_030545235.1). Classification (NCBI taxonomy): domain Eukaryota; kingdom Viridiplantae; phylum Streptophyta; class Magnoliopsida; order Asterales; family Asteraceae; genus Helianthus; species Helianthus tuberosus. The sequence continues at coordinate 24,544,391 of CM060400.1, forward strand.
GATGTAATTTATATGCTGCATTTTACACACATCAAATACCCCCACACTTGAATATTTGCTTGTCCTCAAGCAAAACTCTTTATTATGTGGCTTACACACCCAAAAAGAATGGGTAGAAGAGAAGTTTTGGGCTTGTCTTGAGTGTCGGGAATCCAAGATCTTTATTAGGTTTTATTTTTGTACTATTTACAATCCTGTTTGTTATGATTTATTTAGAACGTTTCATAAGAGAAATAACTTATTTGGGCATAACATGTCTTTTTAAAATTCCATTTATAAACAAGTTCACATACCTCACGGGAGATCACTCAACACTCGGCTGAAGATGTATTTTTGTGACACACTCGAGACCGGCATGGAACTTACTTCTACCATATGCTTGCCAAGCAATCACTCCTTCTCCTTTTTAACTATAAACCTTTGTAGATATCAAGAGAACTTGGGGAATGGTTAGGCTTGGGCTAAAGGCAGGTGGTTTTAGGTTAGTGGTTAGTAAAAAGTGCTAAAAGCGTAAAAAGCGTTGGTCGTCGTAAAACTTTTTGTCTTTGTGACTTTTATTCAAACTAAGCATTTTCAAACAAAGTTTCTTTGAGGACTTTGTTTTTTATTGCTAGACTTCAATTTTTTTATAAAGGAATGTCACAAGAAAACTGAGCTTTTTACTAAAATAAGGGGTTTAAAAGAAAAAAGGGTTTTGGTGGGTAAAGGGTGTTTATGTTGGTGCATACATCTGTCGTCTTCGTCTTATATCGAGTCTTGGGTGCGTTGCGGATCTAATCAAGAATGATGTCATCTGATACAATGATGACATCATAATATGACATCATCATTGCATCACTACACAAGAAGACAAAACATATTTGTTGGTTTCGCTTGAAAACAGAATATGAAAGTTGTGTGTGTTTCGCTTGAAAGATTGTTTAGAGGTTTCGCTTGAGTGGTGATGTATAGTTTCAAGCGAAAGTCTAAGGCTATATATAGGCTTGTGTGGATTTCATTTGTAATAGATTTCTCAGAGTGATACCGAGGTGCTGCCGGTATTCCTTGTGATTGTATACGTTGTTAAATCAATATATAAGAGGATTATAGTGTGAATCAAGCTGTTTTCACGTCCGTTTCTCTGTTTCCGCCTCTGAAACGGATTTGAGCTCTTCCGAACGACTCATTCAGGTCGCGATTCGATCCGACAATTGGTATCAGAGCTCAGGTGGAAGAGATCTTGCAAAAACAGCATGTTTTCATCACTTTTTCTGATTTCTACACCATTCTTTTTCAAACTTAAAAATTTTGCACGGTTAAAATCGGCTCAAATTTACACATATTATGCGTAATCATGTTTTAACAAATCCTGGAAAGTTTCAGAACTAAAATCGGCTTAAAATTGATTCAAATTGTACTTTCGCTTAAAAAGTTGTTCGAAATGCTGATTTCATCGACCTTTCGCCTAAAATACGTGTTGAGTCCGCTTGAATCTGGCATCGTGCTTGAAATACGTGTTGAGTCCGCTTGAAAACAATGACCGCTTGAAAAGTGCTTTGTGTATTGTGTAAATCATTAATCGAGGGTGTTAGTACTTCGGGAAAGGATATCATGTATCTTGTGTCAGTTTGAATGTGATTCTCGTAAACTGTCAGCCATTTCACGTTTTGTTGGTTTTAGTGGAGTTCAAGGCCCAATGAAATTGTTGTTGTGTATTAAAAGTTGTCGGTTATAAAATCAAGTAACAAAGTTCTCGAAGATATAGAGAATAGGTTTACATGTGATTTGATCAGTTAGTTTGGAGGTCCAATCGATTTGTTTTGAGTATTAAACTTTGTCAGCCCAAGGTTTGGATAAAGACTAAAAAGTTGCGGCCCAATCAAAGAGTTGTGAAAGATGTTGTTGTCGGCCATATTCTGCATTCTTGTGACAAGATTTGCATGTGAATAGTTAAGGTGTTGGTAATTGAAATAATTGCATGTGACTTAAAGAGTGGCGGCCCAATCATCATACACACGCACTTTATATCGGCCCATGTGGTCACACTTGAAGTTGTCAACTTAGTGGGTTTTTTGGCCCAATCGTGTGTTGAAATATCATTTAAAGAGTTGTCGGCTAGCTTTATTTGAAAATATTCAAGGTTGCTTGTGTCAGTCCATGTGATTGCATGTGATCCCAGTTCGTTTGGAAAGCTGAATTTGTGAAATTGTTTACCGAAAACATGGATTTTGAAGAAGTGTTGGCATATGTGCATCATGAATCTCATCAGTATATTCTGATAAAGAAAGAAGAAGAAACAGTCTCAGCAAAAGAAGTTTTGGAAAAAGTTCCGGTTTTTGATCACTCGTCGGATGAAGAGAGTGACAATTATGAAGAGGAAATCCGGGAACTTGAAAATCTTAAACAACAACTTCCATCTGATCAACGTAGTGGAAAGTTATTTTATGCCGATAAAATTGAAAAATTGAAAGAAAAACAAGATACAAAAAGAAAGAATCAAAAAGCAGTTATTGTTAAAGAAGAGATCAGAGCTGAGAAAGAAGTAAAAGCAGCAACAACAGAAAAGCAAATCAAACCTAGTGTTAAAAAGCAGGTTAAACAAGTTCCAGCTGTCAAGATTGAGAAAGTAGAATCTGAAAAACCTGTATCTGTGAATCCTGAACCAGTATTAAAGAAAAAGGTTGAAGAAGATGCACCTATCTTTGATCATTCATCGGAAAAAGAGAGTAAGGATGAAAGTGTTCATGAGGAAAAGAAACAGGTTGAAAATATTTCAGCTTTAAAGGTTGAGACAAAAGCTGATGATAAGCAGATTCTTGTTTTGCTGAAAAATTGTGAGATGTTGACATCTGAAAATGACAAACTCTTGAAGGAGGTTGAGAGTTTGTCATTAGAAAACAAAAATCTTAAAAAATTAGAAAATGTTTTGAAAAATCAAATACACAATTTGGAAAATGAAAAAGTAAAGATTGAAAAAGATTTTCAAGGTCAAATAAAGATTCTTGAAGATGGGAGATCTGTTTTTAGCAAGAATAACATTGAAAAGCAAAAAATGATAAATTCTCATCTTCAGACGATTATTCGACTTGAAAAAGAAGCTGAATGTGCTCAAAAGAAAATCAAAGAGTTAGAAGGTAAAATCAGAGAATGGGAAGAAAAGTTGAAGGTTTTTGTGAATACTTCAGCTATTCCCTGCCCAAAACCAGTTAATTCAGTTCCAATAAGTGACGATGTCATAAACTATGACAAAGTCATAGTTAAAGATTCCGATGAGAAATCTGATGATGAAATTGAAAAAATGAAGAAAAATAATTTATTTTTGAAGTTAAAAGAAAAGTTTCAAGAAAACTGTTCCACAATCAACTGAAACGGGAGAATGCTCTAAGCAAAAACCTTTGAAGAAGAAAGTGGAACAAAAACAAAAAGAGAAAATTTTGAAAAATGTTCAAAAAGAAAATAAAAATTCATCAGATCAATCATCCAATCGTAATAAAAAATTACAAAAAGTAAAAAATGAAAATTCAAAAATTGTTGGTAATGAGTGGTGCAGGTCAGACCACAGAGCTCAAAGGCCAAATCCAGCAAATAAGAGGAGGAAAGATTATCAGCAAGCCAAACAGTGCTGTGATCTAAATGTTTGGACTAAAAATGGTGATTGGTACGATAACATAGTGTGTTACAGAGCGGTTATCAAGGACACATTGCTGTTAACTGCCAGAGTTGGAGGTTTGAGTCAAGGAGATGCTTTAACTGCAACATCATTGGCCATATTGCTAGGGATTGTTCAATGAGATCAATGAGAAGATCGAGGGCTGAATCTCAGAAGCAGGTGAAGAAACCAGTCAATGTCAAGCCCAAGGAACAGAAGGTTCAAGAACCTAAAGTGCAAGAAAAGAAAGTGAAAGTTTCTCAGGGACAAAAAGATAGACTGAGGAAGAAGGCCAGAGAGTATCTGGAGAAGATTTTGTCCTCGGGTTCATCTGCTGGATTCAATAAGGGTTCTGATAAATTGCTTCCCTCGACTGCAAAGTCAAGAAAGACGAATTCATCAGATACAAATCTGAGGACAGAAGAGAAGAAGAAGAAGAAGAAGAAAGTTGTTGGCGATGAATCTGTTTCTGTGGAAACAAAGGAGCCACATGTCGGCGATGAATCTGGCTCATCAAAGTCAGACAAGCCACGTTCTGGCGATGAATCTGACTCATCAAAGTCAGACAAGCCACGTTCAGGCGATGAATCTGGTGTGGTAAAGCCAGAAGAGCCGTGTATTGAGGTAAAAATTGAGAATTCTAGTCTAACAATGGATGATGCAAATTTTCCACCATTGTTGAACAAGAATTCAAAATCACCCAAGGACAGTCAGGCTTGGGTGAATCTGTTTAAATGAAAAATCTGACTTGCCGGAGCTCCCAGGTTGGTAAGAGTGGAGCAGGAATCGGCATCTATCTTTCTTGGTTGATAATCTTACAAGTGGTAAAGATGGTAAAGTACAGGTGATATCATTTAAATTGTTAGTTTTCTAGAAATGGTATAATTGGTAGGAAAATCTACAAGTGGTAAAATCAAGGACATTAAGTTGTACTTGCATTTTCCTACAAGTGGTTAATCAAGGTCATTAGTTTGAACTTGATCCGGCCATACATTAAAGTGATTGATTGAGAAGCAAGATGATGAACCCCTAACCTATAAATGGTAAAATCAATCAACAAAACTTATTTTCCGGAAAAACCATTTGATTAAAACAAACTTAAGTGTTTTGAAATCAATGGGAAAATAGTTTGTTGTGAGGGGGAGTTCTGATTGTTTATGCCAAGTGGATGGCGATTTGAAGTGATTCGATATCAGTTGTCACTTTATTGTACAGTTTATTTTCAAATTTCCTAAAATGTGTTTGCATTTTTGGGGGAGTAAGAATTTCAGAAAATCCAAAAACATTTGAAAATTTGAAAAGGTCAAAAACATGATAAAATTCAAAATGAGTTTTGTTATGAAAAAGAGGAAATGATAGTACATCAGTGGACGATCACGGCATGCTAAAGAAATGGAAAGTTAAATAGTGATAAACGGTCTCACTGATGATGTGTCAGTAGGTTTTTGCACATTTAGTAGATTGTGACGAGATATAATTCTAAATTCAAACTTGCTTATATCGTGGGGAAACATCTCTCGGATATATGGGTAACCCCTGAAATCTTGTTTGAAAGGTCCCTCTTTCTGAGATACTAGGTCTTTATACTCAGTGATATCTGGGGTATTATCCCGGGACTTCTGATTTTGCGAAAGCAATGGCCTAGTCCCCGGAGAATACTTTCTGCTTGCTTGAAATATAGCGCCGCCCTCAGCAAATTGATAAAACAATAAAATTGATAGTCATTGCTGTTGTAATCAAAAGATCCTCTAAAGGGGACACACTGAAAGTCGAACCGTCATCTCTCTGCTGAACGGAAGTTCTGACCTGAGCTCTAACGGTTTCGTACTATAATTTATTCCCTTACAGATATCATCTGTGGTATACTTACCTGTAAGACTGAATATTGGGATCTGGATACGGGAGTATATTCTGAGGTGGGACACGCGATTGAGTAGTGCTTAAGACATTAATCTCGTATCTCAAAAAAGTTAAACTTTGTGTGAGAATTTAAAGTGGACCAGTATACTGACAATCTAAGTGAATCGTTTAGAACTTAAAATGTATAAAGCTTAACGGTGTTGATGATTTGTCTCAAAAACTGATATGATCCTCTTACGCAAACTCACAAAATAGTGTCTGTAAATATTTCTTTACTGCATTTCATTTAAATCAAAAATCCAAAAAGATTTTTAGTGTGTTTTAGCATAAATTTTGTAAAATCCAAAAGATTTTCGACAACTGGTATTGGAGAGCTGATTATCAAAATTCCGAGTGCTAAACATGATGAACAGATGGTTTGGGAGAGTGTATTGTTTTGAAAATAAAAATGATATATCTTCAAGTGGTTCATCAAAAGATTAACATTGAAAAAATCATTCTTTGATTGTGTAATTCACGCAAATGGTTCATTAGATGGTGAGATTGTTTTTACAAGTAATCATCAGAAAATTTATTTTTGGGTAGAGGATGTGCAGGTTTCTAAGAGATAGAGAGCCAGGTTCTGATACCTGAGGAATGTGTGATTTCAATATGCCAGACTGCGATCCCAGTATATCGAAAGGGGGAGTCTGAAGACATCCGAGTAGAGATTGTTTGTGGGAGTCTGTTGATGTTGAATAGGAGAAGGAGATAAAGTTTGAGGATGCTTACAATGTAAGATATTTGAGAAAGCGTTAAGACTGATAAAGACTGAATATTGTGAAGACTCGACACTTAAGACTCGTCAACATCTGAGGGGGAGTCTGTTGGTGCATACATCTGTCATCTTCGTCTTATATCGAGTCTTGGGTGTGTTGCGGATCTAATCAAGAATGATGTCATATGATACAATGATGACATCATAATATGACATCATCATTGCATCACTACACAAGAAGACAAAACATATTTGTTGGTTTCACTTGAAAACAGAATATGAAAGTTGTGTGTGTTTCGCTTGAAAGATTGTTTAGAGGTTTCGCTTGAGTGGTGATGTATAGTTTCAAGCGAAAGTCTAAGGCTATATATAGGCTTGTGTGGATTTCATTTGTAATAGATTTCTCAGAGTGATACCGAGGTGCTGCCGGTATTCCTTGTGATTGTATACGTTGTTAAATCAATATATAAGAGGATTATAGTGTGAATCAAGTTGTTTTCACGTTCGTTTCACTGTTTCCGCCTCTGAAACGGATTTGAGCTCTTCCGAACGACTCATTCAGGTCGCGATTCGATCCTACAGTTTATATTGTGGGTTTAGAAACGAAAGGGTTTAGGCTCAAAGGGGTTAACTAGGGGGATTTTGGGTAGGTGATAAAGAAAATGAAAAATAATGGTGTTGAAAGAAAAATGGGTTAGTCCTAATGCCTCCATCATTTACTTACTTGGGTTTAAGTTGGTACGGACCGGGAATGTATCGTCGTGGCAATTTCTAGAGTCATAAGAACCAAGCGGCTATTCACACAAGAAACGAAAAATGAGCATTTAGTTTAAAGATGTATGCTTGTATGCTCAATAAAAGCTCAAAACTCACTTTTTGTGGGAATGGGTTTATAACGTGATCAAATATATATAATCAAATTTTAACTAGATTTTTCATGTCGTTTCCTAATTTTCTTATGTTGGTTCTTTTTATCACGATTCTATCGGTTGAAATTTGTAAAAATATAACCTTTTTAGAACTTGTTATTCCCGAATTAAACCAAGACAAGTAAAAAAATGAATTTTTTTGAAAAAATTTGGGGTGATTAGCGGTTCCAATAGAGTTTTGTGTAAGGCTTGTTATTAGGATTTGCAAAATTCAAGGTTTTAGCATCCCCCCCCCCCCACACTTAAATTACATATTGTCCTCAATGTGTCCCCAAAATAAGTTTTTAGGTTGATTGAATGTGTAAAAAGGTGTTGAAAAACAAATTTTTTTGTTACTAGGCGTCTGGACATGGGCCCGTGTTGGTCCGGGCACGGCCCTGTGTTCAAATTGCCAGTATCATATTAAACAGAAGGCTGGGCACGGGGGCGTGTTCAGTGAGCATGGCCCCGTGTCCAGTTACTTGTACTAGGCATTTTCTGCAGATATTTAGGCACAGGGGCTTGTTAGGCTGAGCATGGCCCCGTGCTGTACTTGCTGTGATGAAGAAAAATTGTCGGGAGGCTCTGTTTTTGTGCATGGGGTGTGGTTTCTAGGTTCATCCACCTTTTCGAGTGTATTCAACCATTATAACACGATCCAAACATCATTTAATACTTAGAAACCATCATTCATTCAAAAGTAAAATACATAATTCTTAGAAAATAAAAATTAAACACTGGGATAAGTAGGTGATAAAAGTCAAGAAATCTTAAACCACAAAGAAATAATAGCCTAAATGTTTTTATTATAAGAGCAAAGTTTCCGAAAAGATGATTCTTTCGGTTGAAAAAGGGTAGTAGAACTTCTTCTCTGGAAAGGGCTCCTCACACATCGTTAAGTCATTCTTCTATCTCCCGGGGGAGAAGGAAGGCGGGCTCATTAGCTTCCTTATGTAGAGAAGGTGTGATTTCCAGCGGAACCTCTTCTAAGGCGTCATGAGGAGGTTCCGGGGGGGGGGGGTGTCATCCCATCCAGTGGGATTAATAACTTCTTATGCCAAGTTCCAATCTTCTTGAGGCATTGCAAGAATGTTCCACCTTTGGTGCAAAAGGTTGATTTCTTGGAAGCTATTTTCTAGCCCCACCGTTAGATAGTTGATGCGGTCGATTAAGACTTCTTCTACGGATGTCATTTCGTCGAGTGCCTCTCTTAGCGCCATTACGTAACGCACAAGGGTTGCTTCGATCGAAGGCCTCCGTCCTGTGACTGTTCCTTTAGTGAGAAAAAGAGATTCTGCTATTCTGGCTAGACATTCCAAGAAAACAAGTCGAAAAATTCAAATTAATGAAACAGTAACTCCGACAACGGCCCCGTGGCCACCAATCTGCAGGTTTTTGAAACAAGGAATCTTGGAGCTTTAAATTATTTTTTTGGCTTTGGAAACATTTCTAAGCAGAAATGACTTTAAACAGTGTTGCAAAACTTATTTTTGATAAGATTCCTTGAATAAAAACCTAACAAATATCACAATAAAGCTTGAAAAACTTGAAGATTTCAAGCTTTAATGGAGGTTTTGAGGAGTTAGAGAAGAAGAAGGCAATAGACAAAAGTAATAAAGACAAGATGGTTGTTGAGAACCTTCTTTAGAATATACCTTATAGGGTATATGTGAAGATCCCACCAAATCTTTGTCTTTGGAATGGGTCCAAGAGTGCAGGAATCTTGCTGCATTTATAAAAAACGACAGCACGCTGACCACGGCTCCGTGCCAGCTGGACATGGCCCCGTGGTTAGACAAGAATCTAACACTTTTTGTCTGTATTCTGACTTAAAGTCAGACACAAATCTTCAGGTGGGCACGGGGGCGTGTTGACCTGGACACGGCCCCGTGGCAAGAGGTTTTTATGAAGTTTTGTCTCTATTTAAGGAATTTATCCAGATCGGGCGATTCCTTACTAGATGAAACAACACTGAAGTGCCTGAGGTACCTTAATTGCCTAGTTTTAGACAAGAACGCAAGAGGTTGTCGGAAAGGGTAAAACCTAGACTAAATACCGGTGGGTGAAACCAACCTTTATTCCCCTTATCCGGGCTCTTGTTAAAGAATATATTTGTCGAATCGCTCTGGTCTATGAATGCATCGGCGGAGACCGCTGGAGAGTCCTTCACGGCACAATCAACACAGGGACGACTATCGCTCATGTCCTCACAAGAGTTAGAGGTGCTTTCGTGGTTGACGATGTTGTTATATTCCGAATGTGATCTCAATAATTCTCCTTGATCGTCATCTTGAGATGAATTACTCATTTCCATCTCAAGCTCTTTTATTTATTGGAGAATTACTTCTTCCATTTGAAATAATTCTTCGAGAATCATATCATCTAGAAGAGATGATGAAGAGCATGCGAGGGAGAGATAGGGATTGTTTTTACTTTCGCCCAAATTAAGATTACAGGAAAACGACGGGTCTATATAGTGGGAAGTGTAGTTTAAAAAATAACATTTTAAATCTTCATGAGTTCCGCCACATATTTGACACCACGCACCATAAGAGGTGCGAAAGTAAAAATGATCAGTATCACTCATGTGTGTGTCAGAAATTACCAACCGGCGGGATCTTACGGTTCTGCTTTCAGTATCTGAAACTTGGGCACGGGGGCATGTTCAGTGGGCACGGGCCCGTGTTCAGCTACTGTCTGACCTAAAACAGGATTGCCAGTACCAAAGATTCGGCACGGGGGCGTGTTCAGCGGGCACGGCCCCGTGCTGAGCTCTGCAGAAGCTGAAAAATCTAGAAAAATTCTAAAAAAATAGAAAAACAGAAAAAACGATTAGGCCGTTGATTCCTAACTTTCTTAAAATCCTTGTGTCCCCGGCAACGGCTCCAAAAACTTGGTGTGTGTCGGGTGTAATATGTTTTTATTAATAATTTAAGCCCCTTTTTCACATTAGTCAAGTTTTAAATTTATAAAACACGATATTCTACTAACACTAAACACACACATGGGCAAATGCACCCATCGTGAGCGTAGTATAGCGTTGGTAAGATACCGAGGTCGTCCAAGGACACAAGAGCTTTTAGTACCAGTTTATCCTCAACGTCTAATCAAATCAAAATTTTTAGAAAAGGTTTTAAACATGAAAAATATAAACTAAAATGCTGAAAAAAATAAAAATAAAAACAGATAGACAAGATGAATCACTTGGATCCGACTCGCCTTTAATGTAACCTTTGATGATTTCCGCACTTTTGCACTTTTTAAGAGATTATCTTAGTTATAGTAGTAGGCCCCTCTTTTGAAGGTGGCATTACCCTTAACCAAGTGGTTTGAGTCAGCAAGGATACAATCCTAAAGGGTCGGAAAATTGGAACAAAATTAATTAAGTTATTAATGCATAAAGTGGTAGGCCCCTCTTTTGAAGGCGACGCCCTCGGCTAAGTGGTTTGAGTCAGCAGGGATTCAATCCCAAGTAGCCAGTTTAATGTATTAATAGTAGTTTACATCTGATGTCACACCCCAACCGATGGCGGAAACATCGGGGCGCGGCACTGAGCAAAACAGATTGTCCGATAGAAATCCATAATAACTAATATTACCGAATATTTAGCATTATGTCCCATACCATAAGATATCCAACAAAATAATTATTACAGACATTGTATCTCAAAGGCAAATAAATTGTTACGACAACTCAGAATTTAAATTGTTTGTTTCTAGACTCTTCCTAACTTGATTCCACATAGCAAGCATCCTAGCATCTCAAACACCTGTCACATACGTTAAAATAGAGGTCAATACACATAGTGTAAAGGTGAGCATACAAGTTTAATAGTATATTAGTAGCGAAAGCGAGTTTACGCATAACCAGCATGTAACATGTTTAAAGTGAAGCAAGTAGGTTATCGACAATGAAATATGCACAGACGTGACTGCGAGTTGTAGAATGCGCAACACATATCACCACTGTGACACGTGAAGAAAAGCCTTTAACAACCCCAGTCCACGAAAGGTGTTGAGTCCAAACTATAGGACTATCGTTGCTAAGTTGTCAGGCAACGGTGACTGTGTAAACATAACATACAAGCATTCATTGAGTAACACGTGTAACATGCAGTAACGGTTAGCATATAAAAGTGTTTTCATTGTGTGATTGATGTGATTTAGTATAAGTAACGTATGTAACACCAAAAAGTGCTTAAATGGTGTGAGTGACTGAGTGACGAAGGTTCATCCGATTGTATGACAATCCGGATGGATGGTCATTCGGTTGGATGGCCATTTGGTCGGTTTGCCATTCGTTTGGGATGGATGTGTTTGTGTATGATGTGGCTTTGAAGTTTTCATTGTAGCATTTTCAAAACAAGGGAGTGTTTCTACCATTCAGGTGATCCGGCCGGATGGTCATCCAGACGGATGGTCTTCCTTATGTTTTTATGAAAATTGTTAAGTGTTGAACACCATAGGTCATCCGATTGGATGGTGATCCATTCAGTAACCTTGTTCGTTTGTAAAATTTTCCTAAGTTTGGAAAGTTTTGCAATTGTATCTAGACGGTATGAGAACGTGTCAAACAATTGAACCCCATCAAGTCCAAGTCATCCGATCAGATGGGAATCACCCCATCCGATCTGTTAACTGTTCTTGACGGTCATTCATGTTCAACCCATGAATCGGTTGTCTCATTGATAGATATCCGTTCTTGGATCAACAATTCACTAGAGAATGAGTAGAAGGCCCGAACAAGCTCAAATTCTATCGGTTTTATGTGAAAAGTTAAGATTATTAAAGAAAAGTTTGAAACACTTTGATTATGTTTAGATTTAAGATGAAATCAGTGCTTAATCATGTTGAAATCTCTTAGATCTGAGTTGTTCTTGGTGGAATGAGGTCATACTTTGAAGTTCATGAGAACTCATGATGACATCACCCTAGAACAGCCCAAACCAGCTTATTTCATGGTGAAAAGTTAAGATTTGATGGTGAAAATGATGAAGTAGTGTGTGTATATCATAGAAGTACAAGCTTTGAGGTAGAAACTTACAAGAATCGCGAGAAATCAAGAGAAAAAAGGGCTGGAACATGCTGGTCGGAGAAGGAGCTGTCACATCACATGAACAGTGATGTGACAGGTGCCATTTATAGGCAAGAGAGGGGAAGAGGTGATGTGAAGTGGTGGGATCGGAAGGCTGTTTGATCGGATGGTCATCCGGACGGATGACCATCCGATCGGATGGGTTCGGCGAGTTGGTTTTCGACGTTTTGTTTCGTGTGTTGAGCGTTGCGTTGCGAGTAAGCGATGCGATAGTATTACCCATTAATTGCACAAATAACCTAACTAATAAATAACATAAAATAAAATCCTTAAATCTCGAGTTTGCGATGAGATTGCGTTGCTATAGAATTGCGATTGCGTTTGCGATTAAACACATCAACATAAACATAACATGCACAAGTATCACATAATAGCACACACACGTAAAATAATATCCATAACCTATCATCCGAGTTGCGATGCGATAGCAATTCGATTAGCGATAAGTCGATTATCAATTATACTGCGATTTGTTAGCATGCACTCCACATAATACAACTAAAGCAACTTAATTTAGAGTATCGATTAAAGTCGAGAAGTACACTCACTAATTAAGCAAGGAGTGACAGATCGCAATTAGAAATCTTTTCTTCCTTTGACTTTGACTTTGACTTGTAATTTGACTTTCAAAAGTCGGGTTGTTACACCCTCCCCTACTTTAGGAAATTTCATGGCGAAATTTAAGAAGCAGGCGTAACAAACAGTTGTGGGTACTTTGCCTTCATGTCACTTTCGAGTTCCCAGGTGAACTCGGCGCTGCGTTTGCCTTCCCTGCGAATCTTCACAATAGGAATGCGTGAGCGTCGGAGTACCTTGGTCTCTCGGCCCATGATCTCGACAGGCTTTTCCACGAAGTGTAATGTTTCGTCCACTTATAGATCGTCAAGGGGGACATGTAACTCTTGGTCGGTTAGACACTTTTTGAGGTTCGAAACGTGGAAAGTCGGGTGGACGTTGCTAAGTTCCTCTGGTAGTTCGAGTCTGTAGGCCACCTTGCCAATTCTTTCCAGAATTTTAAACGGTCCAACATATCGAGGCGCGAGCTTTCCTTTCTTGCCGAATCTGATCACCCTCTTCCAAGGTGCAACCTTTTAGAGTACGTGATTGCCAACGTCAAGTTCAAGGGGCTTGCAGCGTCTATCGGCGTAACTCTTTTGTCGACTTCGAGCTTTCAACAGACTGTCTCGAATTTGGAGGGTTTTGTCTGTCGTTTCTTGCAACAGCTCAGGACCGGTAATTTACGCATCTCCGATCTCGTGCCATACAATAGGCGATCGACATTTTCTTCTGTATAATGCCTCAAATGGTGCCATTTGAATGCTAGAGTGATAACTGTTATTGTATGAGAATTCGACTAAAGGTAAATGCGAATCCCAATTACCACCGAAATCTATAACTCACGAGCGAAGCATGTCTTCAAGAGTACGAATCGTGCATTTAGTCTGACTGTCGGTCTGGGGATGGAATGCGGTACTAAGATTGAGAGCAGTACAGAGAGCAGATTGTAACGTTTCCCTGAGACGTGAAGTGAATCGACCATGGCGGTCAGAGATGATGTCACGAGGTGTCCCGTGTCGACATATAACTTCGTCGGTACATATCTGAGCTAATCGTTCTACCTTTTAGTCTTCCCATATTGGTAGGAAGTGAGCAGATTTGGTAAGATGGTCAACGATAACCCAGATGCTGTCGTGACCTGATGGCGTGCGCGGAAGTTTCATTATGAAATCCATAGCTATACTCTCCTATTTCCACATAGGGATCTCGGGTTGCACGAGTAAGCCAGAGGGGCGTTGATGCTCAACCTTGACTTTGGAACAAGTCAGGCATTTCGAAACGTAGAAAGCGATATCTCTCTTCATGCCTGGCCACCAGTACTTGTAGCGAAGGTCCTGGTACATCTTATCAGCACCGGGATGAATGGAGTATCGAGATTTGTGGGCCTCGTTTAGGAGAATATGTCGTAAATTGGTGCACTTAGGAATCCAAATTCGGTCTAGGTAATGGAATATACCATTCAATTTATTCACTAGTTGTTCGCCATTGTTGATAATCCTTTCCTTCTTCAAAGTGTGTTCGGTAAAACAAGCATATTGGGCATCATGGATAAGAGCTTGGAGATTGTACTAGGCCTGAGTATTACGAACGCTATGCAAATAGCTTCATCGACTGAGCGCATCGGCAACGTCGTTAGCTTTGCCAGGATGGTAGTGAATCTCACAGTTGTTATCGTTGAGGAGTTCAAGCATCGGCGTTGGCGCATATTCATCTCTTTTTGGTTGAAGAAATGTTGTAGGCTCTTGTGGTCGGTGAAGACCGTACACTTGGTACCGTAAAGGTAGTGTCGCCATATCTTCAATGCGAAAACAACTTCACCAAGCTCAAGATCATGGGTTGTATAGTTCTTCTCGTAGATCTTGAGCTGACGAGAGGCGTACGCGACAACCTTGTCTCGTTGCATAAGAACACAACCAAGGCCGAGGTTAGAGGCATCGCAGTAGACTACGAAATCGCCGTTTCCGTCGGGTAAGGAGAGCACGGGACCATTACAAAGCATAGCTTTGAGAGTTTGAAAGGCCTCCTCTTGTTCGGTTCCCCAAAGAAAAGGCTTGTCCTTGTGCGTAAGCGAGGTAAGAGGAGCAGCGTTTTTCGAGAAATTGGCGATGAATCGGCGACAGTAACCCGCCAATTTGAGAAAAGAACGAACTTTAGATGGGTTCTTTGGTGTAACCCAACTCTTGACAGCTCCGATCTTCGCAGGATAGACATGAATTCCTTGACTATTGACGATGTGACCGAGGAATTGAACCTCCTCAAGCCAGAATTCACACTTGGAGAACTTGGCGTAGAGGCGGTTTCCCTGGAGTAGTTCAAGAACCAAATGGAGATGTTGCACGTTTTCGGTTTTTGAACTTGGAATAGATCAGGATATCATCGATGAACACGATGATGAAGCGGTCGAGAAAGGGTTTACACACGCGATTCATTAGATCCATGAAAACTTCGGCGGCGTTGGTTAAACCAAAGGGTATAACAACAAAATCATAGTGGCCGTATCGGGTTTGAAAAGCGGTTTTGGGTATATCTTCCTCTTGAATTCATAATTGGTGATAGCCTGAGCGTAGATTGATCTTCGAGAAACATGTGGCACCTTGTAGCTGATCAAACAAATCATCGATTCACGGCAGGGGATAGCGATTCTTGATAGTCAGCTTATTCAATAAACTATAATCGATGCACATCCGGAACGATCCATCCTTCTTTTTTATGAAAAGGACAGGCGCGCCCCAAGGAGAGGTGCTAGGGCGAATGAAGCCTTTATCAAGCAGTTCTTGGAGCTAACTCGAGAGTTCGCGCATTTCAAAAGGAATGAGACAATAAGGCGCTCTAGCAACAGGATTTGCTCCAGGAATGAGGTTGATTCGAAAATCGATATCACGGGTGGGAGGTAAACTAGGTAATTCGTCGGGAAATACACGAGGAAAATCACGAACCACAGGGACCTTGTCTATTGCCTTAACTTCCATTTCCTCCGCTACTACGATGTGCACCAAGTAAGCTTGGTATTCCTTACTGAGATACTTGCTAGCTTGGAAACATGACATGAGTTGTAACTTCGTCAAAGCGACTTCGCCATAAACGCACAATTGATCACCATTTGCGAGAGAGAAACGAATCATTTTATTGAAACAAACAATTTCAGCATGATTCTCCCGAAGGAAATCCATACCTACTATGATATCAAAGCTTCCGAGCTACATCGGGATAAGATTGATCGGGAAAACGTGACTGTTGAGTTCAAGAGTACAGTCACGCAGAACGGAACTAACAGTGACGGTTCTACCAGTGGCAACTTCTACGTCGAATATTGATGGGAGGTTAACGCGTTTACGGTTTAGGAGCCTTTCAAATTCGAACGATACAAAACAGTTATCTGCTCAAGTATCAAACAAACATGAAGCATATATACCATTTACGAGAAACGTACCATTAACCACGTTGTTATCTGCCTGAGCCTGTCGGGCGTTGATGTTGAAGACTCGCCCGCGGGCTGCTTGCTGAGCTAGCTGCTGCTGCTGCTATTGGTGTTGTTGCGGTGCTTGCTGCTGCTGCTACTGTAGCTCTTGTTTAACCACTCTATTTGGGCAGACATTTGCGAAGTGGTTGGGATCACCACACACAAAGCAGGCTCTTGCGTGAGCAGGAGCTGCTTGTTGACCCTGGAGAGCTGGTAGAGCAGGAGCTTGAACTGGGGCTTGGTGAGGACCGATACGGCAGTTAGCAGTGAAATGGTCGTACAGGTTGCAGTGAACACAAAACCGGCATGCGATTCCAACCGGGCGATGATAAGTACAAGTAGGGCAGAGCGGGCGTGGGCCAGTATATGCACGCTTGGCTGGCGGTGCATTGACCACAGGCGCCGCTACTTGGCGGTTTTGAGGTTGCGGTTGAGCAGGTATGGCTTGGAGTGGAGCGGCGGTTACTGCACAGTTCTTGTTGCTGGAGTTGATGTTCTTTCTCTTGTGGCGTGAAGATTTGGGAGCTTGCGATGCGGCGGTTTCAGTGGTGGGAGCAGCGGTAACTTGGTGAAGACTCTTGGTGCTTTTTTCAAAGTAACCAGCCCTAACTCGCTTGTCATTGATCTCGACAGCGAGTAGGTAAGTCTCTTCGATAGTTGTCGTTTTGGAGGCTTGCACAAATTCAGCAACATAATCCGGTAAAGCACGGATGTATTTCTTGATGGTAATCTCGGGAGTGGTAACTTGGCCTGGACAAATGATACTCAACTGCTTAAAGCGGGCAGTTAAACCAGCGTTGCCGCCACCCTCCTGTTTGATGTGCCAGAACTAGTCCTCCAGCTTCTGGAACTCGTGGGGAGGGTAGAACTCCTTCATCATGATGTCCTTCAACTCATCCCACGTAAGCCCATAGGCTGCATCATTCCCTCGCTTGTTTCTTTGGGGAGTCCACCAATACAGAGCCCTGGACTGGAAAACGCCAGTGGCGTTAACAGTGCGAAGGTTTTCGGGACAGTCGCTTTGGCATAGGGTGACTTCAATTGAATCGAATCATTGAAACATGGCCATAGGCCCGTCTTCTCCGGTGAATTCTTTTGGACCGTAGGCTTTGAACTGCTTGAAGCTAAAAGTACCTTTAGGTGAGTTAGTCCTTGATTCCTCAGAGGACTTGCTAGCGTTCTCACTAAGCTCGATGACAATTTGCGGAATGACCTTAATCATCTGCTTTGCGAACAGTGTAGCGATGCGTTTGTCCTCATGGTTTCGTTGTGCGGCTCGGGATGTGTGTGATCCGAATGACGACATTGTCTGCAACAGACATCGCCATAGGACTCAGAAACAATATAGTCAATCTCACCTCACAACATACTTAACATTACTAAAGCTCAGTATTACGTCTACACATAGCCATGCAATCAAGTAGGGCACGTAACACAAAGGCACATAAGCACGTATACACATAATCACATAGCTCACCGAAACCATATTTTACACTATATTTTGCATGTATTCACCTACATATATTGAACGCATCCACTTATCTTTCACAGCGGCGTAAAGTGATCGAGTATTGCAAGTTCGAGGAGCGAGTAGCGATTGCGAGTGACATAAGCGATTTGTTAGCGTTGTGCAGTGCGAGTTGTGTGTTTTGATCAAAGCGAACAGCGAAAAATGTATAACTCACCAAAATTGAAACACATAAAATCGATAAATCACAGAGTCAGCGGTGGCGAAATCCAGAATCGAAAAAGAGATTGTCTTGGCTTGATAGACATTGACTGCCCAAAGTGATTCGACTATTCTCAAGGATGTACTCAAAGTCCTTCTTGGCATAATAGACTGTGCTCCATTACCGACATGCGATGAATGGCACGCATCTTTTCGGCTATTTGCGCGACTCGAGTCGTTGGAAGCCATCGAGACTTTGGTGAGAGTTTTGTAAAACCAAAATACAGAGCGGAATAAGTCATCAAGATTTGGGTTTCACCCCTAACTTAGCGACTCCATTCCTGTTTGTGTGTTAAAATCACGAGATAGATAGGGAGAATCGCGTCGAAGTATGGATTTCACTCCTGATTCAACGCAAATTCTCGTGTTGATAGTAAAATGTGCGAGTCGAACGAGTGATTTGGTTGAGAGTTTGTGGTTTTCACACCTAGTCTCAACCCGATCATTCGGTTTTGTGTGTGTAGCCAGCCTTAGGAAAGGCTGATCTTGCGCGGAACTGTAGTATGCGACATTCGCGCAATAGTGTAGTGTACAGCGAGTTCGAGTGAGAGTATCAAATAAGCTCATACAAAACCCCTACCGGGTATGCACAAGTCGGTCAGTTGGTACTTAGACTATAGACTAGGTCGTTTCTAAGACATCGACCCGAACTAGGTCGAGTCTTGCCTAATTCCCTATAGTTATGGCTCTGATACCAATCTGTCACACTCCAACCGATGGCGGAAACATTGGGGCGCGACACTGAGCGAAACAGATTGTCCAAGGAAATCCATAACAACTAATATTACCGAATATTTAGCATTATGTCCCATAACATAAGATATCCAGCAAAATAATTATTACAGACATTGTATCTCAAAGGCAAATAAATTGTTTCGACAACTCAGAATTTAAATTGTTTGTTTCTAGACTCTTCCTAACTTGATTCCACATAGCAAGCCTCCTAGCATCTTAAACACCTGTCACATACGTTAAAATAGAGGTTAATACACATAGTGTAAAGGTGAGCATACAAGTTTAATAGTATATTAGTAGGGAAAGCGAGTTTACGCATAACCAGCATGTAACATGTTTAAAGTGAAGCAAGTAGGTTATCGACAATGAAATATGCACAGACGTGACTGCGAGCTGTAGAATGCGCAACACATATCACCAGTGTGACACGTGAAGAAAAGCCCTTAACAATCCCGGTCCACGACAGGTGCTGAGTCCAAACTATAGTACTATCGTTGCTAAGGTGTCAGGCAACATTCACTGTGTAAACATAACATACAAGCGTTCAACGAGTAACACGTATAAAATGCAGTAACGGTTAGCGTATAAAAGTGTTTGCGTTGTGTGATCGATGTGATTTAGTATAAGTAACGTATGTAACACCCAAAAGTGCTTAAAGCAAAAAGGGATCGAGTATACTCACAGAGGTGGTAGCTACTAAACTGTAACATTCCTTTTTTTATTATAGGTTTGGTTAAATTTATTAACCACTAGTAACCAGTAACTAGTTTATTTTTAATATAAAGATTCAACCCAAATAGTTTTAAAAACTATTTTATATATAGTTGGTTGAAATATTATACTAATTAATTGACCCTAATATGGGTGACATTTCTAATAAAATAAAAGTATATAAAAACTTATAATTAGACAGGTAGCTTACGGGTAAGTTGACCGTAAGAAATATGAAGTACCTGGACGGGCCCAGGAACCGTTTAATAATTAAACTATAAAAATACATTATACTTGGACCTACTCCATTTTTAATAAAACTTAGACCCAAATGTAGATATAAATATTCTCGTTCTGATGATATATTTATTATTTTATAAAACATTAAATTTTACAAGTTATACGCGCCAAATAAGTGAAGCAGGTGAATTAATTATAAGAATAACATAATAAAATAATAATAACTAAATTAAATCTAATAAAGTTGTACGTGTCCTTGGACTTCGAAATGTAGGCATGTCATTTTCTATGTGTAACTTTAGTAATAAAAAGAATTAGATATTTATGTATACGTGTAAGTTAAAAAGCTCATATGGAATCTTAGGGACTTAGTCACCATACTTTTCTACAGATATAAATAGCTTGTTCTCAAACAAACTTAAAACTGCTATGTCTTTCGCCTACACTCTCTCATCTTATACATATATATTCTTATTATTTTTATTATTTACACTATATTAATAATAAAGCCCTGTTCCGTTTTAAGTGTTTTAACTCCCGATCACCGCTACCCTTTCCGATTGATCTGAGCCTCATAACTTATGACTGGGCTCTGCCCGACTAAGTTGTTGGGATTCGGTCTCGGGACATCGGGATAAGGTTGAATGAGGGGTACTATACTTAACATGAGTGCATTATATAATTTTTAAATAGCTCAGAAGTTATACCCAAAATTCTACTAGGAGGTTTCCTAGTTGAACCCTAAAGTTATAAAGTGGGCCCATTCTCTTTTCTCACTATTTTATTCCTTTTTATCCCAAACCATAACAACTCTCACCAATACTATTATTTATTATTATATTTTGTTCATTGGGAAACCTTAGTTAAGACCCCTAAGTAATCCTGCACAAACCCTACAAATTTCAGAACAATCAGAATCAGGATCAGGGCCCCTAAAACTCAGGGGGGGTATTCCCTACTCGACGATTATCCACATATCTTGCTTTCAAATTCGAAAATATCAATTCCGTCGACTCAGCTAAGCTAGTTGGACACGTGGCAACTCTATGGTGAAAGGTGGACCTTCGCGTCACGCGAAGCCCTAGGGGTGACTCCTCGCGTCACGCGAAGGGGTCAATTTCTCAGTATAAATAGAGGGTTTTGGGACTTGAATTCTTGCGTTGGAGCGACGAACAAATTCGTTTTACGCTTCGAGATAGAGTCCTTTTACTACCAAACACACACTAGCTCGAATTCTGCTACGATACAGGGTATTAACTCAATCGCTGCTACGATTTAATGTCCGATTGATTTAAACTATCCGACCGGATGTTTAAGCGCTATCCTTTGTCATTAGTCATGATTCCGACAAGATGTTTGAGTACCACCCAAACTCGGGGAATACTCTGTCATTCGTTGTGAATCCGATGGATGTTTAAGTGATTGCACTTTGTCATTCGTTGTGAGGGTTTTAATCTCGTGAGTTATCGTAATTGTTGTATTAAGTTACCTACCTAGTTCATGTGCACTAGGTTACAAGACTAATCAATAGGCTAAAGCTCTGCCTGTATAAATCTGCAAATATATCAAGGCTTATCTGTAGACTAAACTTTGGCCATATGAATCTACATGCCTATAAAGTGAGTCATTCTCTTTTTATCAAATTTATTTACAAAAGCATATTTATTTTCAAAAGTTATAATTACAGTGACTAAGTTTATGTAGTCACCAAATTACAGCCGGTATGTGGGGTATTGTGCACATTACTACTGTTTTTATCACTTTAGGTGGGCGAACCTAATTAGTGATACTCTTCACTATTGGGTGACAGGACTCAATAGTGATATGATCACAGTCACCGAAACGAGTCGATGACAAATACTGTGGGTAGTTGGTTGATATCAGAAACATTGTAATCTCTCTTAATACTGTAAATTATAACAAACGTGTCGTTTTAGTAAAATGAATGAACTCACACAGTATTTCCCGCTGACAAAACCTTTTTAAAACACGTTTCAGGTAATTACAGTAGATTGGAGTAAAAGATGGATACAGCACTGAAAGACTTCAAGAAGTGGCTTATTTTATTAATTAAATCATATTAAGAAATATTGTTTTATGTAATCAAATTTATCTTTATTAAAGCTACCATTGTAAAACATGGGTTTATCCCATTTATTTAATAAATAAAATCCGGTGTTTTCTAAACTCTGATATTTTTCCTAACTCACGGTCCTGATGAAATTTCCGCTGCAATATTTTTCAAAATAATCACCGGTACCACTTGGCTGTTCGCGGCTCCCGATTCCTTCCAGGGTGGATCGGGGGTCATGTCAGAAGGTGGTATCAGAGCCACTGATTTAAGCCTTTAGGTGTTGTGATAATAATACCTAAGTTATATAAAAGAGTTAGGAGATTGCTATTAACTGGTAGCACACAGGATAGTATTTAGACTAGAACTTAAGAAACGATGCCTTAGTATCAGCTTTGAGATAAGCGAAGTACTTGTGTAAATAAAGTATGATGGATTTTGGTATGCCGTAAGAATGCCAATTAGAACATTGCAGGCAATAGCACTTAATTGCTATTAATTCTTGCTTATTGATATTACTTGGTCTAGAATAAAGATATGTTATGGGAATACAAATTTCTCTAATTCTGGATGAAAGCCCTAATAAAAGAGGCACTTTTAAAAATCTTGAAAAGATACTATTTATAGGAAATAGAAAATTTTCTCCGGCAAGACTAGGTATGGTGTAGCAGACTCTCCAGCTTGTCCGGATATACTGAGGTTACCTCTCAGGCGCGAACCGGATAAGACAGGGTATATAATATGTCAAACAAGTGACAAGATTTCCCTAAATAGTATCATGACCTGATATCTGACTTGTTTTTGGAAATAAGAATCTGTTAAATACATTGACCTTATGAAGGGTATGTATATTACAGCATGTGAAATATATGATTATATAGATATGTATATCTATAAGGAATTCCAAAAGTCAGTTAGGAATTAAACACAAGCATATGTGTGTCAATAATAAATCTAGATTTCTTTATCAGGAATCTCTTGCATATATCTATAATTCTGATATCAAACATTATTTCGTTTGATCATCTACCTCGTAACTCGAGCGACAATAATAACAATAGAAACCCATTAAGTTGGGATACCATCAAAAGTATAAAGAATTTCCAATGCATTACCATAAACTATTAATGTGACAACTCGTATTTCCGAACCTATTTTTGTACTTTGATGTAACGTATGTGAACGCAATGTGATTTTATGAAAGTGATTGATTAAATGAATGCTATGATTTATGTGTTTATGTGAATGTATGTATGATGTAGTCGCACAACACAACACAACACAACTCAACCGCACAAGTCATTCGGACTACACAACTTGTACTCGATTCTATAGGGCAGCCCAAGTTTGGGTTCGGCCCATCCCCATTAGTTCGATTAACACATAGGGTGTTAGTACCCATCTCACACTTTACCAAAAACACACAAATTGCAAACCCTAGCTTCTCTCATTCTCTCTCAAACCTGACGGCAAACACACACCCTCCCTATCGAAGATCATAGTGTTCGGATCACTCTCTTATTCAGATCAATCCTTGTTCCTTCTCTAACCGGTTAGTGATCTATGATGTTGTTGTTAACTGATATTATGAATGTCATGATATAGTGTGTATGAATGATGATGATTTGAGAATCGGATATGTATGATATTGTTAATCGGTTATCATGTTTTGTTTTCGGATTGATTGTATGATAAGTTTGGTGTTCAAATAATCAGATGTGATTTCTTGTTATGCTGATTTGATTGTTATGTGAATTCATGTTTATGTTTATCAAGATCTGATTGCTAATGATTTTGAATATGTGTCATCATTGATTAACATGGGTGTCTATAGGATCCTAGGGATTGTTGCAAGCATATCGATTCTAGAAATAATGATTGTAACACCGATTGTTTTCTGAGGTTGCACATGCTATCATAATGGCACATGATTGTAATGTAAGGCTTGCATGTGGCTAGTGGGATTCTTTAGTCAAACCGTAGGTTAGTGGCATTTATGTGTATCAACCCATCAAGCAATCGGTCCAATAACCTTTTGAGATGATTAAACAGTTGTCGGCCATTGTTGTTTATTTCGATGATGATCATGTGTGTTGCTATGTAATATGTTAGTGAATCGAGATCCATGTTTATGAGTTGATAGGTTGTTGTTCATAATTATGATGTTAGGGTTTATGTGAAACAATTGTTAAAAATAATGATTTGATCGATTATTATTTGATATGAAAACTGTTGGAATTGTTAATTGATATGTTCACAAAAGGAAATAATATAACTGCTTTGCATGAAATCCGGACATTTAATCTGAGTCGCACAAGATAATCTGTGTCGCACAAGAATGAGTGAATCGCACAAGATGTTGTTTTGTTTAATAGTTGGGCTAGTTGGGATCGCACAAGGGATATTGGATCGCACACGAGGTCCATGTTTAAACTATTTAGGCTGATTGATTACTGAACTGTTATGTTAATTGGGCCGGGTTTTGTGAATCGCACAATAGGTTGGGCCATTATTATGTTGGGCTTCACTTCGTGAATCGCACAAGTCGGTTATGTTATGACTGTTGAATGTGATGTAGCGTGTTTGCCATGATCTGTATGTGTTTCTTATATGCTATCTCACGTGATACTTATGTGCACTACTTGAAACCAAAACCTGACTTGTATGGTAACCATGTTAGGACGTGGTTGACCACTAGCAGCTAGACTTGACCTTTCTGTGTATCTGTCGAGCAAACCAAGGTGAGTTCACACTAGCCAAGGCATGGGATTCCCACGGGTTGGGAATGGGATTGAATAACTACTCGTACAACTATTACTATTAAACAAATTACTACTGTCCTCGGTTGAAGGGCACGTACGTAAAACCTACGTACACGATCTTAAGACCATCACCTCTATCAAAGGAAGTCCCTCAATTATCGACTTAATCGCCGAGGCCTAGGGCGAGCGGGTCATTAGTTAATAGCGCTATTAGGTTTAACAAACCTCACACCGTGCCAGTCGGACGGGCGTGTACTAATGGACTATGGGCAAAGGGTCAATGCTGATAGACATTGACTTAGGGCATCTCTTACATTTTCGTAGCAGTCGATACGCGTGGTCTTGTAATACATGGGGTAGCCCCCACGGCCGAAATGCCAGATAACTATCATGGGGTAGCCCCCACGGCTGGATTGCCAGAATTAAAGGGTTAAACAACTTACGTTTTCAAATATGGGGTAACCCCCACGGCAGGGATGCCAGCTAAAGGAACTATTTTTGGAACAGCTAAAACCAACAACCAACTGTAAACTCGCTCAACTTTGTTGTTGATTCGTTGCTACATGCCTTGCAGGTCATTAGGTACCCATGGAGCTTGCACAGGGAGGAACGGTCGTTGTGGGACATGGCGATGTGTGCCATCCTTTAAACATTACTTTATTTCATATTACATGCTTGCTATGGGTTTTACAAATTATGCTTCCGCTAAACACTTAACTATGCTTTGGTTTTTGAACACCTTTCATATTGGTTGGTTGAATTATGTTTACTTACATGCTTGTTCAATATGATTGGTGGCTTGATCCTGGTCAGTCACGCCTCCAAGCGGTGATACTCCGCGTGTGGATTTTGGGGGTGTGACAGATTGGTATCAGAGCCACTGGTTATAGAGAACTTCGTTTTAATAAGGGAAAACGTTTTTGTTAAAACCAGACTATAACCTGTACAGTGCTCTACGATCCACAACGACGCTTCACTCCACGTGCAAGACTCGACATTCTAGGTGATATGGTTTACGTTTTATATTGCCTACTTGCTAGATTGCATAGAACTTTGCTCATGGTATGCTTAGATAAACGTAGCAACTATAGTTTGAAAACACATTTGTGCTTGCTCCCTACTGTCACTCCACACTTACACACATTCGCGACACCTTTCCTACCTGTGTTTTCTTCGATGTGAGATCATGAGGGAACGTGTGAACCTAACTCAAGCCAGCTGACGGCTCTTATCAACGAACAAGTTACAGCAGCACTCGCAGCCGCCCAGGCAGGAGGTATAACCTGCTATTCCGAACCTAACCTAGGATGATAGATCCTACTTTCATGACCCAACTCACGCGCTTAACCCTGTCGTTTCTTCCTCGCGCAACAAGGTCAGAACGCTCAGCCGCCTGTATGCACATCTAAGACGTTCATGGACTGTCGTCCTAGTACTTTCGGTGGCACTAAAGGAGCTGTTGGACTCCTCCATTGGTTTGAAAAGCTCGAGTCTGTCTGAGAGACGCGTGAATGCCCTGAGGCTCATAGGGTGAAGTACGCCACTGGTACTCCCGAAGGCACTACGCTAACTTGGCGGAACGCGCAAGTTCAGATGCTGGGGCTAGCGACTGCTAATGCCACCCCATGGAATGATTCTTAAGGAACCGATCCAAACGTGAATACCGTAGTCGAGATGACATCCACCAGCTGGAAGTGGAGTTCTTAAACCTGAAGATGACAAGGTCAGAGATAGAAGCGTACACGAAACGATCCAACGAACTGGCAGTGTTATGTCCAATTATGGTGGATCCTCCCATCAAACGCATTGAGCTGTACCTCAAAGGCATAGTACCAGAGATTCAAAGTCATGTGACTTCTGCCAACCTTGTTACTATCCAGGATGTAAGTGGAACAGAACAGACTGCCTAAGCGTGTAAGTGCTACTGCTACTACTACTACTGCTACACCCAGTGACAATAAACGAAAGTGGAATGGAACCTCCAACCAGGGTTCGACTTCAGTTCAGTCCCAGGCACAGCAGCGAAAGATTGATGACTGCCAGAGCCCTGGTCAGCAATTTTCTGGTATTCAAGGGCAGGGTGGATATCGAGGAGACCTCCCGAAGTGCAACAGATGCAACAGGCACCACAGTGGTCAGTGCAACAGGGGTCGTTGCCAGAGGTGCCTCAAGATGGGTCAGGAAGCTAAGGGATTGCAGGAGCTCACGACCTGCGAATCGGAACCAACAACAACGATAATCAGGGCAACGGGAATAACAACGGAGGTAATAACGACGGCAATGGTGCCAGGGGTCGAGTGTTCATGATTGGTCAGGGTGATGCTAGGAATGACCCCAACGTATGATGGTTTTGACATCGTTATTAGTATGGACTGGTTATCCCAACACCAAGCAGAGATTCTTTGCAACGAAAAGATTGTTCGTATTCCTCGCCCAGGTGATGAACCCCTTATGATTCGTGGCGACAAGAGTGGTGCTGTTGTAAGCATCATCTCTTTCCTTAAGGCTCAGAAGTGCTTGAGAAAGGGCCACACTGCTATTCTGGCTCTAGTTACTGATACCTCGAAGAAATAGAAGAAGGTAGAAGATTTTCCAATTGTACGCGACTACCCTGAGGTATTCCCTGAGGAATTTCCTGGTCTCCAGCCTCATAGGAAAGTCGAGTTTCAAATCGAGCTAGCTCCTGGAGCAGCGCCCATAGCTCATGCACCGTATCGCTTAGCTCCATCAGAGTTGAAAGAGTTATCTACGCAACTACAAGAACTCTTGGATAAGGGTTTTATTCGTCCTAGCTCTTCGCCCTGGGGAGCTCCAGTGCTATTCGTGAAGAAGAAAGACGGTACGTTCAGAATGTGCATCGACTACCGTGAACTTAATAAAGTGACTGTGAAGAATCGCTACCCTCTTCCACGCATTGACGACTTGTTCGACCAGCTGCAAGGGTCGAGCTACTATTCAAAGATTGATTTAAGATCAGGATATCACCAGCTGAGAGTCCGAGAAGAGGACGTCTCCAAAATAGCCTTTAGAACCCGTTATGGACACTATGAGTTTTTGGTCATGCCTTTTGGGCTGACAAACGCACCTGCGGTCTTTATGGACTTGATGAATCGAGTATGCAAGCCGTACCTGGACAAGTTCGTCATTGTATTCATCGACGACATCCTGATTTATTCGAAGAGTCAGGAGGAACACGAACAACATTTACGACTCATTTTGGAACTCCTTCGAGCAGAACAGCTGTACGCCAAGTTTTCTAAATGTGACTTCTGGCTTCGTGAAGTCCATTTCTTAGGCCATGTAGTGAACAAGGATGGGATTCACGTTGATCCATCCAAGGTAGATTCTATCAAGAGCTGGCCTGCACCTCGTACACCAACGGAAATTCGCCAATTCTTGGGATTGGCAGGTTACTACAGGAGGTTCATTAAGGATTTTTCTAAGATCGCTCAGCCTCTGACCTCACTAACGCAGAAGGGCGTTGTTTATCGTTGGGGAAATGCACAGGAGTTAGCGTTTCAGCACTTAAAGGATAGACTTTGCAGTGCACCTATCCTTTCATTGCCAGACGGCACTGACGACTTCGTGGTTTACTGCGACGCATCCATTCAGGGTCTTGGTTGTATATTGATGCAGCGGGATAAAGTTATAGCCTACGCCTCACGCCAACTCAAAGTTCATGAAAAGAACTACACTACACATGATTTAGAGCTGGGAGCTGTTGTTTTTGCACTTAAGATATGGCGACATTACCTGTACGGTACCAAATGTGCCACCTACACTGACCACAGGAGCCTCGAGCATATCTTCAAACAGAAGGAACTCAATATGCGACAGCGACGATGGGTTGAGCTACTGAATGACTACGAGTGCTCGATCAGGTACCACCCAGGCAAAGCCAATGTTGTGGCTGACGCCCTCAGTCGAAAGGACACTACGCCCAAGCGCGTACGAGCTTTACAACTCACTATACAGTCCAGTCTCCCTTCTCAAATACGAGATGCCCAGGTAGAAGCATTGAAACCAGAAAACGTCAGGGCAGAAGCCCTACGCGGCTCAAGGCAACGCTTAGAACAGAAGGAAGACGGTGCATACTACGTCACAGGACGCATTTGGGTCCCACTTTATGGCAACCTACGAGAGCTTGTGATGGATGAGGCACACAAGTCTCGCTACTCGGTACATCCTGGTTCGGATAAAATGTACCACGATATCAAAACTACATATTGGTGGCCTAGCATGAAAGCTCACATAGCAACGTACGTTAGCAAGTGCTTGACTTGTGCGAGAGTCAAGGCGGAATATCAAAAACCTTCAGGCCCCTTCAACAACCAGAGATACCACAATGGAAATGGGAGCAAATTCCCATGGATTTTGTTACTGGTCTGCCTGGATCTCAACGTGGTAACGATACTATTTGGGTGATCGTGGATCGACTCACAAAGTTTGCTCACTTCTTGGCTATCAAGGAAACAGATAAGTTCTCCACCCTAGCAGACGTATATCTTAAGGAAGTTGTCTCGAGGCACGGAGTGCCCACCTCTATTATCTCGGATCGAGATGCACGTTTTACTTCAGAACTGTGGCAAGCAATGCACAAGTCATGTGGCTCACGTTTGGATATGAGCACAGCTTATCACCCGCAAACGGATGGGCAGTCCGAACGCACCATCCAGACCCTAGAAGACATGCTTAGGGCAGGTGTAATTGACTTTGGCAATGGCTGGGAAAAACATCTGCCACTTGTTGAATTTTCGTACAATAACAGCTACCACACCAGCATTAAAACTGCTCCGTTTGAGGCATTGTACGGGCGTAAATGTCGGTCACCTCTTTGTTGGGCAGAGGTGGGGGATAGTCAGATTACTGGTCCAGAACATGTGGTTGACACAACAGAGAAAATTGCTCAGATACGACAACGAATGGCGGCAGCTCGTGACCGTCAGAAAGTCTACGCCGATAAGGGCAGAAAACCACTAGAGCTCCAGGTTGGGGAGCGTGTACTACTCAAAGTTTCACCCTGGAAGGGTGTGATTCGTTTTGGGAAACAGGGCAAACTTAACCAACGATACGTTGGACCTTTCGAAGTCATTGAGAAAATAGGCAAGGTGGCCTACAGACTGAACTTACCAGCAGAACTCAGTGCAGTTCACAATGTTTTCCACGTGTCAAATCTGAAGAAGCTCACTATCGACGAGCAGTTACGATTCGTCGAGGAACCAGTTGAAATCACGGACCGGGATGTTAAGGTCCTCAAGCGTACTAGAATACCTCTCGTTCGAGTTCGTTGGAACTCACGTCGCGGCCCAGAGTTCACCTGGGAACGCGAAGATCAGATGAAACAAAAGTATCCACAGCTATTCGCAAACGGTACAACCACTACTGAGACTGAAGCTATGGAATTTCGGGACGAAATTCCAGATCAACGGGGGGAGGATGTAACACCCCAGGAAAACCAGGAAAACCATACAACTTAACTAGCTTCCTCAGTGAGTACGTGCTAAATTTCGAGACGAAATTTCTTTCAACTTGGGGATAATGTGACAACTCGTATTTCCGAACCTATTTTTGTACTTTGATGTAATGTATGTGAACGCAATGTGATTTTATGAAAGTGATTGATTAAATGAATGCTATGATTTATGTGTTTATGTGAATGTATGTATGATGTAGTCGCACAACACAACACAACTCAACCGCACAAGTCATTCGGACTACACAACTTGTACTCGATTCTATAGGGCAGCCCAAGTTTGGGTTCGGCCCATCCCCATTAGTTCGATTAACACATAGGGTGTTAGTACCCATCTCACACTTTACCAAAAACACACAAATTGCAAACCCTAGCTTCTCTCATTCTCTCTCAAACCTGACGGCAAACACACACCCTCCCTATCGAAGATCATAGTGTTCGGATCACTCTCTTATTCAGATCAATCCTTGTTCCTTCTCTAACCGGTTAGTGATCTATGATGTTGTTGTTAACTGATATTATGAATGTCATGATATAGTGTGTATGAATGATGATGATTTGAGAATCGGATATGTATGATATTGTTAATCGGTTATCATGTTTTGTTATCGGATTGATTGTATGATAAGTTTGGTGTTCAAATAATCGAATGTGATTTCTTGTTATGCTGATTTGATTGTTATGTGAATTCATGTTTATGTTTATCAAGATCTGATTTCTAATGATTTTGAATATGTATCATCATTGATTAACATGGGTGTCTATAGGATCCTAGGGATTGTTGCAAGCATATCGATTCTAGAAATAATGATTGTAACACCGATTGTTTTCTGAGGTTGCACATGCTATCATAATGGCACATGATTGTAATATAAGGCTTGCATGTGGCTAGTGGGATTCTTTAGTCAAACCGTAGGTTAGTGGCATTTATGTGTATCAACCCATCAAGCAATCGGTCCAATAACCTTTTGAGATGATTAAACAGTTGTCGGCCATTGTTGTTTATTTCGATGATGATCATGTGTGTTGCTATGTAATATGTTAGTGAATCGAGATCCATGTTTATGAGTTGATAGGTTGTTGTTCATAATTATGATGTTAGGGTTTATGTGAAACAATTGTTAAAAATAATGATTTGATCGATTATTATTTGATATGAAAACTGTTGGAATTGTTAATTGATATGTTCACAAAAGGAAATAATATAACTGCTTTGCATGAAATCCGGATATTTAATCTGAGTCGCACAAGATAATCTGTGTCGCACAAGAATGAGTGAATCGCACAAGATGTTGTTTTGTTTAATAGTTGGGCCGGTTGTGTATAGTGGGCCGGGCTAGTTGGGATCGCACAAGGGATATTGGATCGCACAAGAGGTCCATGTTTAAACTATTTAGCGTGTTTGCCATGATCCGTATGTGTTTCTTATATGCTATCTCACGTGATACTTATGTGCACTACTTGAAACCAAAACCTGACTTGTATGGTAACCATGTTAGGACGTGGTTGACCACTAGCAGCTAGACTTGACCTTTCTGTGTATCTGCCGAGCAAACCAAGGTGAGTTCACACTAGCCAAGGCATGGGATTCCCAGGGGTTGGGAATGGGATTGAATAACTACTCGTACAACTATTACTATTAAACAAATTACTACTGTCCTCGGTTGAAGGGCACGTACGTAAAACCTACGTACACGATCTTAAGACCATCACCTCTATCAAAGGAAGTCCCTCAATTATCGACTTAATCGCCGAGGCCTAAGGCGAGCGGGTCATTAGTTAATAGCGCTATTAGGTTTAACAAACCTCACACCGTGCCAGTCGGACGGGCGTGTACTAATGGACTATGGGCAAAGGGTCAATGCTGATAGACATTGACTTAGGGCACTTCTTACATTTTCGTAGCAGTCGATACGCGTGGTCTTGTAATACATGGGGTAGCCCCAACGGCCGAAATGCCAGATAACTATCATGGGGTAGCCCCCACGGCTGGATTGCCAGAATTAATGGGTTAAACAACTTACGTTTTCAAATATGGGGTAACCCCCACAGCAGGGATGCCAGCTAAAGGAACTATTTTTGGAACAGCTAAAACCAACAACCAACTGTGAACTCACTCAACTTTGTTGTTGATTCGTTGCTACATGTCTTGCAGGTCATTAGGTACCCATGGAGCTTGCACTGGGAGGAACGGTCGTTGTGGGACATGGCGATGTGTGCCATGCTTTAAACATTACTTTATTTCATATTACATGCTTGCTATGGGTTTTACAAATTATGCTTCCGCTAAACACTTAACTATGCTTTGGTTTTTGAACACCTTTCATATTGGTTGGTTGAATTATGTTTACTTACATGCTCGTTCAATATGATTGGTGGCTTGATCCTGGTCAGTCACGCCTCCAAGCGGTGATACTCCGCGTGTGGATTTTGGGGGTGTGACAATTAACGCAAGTAAGAAGCATGTAAAGTTGTGCTAGTGCACAAGAAAACACATGAAACTTAAATTATACCTCCACAGACGTTGAAGTATATCACACACGACTTCCAAGGCAAGACCTTTGGAAAATATAAATTAAGGCACGATGACACCATTGCTAATTCCAGAACTACTAATCAAAAAGAATCACTTTGCTACGCGATCCTACAAATGACATGAATCTCGCTGAGGTACGTTGGAACAATATTTCACAACCATAGGTGCACAGTTTAATCAGAGTCATAATTATTATCACTGCAAAAAGAAGTCACATACCTTTGCAAATTCCCTATTTCATTTTATTCGACATTCCCTGGTAATGTCACTTAACAACAGTTATCACACGAAATTCCAGATACAGTTCTTATATTTCTTTCATTGAAATTCTGACCTCTGTGAATAGACTTTTGCATTGCTACTCCTCCTAATGGTCATCATACCATGAGGATTTCTTTCATAATAGCGAAAACTGATCTATTTCATTTCTTGGTAAATCCACACATGCACTGTTTGTACGCATGTGGTTCGTTTGATTTGTGAAGACCACTGGAGGACTTCATTCTAATTTGTCATTTTATCCAAACTCAAATATCATTTCGCTATATTCAATTTTTACTGTAAACCGCATTATTGCAAAACGATGACTCTTTGATATCGAGTCAATGAATTTTGTTAAATAATTGAGGTAAAGAATTTATACTTTTATATATGTATAAAAATTATGTTGAGGTATACTTTCATTTAAGTTTATGTTTAAGTTATCTATTATTAATAATTTTATTATTAGTAACAATATATTAATAATAGTAGTGTTAATATTATTTTTAGGTACTAGGGTTATTGTCAAGGGCAGGTATTGGATAGCCTAGCCTTAGTTAGGCATGGACTGATCACCTATGCTTAAACAAGGCAGCACTAACCAATATCCAACTATGATAATGACTAGTTAATATATATAAATTAAGTCATCATACTTATTTAGTAAATTTTAATTATATATAAAAATATTTTACTTTGTACTGTAAGGAGAAGACATATTTTCATAAAACAATACAAGAATTTGAGGGACGAATAAAATTATATAAATAATTGTCTATCACATGTTTTGTGGTAATTATGTACCGTAACGCTTTGGCAAGAAAATAAACATATAAGAATAATATGGTAGTCATCAACTACATTGGGTTAAGGGAACATTGTAATATATAAGAATAGTCCCCGTTTTCACTTATTTACAACATTTGTAAATACATTCACAACGTTATATGATTTCAAAATGAAAATAAGTAATTACATAGAATCGACCCATTAAGTGTTATATATTTACAAAATATTTTACAAATATTTTTGTACAACAAATATTTTTACACCTCTGTTTACAACTTTCATTTAATGTTATAAATAATAGTGATTTCTTTTACAAAATAATAATACTAAAATATTTTGTAATGTAATAACTTCATTGTGGTGTTTTGTAATATATATTAAATATAAGTTATTTTACATAGTATAGTAAAATACTAAAATAATATTTATTTCAAAGTGGTGACCATTTACAAATAGTAAAAATGCGTAACAAATAATATATATTACATTTGCTTTACAAATATAATATAATGGTTGGTCATGCCAAAACAACTTGTTTTTATTATATTTCGATCTCTAGGACATAGTATGAAAAATATGGTCACTAATAGTATACTATCACATTGTTTCACAATAAAAACAACTTGGAACTCTAAACAATGATACACTAACTCTATTGTCTTTTGGTATATCTTTGCAATTTACTCATCTCAACACTTTAATTTTCTAATATCATAAATATTTGACAAATCATTTTCATGCCTTTATTTCATTTTGAACCTGTTGATTCTAAGTCTTCTTCAGTTGCCAATCAAAGTAAGCCTTCTTTTGACAAAGAATTTTATTAATTCTAAAAGTCCTTCACATTCATTTTAAATATCTATTGACCATATATCTTTTGGCTTGAACCTAGTCACCTTGGAAATTATATCATTTCATCTCATTCATTTGTCATCAATTTCTTGAACTAATTCAGTTGAACCATTGAATCCTACTTTTGGTACAACTCGTATTCACAAAAATTTGATATTTTAATTCTGTGTCATCTACCTTAATATTATTTTTGACTAAAATATGACATAACTCTAAAAGAAATATCATAGCCCAAATCTCGAGGATGAGATTTAAAACAAGGTGGGGAGAATGTAACATTCCTATTTTTATTATAGGTTTGGTTAAATTTATTAACCACTAGTAACCAGTAACTAGTTTATTTTTAATATAAATATTCAACCCAAATAGTTTTAAAAACTATTTTATATATAGTTGGTTGAAATATTATACTAATTAATTGGCCCTAATATGGGTGACCTTTCTAATAAAATAAAAGTATATAAAAACTTATAATTAGACAGGTAGCTTCCGGGTAAGTTGACCGTAAGAAATATGAAGTACCTGGACAGGCCCAGGAACCGTTTAATAATTAAACTATAAAAATACATTATACTTGGACCTACTCCATTTTTAATAAAACTTAGACCCAAATGTAGATATAAATATTCTCGTTCTGATGATATATTTATTATTTTATAAAACATTATATTTTACAAGTTATACGCGTTAAATAAGTGAAGCAGGTGAATTAATTATAAGAATAACATAATAAAATAATAATAACTAAATTAAATCTAATAAAGTTGTACGTGTCCTTGGACTTCGAAATGTAGGAATGTCATTTTCTATGTGTAACTTTAGTAATAAAAAGAATTAGATATTTATGTATACGTGTAAGTTAAAAAGCTCATATGGAATCTTAGGGACTTAGTCACCATACTTTTCTACAGATATAAATAGCTTGTTCTCAAACAAACTTAAAATTGCTATGTCTTTCGCCTACACTCTCTCATCTTATACATATATATTCTTATTATTTTTATTGTTTACATTATAATAATAATAAAGCCCTGTTCTGTTTTAAGTGTTTTAACTCCCTGTCACCGCTACCCTTTCTGATTGATCTGAGCCTCATAACTTATGACTGGGCTCTGCCCGACTAAGTTGTTGGGATTCGGTCTCGGGACATCGGGATAAGGTTGAATGAGGGGTACTATACTTAACACGAGTGCATTATATAATTTTTAAATAGCTCAGAAGTTATACCCAAAATTCTACCAGGAGGTTTCCTAGTTGAACCCTAAAGTTATAAAGTGGGCCCATTCTCTTTTCTCACTATTTTATTCCTTTTTATCCCAAACCATAACAACTCTCACCAAAACTATTATTTATTATTATATTTTGTTCATTGGGAAACCTTAGTTAAGACCCCCTAAGTAATCCTGCACAAACCCTACAAATTTCAGAACAATCAGAATTAGGATCAGGGCCCCTAAAACTCAGGGGGGGTATTCCCTACTCGACGATTATCCACATATCTTGCTGTCAAATTCGAAAATATCAATTCCGCCGACTCAGCTAAGCTAGTTGGACACGTGGCAACTCTATGGTGAAAGGTGGACCTTCGCGGCACGCGAAGCCCTAGGGGTGACTCTTCGCGTCACGCGTAAGGGTCAATTTCTCAGTATAAATAGAGGGTTGTGGGACTTGAATTCTTGCGTTGGTGCGACGAACAAATTCGTTTTACGCTTCGAGATATAGTCCTTTTACTACCAAACACACACTAGCTCGAATTCTGCTACTATACAGGGTATTAACTCAATCGCTGCTACGATTTAATGTCCGATTGATTTAAACTATCCGACCGGATGTTTAAGCGCTATCCTTTGTCATTAGTCGTGATTTCGACAAGATGTTTGAGTACCACCCGAACTCGGGGAATACTCTGTCATTCGTTGTGAATCCGATGGATGTTTAAGTGATTGCACTTTGTCATTCGTTGTGAGGGTTTTAATCTCGTGAGTTATCGTAATTGCTGTATTAAGTTACCTACCTAGTTCGTGTGCACTAGGTTACAAGACAAATCAATAGGCTAAAGCTCTGCATGTATAAATCTGCAAATATATCAAGGCTTATCTGTAGACTAAACTTTGGCCATATGAATCTACATGCCTATAAAGTGAGTCATTCTCTTTTTATCAAATTTATTTACAAAAGCATATTTATTTTTAAAAGTTATAATTACAGTGATTAAGTTTATGTAGTCATCAAATTACAGCCGGTATGTGGGGTATTGTGCACATTACTACTGTTTTTATCACTTTAGGTGGGCGAACCTAATTAGTGATACTCTTCACTATTGGGTGACAGGACTCAATAGTGATATGACCACAGTCACCGAAACGAGTCGATGACAAATACTGTGGGTAGTTGGTTGATATCAGAAACATTGTAATCTCTCTTAATACTGTAAATTATAACAAACGTGTCGTTTTAGTAAAATGAATGAACTCACTCAGTATTTCCCGCTGACAAAACCTTTTTAAAACGCGTTTCAGGTAATTACAGTAGATTGGAGTAAAAGATGGATACAACACTGAAAGACTTCAAGAAGTGGCTTATTTTATTAATTAAATCAAATTAAGAAATATTGTTTTATGTAATCAAATTTATCTTTATTAAAGCTACCATTGTAAAACATGGGTTTATCCCATTTATTTAATAAATAAAATCCGGTGTTTTCAAACTCTGATATTTTTCCTAACTCACGGTCCTGATGAAATTTCCGCTGCAATATTTTTCAAAATAATCGCCAGTACCACTTGGCTATTCGCGGCTCCCGATTCCTTCCAGGGTGGATCAGGGGTCATGTCATAAACACAATCTATGATTGGATTGAAAGGAGCGCTAGAGTAAGCCTGATTACAGAACGATAGCATAAGCGATGAGTGATGCATTAAATGGTGCGAGTGACTGAGTGATGAAGGTTCATCCGATCGGATGACAATCCGGACGGATGGTCATCCGGTCGGATGGCCATTCGGTCGGTTTTCCATTCGTTTGGGGTGAATGTGTTTGTGTATGATGTGGCATTGAAGTTTTTGTTGTAGCATTTTCAAAACAAGGGAGTGTTACTACCATTCAGGTTATCCGGATGGATGGCCGTCGGTTCGGATGGCGGTTCGCTGAACCGGTCTTCCTTATGTTTTTGTGAAAATTGTTAAGTGTTGAACACCATAGGTCATCCGATTGGACGATGATCCGTTCAGTAACTTTGTTCGTTTGTAAAATTTTGCTAAGTTTGGAAAGTTTTGCGATTGTATCGAGACGGTATGAAAACGTGTCAAACAATGGAACCCCATCAAGTCCAAGTCATCCGATCGTATGGGAATCACCCCGCCCGATCAGTTAACTGTTCTTGACGGTCATTCATGTTTAACCCATGAATCGGTTGTCTCATTGATAGATATATGTTCTTGGATCGACAATTCACTAGAGAATGAGTAGAAGGCCCGAACAAGCTCAGATTCTATCGGTTTTATGTGAAAACTTAAGATTATTGAAGAAAAGTTTGAAACACTTTGATTATGTTTAGATTTAAGATGAAATCAGTGCTTAATCATGTTGAAATCTCTTAGATCTGAGTTGTTCTTGGTGGAATGAGGTCATACTTTAAAGTTCATGAGAACTCATGATGACATCACCCTAGAACAGCCTAAATCAGCCGATTTCATGGTAAAAAGTTAAGATTTGATGGTGAAAATGATGAAGAAGTGTGTGTAGGTCATAGAAGTACAAGCTTTGAGGTAGAAACTTACAAGAATCGTGAGAAATCAAGAGAAAAGAGGGCTGGAACATGCTGGTCGGAGGAGGAGCAGTCACATCACATGAACAGTTGTTGATACATATTATGTGGACGCGACCTGGTTCGGTTCGACTCAGTTCGGTTCGACTCGGTTAGGTTCGGCTCAAGCCAGACGTCACGACATTCCTCCGTCGTGCGCCCTAGAGTTCGTCACGCGAAGAATGAAGCGCCGCGAGCCGGTTCCCGCTGCCACATCATCATGACATCATCATGATGATGTCATGATGATGTCATAAGTTGACTAAACATTACAAATCTACAAATGTGATTTACGTAAAGAAGCTTGGGCCAATCAACCTCAAGACAGAATGCATGTTGGGCCATTTCTTTGGGCTGATTCTACACTGGGCCGGATCCCCAATTGCAAACATGTAGGTCGACGAAACAAGAAGTCTTTCGTCAACATTGATGAAATGTTATTGTGTTTCGTTGAGGAAAACACTTATTTCGTCGATTGTGATGTGTTTCGTCGTAGTGTTTCAGTATATATACACAGATAACAGACAGAACACATTAGACAAGTCTGAATAGATTTGAGAGCGAACACATTGTATCACACACACACTGAGAGTTTACAGAGACCATTTGTAAACACCGCATTGTAACCGTTTTCTAGATTAATGCAATGGAGTGTTAATCGTTGAATCGTTGTGTCTTACGTGTTCGTTACTTGGTCTAACTTACCCGTTTGGATTCCGCACTTTCGGGTTTGTCGGAAAACAGGGAATAGAGGTTACTCGATCCTCCGGGTGGACCTACAATTGGTATCAGAGCACTGGCTCGATTCCTTGTTAAAACCAAGTTGATTTTCTTGTGTTTTTCTTGATTTTGAGCTTTGAAAAATCATAAATTTTCTGGAAAAACCTTGTTAAAACCTTGAAAATCTTTATTGTTTTGCTTATAGTTCATATAAAACCTTGTTATAACTCTATATACATGTTAGTTTTGGGTTTTTATTGAACTTTATTTGCAAAAATGTGTTTGAAAAAATTTCTGGTAACTTGAATATTCATCCAGTTCATCACATCTTCAAGTTGTTCTTGAATAATATTCATGTTTAATCTTTATTTGTTACTGAAGGATTGTGTTTGTGTTTGTTGTTTTGATTATTAAACAATTGTTTGACTATTGTTACATAAAAATGATGATGGTTTACTGAAAAGGAAGCCTTGAAAAGGAGAAAAGCATGGCCATGAGTTGAAAAATTGTGTACTGTGTCAGAAGATAAGATTCAAGATAAGATATCACTTTCTGTTTCATCGCAGATCAAAGGAATTTTGTTTCGTCGCTGAGATCATACTTTCCGTTTCGTCGCCAAGCAGTCATTTTGTTTCGTCGCCAAGCAATCAGACTTCTGTTTCGTCGCAATCTAAATCACATTTCAGTTTCGTCGTCTTTATCAATCGGTTTCGTCGCAAAGATCTCAGAATCCTGTTTCGCCGCATAACAACACAAGAGAGTTTCGTCGTTCATAATTCACATCTGTTTCGTCGCAATCTAAATCACATTTCAGTTTCGTCGTCTTTATCAATCGGTTTCGTCGCAAAGATCTCAGAATCCTGTTTCGCCGCATAACAACACAAGAGAGTTTCGTTGATCATAATTCACATTTGTTTCGTCGATCATAATTCACATCTGTTTCGTCGAACTTAATTATTCAAATCAGTTTCGTCAAAACTTGTAAATTTCATTTTTAACAGAAGACTTGTTTAAGTGATTTAACAGTTTGTTTTTTAAGCGTTTAATCAGGTATCCATTTTTATTCATTCAAAAAAAAATGAATCCGGCTTGGTCTGGTAGTCCATCAATTACGGAGAGCAAGTATAGAAGCACGGGTTTGTCGCCATCATGGGCCGAATCTCCCACCCCCTCGTCCTCATCACGAGCGTGTTCTATTACGGCAGAGCAGTGGGCTTCGGTTACTAACCAACATCAAAGTGAACCAAAAATGGCAAGAAATTTGTATGGTGATCTAGTACCAGTTGCTCAGTTACCAGCAATCTGTGTCCCAACCACCGATTTGTATGGAAATCCACTACCACCAGTTGCCTCACAGCGCCATCGTTCTACTGTAGCACCATCATCTCTTGATCCAAGGAACTGTAGTCAAACAAAAACGGCGTTTTATGCTAAAATTGTCAAAGATGCCAGCAATGGTGAATCATCGCGAAACGATGACAGTTCTGAACATGACAGTAGTTCAGTTGAAGACGTTTCAACTTCAGTTAAAGATGTTACAACTTCAAGTTCAAGTTCAAGCGAGGATGGATCAGAATATGAATCAACAAGGGAGGTTGTTGATTCTGAGGCAAATGAGTTAACATCTGAGAGTGATTCTAGTCAGGTATGTGTCGATGAACCAACTGTCGTTAATTGTGATAATTGTGCTAGCTTAAGTGATAAATGTGCTGATTTAGATGCTAATATGTCTGAGTTGCAAAGCAAACATGATGCTTTAAATGCTGAATTGTCTGACTTGCAAAACAAACATGTTTCTTTAGATACTAAGTGGTGTGATTTGCAAAGCAAACATGAGGCTTTGCAAAGCAAATATGATGTGACATTTATCCACAATCAACATTTAATAGTGGATCTTTCAAAATGCACAGAGGCCAACATGTTTCGTGAAAATTATGAAAAGGAATTTAAAAAGATAATTGAAACATTAAAAGAAGATAAGACCGAGCTAACGAAAATGGTTTCAAGAAAACAAACTGAAATAAACCTTTACATCAATAGGCTCGAGTTAATGCAAAAAGAGTTGGCCTGTGCTAAGTGTGAAAGTGAGGCGATCCAGCTTAAGCTGAATAGTTATTCAAACTCTAGGTATGTGCTGGATCACATCATTGACATACAGAAAAAAAGGATGTTACGTGCATAGGTTATAAGAAGTGTCCACCAACTGTTAAACACGATTATTCTTCGATGCCTGATGAGGAAAATAAACCTCATTTTGAGCCCTCAGTTTCATTGAGCCTTGAGGAATTCACATTTGGGCTAGGTTACAAAAAGGAAGTATCCTCATATTCGGATGAATCAGTAGATGCAAAAGTGTCAACAGCTGAACGAAATCAGGATCCTCCAGTCATTGTTGAGGATGCTGATTCGTCAGATGATGAATCCGAGGATACTAACTCTGAACAGTCAGAAACGGTAACAAAAGAGGAAAACATACCTCTCGAAAATTACATTCTTTGTGATCCACCTGCAAAACCGTTTGTGACTGATACAGCCAAGTCTATTGAATCCTCATCTGGAAGCTGTGAAAGCGTGAACTTGCTTTACATGTTGATTGGATCTGATAAAATATACTCAGACAATGATTTTCCAATCAAGAATGTCAATCAATCTTTGATTGATAAAGTTTTCGAAGATTCTACCAGTAAGTTTTTGGGAAAGTCGAGCCCAGGAGTTGTAGTAACTCAGTGTGCTCCTATCCTAAAATCCGAAGTTAGAAAGAAATATGGGAATCAAAAATTGCAACCACAACACAATCAACGAAAGCAAGGTCACGTACACCAAGGAAAGGCAAAAGGCAAACAGAGCCAAAACAAGAAAAAGATTCGGAAGATAAACCTCGTGAAATCCAGAGGGACT
The DNA here is from genome assembly GCA_030545235.1 of Helianthus tuberosus. Lineage (NCBI taxonomy): Eukaryota > Viridiplantae > Streptophyta > Magnoliopsida > Asterales > Asteraceae > Helianthus > Helianthus tuberosus. The sequence goes on from CM060400.1 coordinate 24,586,239, forward strand.
GATAAAATTGAAACTTTCGAAAACAAATCCAACACGGATTTTGTTAAACAAAGTAAAATTTTGAAAAGAAACAGTCAAAACAATTACACACAACACACAAATGGTTGTGATGTAGGACCAAGTACCTCAAGATCACGAAGTTCATCGTCAAGTTCTTACAGTTATGATACTCCGAGGTTTGTTGAGCGGAGATCATGCTTTGAATGCTGTGAGTATGGACACATTGTTAAGAATTGTCCATATCTCACCAAGGGAAAGTCAAAAGTTGATTCCCCCCATGGTAACAGTTACCATAAAAGATCTGTTTTACCAAAACAGGACCCTCGTCTTGTTAAACAACGGAAAATGAAACAGAAAAAGAAACAACGAAAAGAAGTTGAAAAGTTTTTAAAACTGGAGGTTGTCCAAACAAAATCTGTTGAATCAAATGTTAAACATGAAAAACAAAAACAGATTTGGAAACCAAAATCAGAACTTGTTTCAGGGGGAGCTACATCAATTCCGAATCATCGGGAAATGGATGTTACAATTCTCGATGATGACGGACGACCTAAGTCTGTGAAGGCTTGGGTCCCCCTCTCCAACTAATCTCTGAGTGAGTGTGCAGGATGTTCCAGGAGGAACTATTGATAGTCTTAGAATTGTTGATAGTGGAGCGTCCATGCACAAGATCGGCGACATAAGGCTCCGAAACATTGTTGTATCCAAGGAGAATATTGTTGCCTTTGATGGAGAGAGGAGAAAAGAAGACAAAAATGTTTGGTGAAAGAATGTGGTTGAATGAAGTTGAAAAATTCGACAAAATGAAAAATGTGCCAAAATTTGGTTGTTATGGTTTTTGAGCGGGTCAACATGAAAGATTCCAATGAAAAGTACATGCATGTAGCACGTCTGAAGCTTTTTGAAGATTCATGGATTTTTCTTTCACAAGAAGTTCAAAGTTCACAAGATGAACGTGTAGGGTACTTTTCTCTACGGTGTGATTGAAGAAAATGTGTTTGTTGAACAAACCAACCAGGTGTGCGGATGCCTTGGCGTGGATTGAACAACCGCACACTACTTCTCAAAGAGAAAGTCAAAGACCTTAGCTGGTGCAATGTGGAAGACCAGCCGGACCCAGAGGTCTATGATCTTGTTGCTATGAAGAGATTTCTCAGTAGCTACAAAATCGACTTTGAAATCCACACCTGGTGGATATCCAGCTTTGGGAGAGCACTCAGATTCTTTGCAATGCATGAAGAAGTTGCAGGATAATGTTTTAAATTTCTAATCTCTCCTATACTTGTCGATATTTAAGCTGCTTTATAAATAATTATTATCTCGTACAGCACTCTTTGACCTAACACGTTGAACTCGAATATCACTTCACACGTGATTGTTTCACTTTGAAACTCGTCAATGTTGTCATGGTCCGCACCGATTACCGACATGCCAACTGATTTTTTCCAAAATTCGATAAATCATTTCTGACAAAAATTTAATTTTGGTAAACGGCATCGAGGTAAAACATGAGTTAACCGCATCGGAAAATCGTTTTTGTAAATATCTTTGTGTTTTTAAAATTATCTTAGTTTGTTGATTTTAGGGGGAGTAAATCCAAATTTGAAAATTCAAAAACATCAAAAAATTTCAAAACCCAAAAACAATAGAAAAACAAAAATGAGTTTCCTGGCGAGCAAAAGAGAAAATGATAGTACATCAGTGGTCTGTTTAAACCTCTTTAAACTGAAATGCAAAATGTGTTAAGCAGCTCTATATAAGATGTATTGGTAGGCTCACAATCACCTTAAAGTGTGCAGGGTGATATAAACTTAAATCGACTGAAGACAGGTGGGAACCACTCATTGGCATATGGTCTTAGTACCGAAATTTCGTTTGAGAGATTGTCGAGGTTCTGAGATATGTGGTCTTTATGCTGTTCATCATCTGGGTATCATGGTTGTTTCTTTTACTGAAACAAACGGAGACGAAGTCTAGATCTTCCATGATATCATACATACGTGTACATACTGCATACGACCTCAATAAGTGATCAACAATCACATGTCCACAAAACAAGTGATAATATATCACATTTATCCGGGAGTAAAGTTCGTCTCTTTGTTGTACGAAAGTACTGACCTGTTCACGGACTTGCTCTTGTGCCCTCATGCATCTGAAAATCAAGTTCCTCATCAATAAGTGATTCTATCACATAGGGCTTGTTTTCAATCAAAATACGTGAGTTTCTCACATTTTCATATACGGTCAAACAGATGATAAATGGTTTACTCACCAGTAAGATGAATCCTCGTGCATACCTTGATACGGGAATGTGTCGTGATGTGGATGAACATCGGTCGGTAAGTATAAATCATACCTTAACGTATCCCCTCGCCATGATTACATCTGATAAGTTGAGCTTATGTGGATAACAATACCGATAATCGTTATAGGATGTTTATCTAATTGTTAACAAAAAGAACAACAAGAGCGTTTTGGCATGACCGTACACTGATATGATTCTCTTATCCTCGAAACTCGCAAAAAGATGTTTGTATATATTTACTTTTCTTAGTTTCTGCAACTCTGTATATATCTATTTACTGCTTTCAGTCTTTAAGCTTGAAATATTCAAAATTCCAAAAAGATTTTAGGTGTGTTTTAATTTAAACTTTATAAAAGCCAAAAAGATTTTATTTCTGCTTTAGTTTTGATTAACCGATGTTGGAACTCAAGTCTTCGTTGCCTGAAATCTGTTGAAAACCAAAACGACTGAATCTTCATAAACGGTCAAAGTTTGCAAGTTTTGAAAGTTAATAATCAAAATTGAAAAAATCTGTTAACTTTTCAAAGTAACTGTCGGACGGTAGTTGAAAACATGGTCACATGTGTCGTTTGTTTATGTTAACTATATTCCAAGCGTTTGTTCTCATTACGTGTTTAGCTTTCTTGCATGTGCAGATGCTAAAGGCGAGGAGAACATGTTCGATAACAAGCTTCAGAATGAAGACACGACGTGAAGGCACTCAAATGATAAAGATGATTGAGTTGCCGCTGATCAATCATCAACACCACAAGGATCTCAAGTATTGAAGATCAAAAGATTCACGAGCATAACTCAAAAGAGAGCTTATGTTAAGGGGGAGTTTGTTAACACACTTCCTAAATGAAAAGGGGAGTTTGTTGATACACTTTCTACTTACGTCACGTGAAGACTTTGAAGATCCTCCGACATGGAAGATATGGAAGATGAACCTCACGAGTAGCGTCCAAGGGGGAGTTTGTTGATACATATTATGTCGACGCGACCTGGTTCGGTTCGACTCAGTTCGGTTCGACTCGGTTAGGTTCGGCTCAAGCCTGACGTCACGACATTCCTCCGTCGTGCGCCCCAGAGTTCGTCACGCGAAGCACGAAGCGCCGCGAGCCGGTTCCCGCTGCCACATCATCATGATGATGTCATGATGATGTCATAATTTGACTAAACATTACAAATCTACAAATGTGATTTATGTAAAGAAGCTTGGGCCAATCAACCTCAAGACAGAATGCATGTTGGGCCATTTCTTTGGGCTGATTCTACACTGGGCCGGATCCCCAATTGCAAACATGTAGGTCGACGAAACAAGAAGTGTTTCGTTGACTTTGATGTATGTTACATGTGTTTCGTCGTCATGGTTCAGTATATATACACAGATAACAGACAGAACACGGTGAGACAAGTCTGAATAGATTTGAGAGCGAACACATTGTATCACACACACACTGAGAGTTTACAGAGACCATTTGTAAACACCGCATTGTAACCGTTTTCTACATTAATGCAATGGAGTGTTAATCGTTGAATCGTTGTGTCTTACATGTTCGTCACTTGGTTTAACTTACCCGTTTGGATTCCGCACTTTCGGGTTTGTCGGAAAACAGGGAATAGAGGTTACTCGATCCTCCTGGTGGACCTACAACAGTGATGTGACAGGTGCTATTTATAGGCAAGAGAAGGGAAGAGGTGATGTGAAGTGGTGGGATCAGAAGGCGGTTTAATCGGATGGGTTCGGTGAGTTGGTTTTCAACGTTTCATTTCGTGTGTTGAGCGTTGCGTTGCGAGTAAGCGATGCGATAGTATTACCCATTAATTGCACAAATAACCTAACTAATAAATAACATAAAATAAAATCCTTAAATCTCGAGTTTGCGATGAGATGGCGTTGCGATAGAGTTGCGATTACGTTTGCAATTAAACACCTTAACATAAATATAACATGCACAAGTATCACATAATAGCACACACACGTAAAACAATATCCATAACCTATCATCTGAGTTGCGATACGATAGCGATGCGATTAGCGATAAGTCGATTAGCGATTAAACTGCGATTTGTTAGCAGGTACTCCACATAATACAACTAAATCAACTTAATTTAGAGTATCGATTACAAGTCGAGAAGTACAATCACTAATTAAGCAAGGAGTGACAGATCGCAATTAGCAATCTTTTCTTCCTTTGACTTTGACTTTGACTTGTACTTTAAATTTCAAAAGTCGGGTTGTTACAGCCTCCCCAACTTTAGGAAATTTCGTCCCGAAATTTAAGAAGCAGGCGTAACAAACAGTTGCGGGTACTTTGCCTTCCCAGTGAACCTTCACAATAGTAATGCGTGAGCGTCGGAGTACCTTGGTCTCTCGGCGCATGATCTCGACAGGCTTTTCCACGAAGTGTAATGTTTCGTCCATTTGTAAATCCTTAAGGGGGACATGTAATTCCTGGTCGGTTAGACAATTTTTGAGGTTCGAAACGTGGAAAGTCGGGTAGACGTTGCTAAGTTCCTCCGGTAGTTCGAGTCTGTAGGCCACCTTGCCAATTCTTTCCAGAATTTTAAAGGGTCTAACATATCGAGGCGCGAACTTTCCTTTCTTGCCGAATCTGATCACCCCCTTCCAAGGTGCAACCTTTAGGAGTACATGATTGCCAACGTCAAATTCAAGGGGCTTGCTGCGTCTATCGGCGTAACTCTTTTGTCGACTTCGAGCTTTCAACAGATTATCTCGAATTTCGAGGATTTTGTCTGTGGTTTCTTGCAACAGCTCAGGACCTGTAATTTGCGCATCTTCGATCTCGTGACATACAATAGGCGATCGACATTTTCTTCCGTATAATGCCTCAAATGGTGCCATTTGAATGCTAGAGTGATAACTTTCATTGTACGAGAATTCGACTAAAGGTAAATGCGAATCCCAATTACCACCGAAATCTATAACACACGAGCGAAGCATGTCTTTGAGAGTACGAATCCAGCGTTCAGTCTGACCGTCGTTCTGGGGATGGAATGCGGTACTAAGATTGAGAGCAGTACCGTGAGCATATTGAAACGTTTCCCAAAGACGTGAAGTGAATCGACCATCGCGGTTAAAGATGATGTCACGAGGTGTCCCGTGTCGACATATAACTTCGTCGGTATAGAACCGAGCTAATCGTTCTACCTTGTAGTCTTCCCGTATTGGTAGGAAGTGAGCAGATTTGGTAAGACGGTCAACGATAAACCAGATGTTGTCGTGACCTGATGGCGTGCGCAGAAGTTTCGTTATGAAGTATATAGCTATACTTTCCCATTTCCTCATAGGGATCTCAGGTTCCACGAGTAAGCCAGAGGGGCGTTGATGCTCTGCCTTGACTTTCGAACAAGTCAGGCATTTCGAAACGTAGACAGCGATATCTCTCTTCATGCCCGGCCACCAGTAATTGTAGCGAAGGTCCTAGTACATCTTATCAGCACCGGGACGAATGGAGTATCGAGATTTGTGGGCTTCGTCTAGCAGAATCTGTCATAAATAGGTGCGCTTAGGAATCCAAATTCGGTCTAGGCAATTGAGTTAATGTGACCTAACAAAGCCCATTCTGATTACCTAAAAGTCATCATGGTTATTAAGGCCCAAAATGATCAAATAGGACATATGATTAATGTGTTATTTCCGGTTAAGGTCTAATGCAACTAAGTATAATCTTTTAAGACGTGATACAGCCTAATAAAGCCTTTATTGACAATGAAGGGACAATATGAACCATCAAAACACATATAATCTAGAGTAAATTACACTTTGTGTCCTTTATGTATTACCAAAATTATGAAACGTGCCCTTTAAAAGATTTAATTTTAGTTTATGTCCAAAAATCTCATGTTGTATAACACTTTATATCCTTTAGAGCTAACCCAGTTAAGATACTCAGTTAACCTCAATTTAACCAAAGGAGATTTCGTCCATTCATATGCTTCGACTCTATTATCTGGCATTTATTATCTACTATGACACACAATATAATAAAGTGACCAAATAAAGTCTAAATTGGTCCACTAAGAGCTATACGCCCCTATATAACCCATTAAGGGATATGTGAACTATTATTGTACAATATGATCCAATATGACTCACAACAACCCAACCTAACCCTCAAAAATCTAACATGACCCGATAAAGTTTATCATGGTCCATTAATAGTTATACAACTTTTAAGGTCCGTATGGCACACTAAGAGTTATCATGACCATGAGTTTAGTTAGGTTAAAGGTAGTTAATTATGATCAAAATAATGTCAATTATAGGTAGTCCTCGTCAACTACACCTTGCCCACCACCTTGTCCACATTGACCTTGGGTGTTGCCCAACACCCACTTGACTTTTTGCTCCTTTGCTCTTGCCTCCTTGTTTCACCCACCCCTTCCATCTTGTAATGTAGAGTCTAAGTCCCCCAATTTTTACATGGCGCCTACATGGCAGGGAATTTTCCCCTTGTCCTTGCCCATCACACTATGTAGTCTACAGGGTGCCTATGGGCACCATTGCCCATGGCACCTTAGCATTTTCGGGGAAATAACGCCCCTCCCCCATACCTGCTAGCTATTAGAGTGGGGGTGCTATTGATAGCCAGTCAAAGCAATAGCGAGCTCTTGTGTGTGTGTGAGGTATTAAACATGGGGCGAGGGGCACTACTGTAGAGAATTAGAAAGAGTGGCTCCATCCAATACCATACTAGCTATTGAGCAATGACAATAAAGCCCTCTGATTGACGTGGCACGTACATGAGACAACGAAGTCCCTCTCCATAAGAGTCCATTTAGTTGGAATATGCAAATCATAATAAAATTTACAATTGAAACTTGTGAGGTAAAAATATAACATTTTCATTATTATAAAATAATATTATTTTTTATTATAGCTAAATAAAATATATTGCTTAAAACTTTTTTTTATTAATAACTATCATTGTAAAATTACGCTATGTATTTTTTTTATAATGGATTGTTTTCTTATATATGTTTTTTTTATTTAATAATTAATTTGTAAAATTTTTACTTTGGTTTCCCTCCCCATATCCCAAAATTTTTAGATTTCCCACTCATTGTGACATTCACGCCTAATAATATGTTGAGTAGGGGCGGTGGAACTGGTTCCAGAACGTGGAAGGCAACTTCATAAAAAAAAAATCAAAGGAATCGTTGTAATTTTCACATGTAATACGTGGAAGGCAATGTTTCACTTTGAGAGTGTAATTTTCACTTTGAGAGTTTCAATTGAATGATTGCGTCAATGTTTTCAGAACGTGTAATTTTCACTTTGAGAGTTTCAATTGAATGATTGCGTCAATGTTTACTCTTCTCGTGGGTAGAACATTATTGTTGTTTCCAATTTTCTCATCTGTAAGTTAGGGTTTAGGGCATCTCTACTCAATTACCATCTTATTTGTAATACGTAAAGGGGTTTTGATAATTAACCCATGAAAAACTTCGTTTGTATGACAAAGATGATTTCATAGTGTAGACACGTTAGCACATATTATTTTTATTTATTATTTAATATATAAGATAAGATATAAGATAAGAAGAGAAGCTTATTTTATCATAACATTAGGTGTAAATTACACTTTTCGTCCTTTATGTTTGTATCGAATTACAATGGATAGCCTTTAACTTCAATAATTACACTCACAGTCTTTTATTAGACAAACTCATTACATCTTTGTTCCTTTTACTCTAACCTAGTTAAAATTTGTAGTTAAATCTAGTCATGTGACTTGCACATGAGGGTAAGTTCGTAATTTTATTGGTATAAAGGACGAAAAATGTAATTTATATTTATATTTATATTTGTAAACAAAACATAGAGATATAAACCACCACCACTCTCACTCTAGTTCTTCTCCAAAAAGCCCCCTCTCTAAAAAGCCTTAAAACCTAAACACTTCATCAACGTCACTATGGCCACCAGTCACACACTTTCTAAACACCCAGAAACTCTCTCTTTCTAAACACTGTTGTCGGAGTCACCACTCCGTCCACATTTTAGATGTAATAACCGAATTAAAACATGTGTGAAATTTCAGTTTTTATAACGGAGGGTGGAAAGAAAGGAATATAACAATATAGCCCCACCAAACGTGTAGAGTTGAATTGGTAGTATTTGACCAAAGTCATAACTTGGTTACCCGGTAGCTTCCACTCGTATCACCGACGAAATCTGGGTTCCAAATTTCATTGTCGGAAGGACCCAGAAACATTAAAACCACCGAATCAATCGAGCCCCACCACCACCTTTCGGATTCTTACCCATCATGTGACAATAGGCAAAATTCCGGTAATTCCGTACAACCCGAACATCTAATTACATTAATAATTTTCGCGTATATGACTTCATATTATTTAATTAAGTCTTAAAAGTCTAGGAACTTCAAAAATCATAGTTAAGTATGATAACAAATCCGTTGCGATTTGAAACAATATCCTAGACTGACACTATTTTAAACTTTGAAATGTCATCCGTTTTCAGTTATCATGTTATGTGGAACTATTTTAAACTTTGAACAATGTGGTTAAAGTTGTAGTTGTTTTAATTCCGAACAAGATGTTTGTGTTGTAAATTATGGTTTCAAAACGAATGTGTGGATGAAAATCCTTTTATGTTTTAAATATGTTGTTTACTCGGTTGATTATAACGATTGCCGCTCTGGACACACCTTGCGACACGCTTCTGCATAAACCAAAAATTGGGGTGTGACAAACCTAGTATCAGAGCATCAATTGTAGTGAACTAAGATTCTTTTGAGTCTGGTCTACAATTTCAAAACGACGTCGTTAACAATAAGTTTTTTTTACAAAGTGTCCACTAATACAAAACGATAAATTCGAAAACGATAATGCAAGGATACTATGTGATAGTATTAAACGATAATTCAAAACGATGATAAAAGGATACCAAATAAACTAGTCTATGGGGTTTAGACACGATAACAATAAGTTGAACTTGAAACGATATACGATATAAACAACGATGAAAACAAAAGTACAATTACCCAAAAAAATCTATTATTTATAAGTTGTTCACATGTGTACGTTGTACGGATTATTTTGCCAGGACCATGTCTACCGGCTCAGACACAGATTCAGCGGGTCGCGCCTCAGACGCCGACTACATACCACTTGACGATCCTATTCCACCCGTCATACTCATTTCTGATGACGAGGTTTCCGACGACGAATGGAAGGACATTGATTTCCAGCCATTCGTTGTAACACCCGTTCTTATAAATCAAGGTTTAACGTATATTTTGGGAAAATAATCATGTAATTAATGATTAGATATACATCGGAAATACGGGTTTCTTAAAACTTTTACAAATTATAATTTATTCTACATAACGTGATCGAAATTCGTTGTTTAAAATTTACAACGTGGCAAAGTGCGGAAGCGTGTATATTTATCGTGTTCGGTTCTTCGTTGAGCTTGATCGTCTTTCGGCATCCAAAATGTACCTACATTTCATACACATGAAATGCTTTAGTCATACGGAGATTAAAATGTGGCTAAACGAGTCCGGGAAGCGAAACTTGATAAATAAAAAAAAATACAATTTTGATCAGGGCCCACCGTAAATTACGGTGGGTACCGTAATTTACGGTATCCCCTGAAACATTAATCTTCCACCGTAAATCAGAAACAAACCACCGTAACATTTTTAATCCCCACCGTAATTTACGGTATCACCGTAAATTACGGTGGACTCTGCATCAGCTTCTTCCATTTTGCCGTTTTTGACACGAAATCTTTCGTATCTTTCAAACCGCTTATCCGTTTGACCTACCGTTTCTTCCTACATGATTGTAATTTAATTCTCCATCATATGGAGTTAAAACCCGACTTCCGGAATAACAAATCTATAGAGTTTTAAGCTTTCGGCTTAAACTAGAATTTACCCATTTGGACCCATTAATGTATTTATCAAACAAACTTATTTGTTTGGTCCCAAATTCTCGTGAATCTCCTAAATTCTATATCGTCTATCATATTTGGCTCAAACCACGGGTTTCCTACGCATTTTAAACCCGCTTATGCTCAAGTACTTATTTTGACCCGTTAAGGTCATTTAAGCAACTTTTACGCATAACTCACACCCATTTCTTTCTAGCATTTTATTTCCACATTAGTTATCAAGTGACCTTCCATCACATCTATATTTGTGATGGTTTTAATGTGACGATCTATCTAATCCGAGTTTTACCCTTCGCATTATCAATATACGGCAAAGACTCATATAGAGTCTTTTGACCAAGGATTTACATCTTACGCTATTAGACTTATTCTAAGTATTAACTTGATTATAAAACTCATTTTCAAGCAACTTCTAAGAGTTGTTTGCTTAATTGTGCTTACAAGGGCGTTTTGGTCATTTTTAACCCTTCTTTTACAACGAAGGGTTTACTTAAGCCATGTACACCCAAAATCTCGTTTTAACCGAATCTTATTTTCAAGACACTCTGTCTATAATTTAAATCCTTCGGTTTGCCTTTTAAGGTAACCGAATGTTTCTTTTTACTTTGCCTAAATCTCATCGATCTCCAAATCCTAAATGAGGAGTTGATCTATTATACATACCTGGCCCAGGGTCAACTTGTTAACCCGGTTTAATACCTTGCTTTATATTCGCTAATTTAGAACGATACGAATATCCATTGGATATCTATTCCTGTAAGCATATAACTCGACAAAAGAATCATTAGTCAATATTGTCAAAAGGTGATGTCTACACCTTTTGACCCGTTTGGCCGAAATGGTCGTTTATCTATGCGAGATGATATTTATTATCATCCCATCTACATGACTCGTTCCGTTTAACATCGTACGGTCATTTTACTTATAAACCGTTTATTGCTTTCGACATAATATGACCAAATTATCGATTTACTTCTTTTTAACCATTATTATGGTTTCTTTCATCTTTGAATTTTCTTGTTCCGTTCGACTACCCGACGGAACATCATATTTCAATTGTTTAGATATCTCATTCATAACTTATATGATAAGAAAATATTCCACAATGTAAGACTAGTGTAAGCTATACTTACCTTGCATCCGAATTACGCTTTTCCTTCATACTTGCTTCGTTTGACCCGCTTCCTTTCCAAGCCTCCACCTAGCTTGTCAAGCGTCAAACTATCATCATAATTCGTAAGACGGTTATATTAGTCATCATTAATTATGACTATTCCATCTTACATATTTTCTATCACAATTACCATTTGATCTTATTAATGGTCGGTTTGACTATTTGAAAGTCAAATCATCAATTAACACATATGATTGCACTATCAAGTTCACAAGACTCAATTAGGCACATTATCAACACTTAGTTCTCATTTAGGCATTTTAACAAACACCTAATGTGCATAATTCTACATATTTACTAACTAGTTCCTAACTAGTTATTTTTACCAAGATTAACATCAAAATTCAAACTTTCATGTCTAGTGTTCATGAACTACACTTAGTACTAGTATCATAACATCAATATTCATCAATTTAACACTCTAATTCAAGTGTTCATCTTCTTGTCATAAAACCCACTTAGCACACATATGGGTAATCATCAAATTTCTATTTTTCAACACTAGTTTATCAAATTATTAACTAGGGTTGTTCCTAAACATGGATTTCATCACAATAACGCTCATAGATTCAACATTCATTCCAGAATTTTGATTATGATTGTTCATCATAATTTCAAAGTATCACTAAATCATAAGATTCAACATACCTTGTGATCCCCACAACTTGGTGATCATTAATATGTGTTCATGCATCCGATTTGGGCCAGATTTGACCTTCAATTTGATGGATTTGTTGAAGTTAGGGTTTGAGCTCCCTAAAGCTCTTCCTGGTCGATCCTCACACACGCACACACACTCTTGTGTGTGTGTTTGTGTTTTATTTTTAAGTTTATAATTCATTTTCAAGTTACCCGGCTTTGGTCCCTCGTGTTTGGTTAGTTATTAATTAGGTTACAACCTAGATTACTTTCAATAATATTCCCACTTATTAACTAGGTTTTACATTTCTAGTTAACTTAGCGGGTTCGGGAATATTTATGACTAAGTTTATTTTAGGTCCCGTTAACTCGGGCCTTTTATCCATTTTGTTTCCTTAAAAGCTTTTATTCACCTTTTAGTTAATATTAGGATTATTTATTTAAAAACCTAATATTTACTGGGTTAATTTTTACCACTAACGGTATTTTACCCGTCGTCACTATTAACGTGGCTTGATTACTAAACCCGTTTTTGGGGTGTTACAAGTCTACCCCCCTTAAAGAGGTTTCGTCCTCGAAACCTTTTCTTACATAATTCATTGAGTTTAACTCAATGTATCTGTTCTAAGAATCTTTAAAACATTACTTATACTTTAACCAATTATTAGCATTACCAGAGAAGTATGGTAATATCTTTTTGGTTAATAACCATCTACGTATTATATACGGCATATTGTAACTTGAAATAACGCAATCTCGTTATTTCCACTAGTTTAATTAATTTAGCGATATTCATCACTTTCGTATACTATTGAATTCTTTATGAATCCGTGACTTTGACCCGTTTAAAGGTCTTTAGTGAAATCTTTCACTTTTCGCAACGATTTCTTTTGTTTTCAATTTTATTTATTCGGTTCATTTATACCGAATCCACCGCTTACAAGCAAACCAAATTTATTTAAATTACCTTGACGGGTCTCACTAATTAGACTTATTAGTCCAGTTACTTTTTACCGCTTGCTTGGTTATAATGTGATTCTACTTCACATTACATCTCTTGACCAGGATTGTGTTACATCATGTTTAATTTATATCAAAATTTCATTTTCGAAAATATCACTTTTCGAATATATCGTCTTGCGCCTATCAGTGTCAAGACTTGTATCTTTCATGCTTACTATTTAAATTCCTATCAGAATTTATGTTTGTAAAAACATTATTTCTTACTAAAACCGAAGTTTTAGTTTTAGGATCTTCTCTTTAACTTTTGTCAATTATCCATACCAGGATATTGACGGTCCATAATTTATTCTTATTTGGTTATATCCCATTACCGGGTTCATTATTCTCTTGCATTTAACGCTACCTTTATCCGGCTAGCGCTCTTTTGTGCCATTCGGCGTTATATTGTATTCAACATGTTCGACCTATTAATGTGAAATCCATCACTTATAAACAATCAACTTTATTCTTTATTCAACCCATTCGGCTTCGAATAGTTGAACATATTTACTCACAATTTCTATATGCGAGATTTTATAGTCATGACTCGTAATCCAAGTTACTTTGATTTTTCAACCCGCATTCACGTCTCTTGGTTTACGCATGTGTTTAATTCTTACCCATCCACCGGGTGTTTTACCGAAGTCATTATTATTGCAACCCTCCCGGTATGCATTAAGACCTCGCTTCATTTTTATATTCCGACTTTGTCCTTAAGTTTGACATTTTACAAAAACGACTCGTTTAGGGACATATTCACATTTTCCGGGTTCGAGTGTAAGTACACCCACTCCCAATACTTGTCTAAATCATATTACATGTGTGCGTTTTCCGGGTTCGAGTGTAAGTACACTCCCTCCCAATACTTGTCTAAATCATTTTACATGCTTGCGTTTTCTGGGTTCGAGTGTAAGTACACTCCCTCCCAATACTTGTCTAAATCATTTTACATGCTTGCGTTTTCTGGGTTCGAGTGTAAGTACACTCCCTCCCAATACTTGTCTAAATCATTTTACACGCTTGCGTTTTCTGGGTTCGAGTGTAAGTACACTCCCTCCCAATACTTGTATAAATCATTTTACATGCTTCTTTGTCCCTTCTCTCGGGCTCATTATCCTAATGTAATACGCTTCCGTCACACGGCCATGCGTTTACATTATTATCAAATATTTTGCTCATTTGATCCATTTGGGTACTTTTTAAGTTAGTCACATTCACCCTGCCCTTACTACATCGGATGTAATTGTGTCTCTATTTAGTTCTCTTGGAAACAATATCCTGGATAGGTATTCTATTCAGGTTTTTTTTTTCAAGTTTCCAATCTACATATGCAACTATCAGTTTCTACGTATTTGTTGCATATTTATATTCATGCAATAATTTAAACGTGCACCTGGTAAATGCTTGCCCTAACGGGCTTTTCTTGCCATTAGCCTTGTTAGCGACCATTACGCGATTTAGGTCCTTAATGAGCATGCTCTTCTTGTCATATCTCGGACCATTCCATCATCATATCCACAATTCGTTTGACTCTCGTCGTCTTCAAACGCGAGGGTCCTTCAATTAAAACATTCACAAAGTTAGTAACGTCAACTTCACTAATCGCCCGTATTATAATACAAGGCTTTTTCTACTATATGCGTCAACGCGCGTATTTTCGTCAACTATACCAATCATTTTAATTGGGGTAACGTGTATCACACGATAGCCCTATGTGTTGTTTACAACACTTTAGCATGCTAAACTATTAACATACTTGTACTTACCGGATTTGCGATCAAGCTTCGAACCGAACACTATTCTTTGTCAAGAGCATAAGGTTTAAGTCCAAGCATGGTTCCTCCCCACCATACTCGAATCTCTTAAACCAAGGCTCTGATACCAACTTGTAACACCCGTTCTTATAAATCAAGGTTTAACGTATATTTTGGGATAATAATCATGTAATTAATGATTAGATATACATCGGAAATACGGGTTTCTTAAAACTTTTACAAATTATAATTTATTCTACATAACGTGATCGAAATTCGTTGTTTAAAATTTACAACGTGGCAAAGTGCGGAAGCGTGTATATTTATCGTGTTCGGTTCTTCGTTGAGCTTGATCGTCTTTCGGCATCCAAAATGTACCTACATTTCATACACATGAAATGCTTTAGTCATACGGAGATTAAAATGTGGCTAAACGAGTCCGGGAAGCGAAACTTGATAAATAAAAAAAAATACAATTTTGATCAGGGCCCACCGTAAATTACGGTGGGTACCGTAATTTACGGTATCCCCTGAAACATTAATCTTCCACCGTAAATCAGAAACAAACCACCGTAACATTTTTAATCCCCACCGTAATTTACGGTATCACCGTAAATTACGGTGGACTCTGCATCAGCTTCTTCCATTTTGCCGTTTTTGACACGAAATCTTTCGTATCTTTCAAACCGCTTATCCGTTTGACCTACCGTTTCTTCCTACATGATTGTAATTTAATTCTCCATCATATGGAGTTAAAACCCGACTTCCGGAATAACAAATCTATAGAGTTTTAAGCTTTCGGCTTAAACTAGAATTTACCCATTTGGACCCATTAATGTATTTATCAAACAAACTTATTTGTTTGGTCCCAAATTCTCGTGAATCTCCTAAATTCTATATCGTCTATCATATTTGGCTCAAACCACGGGTTTCCTACGCATTTTAAACCCGCTTATGCTCAAGTACTTATTTTGACCCGTTAAGGTCATTTAAGCAACTTTTACGCATAACTCACACCCATTTCTTTCTAGCATTTTATTTCCACATTAGTTATCAAGTGACCTTCCATCACATCTATATTTGTGATGGTTTTAATGTGACGATCTATCTAATCCGAGTTTTACCCTTCGCATTATCAATATACGGCAAAGACTCATATAGAGTCTTTTGACCAAGGATTTACATCTTACGCTATTAGACTTATTCTAAGTATTAACTTGATTATAAAACTCATTTTCAAGCAACTTCTAAGAGTTGTTTGCTTAATTGTGCTTACAAGGGCGTTTTGGTCATTTTTAACCCTTCTTTTACAACGAAGGGTTTACTTAAGCCATGTACACCCAAAATCTCGTTTTAACCGAATCTTATTTTCAAGACACTCTGTCTATAATTTAAATCCTTCGGTTTGCCTTTTAAGGTAACCGAATGTTTCTTTTTACTTTGCCTAAATCTCATCGATCTCCAAATCCTAAATGAGGAGTTGATCTATTATACATACCTGGCCCAGGGTCAACTTGTTAACCCGGTTTAATACCTTGCTTTATATTCGCTAATTTAGAACGATACGAATATCCATTGGATATCTATTCCTGTAAGCATATAACTCGACAAAAGAATCATTAGTCAATATTGTCAAAAGGTGATGTCTACACCTTTTGACCCGTTTGGCCGAAATGGTCGTTTATCTATGCGAGATGATATTTATTATCATCCCATCTACATGACTCGTTCCGTTTAACATCGTACGGTCATTTTACTTATAAACCGTTTATTGCTTTCGACATAATATGACCAAATTATCGATTTACTTCTTTTTAACCATTATTATGGTTTCTTTCATCTTTGAATTTTCTTGTTCCGTTCGACTACCCGACGGAACATCATATTTCAATTGTTTAGATATCTCATTCATAACTTATATGATAAGAAAATATTCCACAATGTAAGACTAGTGTAAGCTATACTTACCTTGCATCCGAATTACGCTTTTCCTTCATACTTGCTTCGTTTGACCCGCTTCCTTTCCAAGCCTCCACCTAGCTTGTCAAGCGTCAAACTATCATCATAATTCGTAAGACGGTTATATTAGTCATCATTAATTATGACTATTCCATCTTACATATTTTCTATCACAATTACCATTTGATCTTATTAATGGTCGGTTTGACTATTTGAAAGTCAAATCATCAATTAACACATATGATTGCACTATCAAGTTCACAAGACTCAATTAGGCACATTATCAACACTTAGTTCTCATTTAGGCATTTTAACAAACACCTAATGTGCATAATTCTACATATTTACTAACTAGTTCCTAACTAGTTATTTTTACCAAGATTAACATCAAAATTCAAACTTTCATGTCTAGTGTTCATGAACTACACTTAGTACTAGTATCATAACATCAATATTCATCAATTTAACACTCTAATTCAAGTGTTCATCTTCTTGTCATAAAACCCACTTAGCACACATATGGGTAATCATCAAATTTCTATTTTTCAACACTAGTTTATCAAATTATTAACTAGGGTTGTTCCTAAACATGGATTTCATCACAATAACGCTCATAGATTCAACATTCATTCCAGAATTTTGATTATGATTGTTCATCATAATTTCAAAGTATCACTAAATCATAAGATTCAACATACCTTGTGATCCCCACAACTTGGTGATCATTAATATGTGTTCATGCATCCGATTTGGGCCAGATTTGACCTTCAATTTGATGGATTTGTTGAAGTTAGGGTTTGAGCTCCCTAAAGCTCTTCCTGGTCGATCCTCACACACGCACACACACTCTTGTGTGTGTGTTTGTGTTTTATTTTTAAGTTTATAATTCATTTTCAAGTTACCCGGCTTTGGTCCCTCGTGTTTGGTTAGTTATTAATTAGGTTACAACCTAGATTACTTTCAATAATATTCCCACTTATTAACTAGGTTTTACATTTCTAGTTAACTTAGCGGGTTCGGGAATATTTATGACTAAGTTTATTTTAGGTCCCGTTAACTCGGGCCTTTTATCCATTTTGTTTCCTTAAAAGCTTTTATTCACCTTTTAGTTAATATTAGGATTATTTATTTAAAAACCTAATATTTACTGGGTTAATTTTTACCACTAACGGTATTTTACCCGTCGTCACTATTAACGTGGCTTGATTACTAAACCCGTTTTTGGGGTGTTACATTCGCCCTCCTAGAGCCCGATCCAGTCGATATCCTACCTGTGGATGACATTCTTACTATCCCTCACTTCCACGACATGATCATATACGGCCATCCCGAGGGTGAGCATGTTGTATCGTTCGTTCCTATACCACTCGCTGTAGTAGGTCCGGAGGACGGTGAAGTCGTTCCTCCTGTTGTCGATCCAATCCTTGATGATGATGACGAGGACATCGTCATTCCAGTCGTTCAGGTCGAGTACATAGATGATGATCTCGGAATTGGTATTGATTTCGATATTTCCATACTGGAGGTTGCTCATCCCGAGGCACTACTATTGAGATCTCATCCTCATCTCCTGCCTCACCTCTAACACCATCTCCGATTCATTCGCCCGATACAATGCTACCTCCACCGTCGGAGGCGTTGCCATTCCATGTCGATCCCATTATACCAACTACACTTCCAAATTTCCATCCGATCATTCCTCCTGTTGTTGGACCATTTCATTACTCACTGGGCGGTACATCTATGCCAGATGAGCATCTACCCCCACATCCGTTTGTTGGATCTTTCACTACCGTTACATCAACAGTCAGTTCTCAGTATGACCCGTATGCTGCCGGGACATCTCACCCTGCTCCTAGTTAGCCTGTGGTGGGGTATTCTTCGTAGACCTCATTTCCTATGGTTGGAGATCCATATCATGTCACTACATCTATGCATGGTACCATTACTTATCCATCTCCGTACTTTTCAGATTTTCATACACAGCCACCACCGGGTTTAGACTCACATCCGTATCATCCAAGTCATTTGCCTCCATCCACTACCGAGTTTAGACTCACATCAGTCGAGATCCAGCTCGGCATTGTTTTCAGTCATCTCCGTGAGCTTAATGCTCAGCTGGCTGTTTCCCGAGCACCTTTGAGTGCCGCTCCATCATCATCCACATTTCCACCGTTACCTACATCATCCCCTCCTCCACCACCACCACTACCGATGTCACCACTACCACCATCTCCACTAGCACCGTCATTTCCACCACACCATGCCACACCTCCGTCTCTTGAGAGGCGCGTTAGCGCTATAGAGGAGGAGATGGCTTTCTTTCGATGGGTCATTGGTGTGTCTTCACCTCCACCCCCACCTCTACTCTAGACATAGTATGCAGTCGCATTATGAGGTAGGTACCCGTAGCAGGTTAGAAGACTTTTGGAGGATGTTTTTAAAGATATATATATATATATATATGTGTGTGTGTGTGTGTGTGTGACGAAGAATCTATTTTGTTTTTGTTTTGTCTATGACATGGATTTTGGAGTAATGTAACTCCTAACTATATTTTTGTTTCTTCACAAATATTTTGTATCAAGTTGACAACTATATATATATGATGTGGCATCTCTTCTTTATATGCTTTGTTATTGTTGGATTTGTTTATATGGTGACGATTTCGGTATGGGTGTTTTTGAGCGAGATGTGATCGATTTATCCTATTTTTATGTATGTATGTATGTATGTATTGTGATGATGTATTTCATTCGATTTGAGCCCATGAACGACAATATTTATTTTAATTATTTGTCTAATTTCTTCTATATGATTTTTCATATGAAGATCATGGCGCCAAGAAGAAGGAACATAAGTAACCTTCAAAATCCTCTACCCGCGACCCAAGCTAAGCTTGATGCCTTATTAAACCAACGCATTGCTGATGCGATTGAACAACACAAGGCAACACGTGCAAATCGAAATGTGGGGAATGCACCTAAGTGCAACCGATGTGGGTATCATCACACTGGTAGTTGTCGAACTATCAAGTGTGACAAATGCGGGAAGATGGGTCACCGAATAGAAAAATGCTGGGGTAGCAACAAGGTGGTTAAGAAGGAAGGAGGCAGCGGTAACGATAACGAACGAGGGAAAAACCAAGGCTGTTTTAATTGTGGTGATATGGGAGACTTCAGGAAGGACTGTCCCAAAGAAAACAAAGGCCGCGGACGAGCCTTTGTGGTTGGAGCTAAAGAGGCGCGGCAGGATCCCAAAGTAATCACCGGTACGTTCCCTGTCAACGATCATTGCTCTTATATTTTGTTTGATACCGGTGCAGATTTTAATTTTATATCTTTAGAATTTAAAGATATACTTGGACTAAAGTCAACTAAACTAGATATTCCATTCACTATCGAATTAGCGAAACGAAAGGTGATTGAATCCTATAAAATTGTTAAAGGATGTTCCTTAGAACTAGGAGGACAAAAATTCAAAAGTGACCTAATACCCGTTCAACTAGGTAGTTTTGATATTGTAATTGGAATGGATTGGCTATCCATCAATCAAGCCAAAGTCGTATGTTATGACAAGATCATTCGAATTCCCCTTCCTAATAAGAGAACACTTCTTGTTCACAGTGAGAAAAACGAAATGCCATTACCAATTATTTCCTGTATGAAAGCCCGAAAGTGCCTACGAAAAGGATGTATAGTATTCTTAGCGCACATAGTTGATGACGTGATGTCGTGGTCTCACGCAAATTTAAACCAAATACAACTAATAGATAGCAGCAAGTGGGTATCGAACACAGGGAGTTTGTGGAAATATGTTGATTATGTAGTTTTGTACTTAACTAAAATTAAACTAAAATTGCAGGAATTAAAATTCAAGAGTTTGATTGTTTGGTTTTAAGAACTAAATTACTAAACTAATTGCAAATCAAGATTTGGTTATTAAAGCAGTTTAAGAGAAATGACCATCTTAGGTTTCTGGTGTCCTTTAACAACTGTGTCTAAATCCAACTTGAAAGAGTCACATAGACATGACTCATGCATAAACGTTTGTTGTGATGAAAGGGAACAAAGTACTCAGATTAGAGAAACGCGAGGTTGTTACCCGATGACCAATTAACAAATATCCAACCCTAACCCCTCCCGTGATATCTCGATTGTCAACGACACCAAGAACGTATGGTTTAGACTAAGATTAAAACATCAATTAACAATTTACAATCAAACATTCATGCATCATAATAAACATAGCAAACATACCAAGTTCATTATTCTAGAAATATGGAGAAACACACAAAAGTCATAAGAAAACCTTCAACCTAAGATGATCACCGAAAGTTTAGTCGGATATAGTTTGCTGAATCGTCATAACATAAAGTTTATTGTTCATACGAATTGAAACACAAACCGAAATATTTAGTATCGTTCACAAACACTTGCACAAGCCAAAAATCGCCCTAGAACTTCTGCCAAACGTTCCCAATGATGAGATATGTGAAAGGACACTTGAAAACGGCTTAATAATGGGCAGTTACACTTTTTGCGTCAGAGCCTACCGTAGCCACCATAATTTACTGTAGCTAATAAACCTTTACGCCCGGGTGCTACTGCCTTACGGTGGAGAAAACATGTATTCAGGAGCTACCGTAAATTACGGTACCTACCATAATTTAGGGTAGGGTCCTGGATCTCCTTTTTTTGTTCTTCATTCAACTTCCATGAACACTAACTTTGATCTCTCTCCATGAAAAGCTACATTTCCACTCTTTTTAAGCCACGAACACTCCTGAAACATGAGCAATTGTAGTTATCTATTTCATGATAATTACATAATTAAATGGGAGATTGACTCGTCTTTTAACACACTTAAGGGTTGTCTCATGGACCACCCGTCACATCCCCACACTTAACCGTTACTTGCCCCCAAGCAACCCATCAAAACCATTTCCAAGTGCACAAGCGATCAATCATAAACCAAGCACAAACATGTCGTCTTTTTACTAACCTTTTCCTAACACCCTTGCAACACGCCCCTCACTGTATCTCTCCGCTCGGTGACAAGTAAAAACTAGCAAAGATAAGTTAGACACACATAAGGCAAATGGGTGATTGCATAACTATATGCTTGTACCTAAATCGGTCATCCACATAAAAAAATGCCAAAACATGAATGCAAATCAAAGGGACTTGAAGGTTGTAACGTGGCTAGGCATACGGGTAGGAAATGGACATATGTATGTATACTAGCGAATGATTTAACCCGGTCTTTTTATTACGCATTAAGCAAACAAAACATAACATAAACTTCTATATGTATGTATAGTAGTGAATGACCATAAACTTTTATTCCTTCTCTTTTTTTTTCTTTTTTCTTTGTTTTCTTCTTTTTTTTTCATAGTCAACAAACATAGAACTACTAAACACATACTAGAACAACTACCAACACAACAAGACCGGGTCAAATCGGGTAAATTTTTGGGGAACTAGGTATGGGTTAACAATTGATAGGCTTTAGGCTCAAAATGGGCAACTAAATGTCCAAACCCCCACCCCTCTCACTACCAAGCTCATATATATAACTTATGAGGTCCAACCCCCCAAATCCACATTCGCACACACCATGACGAGGCTACCTAAGTGCCCTTATCCTTTTCACATTCATGTTTAACTAAGGCCTCAAACCGTATTTAAGCACAAGTTCTAATGCACCCCCACCCATTGCCACTCTCGTCAAAGATAGAAATTATTTATTTACATTAGTAGCTTCAACTCTCACCAAGAAAAAAGGGTAAATGGGGGTTGCCGGTGTGTCACTCGGGGTTAGTACAAAGTGTTCAAATTTCAACAATGTTTCGCTTGATTTAAAAATTTTCCAAAATCACCAAAATTTTCCCCCATCCCCACACTTGGGATACATTGACCCCAATGTATGGATTTGGAAGGAAATGAACGCTAAAACCCATTCAACATCAACATTTGCTTAAACACTCAAACCCCAAATTTCTTTTTGTTCTTTTCTCATTTTTATATTTTTTTTTCTTTTTCTTTACAAAAACACACTAACACCACCAAGTAGCACAACCCGAGACATAAACATCAAAACCAATACACCACCCATCCTCCCAACCATAAACATAAGCAAACGAATATCTACAAAAATGTACAAGAAAGAGCACTACCTGGCTAGTAGTAACGCGGCTGAGGAGACCCGAAGATGGAAGTCATCATCTCCGAGAATTCTCCAAAATCAAATGAGCCGCTACCGCTACTGCTTCCTCCTTGCTGCGTGGCGTCGTGCTGCTGATCCTGTCGGGGGTTCACCCATTATGAATGATGTAGCAGCGGTGTCGAATATGAAACGCTACCACCGTAAGGTGGCAATGCCAAATAATCCACCAGAGGTGGATCCACAACTACCGGCCGCCCCGCATGCCAATCATCATGCATGCATCGATTCTGATCATCAATATACCTATTGTTTATTTCTTGCTCAAAAGCGTAGGCATGAGTGCGATTCCATGACTCTTGTCGATCAAAGCTATGCTTCAAAGCCTGCTCCATGCTCGCTCCCATCCAAGTTTGATGATCAAAGAATGTCCGCTCGGACCCCGACCAAGTGTCAAATACCGATGATGGTGGACGTTGATTTTCAATAACCTCTTGCATGGTTCCTTGATACGCCTAATTTGGCTCATAAGAGCGCTCCGTATAATCAAAGAACCCCACCACCATGCACATGACCCCTACTTGGACCCCCTTGGTCCACATTCATATGCTCCACATACGGTTCATCGGCATAGTCATCATTCCCACTCCGGGGCTCATCATCACTCTCGGGCTCGTCCTCCTCGCCCGGTAACAATGCTCTCTCATCAACCTTCAATGCACGCCACCGCTGACCTTCCGACTCTAACTTATGATATCTTTAGGATTCATCATAAGTCCACCCAATTCCCATTCTTCGAAAGTCAAACGGTCTATGTCTCTTCATGGCACCCTTATCCTCTGGTGTAATAGCTTTAAACATTTTAAGCAACCCCGTGATTATGCGACAATAAGGAACAATATTTCTTCCAACTTTGTTCCGGTATATCCACACATTGTTAATCACCAAGTACCGTAATGGAAACGGGGTGACCCATTAAGAAAAGAGTAGAGAATGGGCACCTCGGGAAACCTAACTTCTTGTTTATCCCCCCTCCTCGGGATCACATTGTAGATGCAAATCATAAGCAACAACTTCGCCTCAATCTTCAAGTTTTTTCTATAAAGCGTGCCATGATAAGTACCCGGTAAAAAAATTGCTTCCAACATATCGTTCCATCTTGGTTGGGCTTCCGGCTTGAGAAGCAAATCTTCGAGACTTCTGATCATATAATCTCGTTCGGGCAAACTATCATACTTCACCAACTTCCTCAAAGTATCAAACGTCATGTATAATTCAATACCGCTCACGGTGCCGGTTAGCTTCATTTGTTGCGGCTTGTTATACTTGTTACATGTGAGATTGGCCATCCACTCTTGGATTTCATCTTTGAACAAGTTCTTGTTATCCTTATCATAACAGTTCAACGCCGCCTCCCAACCCAAAGCGCGAAATCTAGCAAATAAACAATGCTGCTTTGTCTTTTAACCGGTTCATGCGGTCATTGAACAACGCTGGTTCCCACTCTATCGGTTGGTCACCAATGGACCCGCTTTCCATACCGGCTTGTCCGCCGGATCAAGATATTGCTCTTCCTCTTCATTGTTACCATCATCTCTTCCGATATACCTCCGCTTCTTTTGTTGACTCTCTCTGGCTGGCTTGATGATCCAGAATGCTCCTTTCCTTTTCGACCCATATTCCTGCACATCACAATCACAACAAACAAACAAACAAAATCAACTCCTATTTTTATCCAAAAATCCCCACACTTGCTTGTTACTATGCTTGTAGATGCTAACAAACACAAAGTTTCATATTATATTTTCACAAAAATTGGGCATGATGCCTCTACAATGTAAAGATTTCCAAAAGTTCAAAAATTTAGTATCAACCTAACATCTACAACCATAACAATCTTCCAAACTATCAAACTCATAACATAAACTAAGAACAAGCAAGTGTGTGTTGTATCAAGTAGAAACATTAACCTTCAATCTTACAATGCATCATCAAAAACAGTGAAAACATTACATACCTTGAGTTTGTAGATGCATAGACACAAAGAAACACCAAGAAACAAGAAACCTTCAAAAGCCCCAAAAATTTCAGACCCTAGGGCTTGAAAATCGGCCAAGAAAACAAGGTTTTCTTCCAAATCTCTACCCAAAATCAGAAAGCTTGTGAAATTTTAGTTAAGTTAGACCCAAAAATCACTCAATTTGGCTAAGAATTGAGAGAGATATGAAGGTTTGAAGAAGTGGGTTTCTTGAGGTATTGGGTGGGGAAGAAGAATGGGACAGATGATGTTGTGTGGATGGGGATGTATGCAGAAATCGAGTGGCTAGGGTGTAATCACGTGATTGATTTTTTTTTATGTAAAACTGTAACTGCTGCGCCTCATTGACTGCCAGAGCTACCATAATTTACGGTAGCTACCGTAAGTTACGGTAGCTACCGGCCAAAAGTGGCTACCGTACTCCAGTAGCTTAGCAGCGTAACAACTTTTTTCCCCCAAGGCTACCGTAAATTATGGTACCTACCGTAATTTACGGTCAGCCCTGGAGATTTATACTTCGCCAAAAATTTGTTATTTAGATGTTTTTTTTAAGTTTTTAAGTTTTTAAGTTTTATAATTTTTATGGTTTTTGTATTTTTTCAAAAACATGGAAATTACCCTACCCCCTTGAAAAACCCGTGTTGTTCTCTACACTATGTTAGAGCCATTCGTACGAACGTCCCCACACTTGTTTCAAACACAAATTTAAAGAGGATACGGTAATTATGCAAAACAAAACAACTAAACTAAACTACTTATGTACACTACAAAACCTGGGCCTCTCATGCTTGTTCCTCATCCACCGGGCGTAGGATGCAGCCCACCTTGTCAAGCTCTAAATTGTTGATGTCATTGCCTTCCAAATACGGCTTAAGCCTATACCCGTTCACCGTTTGTTGCATGTTGGTGTGAACATCTTGGATATCAACATCACCAAATCGACCCACTCGCCTAATGACATAGGGACCCAGCCATTTACTTTTCAACTTGCCCGCGAATAGTTTCTATCTTGAATTATACAACCACACTTTCTGGCCCACTTCAAAGGTTCGCTTTTTAATTTTCGCATCATGAACCTTTTTAAGTTTATCCTTGTATGTCGATGCACACTCGTAAGCTTCATCTCGAATCTCTTTTATCTCACTTAACTATAACTTCCGTATTTTACCCACTTAATCGTAATCCGTGTTCACCGTTTTAATCGCCCAAGGCGCCCGATGAGCTAACTCTATTTGTAAGTGACACCCCTTCCCATACACCAACCGGTAAGGATTTGTACCAATTGGAGTTTTGTAGGCCGTCCGATATGCCCACAATGCATCATCCAATTTACTTGACCAATCTTTCCTATCCGTTCACACCGTCTTCATGAGAATTTCTTTGATTTGACGGTTGGACACTTCGACTTGTCACTTGTTTGCTGATGCTACGGTGTAGCGATTCGGTGGTTCACATTGTACCACTTCAACAGTTTTCCAAAGTTAAAATTCTTAAAATGCGAGCCACCATCGCTAATTATAACCCTTGGAATACCGAAACGAGCAAAGTTATTTGATTGAACGAACTTACACACAACCGAATGATCATTGGTTCTTGTAGGAATGGCTTCAATCCATTTCGAAACATAATCCACCGCCACTAAGATGTACGAAAACCCATTCGAACTCGGGAAGGGACCCATAAAGTCTATGCCCCATACATCGAATATTTCAACCACCAAAATCGGTTGCAAAGGCATCTCGTCCCTCTTTGAAATACTTCCCATCTTTTGACAATTGACACAATTTCGTGCAAACTCACATGCATCTTTAAAAATCATAGGCCAATAAAACCCACATGTAAGCACCCGGTAGCCCGTTTTATGGCCACTAAAATGACCACCACAAGCGGATTAATTGCATGTGTCAAAATCTCTAACACTTTCGTCTCGGGCACACATCTTCGAATCACTTGATCGGGCCCAATCTTGAAAAGATCCGGCTCATCCAAAATATATTGCTTAACTTGAACCATGAATTGTTGCTTTCTTTTCTTGGTCCAATGACTTGGGATTGCACCGGTGGCTAGATAATTTACATAATGGGCATACCATGGTGCAACAAAGGTAGACACGGCCAACAATTGCTCATCGGGGAACCGTTCGTTAATCTCACTTAAATCATCAACCCCTTCCACCGGAATTCGAGATAAGTGATCCGCCACTACGTTTTCACTTCCTTTTTTATCCCGAATTTCTAAGTCAAATTCTTGCAATAACAACACCCAACGGATCAAACGGGGCTTTGCATTTTTCTTTTCCATTAGATACCGAACCGCGCTATGATCCGAGTATACAATCACCTTGCTTCCCTATATGTACGACCGGAACTTGTCCAAGGCATACACCAGGACTAACAACTCCTTTTCGGTTGTGGAATAATTCAGTTGCGCCTCGGACAAGGTCTTGCTTGCATAGTAAATCGCCACCGGCTTTTTATTGATTCGTTGACCCAAAACCGCATCAATTGTTGTGTCACTTGCATCACACATGATCTCGAACGGCTTTGACCAATCCGATGGTTGCAAGATGGGAGCTTTCACCAGTTGTTCCTTCAAAACATTGAAAGCTTGCAAACATTCATTAGTAAAGTCAAAGGGAACATCTTTTAATAACAAATTACATAAAGGATTAGTAATAACACTAAAACCTTTAATGAAGTGTCTGTAAAAACCCACATGTCCCAAAAATGACCTTACCCCTTTCACATTCTTCGGTGGAGGCAAAGATGATATTACCCGAATTTTTGCCTTATCCACCTCCATCCCCCTTTCCGAAATGACATGCCCCAACACAATACCCTCTTGCACCATAAAATGACTTTTCTCCCAACTTAGAACTAAATTTTTCTCGACACATCTTTTTAAAACTTTTTGCAACTCGTCGAGACAAGATTCAAAACTCATGCCAAAAATGGAGAAGTCATCCATAAATACCTCAAGTGACTCCCCAACCATGTCTGAGGAAATACTCATCATACATTGTTGAAAAGTTGTCGTTGCATTACACAAGCCAAATGGCATTCGCTGAAAAGCAAAAGTGCCATATGGACAAGTGAAGGTGGTCTTGTGTTGGTCATCTCGATGAATTGCAATTTGATTATAACCCGAGTAACCATCTAAAAAGCAGTAATATTTTTGACCCGATAATTTTTCAATAATTTGGTCAATAAACGGTAACGGGAAATGGTCCTTAGAAGTGGCGGCATTCAATTTTCGGTAATCAATACAAACGCGCCACCCGGTGACCGGTCAGGTGGCGATTTGTTCACCATTTTCATCTTTTATTACTTGAATGTCGGCCTTCTTAGGCACTACTTGGGTAGGACTTACCCAAGCACTATCCGAAATAGGATAGATAATACCCGCATCTAACCATTTAATTACCTCCTTTTTTACCACTTCTCGTAGATTCGGGTTCAATCTCCTTTGTGCCTCCCTCGTTGGTTTTGCATCCTTGGTGGTGATGATTTTGTGCATAACAATTGATGGACTAATTCCTTTCAAATTGGAAATCGTCCATCCAGTAGCCCTTTATTCGCCTTCAACACTTCCACAAGGCTTGCTCTTGTGCCATCTCCAAATTAGAGGCAATAATGACCGGTAAAGTATCATTATCCCCTAAGAATGCATACTTCAAATGGCCGGGCAAATCTTTCAGCTCCAATTTCGGTGGTTCCTCCAAAGACGGTTTGGTACCCGAACTAATTTCCACTGGTAAGCTCTCAAACTGATGGGTCCATGGCGGTCGACCCTCTTTAAGTGCCATAGCATCCTGCTCTATCTCTTCAACCCTTAATGTATAAGCATGTACCTGTTCAGAAAAATCAAAAACACAAGTATCCACACTATCTTCCTCATACTCATGCGGGTCGCATTCGTCAACTAAATCTGCCATAAAACACTCATCAACACCAATAGCATTAGAATTGTTAGTAAAAACATTCAATCTCATTTTTCTATTTCCGAATGTCATGTCGACCGTATCAAATCGACAATCAATCATGGCATGCGCGGTGCTAAAAAATGGCCGACCCAAAATAACATTTTGTTGTTGTTTCGGGTCCGCACATGAGTAATCTAAGACTAAAAAGTCAACCGGATAGTAAAACTCATCAATTTTTACTTTGACATCTTGCACCATCCCCCGATGTAACTTATGAGACAAATCGGCTAAAATCACCATTGTCTCTACCCTTGCTAATGGACCAAAATCATATTGGTCGTATAAGCCCCTCGGTAAAATACTCACTCCGGCTCCAAGATCTAACAACGCCTTTGACATTTGAAAATTCCCAACTTGAATGTTTATTAATGGCGTTCCCGGATCTTGGACCTTAGGATGAAGCTCCCCATAAAGAACCGCACTAACTTGCCCGGTCAAGTCAACCCGCTTAGGCATCTTTTTCTTTTGTTGTCTCTTTTGTGTGCATAATTCTTTCAAAGTTTTATCGTAAGCGGGCACTTGTTTAATTACATCAAGCAATCAGAGGTTAACTTTTACTTGTTTGAAAACATCCCACAATTCATCTTTTTGAGGACCTCGCTTTGATATAAATTTTTTTCTACCCGGGTCAAGTAAAGCCGATGGAAATGGGACTTGACTTGGTCCCCCTTCCTCATTTTTATCTTTTAAAATTTCACCCAACCCTGGTTTTTCAACATTAGACTCCTTAGACACAATTGAGGGTGAAACTTCATCATCATCACTCTCATTTCCCGTAATATCCTCAACCACCCCATCAACCAAACCCGGTGACAAGTTTGCTTTAAATTCTTTTCCACTCCTTAAACACTAACATGGTTAATAGGAATATTATTATTATGTGATGAGCTATGAGAAGGATTTACCTTAGTGTCGCTAGGAAGTTGACCTTTACCTTTCTTCAACTCCGCCACCTTCGTTGCTAGTTGACCCATTTGAGTTGTTAAGGTTTGAATGCTCTTGTCACGAACCTCATCCTTTTGCATCCGAACTTCATCAAGTTGATTCCTTTTTTGCATATCTTGTTGCATTACCCGAAGCATATCCATAAATTCATTCCCACTTGATGAGTTTTGACCCGAAGAACCACTTCGACCACCCGATTGTTGAAATTGACCTTGGTAGACAAAATTGTTTCCACCCCGATAATTAACTTGATTGTATTGTTGTTGATGAGGGGCGAAATTCTCTTGAGTTCCTTGGAAATTTGGGTTTTCTTTGTTCACCGGGTTCCCATAACGGAAGTTAGGATGGTTTCTTAACCCGGGGTAGTATGTATTCGAATCCATGTAAAAGTTACGACCACCCCCTTGAATAGCATTCACTTCCTCCACTTGGTCTTCAACCACTCCCAACAAACACACTTCCACCGTATGCCCTATCTCATTGCAATTAGTGCACACGTTGTACACTTGATTTGTATTTTGCATCCCTCCATTCTCTACCCCATGAACTTGTGGCCTTGTAATAACATGCCTTGCCCGTCTCAAAGATTGCGCCTTCCTTTTAGAAGTAACCGCCATTTGCTCTAAAAATGCCCAATCATCATGCTCAAAATTAGTACCAAACGTACCGTTAGTGATTGACATTAAGTCACGAGCATCCTCCGAACTCAACCCCTCGTGAAAAGCATTCAACAACTCCCAAAGTTGTATACCATGATGAGGACAATTTTTCAACATCATGTTGAACAATTCAAAAGCCTCATGAAACATCTCCCCCGGTTGTTGTTGGAAGCTTCTCAAGCTTCTCCTTGCATCATTTGTCTTTTGAGCCGTGAAAACTCTTCCAAGAATATTTGTTGCATTCCGGCCCATGTATAAATTAACGCGGAGGGCAAAGTATGAAACCACCTCTTTACTTTATCTTCCATGGAAAATTGAAAGAGAACCAACTTGACATCATCCGACGAAAAACCTTGACCTCCAATGGTGTTGCAAATGGATTCATATGTCTCCAAATGAAAATAAGGTTCTTCGTTGCTAACCCTTTAAACTTCGGCAAACTTTGAAGTACGGTAGTTCTAACCTCAAAAGTCCTCCCATCCGGGTGATGAGGAATCACTACCGGAGAAGGATTATTGGTGATAACTGGTCTGAAATGAGCTTTAATTCCCCGCACTGCCTCTTAGTGATGTCTTAGCGGAGCACCTAATGTCACGTCCCCCGACCACACCCTAGACGGGAGCCGCGAGCAGTCAAGTGGTACCGGTGGTTATTTTGAAAATATTGCAGCGGAAAATTTTCATCAGGACCGTGAGTTAGGAAAATGCCAGAGTTAGAAACACCGGATTTTATTTATTAAACAGATGGGAATAAACCCATGTTTTACAAAGGTAGCTATAATTTGACATAAACCCGAATATATAAAAATAACATTTAATTCATTTGATAAAATAAGCCACTTCGTTAAGCCGTTCGGTGTCGTGTCACAACTCTTATTCCAATCTACCGTAATCACCGGAAACGCGTTTTAAAAACATTTGGTCAGCAGGAAATACTGGTGAGTTCATTCATTTTTGTACAAAAACACATTTGTTATAATTCACAGTATTAAGAGTGATTACAATGTTTATATATTAACCAATTACCCAACGGTATTTGTCACTCGACTCGTTTCTGTGACTATGGTCATATCACCCATTGGCTAACCCGTTGTCCAATGGTGAAGATTATCAAGTAATGTATACAAAACCCCACATACCGGCTGTAATTGAAGATTACAAAGACTTAATCCCTGTAATTATAACTTTGGAAATAAATAGGTTTTTGGAAACAATTTGGTAAAAGGAGAATGACTCACCTTGTTAGCGTATAGTCTTGATTTAACAGGCCTTCTGATTCTAGGTCTTCTAATAACTAAGCATCTATTTTGATTGTAGGTGTATAGTGCAGAGTTTCTGGGAGTTAAACATTTAGTTTAACAGACTGGAATACGTATTAGTGTTAAACCCAATCAAACTTAACGATGGTCACGAGATCAGAACCTTAAGAAATTCACAAAGTATAGTCATATTTAGACAGCACTTTGGCATTCGTTAGTTGGTTTCCGAATCGATCGGACAGAATATCGTATCGGTGATTTTTGGTTAGAATACCAACGTATAGAGAGAAGAATTGAAGAAATGAGCAAAGAAAAATGAATCCTAAGCTTTATATTTATAGATAGGAAATATGAAATTTTCAGGAAGTTTCCTATATACTTTTCTAGGAAGTTACCTATACATTTTCTAGGAAGCTTCCTACCCACATGTATATCTTCTTATACCTTCCTTCCACCTTCCTTTCATGTATATCTATTTTCATGTATATCTATGTAGGTGTTTAATTAACTTTAGTTAATTAATCTTACTTGGCTTAATTAATCTTGCTTAACTGATTAATTAATCTTACTTAGCTTAATTAATCTTGCTTAACTGATTAATTAATCTTACTTAGCTTAATTAATCTTACTTAATTAATTAATCTTACTTAGTTGTTTAACTGATTACTTTTCCTTAACTGTTTAATTAAGTAATTTTCTTAGCCGTTTAATTAATTAGCTTGCTTAGCTTGCTTAAGTGTTAAGTTTCCTTTCCTGTTAAGTTTCCTTAGCTATTAAGTTTTCTTAACTGCTAAGTTTTACATAACTATTAAGTTTTCTTAATTACTAAGTTTACTTAGCCATTAAGTTTTTCATAATTACTAAGTTAACTTAACTGTTAAGTTTACCTGACTACTAAGTTTATTTAACCATTAAGTTTTCTTAGCCACTAAGTTTACTTAATCATAAAGGTTATTTAACTACTAAGTTTACTTAATTGCTAAGTATTCTAGTTTAACAGCTCCCTGATTATGAGTTCTAATTATGGATACAATGGAACTCGTATTAGTGTATTAACTCAATTCAACTTTAACGATAATCACGAGATCGAAACCCTCACGATGAATGACAAAGTATAGCCAGATATTGGCATCACATAAACATCCATTGGATCGGTTTTAATCGATCGGATACA
Organism: Helianthus tuberosus; assembly: GCA_030545235.1. Lineage (NCBI taxonomy): Eukaryota > Viridiplantae > Streptophyta > Magnoliopsida > Asterales > Asteraceae > Helianthus > Helianthus tuberosus. The sequence continues at coordinate 24,619,229 of CM060400.1, forward strand.
GTATCGTACCATTGATTAGAGTTACTACCCTAATAACGGGCAGAGTTTTGGGTTTAAGGGGTATAATACCGGAGTATTATAGCATTATACATTTGAAGAGAGAGAAAAGAATTGAACGAATTGAAATGAAACCATCGGCTCCTATTTATAGGCTGATATTGGGGCAAGTCATGGCCCGCGAAGCATATCAGCTTCTCCTTAGCGGCCCGCGAGGGAGTCCGGGTCGGAGTGAAGGTTGCTGAGTCATGGTGTGGTCTTAACACGTGGACGACACGTGTCCGTCAAGCTTATCCGGAGCTTTGACAAGCTGTCGCGCCCTGCAATGACTCTCCTTAAGTCTTACGCGGCCCGCGAAAGATTAATAAATTTGGATTTTCTTGATTTTTCGCCAAGATTAGGGTTTTAGGGGTCCGGGTTTCCACTTACGGAGTGTTTCGGGACATTTTTGCAGGTCTTTACATCCTCCCACCTTATTTAAAATCTCGTCCTCGAGATTTGCTGAAACAGGTAAGGGTGCTTCCGCTTCATTTCCGATTCCAGTTCCCATGTGTACTCTGGTCCTTTTTTCGAATCCCACTTTACTTTGACCAGTACTAATCTCTTGTCTTTAAGGTGTTGGATCTTTCTGTCTTCTGTTTGAAGAGGTTAAAGATTTATCAGCTGGATATTCCTTAAGTGGCATATATGAAACATATCATATATACCTACCATTCCTTCTGGAAATTTTAACTGATAAGCTACTGGTCCAATTCTTTTAATGATTTCGAACGATCCAACAAATCTCGGGCTTAACTTTTCTTTCTTATTGATTCTGACTATTCCTTTTCACGGAGAGATTTTTAGTAATATTTTTTTTTCTGATTTGAACTTCTAATGGTTTGCCGATCTTATGGCCCGATAGTTGCTTTTCTCATGTTTCTGCTTGACATAATGGATGGTACCTTCATCTATAAAGTGCTTCAAACGGGCAATACTAATACTTGAAAAATCTTATGGGTGATAGTTCCACTTTCACCAATATTTATTGTACATGTACTTAGCACATCTTTCTATGTTTTATAGTGTTCTTTACACTACTCAAAATAAGTCGGGTTAAAATTTTCCCAGAAATGAGAAGTGAAATGACTATCTTGGTTTAATAGATAACGGGATTCTATGTAACGAGACTATTTTATCCCTACACAACCTAACTAAGCGTTTTATACTGAAGGGTTTTCTTCATTGGTAGGATTGAGCAGACTTGATTAGTTGATCCACAATCACCCAGATTGTGTCGTTTCTTGTTTTGGGTAATGTGGTAACAATATCCATTGTTATCAATCTTATTTCCATACTGATGTCGTTGAGGTCAACCTAACGGGTTATAATGTTTAGTTTTAAATTTCTAATAAACTAAATACTTGTAACTTGCTACCCCCTTCTTCATTCCTATCTATCCGCAATTTAATCTAAGAGCAGATACTTATTTCGGCTTCTTATGAAACTTATGACTTAAGGTATCAACTACTACATTAGTCTTAACTTTGTGATATAACAATTGGTGTTGTTCCTAGTCTAAGATGAATTCTGAGTTCCTCCTTATGATTGGGTGAGAGTCCAAGATCTTCTGGGAAAATGTTAGAGTATTTCCGATATTACCAGAATTTCTTTCAGTTCCATGCCTCTAGTGTTAATGAACTCCGAGACCATATACGCTATGTCTTACTTCCATGCATAACTCGCAGCTTTCATCAGAGATGAACTTTGTCGGCTGATCTGTCTTGTCTCCTTGTGGTCACTTCTCCGGTTGGCTTGCAAATCTCAATCTAATTCAGTAATCACCCCCAGGAGTCATCGTTTCCATTTGTTCCTTTTTATGAAGCAGACAGAATTTCCTTTCTGTCAATTCTCTCCATTTCATGGCATACGTCGTGATCATGAGTTTTGAAGATCGGATCTCACTATCTTAATGTCTAAATTTTGAAGCATACATTACTTCATTCTCCTTAACACATATACTAATGGTTTAGACAACTTTAATCCTTTGCAGCCCATGTATTTCGTAACAACTTTTTTATTACTGGTAATCTTACTAGGATTATAGGTGAAGAGAATCTTTGTAAGTGCACCTAGTCGTGGTTACTCTTATCTTTGCAAGAGTTCTTAAAGAAAGTAGAATTACTCTTATTAGTGTAAGTTTTTAGACGTTTTGTGCCTAGCACAACTTTAGCTACAGGTTTCCTAATGCGTTAATAATCTAAGGTAATGTTGTCGCACCCCCAAAATCCACTTTGCGGAGTATCCCCGCTTGGAGGCGTGACATGACCAGGATCAAGCCACCAATCATGTTGAACAATTTATTTAAGATAGATAAATTGTCACACCCCTAATTTCCACGTGTCACCGGTGGGCCCGGTGGGGGTATCGTGACGTAGTTGGTATCATCATAGACAATCAACACAATATAATAATGCACAGCGGAAGCAAAAGATAGATTCGTTTCAACTTTAAATAGAAATGTAATATTAATTATCACAAGTAGTCGAAACGGATCCACAGGCGGATCGAAAATAAAATAGGATAATTGTTCAACAGTTTAATGTCGCCCAAGCTGCGTGACTTATTGTGGACGCTCTAGAAGCCTGCCAGCCTATTTCGTATAGTACCTGCACTTAATCTTTTGGGAAAAATACGTCAGTTTACACTGGTAAATACAATTCGACTGACTCATTTTGAAAAGGTTGAAAATTGATTTAAATGCACAAGGCATAAAACATTTTTATTAACTTGGGTCAATTATTTAATATAATAATCATGTGAACGAATTACATGTTACTTGCGTTCAGTGGCCCGGATCTAGTCCGGGCTAAAGATCAATGGACACACCACATAAGCGAGTTATACACTGACGGGTGCACGCCTACACCCCGTGCTCTGGTCGTGGCCATCTCGTAAGATGATGCCAAGGATATCCGGGACATGGTCATTAACCCCCCAAAGGCTTAAAGTAAGCAAGACTGTTTAAACGAGCCGCATAAATTATTCAAACTAAACACCCAAGGGTGTAGGATTTAACGCTCGATCAAGCGGTATTCTATATACCGTAACCCAAGCCCGTATAGGGAAAATAAGCCAAAGAGTATTTACCTGCGTATAGTATAAATTCACAAATAGCAGTGGAGATAGCTTTTACTGGTTCTTCTTATTCTGGAACAAAAGGTTTATAATAACCTATTAGATTTCCAACGGGTCTTTATTTAAGCCTAAGCCTAGACCGGTTAGTTTTAATGACGATACGGTTCACGCACGATTAAGCGAAGACCGGATGGAATGTGAATTTGACCCGACAAGTTTGAAGACTTGTATAATATGGGTTTACTAAACACATTCTGGATTTTGAGACAAAAAGGATAATGTTTGACCCGTTTCGGCCAATTTATGCAAACTAGTTACATAAACCGAACCGAACGCGAAAAGTGCGTTACGGGCGACCATGAGAGTCATATGCAAGTTTCCTGAGTTGATATGCTTTAAATATGATATAATATCAGTAAGTTATTTTCTATTATGCCCCAAATAGATTTAAACACGGTTTATGCCCCATAAGGGCATTTTGGTCATTTAAAAGTTTATAAAAGAGTTTATTTATGAATCTGAGTTACAAGTCTGGTCCATACAGTAATTACATTTAATTTTACATATTATAACAGTAGGGTATGACCCGTAAGTGAAAATTATCATTTAAAACAAAACTATGCCTCATAGGGGCATTTTAGTAACTTCACAAGGGCTAAAAATGCCGAAACTGGGAATCTGAGTTTATAATATTGTACTTACTGTTTTTATATGAAAATATGCTAATTAGATCAGTAGGTATAATTCTTATATGCTTGGTATGGTTATAGTATACACTATGCGTTAAAAATGCCTAAAAAGGCGGTTTAGAGCCGTTTCCGGGTTTGTAAAAGAAAGCTGAGATTTTTATACTTCCAGAAGGTTCAACATACTTTATTTAATGAATAAAATCAGTAGGAAGTGGTTTGGGGTCAATCGGATTTATAAAACTCGTTTTATGGCCAAAAGGGCAAAATCGGTATTTACCGAATTAAGCTTAGAGACCTATGATACGATCAGCCAAAAATTAAATAAAAATCTTTAAAAATCTCAAAATAATATATAACATCAGTGTGTAAAAGTTTGACACCAAAAAGTGGGTTAAAATAGGCTTTGCGCTAAATGCGCTATTTACTTAACCTAAAGCTTGTGATTTACGATATTGAGCATATCTCTTAAACTAGGCCACAAACTGATATGAAATTTTCGGTGCATGTTTATAGATCAGTAAAAAATGATTTTATTCTTTCACTTTTTCAAAAATCACGTTTTATATTAAAAAGGGCAAAATAGTCAACTTTAAGCATAAACCGGTAACATGCATATGAATCGGTTAAACATGGAACCAAGATGTAAAATTCCAGAGAGTTTAACATATATGAAAGTTGGTCTAAAATATGCTCAAATGCAGATCTTAACATGCATGTACGAATCAGAACCGATAGTCAAAGAAAAAATCTATTTATAAGACTTTCGGTTCCGATTCGGGTGTAACACAGAAAATTGTCGAGTTGATCAAGTTGAAACATGTTCTTACATTATTTATAAAGTTATTTTGATGATCAAACAGGTTGCATGTAGCCTACATTACTGATTATGCTTATTTTTGCAAAAACTCATTCTGTTGACTTTTTACGAAGAACTTTGACTCGACCATTAGCATGCTTAGAGTGTGAATCTGAACATACCCTTTTAGGGGTTTGTTACACTCATAAACACCAACGTATGGGTACTTTTAATTTGAGAAAATACTGAGCACATTTCGTTTAATTGCAAAGTCAAACTGTATTTACGTTATGTTTGACTTTTAGTAAGAACACTAAGCTAGAACGGATTTGAGGATGATATGGACACTTACAATGATCCTAGACAAGCTTAGATATCACTAGGAAGCAGCCTTGATGTTCAGAAATGCTCCAGAAAAGATGTCGTGAATTTTGAAGTCTCAAGTGCTTGAATGTTGCAACTATTATGAACTTTTAAAGGAAGTTTTGATCAGATTTCAGGGTGTTTCTGATGTTTTATGAATGTTATATAATCAGTCCAAGGTCTCAGATTGCATGAAAATCGATTGGTGGGTTCCTAAAGTGGAGTACAGCTGCAATCCACTCGCAAACAGCCAAGAAACTGACATCTGTGCGGATCTGTTCGCTGGGCAGGCGTCGCGTAGCGCGACACCCCCCTCGCGCTACGCGAGGGTGTGGTCGACCAGCATTCCAAGTTTTCCATAATTTGCATTTCAGTCCCTGAACTTATGTTACGTGTTTTATTCGTTTATTTGGCACTCTAGACCCTCAAATCTGGTTTTTAGGAACCTAGGGACTTTTATAAACTTGACAAAGTTCTCGGTTTGCTTTGCGCTCACCCGAAAAGTCACGAAATTCACGATATCGTATTTAACCTTTCGTATACGGTTTTAATCATAACTTTCTCATACGTTTACGAAACTTCATGAAATTTTTATCACATATTCTCATGAGTATATTTTATCATTACAAGGCTTCGGGACTGCCAAAAGATCACTCAGAGGTATAAATTCAACATGTTGACACTTTTAGTCCCTGTAGTTTGTAATTACTCACTTTCGTGCATTTTCCGCTTCGTATGATCCATGATCTATCCGTTTAGGGTTATAAATACCATGTAGTGTTATTGTAGGACTTATTTATCCATTGTTGACACTTTGAACCCTTGAATTTACATAGTTTCACCGTTTGTCAACTTTAGTCCCTTTAAAGTTTGTTTTCACATATTCCAAGTCCATGACACGTGTCAGTACCTTATTGGACGTAAATTTTCGAGGTGTTACATCCTCACCCCCTTAAAAGAAATCTCGACCCCGAGATTTACTGAAACAAATGAGGGTATTTTTCTTTCATCGTGGATTCTACCTCCCATGTGTATTCGGGACCTCTACGGGCATCCCATTTGACTTTAACAATTGGTATGTGCTTCCTTCGAAGCTTCTTTACCTTTCGGTCTTCAATCGATAACGGCTTTTCCACAAATTTCAAACCTTCATCTATATGTACATCCGTATACGGTATAACCGGTGGTCCATCAGCGGAACACTTCTTCAAATTACAGATGTGAAACACATTATGGATAGCGCTAAGTTCTTCAGGCAAGTTTAATTTATAAGCAACTGACCCGACACGTTCGATTATCTCGAAAGGTCCAATGTATCTCGGGCTTAGCTTGCCTTTCTTACCAAATCGCATCACCCCCTTCCAGGGTGATACCTTAAGCAACACTTTTTCACCTACTTCGAAGTGAAAGTCTTTGCGCTGTGGATCCGTATAACTTTTCTGCCTTTCCCTGGCAGCTCTCAATCGTTCGCGGATTTGGACAATCTTGTCCGTTGTCTCGAAAACAATTTCTGGTCCTGATAGTTGGACATCTCCAACTTCTGCCCAACAAATAGGCGATCTACACTTTCTACCATATAAGGCCTCAAAAGGCGCAGCTTTTATGCTGGTGTGGTAGCTATTGTTGTAGGAGAATTCAATTAGGGGTAGGTTCTTGTCCCAACTACCACCTAAGTCAATCGCACATGCACGTAGCATGTCTTCCAACGTTTGAATAGTACGCTCGCTCTGACCGTCAGTCTGTGGATGATAAGCCGTACTAAAATTCAAACGAGTGCCCAATGATTGTTGGAAACTTTTCCAAAAATGTGACGTGTATCTAGTATCTCTATCAGAGATAATAGCTACAGGTATTCCATGCAAAGCTACAATCTTATCAACGTATAATTGGGCTAACATATCGAAGCTATAGGTTTCCTTGATGGGTAGAAAATGTGCTGACTTCGTCAGTCTATCTACTATGACCCATATAGTGTCGTTTCCCTTTTTTGTCTTTGGTAACTTGGTGATGAAATCCATCGTCACCATCTCCCATTTCCATACGGGAATTTCAGGTTGTTGTAGCAAACCTGATGGTTTCTGATGCTCAGCTTTGACTTGCGCACAAGTCAAACATTTAGCTACATAAGCAGCTACAGACTTTTTCAAACCAATCCACCAGTAATTTGCTTTTAAATCCTGATACATTTTGTCAGCTCCGGGATGAACAGAATATTTGGAACTGTGGGCTTCCTGGAGGATAACATCCCGAAGTCCTCCAAAAATTGGAACCCATATTCTTCCATTTAGTCTAAGCATTCCGTCTTTGTCATGGGATAACTGCTCCTCAGTTACTCCCAGTTTTTCTTCAGGATAATTAGCTTCCAACACAGCTTCCTTTTGTGTAGCTAATATCCTTTGGTTCAAATCATTCTTGATTTCAATGCGCTTGGCATTGATTCTTATTGGTTTAACCCTTTCTTTTCTGCTCAGGGCGTCAGCAACTACATTCGCCTTGCCTGGATGGTACTTTATTTCACAATCATAATCATTCAGAGTTTCCATCCATCGCCTTTGTCGCATGTTTAAGTCCTTCTGATTAAACAAATGTTGAAGGCTCTTGTGATCTGAATAGATCACACACTTGGTTCCATACAGGTAATGCCTCCATAGCTTCAATGCAAATACAACAGCACCCAACTCCAAGTCGTGGGTGGTGTAGTTCTTCTCGTGAATCTTTAGCTGTCGTGAAGCGTAGGCAATGACTTTTCCTTTCTGCATGAGCACACAGCCCATACCAGTGTGCGACGCATCACAATACACCACAAATTCATCTATACCATCGGGCAGTGTTAGTACTGGTGCATTGCTCAACTTGTTCTTCAGGATATCGAAGGATTCCTGCTGCTTAGGGCCCCAATCAAACTTAACTTTCTTGCGTGTCAATGAAGTAAGAGGCGCAGCAATCCTTGAAAAGTTTTCGATGAATCGTCTATAGTATCCTGCTAAACCCAGGAAGCTGCGAATCTCGGTAGGTGTCTTCGGCTCTTGCCAATTCATCACTGCTTCTACTTTGGCGGGATCCACTTGGATACCACGCTCGCTCACTACATGTCCAAGGAATTGGACTTCTCGAAGCCAAAATTCGCACTTCGAGAATTTGGCGTAGAGTTTCTCTTGGTGTAGGAGTTTGAGAATACAACGAAGGTGTTTCTCGTGGTCAGCCTTGCTTTTTGAGTAGATAAGGATGTCGTCAATGAAGACTATGACGAATTTATCTAGATAAGGTTTGCAGACGCGGTTCATGAGATCCATGAACGCGGCTGGTGCGTTGGTGAGCCCAAAAGGCATCACTAGGAACTCGTAATGTCCATAGCGAGTCCTAAACGTTGTCTTGTGTACATCCTCATCCTTGACTTTCAACTGATGATAGCCTGACCTTAAGTCGATCTTTGAGAAGTAGCTTGCCCCTTGTAACTGATCGAACAGATCGTCGATCCTGGGCAAAGGATACCTATTCTTGATGGTGACTTTATTGAGCTCACGATAATCGATGCACAGACGCATCGATCCATCCTTCTTCTTAACAAACAAAATAGGCGCTCCCCAGGGAGACGAGCTAGGTCTAATGAAACCTTTTGCTAACAGATCGTCTAACTGCGTTCTTAACTCCTTCATCTCCGTTGGAGCCAACCTATATGGTGCTCTTGCCACTGGTGCTGCACCTGGAATGATGTCGATTCGGAATTCCACTTGCCTATCTGGTGGTAAACCAGGTAGTTCTTCTGGGAACACTTCGGGGTATTCCGAAATGACAGGAATGTCTTCAATCCTCGGCTTAGGCTCATCAACAGTAACTTGTGCCATATAAATGACACAACCCTTCTGCATACATCTGGATGCCTTGAGCATGGACACTTGCTCAGGCAATCCGTGCTGGGTATCTCCTTGGATAGTTAGTGACTCACCAGACGGAGTTCTAACTACCACTTGTTTTCTATTGCACACAATCTGGGCTTGGTTGTGTGATAACCAATCCATGCCTATCACTATGTCAAAACCAGCTAGTTTAAAGGGAAGTAAGGATAATGGAAACGAGTGATTCCTAATAGATATGACACATCCATCTAGAACAGTCGAGGCGGTTTCTACGGTTCCATCAGCTAACTCCACTTCATACTTCACACTTAAGGCTTTCACAGGTAATTTTAACAACTCACAAAACTTATTGTCTACAAAGGATTTATCTGCTCCAGAATCAAACAGGACTCTAGCAAAAATATTATTTACAAGGAACGTACCGGTAATCACGTTGTCGTCCTTAATAGCCTCTTTAGCATCCATCCTGAAGACCCTTGCATTGGTCTTCTTCCCGTCTTCGGCTTTCTTGGCATATTTTGGGCAGTTAGGCTTAATATGCCCTTTTTCGTTGCAGCCGAAACAGGTCGCGTCCTTTAGATTCTTACACTCCGACGTCTTATGATTTGTGGATTTGCAAATTCCACAGGGTCGCGGGCGAGATTGGGAGTTCGTCTCAAGTCGACACTTCCCAAAATGGTACCTCCTACAAGTCTTGCATTTGGGTTTTTCTCCTGATTGTTGCCCATTCTTCTTCGATCCCGACCCTTTCCTGTGGTCGTCATTCCCTCTGTGTCTCTTCTCTGACCTTCGTGAGGTATCATCCTCACGCTTTCTCTTGTTCTCGGCCTCTTTGTTTCTTAGCGATCTTAGTCGGACCGCGTCCATTGTGAGGGACAAAGAGAGGTCAGTTACTGACCTGAAAGTCGTTGGCCGAGAGGCCTTCACACTTGCCTTTATTGCGGGTTCTAACCCCCCAATAAAACGAGCGATTCTCCTTGGTTCAGGGGTTACAAGATATGGAACCAATCGAAACATCGTGTTGAAGCTCGTTAAGTAGGCTTGGCAGTCCAGGTTTGTCATTACCAACGATACAAAATCGGACTCTATTTTCTCCACCTCATGCTGTGGGCAGAAATTTTCCTTGATGAGAGCAACGAACTGCTCCCAGGTCATGCTATACAGTTGTACTTTTCCGGTGGCCTGGATCAGTGATCTCCACCATGCTAGGGCTTCGCCTTTAAAGGACTGGGACACGAACTTCACAATGTCCCTTTCAGCACATCCACTTATGTCCACCACTGTATCAATCTCGTCCAACCAGGTTATGCAGTCGACAGCCCCTTTTTCCCCAGTAAAGTCTCGGGGTTTACACGAAACAAAGTACTTGTACGTGCATCCTCTAGCAGGAGGCGCATCCTTTCTCGCAATCTTCTTAGAGGGGACACTGTTCTGGTTGGAGGAGTGTCTGTCATTGTCTTTCTTGGGTTCCTCTTTGTTAGGTATAACCTTCAAAGAGGGCGGCTTACTATGAGCCTCTGACTGAACCCTGGGTTTCGACTTGGGATGAGATGCAGATCGAGTCCTACTATGGGTCTCGTTGGATTCACTATACTGTCTGTTCATTGCTTCGACAACAGCTTCATTTACTAATGCTTTCAATTCGGCACCAGTTACTAGTATCTTCGTGTTATCAGGGTCATTTGCTGGACGACTATTCATTTCTTCCGACTTAGTCATGCAGTCTTAAATGCTACATAAAATAAGGACAAAGTCTATTTAGAAATCTAACTATTATTATCGTTCTTGACGATTTATTAACCATGGTAATTAAAAGCCATATTAGTTAATTTGTTAAGTAGTTTCATTTAGGACTTTTTATCAATAATTTTATTCTAAAATGAAATATATATGTTGGCACAATAGGCCTAGTCACGTAGACAAGTTCTAAATTATAGATTTAGATTCTTATAGGATCAAAGTTTAAATAATCAAAAACGAATCAATCCTTTTCCTTGGCAGGGAGCCTATAAGCTACGGCCGCCTTTTTGTTTTATATGACATTTATTATGACCCGTAGGCATTATGTCACTTTCAATTATATATAAAATATAAATTGGATAATTTATTAAAAGGGTGACATGTGTGATTTTTGCGAATCACATTAGTCAAGAATGTTAACATATTTACAGATGTTAACAGAGAGTGGAATCTTTTTAAACAGGTTGTACCGTCTTGGCTAGGTTTATGATAACATAACAGCTAGGTTTTACCTTTTAAGATCCTTATTAAAATGGTGAATTACAATAATAAGTGCTATTTTCCATTTATTCATTTATTATATTTATGCATATAATTTAAAAATGAAAAGCTGAAATTACCATTCTAATTTAAAATTTAAAGAGTACAAAATTTGCCCTAAACGGGACTTTGATAAATAACATGCCCACGCAGGGGCTAAACAAATAACAAACCCTCGCAGGGGTCGAAATAAAGATATGCCCACGCAGGGGCGAAACAGAAGAAAAATTACCCACGTAGGGGTAGAGTACATAAAGATATGTCCACGCAGGGACATGCCTATCACTAAAATAATAAAGGATTTAGTAATCCTTCTTGCTCTTACCCTTGAGCAAGTCCACCACCTTCTGAAACCTTCCCCGGTTACGCCTCTCATTATTCTGCAACTCCTGTTGAAATTCCTGACGCACCCCTTGAATCTCCTGTATGATTTCCTGAACTTGGGGTGGCGACATTGTCGGCGCCTGAGGTGGTTGCTGATAGTACAACGGCTGAGGAGGCTGATAAAACGGAGGTTGGGGCGGCAGCGGCTGCTGATACTGTGGTTGCAAGAGTTCTTAAAGAAAGTAGAATTACTCTTATTAGTGTAAGTTTTTAGACGTTTTGTGCCTAGCACAACTTTAGCTACAGGTTTCCTAATGCGTTAATAATCTAAGGTAATGTTGTCGCACCCCCAAAATCCACTTTGCGGAGTATCCCCGCTTGGAGGCGTGACATGACCAGGATCAAGCCACCAATCATGTTGAACAATTTATTTAAGATAGATAAATTGTCACACCCCTAATTTCCACGTGTCACCGGTGGGCCCGGTGGGGGTATCGTGACGTAGTTGGTATCATCATAGACAATCAACACAATATAATAATGCACAGCGGAAGCAAAAGATAGATTCGTTTCAACTTTAAATAGAAATGTAATATTAATTATCACAAGTAGTCGAAACGGATCCACAGGCGGATCGAAAATAAAATAGGATAATTGTTCAACAGTTTAATGTCGCCCAAGCTGCGTGACTTATTGTGGACGCTCTAGAAGCCTGCCAGCCTATTTCGTATAGTACCTGCACTTAATCTTTTGGGAAAAATACGTCAGTTTACACTGGTAAATACAATTCGACTGACTCATTTTGAAAAGGTTGAAAATTGATTTAAATGCACAAGGCATAAAACATTTTTATTAACTTGGGTCAATTATTTAATATAATAATCATGTGAACGAATTACATGTTACTTGCGTTCAGTGGCCCGGATCTAGTCCGGGCTAAAGATCAATGGACACACCACATAAGCGAGTTATACACTGACGGGTGCACGCCTACACCCCGTGCTCTGGTCGTGGCCATCTCGTAAGATGATGCCAAGGATATCCGGGACATGGTCATTAACCCCCCAAAGGCTTAAAGTAAGCAAGACTGTTTAAACGAGCCGCATAAATTATTCAAACTAAACACCCAAGGGTGTAGGATTTAACGCTCGATCAAGCGGTATTCTATATACCGTAACCCAAGCCCGTATAGGGAAAATAAGCCAAAGAGTATTTACCTGCGTATAGTATAAATTCACAAATAGCAGTGGAGATAGCTTTTACTGGTTCTTCTTATTCTGGAACAAAAGGTTTATAATAACCTATTAGATTTCTAACGGGTCTTTATTTAAGCCTAAGCCTAGACCGGTTAGTTTTAATGACGATACGGTTCACGCACGATTAAGCGAAGACCGGATGGAATGTGAATTTGACCCGACAAGTTTGAAGACTTGTATAATATGGGTTTACTAAACACATTCTGGATTTTGAGACAAAAAGGATAATGTTTGACCCGTTTCGGCCAATTTATGCAAACTAGTTACATAAACCGAACCGAACGCGAAAAGTGCGTTACGGGCGACCATGAGAGTCATATGCAAGTTTCCTGAGTTGATATGCTTTAAATATGATATAATATCAGTAAGTTATTTTCTATTATGCCCCAAATAGATTTAAACACGGTTTATGCCCCATAAGGGCATTTTGGTCATTTAAAAGTTTATAAAAGAGTTTATTTATGAATCTGAGTTACAAGTCTGGTCCATACAGTAATTACATTTAATTTTACATATTATAACAGTAGGGTATGACCCGTAAGTGAAAATTATCATTTAAAACAAAACTATGCCTCATAGGGGCATTTTAGTAACTTCACAAGGGCTAAAAATGCCGAAACTGGGAATCTGAGTTTATAATATTGTACTTACTGTTTTTATATGAAAATATGCTAATTAGATCAGTAGGTATAATTCTTATATGCTTGGTATGGTTATAGTATACACTATGCGTTAAAAATGCCTAAAAAGGCGGTTTAGAGCCGTTTCCGGGTTTGTAAAAGAAAGCTGAGATTTTTATACTTCCAGAAGGTTCAACATACTTTATTTAATGAATAAAATCAGTAGGAAGTGGTTTGGGGTCAATCGGATTTATAAAACTCGTTTTATGGCCAAAAGGGCAAAATCGGTATTTACCGAATTAAGCTTAGAGACCTATGATACGATCAGCCAAAAATTAAATAAAAATCTTTAAAAATCTCAAAATAATATATAACATCAGTGTGTAAAAGTTTGACACCAAAAAGTGGGTTAAAATAGGCTTTGCGCTAAATGCGCTATTTACTTAACCTAAAGCTTGTGATTTACGATATTGAGCATATCTCTTAAACTAGGCCACAAACTGATATGAAATTTTCGGTGCATGTTTATAGATCAGTAAAAAATGATTTTATTCTTTCACTTTTTCAAAAATCACGTTTTATATTAAAAAGGGCAAAATAGTCAACTTTAAGCATAAACCGGTAACATGCATATGAATCGGTTAAACATGGAACCAAGATGTAAAATTCCAGAGAGTTTAACATATATGAAAGTTGGTCTAAAATATGCTCAAATGCAGATCTTAACATGCATGTACGAATCAGAACCGATAGTCAAAGAAAAAATATATTTATAAGACTTTCGGTTCCGATTCGGGTGTAACACAGAAAATTGTCGAGTTGATCAAGTTGAAACATGTTCTTACATTATTTATAAAGTTATTTTGATGATCAAACAGGTTGCATGTAGCCTACATTACTGATTATGCTTATTTTTGCAAAAACTCATTCTGTTGACTTTTTACGAAGAACTTTGACTCGACCATTAGCATGCTTAGAGTGTGAATCTGAACATACCCTTTTAGGGGTTTGTTACACTCATAAACACCAACGTATGGGTACTTTTAATTTGAGAAAATACTGAGCACATTTCGTTTAATTGCAAAGTCAAACTGTATTTACGTTATGTTTGACTTTTAGTAAGAACACTAAGCTAGAACGGATTTGAGGATGATATGGACACTTACAATGATCCTAGACAAGCTTAGATATCACTAGGAAGCAGCCTTGATGTTCAGAAATGCTCCAGAAAAGATCTCGTGAATTTTGAAGTCTCAAGTGCTTGAATGTTGCAACTATTATGAACTTTTAAAGGAAGTTTTGATCAGATTCCAGGGTGTTTCTGATGTTTTATGAATGTTATATAATCAGTCCAAGGTCTCAGATTGCATGAAAATCGATTGGTGGGTTCCTAAAGTGGAGTACAGCTGCAATCCACTCGCAAACAGCCAAGAAACTGACATCTGTGCGGATCTGTTCGCTGGGCAGGCGTCGCGTAGCGCGACACCCCCCTCGCGCTACGCGAGGGTGTGGTCGACCAGCATTCCAAGTTTTCCATAATTTGCATTTCAGTCCCTGAACTTATGTTACGTGTTTTATTCGTTTATTTGGCACTCTAGACCCTCAAATCTGGTTTTTAGGAACCTAGGGACTTTTATAAACTTGACAAAGTTCTCGGTTTGCTTTGCGCTCACCCGAAAAGTCACGAAATTCACGATATCGTATTTAACCTTTCGTATACGGTTTTAATCATAACTTTCTCATACGTTTACGAAACTTCATGAAATTTTTATCACATATTCTCATGAGTATATTTTATCATTACAAGGCTTCAGGACTGCCAAAAGATCACTCAGAGGTATAAATTCAACATGTTGACACTTTTAGTCCCTGTAGTTTGTAATTACTCACTTTCGTGCATTTTCCGCTTCGTATGATCCATGATCTATCCGTTTAGGGTTATAAATACCATGTAGTGTTATTGTAGGACTTATTTATCCATTGTTGACACTTTGAACCCTTGAATTTACATAGTTTCACCGTTTGTCAACTTTAATCCCTTTAAAGTTTGTTTTCACATATTCCAAGTCCATGACACGTGTCAGTACCTTATTGGACGTAAATTTTCGAGGTGTTACATAAATCCAACCACACAATATAATTGGTGATCAAAAGCTATTTAACCAAGTTCAAATTAAACAGCGGAAGCATAAAATGTGAAACCAAAACATAAGTCTTATAAGTTCATAAAGTTCAAATGTTAAGCACGGGACATAACAGTCCATATCCCAGAACGACCTCCTCCTCGTGCAAGCTCCATAAGCACCTAACGATCTGTAAGGCATGTAACAACGAGTCAACAACAAAGTTGAGTGAGTTCACAGTTGGTTGCTTAGTTTTAAGTTGTTTCCGAAAACATGGTTTGTCTTTTGATGGCTTACTTGTCGTGGGGTGTAACATCTGTGCTTGTAATCATTGTGAACAGTACGATTACCAATAAAACAATTTTATTTGATCCCAATGTTTGTTTTGTTATGTTTTACATTTTTCATGTTTTGACTTTTATTCAATTTCAAACTCTATATCGCTTTCTTGAGAGTTATAAGCGAACTGGTGCGTAAACATAAACAGTTTAATGCGACAAATACTCTGGAACGTCAACATATACTTAACATACCTTAAATAACCTTTACATAACTTAGAAATAAGTTTTGAAGGCTTTGGTATGACAAAAACAAGTTATTTCGCTTACAGGGACTAAACTTGACAAACTGCGAAACTATGTCAATTTGAGCTGTAACGAACATTCCAGAACATGACCATAAGTTAAACATACCATAAATATCCTTTACATAGCTTAGAAATAGGCTTTGAGGGGTTCGGTATGCTAAAATAAACTTTTGGGTCATTCAGGGACTAAAAGTGTCAAAAAGTGCACAAGTTTGCACTTTCGCGCATAACTTACGTTCTGAATACATCCGGACATCCAAAAATTTATGTAAGCACTAAAATATTATGTTTTAGTGTTTAGCTTGTCAAAAATCCATTCGTCGCGTCATTTGGATCGTTTTTCGCGCTTATGCGCATTCCGTCGTAATTAAGCGAACATCGTGTTCGTACGACCAAACGAACCAACATCCGACATATTTTTGAGCATGTTTCATGTCCACAATGTTTAGGCATCCTTGTGGAGCCTTGAAAATGATTTAACGAGCCTTAAACATGTCGGAAATGGCCTTAATACGCAACGGGGACTGAAAGGTGAACATTAGAAAGTGTTTGCTGATCAGGGGACCCCTAGCGTGACGTCTAGCCCCTCTGGCGTCACTCGAGGCCCCTTCTGATCAGCTAAGGTCATTTTAATCACAAGTTAACAACCCCTAACACTCCCCAAGGGTCAAGTGCCACATGTTAACCTCTTATGGTGGCCAAAATTTGTTACCACAACATTGCAACAAGTGTAGGGATGTGATCATTCCCTCTTCTCCAAGAAATGATCCTAACGGTTACCCAAAATCTATAAATACCCAACACCCACTTCACTCATTCCTCACAAATCTGATCTAAAAGACTCTAAGTTGAAACCATTGTTTCATACCTGAGTTATTTGGATCGAGATTAGCTTTCGGGGACCCTTCGTAAGTGTTCCTTCGTTCTTTTATTGCTTTTCGAGTCCGAAAGTCGAACTTTGTTAGACTTTCTGCATTGACCAGTTTATGGTCGATGCGAAGTTCGTTTGAACTTCATAACGTGAGCGTGATCACGATGGTTATAGTCCCTAGTGACTATACCTACTGATTACCACGTTATCTAGGCTCAGTGACGAGCCGTAGTTTCAGTCAGAATACGTATTCTTGCGTATTTTGTAACCAAACTACTTGTGGGTATCAAGACCATTTGTTTTGATACCAAACCTGTTTTCTAAACTTAGTTAAGCATGTTTTAACATGCTTAGCTCGTCACTTTTAGTTTAGTGCTTATTTATGGTCGTAAGGTAAGCGATCTAAACAATCGCTTTACTTTCGAACCCGACCCATTTGGTCGATCATTAGGATCCGACCAAACACTTTAGGTGACCATAGTTTATAGGGAATAACCTTACGAGGTTATACCTTATGGTCGCTTCGTTTAAGTAGTTGTATGATAGGTAGTTTATATGCCTTAGGTAATTACCAAAATACCCCTTTGATGCCAAAATTCATTTTAAACATATGTAACATAATTTTTGACATCTAAACTGATTTGACAACAATATTAGACATGTTAAGGCATATTTTACTTGTCATAGGACTAGTTAGGCGGTCCGAACGCGTTTTACGTGAACGACGCGTTAAAGTAGCATAAGCTACCTAAACGGGTCGTAATGGGTCATTAGCACTTAGGTTAGGTTTCATTTAGTATGTAGGCTTTGTTAAACCATATGACACGAGTCTCCATACTCGTTTGGTTTACGAACCCACATTCTATCTAAATCTTCCGATTTAGGTCCGGTTTATTAACATAGTTACCTATATTAGGTGCCGTTTGATTCCGTGATCTCTAGCATTGCTTGGTGGTTATCTTAGGACATCTGAGCAATCTCAAGTGAGTACATAGAACCCCCCTCTTTACTATTTTCCAAACTATTTTGGGGTGAAACACATGTGCCTACTTGTTACTTTCATGTTTTCCTGTTTTCACATCATATACCTACTATGTTTGTTAGTACATTATAGTACATGATTTCATTGCATTTCATGCTATGTATGTCCATTGTGTGCATACTTAGTACATTGTTTTACCTTACATTTATGCTATGTATGTTGACTAATAGCATGCTAGCACATTGATTTACATGACTTTTCTGCTTTGTATGTTAACTTAGCATACTTAGTACATTGTTTTCATATGACATGTATACAACTGCTATAACATTTGGTTTGCACAAACGAGACTTTTATACGTTCATTAACATTTGCTACGCCACTCGGGAGTAAGTAGTGGTACCATAGGACTTGACAAATCCCATTCCTGACATCTCGGGTTTGTTTGGATGTAAGGAATGACTGAATCCGAAAACATTTCTTTTGATAACCTTGACTGAAAGGGTTATCCGACTGTCTCAAGGCTTGAATGTATGCGTTAACTTACCACATAAATGTTTGTATCAATGTAACATGCATTACTTTGCAAAACATAACTTTTTGATATATTCAAAATACTTTGTTTTGTACATTTCTACATTTGGATTATGTGACAATACTTTACTTACAGTACATAACAATTGTTACACATTACTTGACTACTTTTGGATTTCTTAAACAATTGACATGGATTTTACAAGAACTTTTTGACTATTGGTTTAAACATAGACTTTATACATTGGGGGTTTGTTTAAGTGACTTAATTAACGAGATATGAGTAATATGATACAAGCATGGTGGATACGCCGCTGGTACTTCCTATATATAAGTGTTTGTATTATATTACATATCATAGCGTTATTTAAATCATTTCAATTGATACATATAACATTTTATACAACAACATATCTTTCACAAGACATTGTTTTACAAACAACTTATCGTATTCAAATTCATTTTACTTGGTTATTCATTTAACCATACCTTATTCTCTTATTTATACATATCATCTGATCTTATCGTTTTTCAAATGATTTACAAAACAAAGAAAATTACAAGGTTCATGACTAAACATTTTCTTAAACATAAGTCATGAATTCTATTTTCACAAACCTATGTATCTCACAGGCATTTTTATGCTGACGTACCTATTTTCACATGTGTTTTCAGGAGCTTTTCCATAGGATGATGATCGTGACACTAGGGCGGACCTGTGCCTTAGAGACATAAAACGAAGATAGACTTAGTTTAATTATGTTTTGTACTCTTGTTTTTGTTTAAGACAATGTAATTCTTGTGTTGATAATTAAAATACAACTTTGAATGCCATGGTTATGAAACAATTAATTCTGTTACAACACTCCCCGACGTTTTCCGCCACGTTTTGTATGTTATACGTGGTCGGGGTGTGACAGAAGAGTTGGTATCAGAGCCAATGGTTATAGGGAATTAGGTTATTAGTAATGCTTTGACCTAGACTATAACCTTTCTAGGACCCTAACACAAGTTATCTTGTGTTTAGATCTTAAAACATGCACATCACCTATCCTTAGGTGATTATCAAAACAAGAAACTAAATTTTCCGAAACGATTTTTGAAAAACAATCATCTGTTTTTGAATGATTTATTACAAGGTTTTGAACCCTCTGTTATATGGTTTTGAACCCTTTCAGTTTGGTTTTTGGCCTTGTGCCTTCAAAATTTTCAAAATCTCGTCAAGGTTTTGGGTTTTAAATAATGTGAACACGTGCAAACTGGAAGAGTGAATGCCTGTATTCTGGGTTTTCTGGCTAGGCAAGCACTTCGTATACATCTCATCAGACGCGAGACCAGTTGTGCTTACCTGGGAATTCTTGGGATGAGTGTTCACTTATAGGCGAGCATGTCTTCGCGATACATTATTCCTGATCCATTTACTTTGATTAGTCACTGTGTGTCGTTTGTTTGCTTGGTAATGCGGACAAATGACCACCATCTTTTCTTTTCTTAATTTTGTTTCATCTCATTCTCTTCATCCAATCATCTCACTCGTTTCCTTTCATGTTTTCCTCTTTTAAAATGCCTCCTCGACGCGACAATCTGATTGCGACTGCCGAACTGGCAGAAATTATTGCGCAGCAGATGGTTGCTCAATTCCCAAACCTCTTTGCTCAATGGAACCAAGCCAACAACAACAACAATGCTCCATGCAAATACAAGGATTTTAACTCGGCTAAACCACTCAAGTTTAGTGGTTCTGAGGGAGCGACTGGGCTTCTTCAATGGTTCGAGAGCATTGAGAATACTTTCCGTCATGTTCAGTGTCCGGATAATCGCAAGGTCGAGTTTTCTTCGAGCGTGTTTCAGAAGAGGGCTCTTACATGGTGGAATGGGGTTATGAGAGACCGTGGTGCAGAGGTTGCTCTAGCGCAAACTTGGGCTGAACTAAGAGCTCTTATGATGAGGGAGTTTTATCCTCGCCATGAACAATGAGCGTTGGAGAAGGAGTTTGATAATTTGAAACAAGATAGTGGCGAGCACAGGGCATATACTGATAGGTTTGAGGAGTTGAGTCTGCTTTGCCCGACTATGGTTACCCCACTCGACAAGGCTATCGAAAGGTACATCGACGGCCTACCTGACTCAGTGCAAGACATCATTACTGGTAGTAACCCTGCCACACTCCGTCAGGTGATCGAGTTATCAGCGACATTGACTGAGTCGCAGATTCGGAAGAATAAATTGCACAGGAAGGGTGACAAGGGCAAGAAACAGTCGACTGACAAGGAAGATAGCAAGAAAGGTCAAAACAAGAAGGGAAAGAATTCTGGAGGGTCTAGGAAGCGGAAGGCTTCCCAAAAATATGTCGTTACTGCACAGGCCCAAGCTGCACCAAATCAGCCTGCGCAACCACTAGCCAAGAAGCCTTATCTTGGCAATGCACCTTTGTGCAACAGGTGTAACGGCCATCATCAACCACACCTCCAGTGTCGTCAGTGCACCAACTGTGGAAGACCTGGTCATCTCACTGACACCTGCCGCATCCCTGGCAATCAGAATCGGGCAGTTCAAAACCAAGCCCAACATGTTGCTCAGCCTCTTGCTCATCAGCAAGGTCAAGCTGCACGACCTCATTTTCCTCCTGGTTCGTGCTACAATTGTGGGGATCTGACCCACTACAGAAACCGATGCCCGAGGCTAGCCAACCAGAATCAGAATCCAAATCAGGCTCAGGCTCGAGGGAGAGCTTTTAACTTGAATGCCCAAGAGGCGCAGGCGGACGATAATGTGGTAAACGGTACGTTCTTTATTAATAATCAGCCTGCATCTGTTCTTTTCGATTCTGGTGCTGACAAGAGTTTTGTGTCATTGTCTTTTGAGCCAATGCTTCGCGTGTCTAGAACGAAACTAGGTAAATCTTTGACAGTAGAGGTTGCTAGTGGTGAACCCATTGTTCTTGATTCTGTTCTTCACAACTGCCAGTTGAACCTTAACGATCATCTTTTTCCTATTGACCTCACGCCTATGCAACTTGGAAGCTTCGACATTATAGTGGGTATGGATTGGTTAGCCAAGCATCACGCAGAGGTAGTTTGTTTCGAGAAGATTGTTCGTGTGCCGCTTTCGACAGGCGAGATCCTACAGGTTCAAGGTGAGAAACCTGCTGGTGGTCTCAAGCTCATGTCTTGTTTTAAAGCTCGGAAATATCTACGGAAGAACTATGTGGCCTTTTTAGCACATGTTACAGCAGATAAAGGCAAGTGTAAGTCTATTTCAGATATTCCTGTCGTTCGGGATTATTCTGAAGTTTTCCCTGAAGAATTACCTGGTCTACCTCCAGCACGCCAAGTCGAGTTTCGCATTGATCTCATACCTGGTGCAAATCCCATTGCCAGAGCTCCATATCGTCTTGCGCCATCTGAGATGCAAGAGTTGTCTAAGCAGCTTCAGGAGCTCTCTGACAAAGGTTTTATCCGTCCTAGCTTTTCACCTTGGGGTGCTCCTGTTCTTTTTGTCAAAAAGAAGGATGGATCTTTTAGGATGTGTATCGATTATCGTGAGCTTAACAAGCTTACCATCAAGAATCGATATCCCCTACCTCGCATCGATGATCTCTTTGATCAGTTACAAGGTGCTTCTTATTTTTCGAAGATTGATCTGCGATCTGGATATCATCAACTTCGGGTGCATGAAGAAGACATTCCGAAGACAGCATTCCGCACTCGTTATGGGCACTACGAGTTCACAGTCATGCCATTCGGTTTGACTAATGCTCCTGCTGTTTTCATGGACTTAATGAATAGGGTCTGCAAACCTTATTTGGATCAGTTCGTCATTGTTTTTATTGACGACATCTTGATTTATTCTAAGACGCGAGCTGATCACGAGCAACATCTTCATCTTACTCTGGAACTCCTAAAGAAAGAGCAACTTTTCGCCAAATTCTCCAAGTGCGAATTTTGGCTTAAAGAAGTTCAATTTTTGGGGCACATTATCAACGAACAAGGTATTCATGTAGATCCCTCCAAGATCAGTGCGATTAAGGATTGGGATACGCCTACTACTCCTACTGAAGTTCGTTCTTTTCTTGGTCTAGCGGGTTATTACCGCCGCTTCATTGAGAACTTCTCAAAGATTGTAGTTCCTCTAACTACTCTAACACATAAGAACAAACCCTTTGATTGGGGATTCAAGTAAGAGGAAGCTTTTCAACACTTGAAGCAGAAACTTTGTGATGCACCTGTTCTATCATTGCCTGAGGGCAATGATGATTTCGTCGTGTATTGCGATGCATCTAAATTGGGTCTTGGCTGTGTTCTGTTGCAAAGGAACAAAGTCATAGCATATGCATCAAGGCAGTTGAAGATACATGAGAAGAACTACACCACTCATGATCTTGAGTTAGGTGCAGTTATTTTCGCTCTAAAAATCTGGAGACACTATTTGTACGGTACAAAATGTGTGGTTTTCACAGACCACAAAAGTCTTCAGCATATCTTCAATCAGAAAGAACTCAACATGAGGCAACGACGTTGGGTGGAGCTTCTAAACGACTATGACTGCGAAATTCGCTACCATCCTGGTAAGGCGAATGTCGTAGCCGATGCATTGAGTCGTAAGGAACGTACTAAGCTTCATTGTGTATGTGTTCAATCTGTTATACAAGCTCGATCCGATATCCAAGCCCGCATTTCTCAGGCTCAACAATCTTGTGTTTCGCAAGGTTTAATGGATAAGGAATTTCCTTATCACATAACACCTGTTCTTGAGCTGAAGGACAATGGATCGTATTACTTCATGGACCGTTTATGGGTCCCAAGCCAGGATGATCTTCGTACCTTGCTTATGAATGAAGCCCATAAGTCTCGTTATTCTATTCATCCGGGCTCAGATAAGATGTATAAGGATCTTCGTATTCAGTATTGGTAGCCTGGTATGAAGAAAGACATTGCCTTATACGTATCAAAATGCCTTACTTGTCTTAAGGTTAAGGCTGAACATCAACGTCCTTCTGGTTTATTGGTGCAACCAGAGATCCCAGTTTGGAAATGGGAAAACATTACTATGGATCTTATTACCAAACTTCCACGCACAAAGAAAGGTCATGATGCCATCTGGGTAGTTGTTGATCGTCTTACAAAGTCAGCGCATTTCTTGCCAATCCGTGAGGATTTTTCTGCTGACAAACTTGCAAAAATCTATGTGGATGAAATTGTAGCTCGACATGGTGTTCCTTTGAACATCATTTCTGACAGAGATGCTCGTTTCACTTCTCATTTTTGGAGAACCATGCAATCTGCTATGGGGACCCAACTTAATCTGAGCACAGCTTATCATCCGCAAACGGATGGTCAATCTGAAAGAACAATCCAGACTCTGGAGGATATGCTTAGAGCTTGTGTGATCGATTTTGGTGGCAGTTGGGATTCACATCTTAAATTGATTGAATTCTCCTACAACAACAGTTATCACTATAGCATCAACATGGCTCCTTTCGAGGCTCTCTATGGTCGAAAATGTCGTTCACCAGTCTGCTGGAATGAGATCGGCGAGGCTCAGCTTACTGGACCTGCCCTCATTTTAGAGACAACTGACAAGATTAAGAAAGTTCGTGATAACCTTCAGACAGCTAGAAGCCGTCAAAAGAGTTACGCGGACCCAAAACGCAAGCCCTTGGAATTTCAAGTCGGTGATCGAGTATTACTTAAGGTCTCACCTTGGAAAGGTGTGATCAGATTTGGAAAGAAAGGAAAACTTGCACCTAGATACGTTGGACCATTCAAGATCGTCGATAGAATCGGAAAGGTAGCTTACAGAGTTGAGTTACCTCCTGAACTTGGAAATGTTCATCCAACTTTTCACGTGTCCAATCTCAAGAGGTGTTTAGCTGATGAGAACCTCCACATACCACTTGACGAAATTCGTGTTGGTAAAACACTGAAATTTGTTGAGAAACCTGTGGAAATCATGGAACGTGAAGTCAAGTGGCTTAAACGCAAGCGCATTCCTTTGGTCAAAGTTCGCTGGGAAGCTAAACGTGGACCCGAGTTTACTTGGGAACGCGAAGATCAAATGAAGGCGAAATATCCGCATCTTTTCCCACGAGTTTCCTCTAAATAAATTTCGGGACGAAATTTCCACAAGTAGGGGAGACTGTAACATCTGTGCTTATAATCATTGTGAACAGTGCGATTACCAATAAAACAATGTTATTTGATCCCAATGTTTGTTTTGTTATGTTTTACATTTTTCATGTTTTGACTTTTATTCAATTTCAAACTCTATATCGCTTTCTGGAGAGTTATACACGAACTGGTGCGTAAACATAAACAGTTTAATGCGAAAAATACTCCGGAACGTCAACATATACTTAACATACCTTAAATAACCTTTACATAACTTAGAAATAAGTTTTGAAGGCTTTGGTATGACAAAAACAAGTTATTTCGCTTACAGGGACTAAACTTGACAAACTGCGAAACTATGTCAATTTGAGCTGTAACGAACATTCCGGAACATGACCATAAGTTAAACATACCATAAATATCCTTTACATAGCTTAGAAATAGACTTTGAGGGGTTCGGTATGCTAAAATAAACTTTTGGGTCATTCAAGGACTAAAAGTGTCAAAAAGTGCACAAGTTTGCACTTTCGCGCATAACTTACGTTCTGAATACATCCGGACATCCAAAAATTTATGTAAGCACTAAAATATTATGTTTTAGTGTTTAGCTTGTCAAAAATCCATTCGTCGCGTCATTTGGATCGTTTTTCGCGCTTATGCGCATTCCGTCGTAATTAAGCGAACATCGTGTTCGTACGACCAAACGAACCAACATCCGACATATTTTTGAGCATGTTTCATGTCCACAATGTTTAAGCATCCTTGTGGAGCCTTGAAAATGATTTAACGAGCCTTAAACATGTCGGAAATGGCCTTAATACGCAACGGGGACTGAAAGGTGAACATTAGAAAGTGTTTGCTGATCAGGGGACCCCTAGCGTGACGTCTAGCCCCTCTGGCGTCACGCGAGGCCCCTTCTGATCAGCTAAGGTCATTTTAATCACAAGTTAACAACCCCTAACACTCCTCAAGGGTCAAGTGCCACATGTTAACCTCTTATGGTGGCCAAAATTAGTTACCACAACATTGCAACAAGTGTAGGGATGTGATCATTCCCTCTTCTCCAAGAAATGATCCTAACGGTTACCCGAAATCTATAAATACCCAACACCCACTTCACTCATTCCTCACAAATCTGATCTAAAAGACTCTAAGTTGAAACCATTGTTTCATACCTGAGTTATTTGGATCGAGATTAGCTTTCGGGGACCCTTCGTAAGTGTTCCTTCGTTCTTTTATTGCTTTTCGAGTCCAAAAGTCGAACTTTGTTAGACTTTCTGCATTGACCAGTTTATGGTCGATGCGAAGTTCGTTTGAACTTCATTACATGAGCGTGATCACGATGGTTATAGTCCCTAGTGACTATACCTACTGATTACCACGTTATCTAGGCTCAGTGACGAGCCGTAGTTTCGGTCAGAATACGTATTCTTGCGTATTTTGTAACCAAACTACTTGTGGGTATCAAGACCATTTGTTTTGATACCAAACCTGTTTTGTAAACTTAGTTAAGCATGTTTTAACATGCTTAGCTCGTCACTTTTAGTTTAGTGCTTATTTAGGGTCGTAAGGTAAGTGATCTAAACAATCGCTTATACTTTCGAACCCGACCCATTTGGTCGATCATTAGGATCCAACCAAACACTTTAGGTGACCATAGTTTATAGGGAATAACCTTACGAGGTTATACCTTATGGTCGCTTCGTTTAAGTAGTTGTATGATAGGTAGTTTATATGCCTTAGGTAAATTACCAAAATACCCCTTTGATGCCAAAATTCATTTTAAACATATGTAACATAATTTTTGACATCTAAACTGATTTGACAACAATATTAGACATGTTAAGGCATATTTTACTTGTCATAGGACTAGTTAGGCGGTCCGAACGCGTTTTACGCGAACGACGCGTTAAAGTAGCATAAGCTACCTAAACGGGTCGTAATGGGTCATTAGCACTTAGGTTAGGTTTCATTTAGTATGTAGGCTTTGTTAAACCATATGACACGAGTCTCCATACTCGTTTGGTTTACGAACCCACATTCTATCTAAATCTTCCGATTTAGGTCCGGTTTATTAACATAGTTACCTATATAAGGTGCCGTTTGATTACGTGATCTCTAGCATTGCTTGGTGGTTATCTTAGGACATCTGAGCAATCTCAAGTGAGTACATAGAACCCCCCTCTTTACTGTTTTCCAAACTGTTTTGGGGTGAAACACATGTGCCTACTTGTTACTTTCATGCTTTCACATCATATACCTACTATGTTTGTTAGTAC
The DNA here is from genome assembly GCA_030545235.1 of Helianthus tuberosus. Taxonomy (NCBI): domain Eukaryota; kingdom Viridiplantae; phylum Streptophyta; class Magnoliopsida; order Asterales; family Asteraceae; genus Helianthus; species Helianthus tuberosus. Next base: position 24,646,013 of record CM060400.1, read on the forward strand.
ATTATAGTACATGATTTCATTGCATTTCATGCTATGTATGTCCATTGTGTGCATACTTAGTACATTGTTTTACCTTACATTTCTGCTATGTATGTTGACTGATAGCATGCTAGCACATTGATTTACATGACTTTTCTGCTTTGTATGTTAACTTAGCATACTTAGTACATTGTTTTCATATGACATGTATACAACTGCTATAACATTTGGTTTGCACAAACGAGACTTTTATACGTTCATTAACATTTGCTACGCCGCTCGGGAGTAAGTAGTGGTACCATAGGACTTGACAAATCCCATTCCTGACATCTCGGGTTTGTTTGGATGTAAGGAATGACTGAATCCGAAAACATTTCTTTTGATAACCTTGACTGAAAGGGTTATCCGACTGTCTCAAGGCTTGAATGTATGCGTTAACTTACCACATAAATGTTTGTATCAATGTAACATGCATTACTTTGCAAAACATAACTTTTTGATATATTCAAAATACTTTGTTTTGTACATTTCTACATTTGGATTATGTGACAATACTTTACTTACAGTACATAACAATTGTTACACATTACTTGAGTACTTTTGGATTTCTTAAACAATTGACATGGCTTTTACAAGAACTTTTTGACTATTGGTTTAAACATAGACTTTATACATTGGGGGTTTGTTTAAGTGACTTAATTAACGAGATGTGAGTAATATGATACAAGCATGGTGGATACGCCGCTGGTACTTCCTATATATAAGTGTTTGTATTATATTACATATCATAGCGTTATTTAAATCATTTCAATTGATACATATAACATTTTATACCATAACATATCTTTCACAAGACATTGTTTTACAAACAACTTATCTTATTCAAATTCATTTTACTTGGTTATTCATTTAACCATACCTTATTCTCTTATTTATACATATCATCTGATCTTATCGTTTTTCAAATGATTTACAAAACAAAGCAAATTACAAGGTTCATGACTAAACATTTTCTTAAACATAAGTCATGAATTCTATTTTCACAAACCTATGTATCTCACAGGCATTTTTATGCTGACGTACCTATTTTCACATGTGTTTTCAGGAGCTTTTCCATAGGATGATGATCGTGACACTAGGGCAGACCTGTGCCTTAGAGACATAAAACGAAGATAAACTTAGTTTAATTATGTTTTGTACTCTTGTTTTTGTTTAAGACAATGTAACTCTTGTGTTGATAATTAAAATACAACTTTGAATGCCATGGTTATGAAACAATTAATTCTGTTACAACACTCCCCGACGTTTTCCGCCACGTTTTGTATGTTATACGTGGTCGGGGTGTGACATGGGGGTTACCCCATAGTTGAAAGTATGATTAACCAGTTCCTTCTTTATTACCCAAACCATATCCATAATCAGTGGGGGCTTCCCCATGTGAACCACTAGAACGTCACCATATCGACTACTAACGAAAGTAAGTTGTGCCCTACGTCAATGTCTATCATCATTGACAGTTTGCCATAGTCCATTAGTACACGCCCGTCCGACTGGCACGGTGTGAGGTTTGTTAAACCTATTAGCGCTATTAACTAATGACCTGCTCGCCATTGGCCTCGGCGATTAAGTCGATATAAAATGAGGGACTTAATGATAGAGTTTTGTCTAGTAAGTTTTAAGGTTGTTGTCCTACCCAAGGAGGACGAACGTACGTATCCTACCTAAGGAGAATACGCAGGATTAATATTGGCATCCTACCTATGGAGGATGGCGGTACATATCCTAACCAAGGAGGATATGTAGGTTCTGTTTTAATTCTTTAACCCATTCTCAACCACCGGGAATCTCATGCCTTAGAAAGTGTGTGAACTCACCTTGGTTTGCTCGGTTAGATAATAATCAGAAATCAAGCATATCCTAATAAGGTACAGATAACAATCAGTTTTTCGTGCGTGCATAACACGTATCCTGCGTATAGTCTATCTACTCATTACTTCTATCACGTACCACACAATTCTAATGTCAAGGTACTTTGTTAAGTTATATTATTTTACTTTAAAATAATATAACTATCTCACAAAATAAACAAGTATCCACACAAGTGTTCTAGTATAAGATATATATTCTAAATATATATTTAACCATTTTACTTGTAAAAATCAACCTCCGATACTTTGTATTTTTGTAACAAAACTCATGGCGAAGTTTATTTTGAAAAACAAAGTTAAAACGTATTTGTGAACACTTGTTAGAAAAATAATTTCTACGTGTTGGAAGTTTTAGAAAATTTCGCCAGAGTTTCCTTTGTAAATGGAGGTGTCCATGCTAATAAGCATATCATTTTCTTTTCCAAAAAAACATTCAACAATCAACAACAATTTACCAAGAGCAAACTATTCTATTTACAAACCAACATGAACTTGATGTTTCATAAAAACGCGTAGTAACTTGGTATGGCGTTTAGTGGGTTTAGTTACCCTCCAAAGTGTGTTTAATTTTGTTAAAATCTCATTCTCGGGATTTTTAGATGTTCACAACTTGTAAATATAATTTACAAAAATGTTTACTTATAACATCTTCTTGTGTTAAAAGTATTTCTACACTTATGTTGTTATTTAAAATAGTGTTGGTAATCATCCTTTTAAACTTGGTTCTCTTTGAAAATCGTTCACAAGTTTTAGATCTACAAGATTACTAGATCACTTGGTGTATTATTTTTCAAGAAAAATCATTTTTCTTTCAAGTTCATGTGTAGACTAGAAGATGATTATTTCATACAAGCACATAATCACCTCTAACTTGTTAAGCCATGTTTTTAATCATAACTTAACAAGTCTCATATGATGACTAACCATCATATTACTAGTAACCATCAAGAAATCATCAGCACATTCAAACAACATCATACTACCATTATTTCATCTTGTTTCTTCATCTTTAAGCTTATGTTACAAGATTTATGTTTATGATCTTTTAGTGTTCTTGAGATTTCATCATGACATAACTATTAACCACCATAAACATGAAGTAAATGAGGATCAAAGAAGCTTACTACTAGCTTTTAAGCTAGGGAAGAAACACTAGAGAAAATGAGTGGATAAAAGCACACGAGAGAGGTCCTTGATGATATGTGAGCTCCACACTTCGTGATTCACCTTGATACACCTTGGGATGGTCTTGGAATACTTGTATCAAAATCGAAAAATGATGGTGGTGACAAGGGGGTTTCGGCCGAGCTTTGTAGAGGAGAGGAAGAGAGAGTTTTTGTTGGTGATAAGTGAAGGATGATGGTTATGTGATTTTATTATAATCAAGTTCTTTTATCCATTGGTTAACATGCTCAAGAAGTACACAACAATATCTACATGATCTTGTGGAATCCAAGAAGGGATTATGGTTGGGATTATGAAGATTTGAAATGATCTTGTGTTGTGGGGCCATGAGAGCCGAAAATTTAGGCAAGGGGAGGGGGTTAAGTTGAAAATTGAATGGTAAATAAATCAATTAGTGGAAGGTTAAAGTGTAAGATCCAATATTTAGTGTGTACTATGTATTATGTAGTGTGATTAAGTGTTCGGGGACCATGACTAGCTCAGAATAAGTGAAACAATGTTTCTAATAATATTTTTGTGTTCCGGGTAATGTCCGGTTGTTCGGTTGGATACCGTTCCATTAAAGTGCTAAGTTATTCCATATAGTGTCCTCCTATATATATCTTTTTTGTAACATTTTTAATTCCCAACATTTAGGAGAGTATATAAAACTATTTAGTCAATTTTCTTCACAAGACTAGTATGTTAAAAAGCACGTGTAAGTATGACACAGTAATCAGAAAGCAGTTAAGTAATTTAGCACAGCCAGCAAGCACTTTAATTAACATTAATGAATCGTACGGATACATGTAATTTTGAGTGTTGTCACGTTCTTCCCCTGTTAAGAAAATTGCGTCCTGAAATTTAGCACGTGGTTACTGAGGAAGCTAGCTAAGTTGCGTGGTTTACTGGTTTTTCCTGGGGTGTCACATCATCCCCTCGTTGGTTTGGAATTTCGTCCCGAAATTCCGCAGTAGCTTCAGCCTCAGTAGTGGTTGCACTTTTCTCAAACAACTGGGGATACTTGTGTTTCATTTGGTCTTCTCGTTCCTAGGTATACTCTGGGCAATGACGGGAGTTCCAACGAACTCGAACAAGGGGTATTCTGGTACGCTTGAGAATCTTAACATCTCGATCAGTAATCTCTACTGGTTCCTCAACGAATCGCAGCTAGTCGTCGATAGTGAGCTCCCTTAAGGGAACTATGAGGGTCTCATCTGACAGACACTTTTTCAGATTTGACACGTGGAATACGTTGTGAACTCCACTGAGTTCTTCAGGTAGATTCAACTTGTAAGCGACTTTGCTAATTTTCTCAAGGATTTCGAACGGTCCGACATAACGCGGATTGAGTTTGCGTCGTTTGCCAAAATGAACTACACCTTTCCAAGGTGAGACTTTGAGTAGCACCCGATCCCCAACCTGGAACTCGAGTTGTTTCCTTCGCTTATCTGCATAGCTTTTCTGACGGTCACGAGCTGCCGCCATTCGCTGTCGTATCTGAACAATCCTCTCAGTCGTGTCTACCACAAGTTCTGGGCATGTGATTTGGCTGTCACCAACTTCTGCCCAACAAAGAGGTGATCAGCACTTCCGTCCGTACAATGCCTCGAACGGATCCGCCTGGATACTAGTGTGGTAGCTGTTATTATACGAAAATTCTACTAGAGGTAGATGTCGCTCCCAGCCATTACCAAAATCAATCACACATGCCCTAAGCATGTCTTCAAGGGTTTGAATGGTACGTTCAGACTGTCCATCCGTCTGTGGGTGATATGCCGTGCTCATGTCTAATCGAGAGCCAAAGGACTTGTGCATAGCTTGCCACAATTCAGATGTAAAACGTGAGTCACGATCAGAAATGATGGAGGTTGGCACTCCGTGCCTTGATACTACTTCCTTTAGGTAGATGTCTGCTAGGGTAGAAAACTTATCGGTTTCCTTGATAGCCAGGAAGTGTGCAGACTTAGTCAATCGATCCACTATCACCCAAATAGTATCATTTCTGCGTTGAGATCTAGGCAGGCCAGTAACGAAATCCATGGAAATTTGCTCCCATTTCCATGTCGGGATCTCTGGTTGTTGGAGTTGGCCTGATGGTTTCTGATATTCAATCTTGACTCTCGCACAAGTCAGACATTTACTGACGTAGGTTGCTATGTTGGCCTCATACTAGGCCACCAATACATAGTCTTGAGATCGTGGTACATCTTATCCGAACCAGGATGTACTGAATAACGAGACTTGTGTGCCTCATCCATTACAAGCTCACGTAGGTCACCATAGAGTGGAACCCAGATGCGCCTGTTTACATAGTAGGCGCCGTCTTCCTTTTGTTCTAAACGTTTTCTCGAATCTCGTAAGGACTCAGCCCTGATGTTCTCTGCTTTCAATGCTTCAACCTGAGCATCTCGTATCTGGGCAGGAAGACTAGATTAGATGGTAAGTTGTAGCGCTCGCACACGTTTCGGTATAGTATCCTTTCGACTGAGGGCGTCGGCCACAACATTGGCTTTGCCCGGATGGTACTTGATCGCACATTCGTAATCATTCAAGAGCTCAACCCATCAACGTTGTCGCATGTTCAGCTCCTTTTGCTTGAAGATATGCTCGAGACTCCTGTGATCGGTGTAAATGGTGCACTTGGTACCGTACAGGTAATGTCTCCATATCTTAAGTGCGAAACAACTGCTCCCAATTCCAAGTCGTGTGTAGTGTAGTTCCTTTCGCGAACTTTAAGTTGGCGCGATGCGTAGGCAATGACCTTGTCCTATTGCATCAACACGTAACCAAGTCCTTGGATGGAAGCGTCACAATAAACCACAAAATCATCTGTGCCCTCGGGCAATGGGAGGATAGGCGCGCTACAAAGTCTATCTTTTAGGTGCTGAAATGCGGATTCCTGTGCATCACCCCAATGATAGGTAACACCCTTTTGAGTCAGTGAAGTGAGAGGTTGCGCAACCTTTGAGAAATCCTTGATAAACCTTCTATAATAACCTGCCAAGCCCAAGAATTGGCGGATTTCTATTGGTGTACGGGGTGCAGGCCAGTTCTTGATCGAGTCAACCTTGGATGGATCAAGATGAATCCCATCCTTGTTTACCACGTGGCATAGAAAGTGGACTTCGCGAAGCCAGAAGTCACATTTCAAAAATTTGGCATACAACTGCTCTGTTCGAAGAAGTTCCAAAATAAGCCTTAGATGTTGCTCGTGTTCTTCCCGACTCTTTGAATAGATCAGGATATCGTCGATGAAAACTATGACAAATTTATCCAGGTAAGGTTTGCACACTCTGTTCATGAGATCCATGAAGACCGCAGGTGCGTTTGTCAACCGAAAGGCATGACCAGAAACTTGTAATGGCCGTAACGAGTTCTGAATGCTGTTTTGGAGACGTGTTCCTCTCGGACTCTCAGCTGATGGTATCCCGATCTCAAATCAATCTTGGAGTAATAGCTCGACCCATGCAACTGGTCGAACAAGTCGTCAATGCGTGGAAGAGGATAACGATTCTTCACGGTCACCTTGTTGAGTTCGCGGTAGTCAATACACAATCTGAAGGTACCGTCTTTCTTCTTCACAAATAACACTGGAGCTCCCCAAGGCAAAGAGCTAGGAGGAATAAAACCCTTGTCCAAGAGCTCTTGTAGTTGCGAGGACAGTTCTTCAAGTTCTGATGTAGCTAGACGATAAGGTGCTCGAGCTATGGGCGCTGCTCCAGGAGCTAGCTCGATCTGAAACTCGACTTGCCGATGAGGAGGAAGACCAGGTAATTCCTCAGGAAATACCTCAGGAAAGTCGCGTACAATAGGAATGTCTTCAATCCTCTTCTCTTCCATTGATGCGTCAGTAACGAGAGCTAGAATGGCAGTGTGGCCCTTTCACAAACACTTCTAGGCCTTAAGGAAAGAGATAATGCCTACAACAGCACCACTCTTGTCGCCACGAATCACGAGGGGTTCTTCACCAGAACGAGGAATACGGATGATTTTCTCCTTGCAAATAATCTCCGCTTGATGTTGAGATAGCCAATCCATCCTAATAACGACGTCGAAACTACCAAGTACGATAGGGATAAGATCGATAGAGAAGATCTGACCAGCTAAGACGAGGTTACAACCCTTAACTATGCATGTGGCTTCAAGACTTTTACCGTTTGCTAGCTCTACCGTGTGTTTGGTGGTCAAAAGTGTTGGGGTGCACTTAAGCATTTGGCTAACTTTTAAGGACACATAACTAGTATCGGCACCCGAATCGAATCAAATAAAACAGTAACAAAGAAATCATCCAGAAGAAACTTACCCATCACCACGTTGGGATCGTTCCTTGCATCACCCTGACCTAGCACGAAAACACGTCCTCGGGCGCCATTGCCATTATTGTTACCCCCGTTGTTGCCCCCATTGTTGCCTCCATTGTTGTTCCCATTTCCTTGATTGTTGTTGTTCTGATTCTGGTTCAGTTGAGGACAGTTCCTCTTAAAGTGGCCATCAGCGCCACACTGAAAGCATCCTTTATTGCCCTGCTGTTGCTGCTGGTGGTGGTTTTGTGGAGCTTGTTGTTGTTGTTGTTGGCGATTCTGATTTGCTGGTCGTGCGCCCCTGCAATCCTTTGCTTCATGACCAAACTTGTTACATGTAACATCCAAAAAAAAAAACGGGTTTGGTAATCAAACCACGTTAATAGTAAAGACGGGTAAAATACCGTTAGTGGTAAAAATTAACCCGGTAAATATTAGGACTCAAATAAATAAACCTAATATTAATTTAAAAGAATGAAAAGAATACTTGAGAAAACAAAAGTATATAAAAAGGGCCCGAGTTAACGGGACTTAAAAGAAGAAAAAAAACGGATTTTTAAACAAGATAAAGTAACTGGGAATAAATGACCTAGTTAGTCATAAGTCTTATAGTGATAAGACAATTTGTTAAAAACACACTACATGTAACTTGGTAAAGTGTAGGGACCAAAGGTGACAAACTTGAAGCAAGTTTGTATTAAATAAAACATCTAACACCAAAACACACACTTTAAGTGTGTGTTCTGGTCGTGAATCGCAGGAGAGCCAGGGGGTTCCATGCCTAAACCCTAGCTAGCAAAAATCAAGCAATTGAGAAGCCAAATCGACTCCAAATTGAAATCTAAGCTTAGATTAGTGATCACTTCAGTGAAAGGATCATAAGGTATGTCAAAATTTCCACTTTGGTTCCATCTCAAATCTGGATGAACACATAAGAATTCGAAATTTATGTTGCATGTTTGCTATTTGGGTAGAATAGGGTTGATATGGTGTCTAGGAGCAAAACCTAGACAATAACATGTGAAATCATGGTTAAATTCTCAAAAATTTCGTGAACACATTGAAGGTGTCATGGGTTTTGTGAGAAAATGATAAACACTAGGATGTAGAATGCTAATCTAGTGTAAATTGATGGTTAGAAACTGATTTCTGAAAATATGATGTGTAGTTCATGAATACTAGACATAGAGATTTGATTGTGGTGTAAATCTTGGTAAGAATAACTAGTTATGAACTAGTTAGCAAATATGTAAAATTACGCCCACTAGGTGTTTGTTAAAATGCCCGAATGAATGTTGACATAATGAAATTATGAAAGAAACACGTAATTGGCTAACTCGACTAACTACGTGTAATACGAAATAATATGAGTTCTAAACATGATGTTGAATTGAACTTATTGTGCGTGTAATATGATTGAAGTTAGTTGACTATTGAAAGTCAAATAAACCAACATTGAAGTCGGATAGTAGTTCCGACATAGAGTTTGTAAGATGGAATAGTCGTATGTGATAATGACTAAACTAACCATCTCGTGAATTATAATGATAGTTTGTCGCCTAACGAGCTAGGTGGAGGCTTGGGAAAGAAGCGGTCAAACGAATCAAGCACGAGAAGAAAAGCGTATTCGGATGGAAGGTAAGTAAAGCTTACACTCTTGTTAATTTCTAGAAAAAAAAAATTGTTGGGCTGCAGTTTTTAAAAAAAATCATATAAAATCACTGGAACGGCCTGTGAGGATGAGCCTTATATGCTCAGAAAGCTATTAAAACATACTACGTTTTATGTTTGAACATGTTTGTTAAATTCTGATGTTAAACGGGTCAAAACAGTGTCCGAAGTCGGCTGAATTGTTTTGACAGCAAGCTGATTGAAATAAAAAAAAATTGTTGGGCTGCAGTTTTTAAAAAATCATATAAAATCACTGGAACGGCCTGCGAGGATGAGCCTTATATGCTCAGAAAGCTATTAAAACATACTACGTTTTATGTTTGAACATGTTTGTTAAATTCTGATGTTAAACGGGTCAAAACAGTGTCCGAAGTCGGCTGAATTGTTTTGACAGCAAGCTGATTGAATTAAAAAAAAATTGTTGGGCTGCAGTTTTTAAAAAATCATATAAAATCACTGGAACGGCCTGTGAGGATGAGCCTTATATGCTCAGAAAGCTATTAAAACATACTACGTTTTATGTTTGAACATGTTTGTTAAATTATGATGTTAAACGGGTCAAAACAGTGTCCGAAGTCGGCTGAACTGTTTTGACAGCAAGCTGATTGGAAGCATTTTGACTTCTGAGCTGATTTTGCGAAAATCATAATTAATTCTAGGAAGCTCGGATTGAGCTGATTCTTTTTGGGTTGGAAAGATATTTTAGTATTCTACATTTCATCTTTGATCACCAAGGTCTGAATAAAACCGTAAAGTGGCTAAAAGAGTCGATTCCGCAGCTACATTGTAAAGTTGCTACACATTGTATTGGTAAACTTAACAAATGATAATCCGAGGAGTAGGACTCGGTATAAATATATCTCTTCATTAAATCCTCCACACATATAGTTGCGGTGGAAGATCATTTGATAAATATTGCGAAAATAAGATGCTAGAATTAAACGAATATGAATTATGCGGAAAAGTGCTTAAATACCCTTAACGGGTCAAAATAAGCATTTAAGCGTAAACGGGATTTATTTATGTAAGAAACCCGTGATTTGAGATTAATATGATAGGAGATATTGAAATAGTGAATTTTAATGAGTTTAAAGATCAAATAAACATGTTGGTGTGATAAAATCATGAACGGGTCAATATTTGGTAAAAAGGGTAGTAAGCCGAAGACTTAAAAGTCTAAAATTTTGTTAATCCGGATGTCGGATTTTAACTCCATAAGATGGAGAATTAAATTACGGACGCATAGGAAAAAGAATCACGCGAATTGGATAAATAGAACAAAAGTTGTGACATTTCAAAGTTTGAATTTCGACTAAATTTATAGCTGGCAAAATGCAGGTTTCAGGGGGAAACCCGCTGGAACAAGTGCACCCTCGCGCCACGCGACAGAGGGGTCTGAATATGTCGCGACACGCGACAGACTACAAAACTGGCAATTTGATTTTTATTTCATGGTTTGATGTTTAGAACTTGTTTAATCTATTATTTAAGCATCAAAGCTAACTTTTGGGTTGGTTTTGATCACAGGTAAATACCAAGTGTTCCCGGATGAAGATCAAGCTCTAGGAAGGACCGAACACGATCAAAGAAATAAGCTTCCGCACATTGTTTCGTCGATATTTAAATCGACGAACTATATTACATTTCGTTGTATTACTTAAAAATTGTAAAAGTTATAAATTATCCGTATTTTCTACGGATACAAATTTTAGTTACATGATTATTTTCGTAAATTAAACGAAAGTCGTTAAATAATACTAAGGGTGTTACAAGTTGGTAATCAGAGCCCATGGTTAAAGAGTAAAGTGTGTTCGGTTCGAGGCTTGATCACAAATCCGGTAAGTACATGTATGCTAATAGCTAAGCATGCTAAAGTGTTGTAAACAACACATAGGGCTATCGTGTGATACACGTTACCCCTATTAAAATGATTGATTTAGTCGACGAAAATACGCGCGTTGACGCGTATAGTAAAAAAAAAAACCTTGTATTATAATACGGGCGATTATTAAAGTTGACGTTACTAACTTTTGTGAATGTTTTAATTGAAGGACACTCGCGTTAGAAGACGACGAGAGTCAAACGAATTGTGGATATGATGATGGAACGGTCCGAAGTATGACAAGAGGAGCATGCTCACCGAGGACTAAATCGCGTAACGACCGCGAACAAGATTAATGGCAAGGAACGCCCGTCGGGGCAAATATTACCAGGTGCACATTTTAAATAATCGCACAAATAATAATATGCAACAAATACGTAGAGGTTGAAAGTTGCATTTGTAGAAAAAAAATAATAAAAAAAAACTTGGAAAAGCCGAATAGAAAATCTATCCGGGATATTGTTCCAAGAGAAACCAAACAGAGGCGTTACTTACATAGGGCGTAATGTGAAAACTATAAAAAGGTCGTGTATGTCATGTGTTAACCGCTTACTCTGGCCAAGTAAGTAGTGGCATATGATACCATGAACTTCTTATGGCGGACACGTTTACATCCGATGTAGTAAGGGCGGGGTGAATGGGACTAATTAAAAAGTACCCAAATGAATCAGATAAGCAAAATATTTGATAATAATGTAAGCGCACAACCGAGTGACGGAAGCGTATTACATCAGGATAATGAGCCCGAGTGAAGGGACAAAGAAGCATGTAAAATGATTTAGGCAAGTATTGGGAGGGAATGTACTTACACTCGAACCCAGAAAACGCAAGCATGTAAAATGATTTAGACAAGTATTGGGAGGGAGTGTACTTACACTCGGACCTAGAAAACGCAAGCATGTAAAATGATTTAGACAAGTATTGGGAGGGAGTGTACTTACACTCGAACCCAGAAAACACAAGCATGTAAAATGATTTAGACAAGCATTGGGAGGGAGTGTACTTACACTCGAACCCGGAAAAATGCAATTAAATCCCTTAACGGGTCGTTTTTGTAAAACGTCAAACTTAAAGACAAAGTCGGAATGTAAGAATGAAGCGAGGTCTTAATGCATACCGGGAGGGTTGCAATAATAACGACTTCGGTAAAACACCCGGTTGATGGGTAAGAATTAAGCACATGCGTAAACCAAGAGATGTGAACGCGGGTTGGAAAAAAAAAGATCAAAGGACTTGGATTACGAGTTATGACTATAAAATCTTGTATATAGAAATTGTGAGTAAATATGTTCAACTATTCGAAGTCGAATGGGTTGAATAAAGAACAAAGATGGTTGTTTATAAGTGATGGATTTCACATTAATAGGTCAAACATGTTGAATACAATATAACGCCGAATGGCACAAATGAACGCTAGCCAAATAAAGATAGCGTTAAATGCAAGAGAATAATGAGCCCGGTAATGGGATATAACCAAACAAGAATAAATTATGGACTGTCAATATCCTGGTATGGATAATTGACAAAAGTTAAAGAGAAGATCCTAAAACTAAAACTTCGGTTTTAGTAAGAAATAATGTTTTTACAAACATAAATTCTGATAAGAATTTAAATAGTAAGCATGAAAGATACAAGTCTTGACACTGATAGGCGCAAGACAATATATTCGAAAAGTAATATTTTCAAATATATATATATATATATATATATATATATATATATATATATATATATAAAAGGTTGATATAAATTAAACATGATGTGACACGATCACGGTCAAGAAATGCAATGTGAAGTAGAATCACATTATAACCAAGCGAGTGGTAAAAGTAACTGGACTAATAAGTCTAGTTAGTGAGACCCGTCAAGGTCATTTAAATAAAGTTGGTTTGCTTGTAAGCGGTAGGTTCGGTATGACTGAACTGAATAAATAAATTTGAAGACAAAAGAAATTATTACCAAAAGTGAAATATTTCATTAAAGACCTTTAAACGGGTCAAAGTGATGGATTCATAAAGAATTCGATATTATATGAAAGCGATGGATATCGCTAAATTAACTAAACTAGTGGGAATAACGAGATTACGTTATTTCAAGTTGCACTATGTCGTATGAGATACATAGACAACAAGTGACCAAAAAGATGTTACCATACTTACCTGGTAATACTAACAATTGGTTAAAAGTATAAGTAATGTTTAAAAGATTTCTTAGATCAAATACATTGAGTTTAAACTCAATAAATTATGTAAGAAAATGTTTCGAGGACGAAACCTCTCTAAGGGGGTAGACTTGTAACATCCAAAAAAAAAGGGGGGTTTGGTAATCAAACCACGTTAATAGTAAAGACGGGTAAAATACCGTTAGTGGTAAAAATTAACCCGGTAAATATTAGGACTCAAATAAATAAACCTAATATTAATTTAAAAGAATGAAAAGAATACTTGAGAAAACAAAAGTATATAAAAAGGGCCCGAGTTAACGGAACTTAAAAGAAAAAAAAACGGATTTTTAAACAAGATAAAGTAACTGGGAATAAATGACCTAGTTAGTCATAAGTCTTATAGTGATAAGACAATTTGTTAAAAACACACTACAAGTAACTTGGTAAAGTGTAGGGACCAAAGGTGACAAACTTGAAGCAAGTTTGTATTAAATAAAACATCTAACACCAAAACACACACTTTAAGTGTGTGTTCTGGTCGTGAATCGCAGGAGAGCCAGGGGGTTCCATGCCTAAACCCTAGCTAGCAAAAATCAAGCAATTGAGAAGCCAAATCGACTCCAAATTGAAATCTAAGCTTAGATTAGTGATCACTTCAGTGAAAGGATCATAAGGTATGTCAAAATTTCCACTTTGGTTCCATCTCAAATCTGGATGAACACATAAGAATTCGAAATTTATGTTGCATGTTTGCTATTTGGGTAGAATAGGGTTGATATGGTGTCTAGGAGCAAAACCTAGACAATAACATGTGAAATCATGGCTAAATTCTGAAAAATTTCGTGAACACATTGAAGGTGATTCATGGGTTTTGTGAGAAAATGATAAACACTAGGATGTAGAATGCTAATCTAGTGTAAATTGATGGTTAGAAACTGATTTCTGAAAATATGATGTGTAGTTCATGAATACTAGACATAGAGATTTGATTGTGGTGTAAATCTTGGTAAGAATAACTAGTTATGAACTAGTTAGCAAATATGTAAAATTACGCCCACTAGGTGTTTGTTAAAATGCCCGAATGAATGTTGACATAATGAAATTATGAAAGAAACACGTAATTGGCTAACTCGACTAACTACGTGTAATACGAAATAATATGAGTTCTAAACATGATGTTGAATTGAACTTATTGTGCGTGTAATATGATTGAAGTTAGTTGACTATTGAAAGTCAAATAAACCAACATTGAAGTCGGATAGTAGTTCCGACATAGAGTTTGTAAGATGGAATAGTCGTATGTGATAATGACTAAACTAACCATCTCGTGAATTATAATGATAGTTTGTCGCCTAACGAGCTAGGTGGAGGCTTGGGAAAGAAGCGGTCAAACGAATCAAGCACGAGAAGAAAAGCGTATTCGGATGGAAGGTAAGTAAAGCTTACACTCTTGTTAATTTCTAGAAAAAAAAAATTGTTGGGCTGCAGTTTTAAAAAAAAAATCATATAAAATCACTGGAACGGCCTGTGAGGATGAGCCTTATATGCTCAGAAAGCTATTAAAACATACTACGTTTTATGTTTGAACATGTTTGTTAAATTCTGATGTTAAACGGGTCAAAACAGTGTCCGAAGTCGGCTGAATTGTTTTGACAGCAAGCTGATTGAAATAAAAAAAAATTGTTGGGCTGCAGTTTTTAAAAAATCATATAAAATCACTGGAACGGCCTGCGAGGATGAGCCTTATATGCTCAGAAAGCTATTAAAACATACTACGTTTTATGTTTGAACATGTTTGTTAAATTCTGATGTTAAACGGGTCAAAACAGTGTCCGAAGTCGGCTGAATTGTTTTGACAGCAAGCTGATTGAATTAAAAAAAAAATTGTTGGGCTGCAGTTTTTAAAAAATCATATAAAATCACTGGAACGGCCTGTGAGGATGAGCCTTAT
This sequence comes from Helianthus tuberosus, assembly GCA_030545235.1. NCBI lineage: Eukaryota > Viridiplantae > Streptophyta > Magnoliopsida > Asterales > Asteraceae > Helianthus > Helianthus tuberosus. Next base: position 24,661,056 of record CM060400.1, read on the forward strand.
ATGCTCAGAAAGCTATTAAAACATACTACGTTTTATGTTTGAACATGTTTGTTAAATTATGATGTTAAACGGGTCAAAACAGTGTCCGAAGTCGGCTGAATTGTTTTGACAGCAAGCTGATTGAAATAAAAAAAATTTGTTGGGCTGCAGTTTTTAAAAAATCATATAAAATCACTGGAACGGCCTGTGAGGATGAGCCTTATGTGCTCAGAAAGCTATTAAAACATACTACGTTTTATGTTTGAAGATGTTTGTTAAATTCTGATGTTAAACGGGTCAAAACTGTGTCCGAAGTCGGATGAATTGTTTTGACAGCAAGCTGATTGAAATAAAAAAAAAATTTTGGGCTGCAGTTTTTAAAAAATCATATAAAATCACTGGAACGGCCTGTGAGGATGAGCCTTATATGCTCAGAAAGCTATTAAAACATACTACGTTTTATGTTTGAACATGTTTGTTAAATTCTGATGTTAAACGGGTCAAAACAGTGTCCGAAGTCGGCTGAATTGTTTTGACAGCAAGCTGATTGAAATAAAAAAAAAATTTGTTGGGCTGCAGTTTTTAAAAAATCATATAAAATCACTGGAACGGCCTGTGAGGATGAGCCTTATATGCTCAGAAAGCTATTAAAACATACTACGTTTTATGTTTGAACATGTTTGTTAAATTATGATGTTAAACGGGTCAAAAAAGTGTCCGAAGTCGGCTGAACTGTTTTGACAGCAAGCTGATTGGAAGCATTTTGACTTCTGAGCTGATTTTGCGAAAATCATAATTAATTCTAGGAAGCTCGGATTGAGCTGATTCTTTTTGGGTTGGAAAGATATTTTAGTATTCTACATTTCATCAAGAGTCGATTCCGCAGCTACATTGTAAAGTTGCTACACATTGTATTGGTAAACTTAACAAATGATAATCCGAGGAGTAGGACTCGGTATAAATATATCTCTTCATTAAATCCTCCACACATATAGTTGCGGTGGAAGATCATTTGGTAAATATTGCGAAAATAAGATGCTAGAATTAAACGAATATGAATTATGCGGAAAAGTGCTTAAATACCCTTAACGGGTCAAAATAAGCATTTAAGCGTAAACGGGATTTATTTATGTAAGAAACCCGTGATTTGAGATTAATATGATAGGAGATATTGAAATAGTGAATTTTAATGAGTTTAAAGATCAAATAAACATGTTGGTGTGATAAAATCATGAACGGGTCAATATTTGGTAAAAAGGGTAGTAAGCCGAAGACTTAAAAGTCTAAAATTTTGTTAATCCGGATGTCGGATTTTAACTCCATAAGATGGAGAATTAAATTACGGACGCGTAGGAAAAAGAATCACGCGAATTGGATAAATAGAACAAAAGTTGTGACATTTCAAAGTTTGAATTTCGACTAAATTTATAGCTGGCAAAATGCAGGTTTCAGGGGGAAACCCGCTGGAACAAGTGCACCCTCGCGCCACGCGACAGAGGGGTCTGAATATGTCGCGACACGTGACAGACTACAAAACTGGCAATTTGATTTTTATTTCATGGTTTGATGTTTAGAACTTGTTTAATCTATTATTTAAGCATCAAAGCTAACTTTTGGGTTGGTTTTGATCACAGGTAAATACCAAGTGTTCCCGGATGAAGATCAAGCTCTAGGAAGGACCGAACACGATCAAAGAAATAAGCTTCCGCACATTGTTTCGTCGATATTTTAAATCGACGAACTATATTACATTTCGTTGTATTACTTAAAAATTGTAAAAGTTATAAATTATCCGTATTTTCAACGGATACAAATTTTAGTTACATGATTATTTTCGTAAATTAAACGAAAGTCGTTAAATAATACTAAGGGTGTTACATTACACCTCAGACAACGACCCTTGTGGCACTGCCCGCTATGATGCTTGTTGCACCGGTTGCACTTGGGGTGGTTCCCTCGGTATCCACCCTGTCCTTGACTACCAGAGGATTGCTGACCAGGACTCTGGTTGTCATCAATCTTTCGCTGCTGGGACTGAGACTGAACTGAAGTCGAACCCTTGCCCTAATTTCCATCCCACTTGCACTTGTTATCACTGGGGGCATCAGTATTAGCAGCGCTAATACGCTTGGGCAGCTTGTTCTGCTCAACTGCCTGATCAATGAGGCGGTGAGCCAACCGGATGATTTGCTGGATGGTGCCAAGATTAGCTGAGGTCACGTGGCTTTGAATTTCTAGCACTAAACCCTTAAGGTACAACTCAATACGCTTGATAGGAGTATCCACCATAGTTTGACACAAGATAGCCAGCTCGTTTGACCTCTTCGTATACGCCTCAATTTCAGACCCCGTCATCTTCAAATTGAAAAATTCCACCTCTAGCTTGTGGATGTCGTCACGACTACAGTACTCTTTTTTGATCAACTCTTTGAAGTCGTTCCATGGGGTGGCATTAGCAACCACCAGCCCTAGCAGTTGAACCTGTGCTTTCCACCAGGTTAACGCAGCACCTCCGAGTGTTCCAGTAGCAAATTTCACCCTACGATCTTCAGGGCATTCACACATCTCAAAAACAGACTCAATCTTCTCGAACCAGTGAAGAAGACCTACAGCTCCTTCTGTGCCGCTGAAGGTACTAGGTCGGCAATCCATGAACGTTTTGAAAGTACATACGGGAGGCTAAGCATGTTGACCTATTGCGCGAGAATAAAAGACAAGGTTAAGCACAAGAGTTGGTTCGCAAGAGTAGGATCTAAAATGTCCTAAGATGGATTGATATGGCAGGTTATACCTCCTGCAGGGACAGCTGCGAGTGCCTCAGCAACTCGTTCATTGATCAAAGCCGTCAACTGGGCTTGAGTTAGGTTGATACCACCACGTGCTCCGCGTCCATTCATGATCTTCACAACGAAGCAATGTGAGTGAGAAAAGTGTCGCGAAAGTGCGTAAGCGTGGGACGACAGAAGAGAGTAAGCACAAAAGGTTCAAATAGCAGTTATCACGTCAACTAATGCACTATGTGAACTATCAAACAGACAATTATAAGCATAAACCTCACCACCTATTGTGTCGAGTCTTGCACGTGGAGCGAAGCGTCGTTGTGGATCGTTGAGCACTGTACAGGTTATAGTCTGGTTTTATCAAAAGTTTTTCCCTTTTTAAAACCAAGTTCACTATAACCAATGGCTCTGATACCAATCTGTCACACCCCCAAAATCCACTATGCGGAGTATCACCGCTTAGAGGCGTGACATGACCAGGATCAAGCCACCAATCATATTGAACAATGTATTTAAGATAGATAAAATCCAACCACACAATATAATTGGTGATCAAAAGCTATTTAACCAAGTTCAAATTAAACAACGGAAGCATAAAACGTGAAACCAAAACATAAGTCTTATAAGTTCATAAAGTTCAAATGTTAAGCACGGGACATAACAGTCCATATCCCACAATGACCTCCTCCTCGTGCAAGCTCCATAAGCACCTAACGACCTGTAAGGCATGTAACAATGAGTCAACAACAAAGTTGAGTGAGTTCACAGTTGGTTGTTTAATTTTAAGTTGTTTCCGAAAACATGGTTTGTCTTTTGCTGGCTTACTTGCCGTGAGGGTTACCCCATAGTTGAAAGTATGATTAACCAGTTCCTTCTTTATTACCCAAACCATATCCATAATCAGTGGGGGCTTCCCCATGTGAACCACTAGACCGTTACCATATCGACTACTAACGAAAGTAAGTTGTGCCCTACGTCAATGTCTATCGTCATTGACAGTTTGCCATAGTCCATTAGTACACGCCCGTCCGACTGGCACGGTGTGAGGTTTGTTAAACCTAATAGCGCTATTAACTAATGACCCGCTTGCCATTGGCCTCGGCGATTAAGTCGATATAAAATGAGGGACTTAATGATAGAGTTTTGTCTAGCAAGTTTTAAGGTTGTTGTCTAACCTAAGGAAGACGAACGTACGTATTCTACCCAAGGAGAATACGCAGGATTAGTATTGGCATCCTACCCATGGAGGATGGCGGTACATATCCTACCCAAGGAGGATATGTAGGTTCCGTTTTAATTCTTTAACCCATTCCCAACCACCGGGAATCATGCCTTAGAAAGTGTGTGAACTCACCTTGGTTTGCTCGGTTAGATTAGTTACCCTAATAATCAGAAATCAAGTACATCCTAATAAGGTACAGATAACAATCAGTTTTTCGTGTGTGCATAACACGTATCCTACGTACGGTCTATCTACTCATTACGTCTATCACGTACCACACAATTCTAATGTCAAGGTACTTTGTTAAGTTATATTATTTTACTTTAAAATAATATAACTATCTCACAAAATAAACAAGTATCCACACAAGTGTTCTAGTATAAGATATATATTCTAAATATATATTTAACCATTTTACTTGTAACAAATCAACCTCCGATACTTTATATTTTTGTAACAAAACTCATGGCGAAGTTTATTTTGAAAAACAAAGTTAAAACGTATTTGTGAACACTTGTTAGAAAAATAATTTCTACGTGTTGGAATTTTTAGAAAATTTCGCCAGAGTTTCCTTTGTAAATGGAGGTGTCCATGCTAATAAGCATATCATTTTCTTTTCCAAAAACCATTCAACAATCAACAACAATTTACCAAGAGCAAACTATTCTATTTACAAACCAACATGAACTTGATGTTTCATAAAAACGCGTAGTAACTTGGTATGGCGTTTAGTGGGTTTAGTTACCCTCCAAAGTGTGTTTACTTTTGTTAAAATCTCATTCTCGGGATTTTTAGATGTTCACAACTTGTAAATATAATTTACAAAAATGTTACTTATAACATCTTCTTGTGTTAAAAGTATTTCTACACTTATGTTGTTATTTAAAATAGCGTTGGTTTAATAAAAACCCATGTTCTTCTAAAAATCATCCTTTTAAACTTGGTTCTCTTTGAAAATCGTTCACAAGTTTTAGATCTACAAGATTACTAGATCACTTGGTGTATTATTTTTCAAGAAAAATCATTTTTCTTTCAAGTTCATGTGTAGACTAGAAGATGATTATTTCATACAAGCACATAATCACCTCTAACTTGTTAAGCCATGTTTTTAATCATAACTTAACTAGTCTCATATGATGACTAACCATCATATTACTAGTAACCATCAAGAAATCATCAGCACATTCAAACAACATCATACTACCATTATTTCATCTTGTTTCTTCATCTTTAAGCTTATGTTACAAGATTTATGTTTATGATCTTTTAGTGTTCTTGAGATTTCATCATGACATAACTATTAACCACCATAAAGATGAAGTAAATGAGGATCAAAGAAGCTTACTACTAGCTTTTAAGCTAGGGAAGAAACACTAGAGAAAATGAGTGGATAAAAGCACACGAGAGAGGTCCTTGATGATCCGTGAGCTCCACACTTCGTGATTCACCTTGATACACCTTTGGATGGTCTTGGAATACTTGTATCAAAATAGAAAAATGATGGTGGTGACAAGGGGGTTTCGTCCGAGCTTTGTAGAGGAGAGGAAGAGAGAGTTTTTGTTGGTGATAAGTGAAGGATGATGGTTATGTGATTTTATTATAATCAAGTTCTTTTATCCATTGGTTAACATGCTCAAGAAGTACACAACAATATCTACATGATCTTGTTGAATCCAAGAAGGGATTATGGTTGGGATTATGAAGATTTGAAATGATCTTGTGTTGTGGGGCCATGAGAGCCGAAAATTTAGGCAAGGGGAGGGGGTTAAGTTGAAAATTGAATGGTAAATAAATCAATTAGTGGAAGGTTAAAGTGTAAGATCCAATATTTAGTGTGTACTATGTCTTATGTAGTGTGATTAAGTGTTCGGGGACGATGACTAGCTCAGAATAAGTGAAACAATGTTTCTAATAATATTTTTGTGTTCCGGGTAATCCGGTTGGATACCGTTCCGTTAAAGTGCTAAGTTATTCCATATAGTGTCCTATATATATCTTTTTGTAACATTTTTAATTCCCAACATTTAGGAGAGTATATAGAACTATTTAGTCAATTTTCTTCACAAGACTAGTATGTTAAAAAGCACGTGTAAGTATGACACAGTAATCAGAAAGCAGTTAAGTAATTCAGTACTGTCATCAAGCACTTTAATTAACATTAATGAATCGTACGGATACATGTAATTTTGAGGGTTGTCACAAATGCAAAGGGAATTCTTATACTTTCGATGGTGTCCCAACATAAAGGGTTTTTGTCGTTTATATTGTCGCACGAGTTACGAGACCGATAATCAAACGAAATAATGTTTGATATCGGAATTATAGATGTATATAATAGATTCCTGATAAAGAAAATCTAAAATTTATCATTGACACATATGTTTGTGATTCATTCTAAATTATCAAATTCTTATGGCTTTTGGATTTCCTTATAGATATACATATCTATATAATCATATATTTCACATACTGTAATATACATACCATTCATAAGGTCAATGTATTTAACAAATTCATGTTTCCAAACACAAATCAGACATCAGATCATGATACTATTTAGGGAATTATGTCACTTGTTTGACATATCATATACTCCATCTTACCCGGTTCTCGCCGGAGAGGTAATTATCATTGTATTTCCCATAAATAGAATTTTCTCAATTCACGATTTAAAAATGAATCTTTTATTGGGGCTTTCATCAAAGAACAAGGAAATTAGTATTCACATGACGGATCATATTCCAGAACCAAGTAGTACCAATAAATAAGAAATAACAGTGGCCAAGTGTTATTGCTTATTTACCATACTTGCAACGTTCTAGTCATCATCCTCACGGCATACCAATACCCATCACACTTTATTTATGCAAGTAATTAACTTATATCGAAGCTAATACTAAAGTATCTTTCTTAAGTTCAAGTTTAAATACTATCCTGGGTGCTACCAGTTAATAACAATTTCCTAACTCTTTTGTTTAAGCTTAGGTATTATTACAACACCTAATTGCTTAAACCAGTAGCTCTGATACCACTTCTTTCACATCCCCTGACCACACACTAGACGGGAGCCGCGAGCAGTCAAGTGGTACCGGTGGTTATTTTGAAAATATTGCAGCGGAAAAATTTCATCAGGACCGTGAGTTAGGAAAATACCAGAGTTAGAAACACAGGATTTTATTTATTAAACAGATGGGAATAAACCCATGTTTTACAAAGGTAGCTTTAATTTGGGATAAACCCGAATATATAAAAATAACATTTAATTCATTTGATAAAATAAGCCACTTCGTTAAGCCGTTTGGTGTCGTGTCACAACTCTTATTTCAATCTACCGTAATCACCTGAAACACATTTTAAAAACATTTGGTCAGCAGGAAATACTGGTGAGTTCATTCATTTTTGTACAAAAACACATTTGTTATAATTCACAGTATTAAGAGCGATTACAATGTTTATATATCAACCAATTACCCAACGGTATTTGTCACTCGACTCGTTTCTGTGACTATGGTCATATCACCCATTGGCTAACCCGTTGTCCAATGGTGAAGATTATCAAGTAATGTATACAAAACTCCACATACCGGCTGTAATTGAAGATTACAAAGACTTAATCCCTGTAATTATAACTTTGGAAATAAATAGGGTTTTGGAAACAATTTGGTAATAAGAGAATGACTCACCTTGTTAGCATATAGTCTTGATTTAACCGGCCTTCTGATTCTAAGTCTTCTGATAACTAAGCATCTATTTTGATTGTAAGTGTATAGTGGAGAGTTTCTGGTAGTTAAACATTTAGTTTAACAGAGTGGAATACGTATTAGTGTTAAACCAATCAAACCTAATGATGGTTACGAGATCAGAACCTTAACGAAATTCACAAAGTATAGTCTTATTTAGACAGCACTTTGGCATTCGTTAGTTGGTTTCCGAATTGATCGGACAGAATATCGTATCGGTGATTTTTGGTTAGAACACCAATGTATAGAGAGAAGGATAGAAGAAATGAGCTAAGAAAAATGAATCCTAAGCTTCCTATTTATTGGTAGGAAATATAAAATTTCCAGGAAGTTTCCTATATACTTTTCTAGAAAGTTACCTATACATTTTCTAGGAAGCTTCCTACCCACATGTATATCTTCTTATACCCTCCTTGCACCTTCCTTTTATGTATATCTATTTTCAGGTATATCTATTTTGGTGTTTAATTAACTTTAGTTAATTAATCTTACTTAGCTTAATTAATCTTGCTTAACTGATTAATTAATCTTACTTAGCTTAATTAATCTTGCTTAACTGATTAATTAATCTTACTTAGCTAACTTAATCTTACTTAATTAATTAATCTTACTTAGTTGTTTAACTGATTACTTTTCCTTAACTGTTTAATTAAGTAATTTTCTTAGCCGATTAATTAATTAACTTTAATTAGCTAGCTTAGCTTGCTTAACTGTTAAGTTTCCTTTCCTGTTAAGTTTCCTTAGCTCTTAAGTTTTCTTAACTGCTAAGTTTTACATAACTATTAAGTTTTCTTAATTACTAAGTTTACTTAGCCATTAAGTTTTTCATAATTACTAAGTTAACTTAACTGTTAAATTTACTTCACTACTAAGTTTACTTAACCATTAAGTTTTCTTAGCCACTAAGTTTACTTAATCATTAAGGTTACTTAACTACTAAGTTAACTTAATTGCTAAGTATTCTAGTTCAACAGCTTCCTGATTATGAGCTCTAATTCTAGATACAATAGAACTCGTATTAGTGTATTAACTCAATTCAACTTTAACGATAATCACGAGATCTAAACCCTCACAATGAATGACAAAGTATAGCCAATTGGCAGCACTTAAACATCCATTGGATCGGTTTTAATCAATCGGATACAGTATCGTACCAGTGATTAGAGTTATTACCCTAATAACGGGCAGTGTTTCGGGTTTAAGGGGTATAATACCGGAGTATTATAGCATTATACGTTCATAGAGAGAGAAAAGAATTAAACGAATTGAAATGAAACCATCGGCTGCCATTTATAGGCTGATATTGGGGCGAGTCGCGGCCCGCGAAGCATATCAGCTTCTCCTTCGCGGCCCGCGAGGGAGTCCGGGTCGGAGTGAAGGTTGCTGAGTCATGGTGTGGTCTTGACACGTGGACGACACGTGTCCCTCAAGCTTATCCGGAGCTTTGACAAGCTGTCGCGCCCCGCGAAGACTCTCCTTAAGTCTTACGTGGCCCGCGACAGATTAATAAATTTGGATTTTCTTGATTTTTCGCCAAGATTAGGGTTTTAGGGGTCCGAGTTTCCACTTACGGAGTGTTTTGGGACATTTTTGCAGGTCTTTACACCTAATGGTACTCTCGGTTGACCCATTTACCCTTGCATCGGCCCTTGAGGTGCAAACGGTTGCTGAAATTGAGGTTGTTGCATTAGTAGTTGTTGCACCGGCCTTTGAAATTGGGGTTGTTGTATATTGTGGACGAGCTTGTTGTAACGGCATTGGCTGTTGAAATTGTGGCCCATGTGGCCGAATTTGTTGTACCCCCGTTGGTGGCCTACCCAAATCTTGAACTTGTTGCAATGGTTGACTTTGTTGACCCGTTCCTCCTTGAGGTCCCAAATGACCTCCATCACCTCCATAATAAAATCCCTCTTCTTTATATCCTCTAAATTCTTCTTCATATCCATCTCCTCCTATACCCGAAGATTGCACAAACGGAAAAGATGAATACTGGAAACCCGGTTGGTTCGGTGGTCGATATGTAAAAGTAGTATGAATGATAGTTGAACTTGGTGGTACTGGGTAAGTAGAGGATGATTGACCAGAAGCTGGAAAACAGTGTGAAAGTGGTGGAATCGTTGAGGAAGGGCTATAGGTGAGGGTAGGTTCGATTTGGGTAGTAGTAGGTGATGTGGTGTTGGTTGAGCTAACTTCATGTGGTGGAGTAGGATGGTAGTGGAATTTAGAATGGTGGTATTTGGTGAAGGTTGTGTTGATGCAGGAATGAAAGATGATGTAGGTTGACCCGTAGTGGGTGGTACTTGTGATTCATCCATGATGTTTCTAGGTGTAATGGGTGAAGTGGTTGAACCAATGATTTTGTTTTCTCGTACTAAAACTCGGTTTTACCGTAAAGTTCTTTCAATTTCCGGATCAAACGATAGTGGTGATGACTCGTGAGAGCCCCTAGTATGCATACACCTGTAGTACCTGCAAACTAAACACAACCAGCGTAAACCCGAAAATAACAAACAAAAGCTACTAAATTAACACACGTTGTGCACAACTCCCCGACAACGGCGCCAAAATTTGATGTGATGTCGTGGTCTCACGCAAATTTAAACCAATTACAACTAATAGATAGCAGCAAGTGGGTATCGAACACAGGGAGTTTGTGGAAAGTATGTTGATTATGTAGTTTTGTACTTAACTAAAATTAAACTAAAATTGCAGGAATTAAAATTCAAGAGTTTGATTGTTTGGTTTTAAGAACTAAATTACTAAACTAATTGCAAATCAAGATTTGGTTGTTAAAGCAGATTAAGAGAAATGACCATCTTAGGTTTCCGGTTTCCTTTAACAATTGTGTCTAAATCCAACTAGAAAGAGTCACATAGACATGACTCGTGAATAAAAGTTCGTTGTGATAAAAGGGAACTAAGTACTCGGATTAGAGAAACAAGAGGTTGTTACCCGATAACCAATTAACTAATATCCAACCCTAACCCCTCCCGTGATATCTCGATTGTCAACGACACCAAGAACGTACGGTTTAGACTAAGATCAAATCATCAATTAACAATTTACAATCAAACATTCATGCATCATAATAAACATAGCAAACATACCAAGTTCATTATTATAGAAATATGGATAAACACACAAAAGTCATAAAGAAAACCTTTAGCCAAAGATGATCACCGAAAGTTTAGTCGGGCATAGTTTGGCGAATCATCATAACACAAAGTTTATAGTTCATACGAATCGAAACACAATCCAAAATGTTTAGAATTGTTCACAAACACTTGCACAAGCCAAAAATCGCCCGATAACTTCTGCCAAACGTTCCCAATGATGAGATATGTGAAAAGACACTTGAAAACGGCTTAATAATGGGCAGTTACACTTTTTGCGTCAGAGCCTAATAAACCTTTACACCCAGGTGCTACTGCCTTACGGTGGGGAAAACATGTATTCATGAGCTATCGTAAATTACGGTACCTACCATATTTTAGGGTAGGGTCCTGGATCTCCTCGACCGTAATTTACGGTAGCTAATAAACCTTTACGCCCGGGTGCTACTGCCTTACGGTGGGGAAAACATGTATTTAGGAGCTACCGTAAATTACGGTACCCGGTAGGGTCCTGGATCTCCTTCTTTGTTCTTCATTCAACTTTCATGAACACTAACTTTGATCCCTCTCCATGAAAAGCTGCATTTCCACTCTTTTTAAGCCATGAACACTCCTGAAACATGAGCAACTGTAGTTATCTAATTCAAGATAATTACATAATTAAATGGGAGATTGACTCGTCTTTTAACACACTTAAGGGTTGTCCCATGGACCACCCGTCAGTTGACAAAAAGGCCAAGGAGCTAAAACTTGAGGAAATCCAGGTTGTGAAGGAATTCCCTGAAGTCTTTCCAGAAGACTTGCCAGGAGTACCTCCACAACGACAAGTCGAATTTCGAATAGACTTAATTCCAAGTGTCGCACCTGTGGCAAAGTCTCCATACCGATTAGCCCCTTCGGAAATGCAAGAATTGTCCACACAACTTCAAGAGTTGTTGGACAAGGGTTTCATCAGACCAAGCTACTCACCCTGGGAGCTTCAGTGTTATTCGTGAAGAAGAAGGACAGAAGTTTTAGGATGTGCATAGACTATCGGGAATTGAATAAACTCACAATCAAGAATCGGTATCCATTACCGAGGATTGACGACTTATTCGATCAACTTCAAGGATCGAGCTATTATTCAAAGATTGATTTGAGATCAGGATACCATCAACTCAAAGTTCAAGAAGAAAGTGTTCCGAAAACGGCATTCCGAACTCGCTACGGTCATTATGAATTCCTTGTTATGCCTTTTGGCTTAGCAAATGCACCAGTGGTGTTCATGGACTTAATGAACCGTGTGTGCAAGCCTTACCTTGACAAATTCATGATAGTATTTATCGATGATATTTTGATATATTCACGAAACAAGGATGAACACGAGCACCATCTTAGAACTATTCTTGAGTTGTTGAAAAAGGAGAAACTGTATGCGAAAATTTCCAAATGCGGATTTTAGCTTCGCGAAGTTCAATTTCGTGGACATGTAGTCAACGAGAAAGGCATACACGTTGATCCATCCAAAATCGAGGCCATAAAGAATTGGAGTGAACCAAAGACACCGACTGAAATACGTCAATTTCTAGGATTGGCCGGTTATTATCGAAGATTCATTGAGAATTTTTTGAAGATTGCTCAATCACTCACTTCTCTCACTCAAAAAGATAAGAAAATTGATTAGGGAGAAAAACAAGAAGCGGCTTTCCAACTGCTTAAAGACAAGGGTTAGGATGAGTGTTGATGCAAAGGGAGAAAGTCATTGCATACGCGTCACGCCAATTAAAGATTCACGAAAGGAACGATACCACACATGACCTAGAGTTAGGTGCTGTGGTATTTGCACTAAAAATTTTCCGTCATTACCTTTATGGTACTAAATGCACGATATCCACGGATCACAAGAGTCTTCAACATATATTTACCAAGAAAGAGTTAAATATGCGCCAAAGATGTTGGGTCGAATTGTTGAATGACTATGATTATGAGATTAAATATCATACGGGCAAAGCGAACGTTGCCGCGGATGCTTTAGGTCAAAAGGAACGAGTCAAACCTTTGCGTGTACGATCTTTAAAACTCACAATTCATAACGACCTCACCTCTCGAATTCGTGATGCTCAGCAAGAAGCATTAAAAGAGGAAAACTTCAAAGCAGAAATACTTAGAGGTATGGAAAAACAATTAGAACCGAAAGAGAACGAAGCTTTATACTTCATGAATAGAATTTGGATTCCTCGTTTTGGCGGTCTTCGAGACCTAATTCTTGATGAGGCACATAAATCCAAATATTCGTTACATCCTGGAGCTGATAAGATGTATCACGATCTCAAGGAATTTTATTGGTGGCCTAATATCAAAGGTGATATTGCAACATATGTTGGAAAGTGTCTAACATGCACTAAAGTTAAGGCCGAGTACCAAAAACCTTCTAGATTGCTACAACAGCCCGAAATCCCTAATTGGAAATGGGAACATATTTCTATGGACTTCATAACTAAATTACCCAGGACTTCTCGTGGTCACGACATGATTTGGGTAATCGTCGACCGATTAACCAACTCAGCTCACTTCTTGACTATACGCGAGAAAGATAATACTGAGAAGTTAGCTGAAATCTATCTCAAGGAAATTGTAGCAAGACATGGAGTACGTGTGTCGATAATCTCTGATCGAGACGGTCGCTTTGTATCAAGGGATTTAGCAGTCATTTCAAAAGGCCTTTGGATCCCAATTAAATTTAAGCACGGCCTTTCATCCAAAAACTGACGGCCAAAGTGAACGCACGATTCAAACTTTAGAAGATATGTTGCATGCTTGTGTGATGGACTTAGGCGGAAATTGGGACACTCACTTGCCTTTAGTGGAGTTCTCATACAATAATAGTTATTAAACACGATTATTAAAACCGCACCATTCGAAGCATTATATGGACGTAAGTGTCGATCTTCACTATGTTGGACGGAAATAGGCGACAAACAAATGTTAGGTCCTGAGTTAGTTCAAGAAACTACCGATAAAATATTCAAAATTCGAGACCGTATTAAGGCGGCTCGAGACAGACAGAAAAGCTACGCGGATAGACGTCGCAAACCGTTGTCTTTTGAGGTTGGAGACAAGGTGTTGTTAAAAGTCTCGCCATGGAAAGGCGTAGCTAGATTCGGGAAGCAAGGAAAGCTTAGCCTGAGATACATAGGACCATACGAAATCTTGGAAAAGATTGGAAACATCGCCTACAAGTTAAAGTTGCTAGAAACACTCGATAGCATTCACGACACTTTTCATGTGTCAAATCTGAAAAAGTGTTTTTCGGATCAATCACTTATTATTCACCCGAACGAAATCCATATAGACGACAAACTCCATTTCATCAAAGAACCTATTGAGGTTTTGGATTCAAAGATTCATAAAACAAGGAGAAGTCATATCAAACTAATCAAAGTCCGATGGAACTCGAAACACGGACCCGAGTTCACGTGGGAACGAGAAGACGAAATCAAAAGAAACTACCCTCAAGTGTTTAGGAAAGTCCCAGCAAAGAGTAATGCAACTTAAAATTTCGGGACGAAATTTTCTTTAACAGGGGGAGAATGTAACAATTGGCAAAATTCTGGTAATTCCGTACAACCTGAACAACTAATTACATTAATTATTTTCGCGTATATGACTTGATTTTATTTAGTTAAGTCTTAAAAATCTAGGAACTTCAAAAATCATAGTTAAGTATGATAACAAATCCGTTGCGATTAGAAACATATCCTAGACTGACACTAGGAACGCGAATAAATGATACTTGTCCGTACTAGTCGCGGTACAGTCTGACACGATAAAAACAAGACATACAGATATGTCTACACAATTATTCGATAAAATTCTATCAAAAATAGCATGTGCCTTTATTATTTAGAAAATTCCAATTAAAAACCAAATTGTCCAAGTCCGTAGAAAAATACAATAATCCTGCGGAAGTGTACAGCATTCCGCAGAACGAAATAAAAAATTGTCCGAAAACCCAAAAATAAATATTATTTGACATAAATAATATAATGGGTATTAAAAACGACACAAAATCCGCAATCGAACCCTTTTGCGCTAAGCTGCACGGCTAGTTAAGTAAACTGCCAGACAGCAAAGCCGGTACCGGAACTGTGTCAGAAATAATAAAATTTTTAGTCCAAAAAGTTGGATTAATTATTTGGATGATAAAACATGTGCAAAAATAAATTTTGTCATGTATTTATTTAAACAAAACACGGTGTCAGTATTTAACCCGATACAGGACCCGAACCAACTTTTTCACCCGATCAACAAACTAAAAATTTTGGTGGACTAGTTTTACCTAGTGTCACACTACTTTAAAATATGAAGGCTCAAAACAATGTGGATATTTTTATATAGACTAAATTACGTTTTTGGCCCCTGTGGTTATGTCAGTTTTTCTATATTGGCCCAAAATAAGAATTTCTAACAGATTTGCCCCCATGGTCCTTATAACTAACTGTTTTGGCCCCTAAATCTAACCAACCCCTAACTCAGGTTACTTTATGGGTCACATGCTTATCACATGATGTCTATTTTGGTAATTTCACCTCCCCTTTTAATGCTTTGTAAAAAAATCCCAGATCTTCAACCAAAAAAAATCCCAGATCTTCAACCAAACATCATCATCTTCAACCTAACATCATCATCTTCATCTCTATGGCAGCCGCAGGTGACGACGCACGGTGGTGCACAGCGGTGGCCCCACATAAACTCAGGGAATGATGATGATGGTTATGTATTTGAAGATCTCGGTTTGATGATGATATGTTCTTGAAGATCTGGGTAAGAAGACGAAGTTGTTCTTGAAGATCTGGGTAACAAGATCATCATCTTCAACCATCATCATCATCCCCACATAAACAACATCCAAACACCCCCTAAATTCCTAACACAAAATTGTCAAAAAAAAAAAACATAACAAAATACAAACCTAAAGATGAAAATCCACATAACAAAATACAAATCTTACAAAATAAAGTCTAATATCCCAAGGTGCATAACCCAGAATAAGAATATCATTATAACAAGTATCACTATCTACAAGAAATAAAAAACATACTTAATCAAACCCTAACAAAACACAAACACCTGACACCTTCAACCATCATCATCATCATCCCCTAATCATCTTCAACCATAATCATCATCCCCTAACCAAAACCCACATTTCAGTTTCCAGATCTTCATGAACAAGAACAAATAAAAAACAACCAATACCCAAATCGGTATAATTAACCCAGATTTACATCATGATTTCACCCTCTCTTTCTGCTGCAACACCACAAATCTTTCTGCTGTAACTACCACAAATCCCCCAAATCGGTATAAATAACCCAGATTTACTTCTACCAAATCTTCAAACGAAAAAAGAATCATTCACCGCCGGTCTGACATCGCTCGTCAGAGGACCCTCAACCCACCGCCATAGCTTCCACTGCCGCCGCCGTGAGCGGCGGCGCCTAATCATCTCGTCGCCCTCTCTCACTCTTCGATCTTTGTCGCCGGATAACGGGGGTACGGGGGAGGTGTGGGTGTCGTCGGCTGCTGGCCTTCATCGAGAAGGAAGAGGGTGAGCAGGAGAGTGTGTTTGAGATGTGAAGGAATTGAGGAGTTGTTTAAGTTTTGTTTGTGTTTTTGGTTTAGGGTTTTCTAAGGTAGAAGAAGAGAGAACAAGATTTAAAGGGGAGGTGAAATTACAATTTTACCCATCATGTGCAACCCATGTGACCAACAAGTTAACCTGAGTTAGGGGTTGGTTAGATTTAGGGGCCAAAACAGTTAGTTATAAGGACCATGGGGGCAAATCTTTTAGAAATTCTTATTTTGGGCCAATATAGTAAAACTGACATAACCACAGGGGCCAAAAACGTAATTTACTCTTTTATATAAAATATCAAAGTTTCTAAAGTTTATACTTTAGACAAGATTTTTATTAAAAAAAATAATAAGCAAATACCCCTCTCCCCAAGCTAATTTTCGGTTTTATGTGGGTCCCATGAGCCTACTCATTTGGTTTTGGTGTGTTGGAGCCTTGAGAACATGATTAGTGTATGGTTCCAAGATCTTAATTGATCTCCACACAACACCTTCCTTCCATAATCTCCAAAACCATCAAACAATTACCATTTTCCTACTCTCTCTCTCTCCCAAAATCGTACAAGGCCAAACACCCCTTACAACATCTTCTTTCAATATTCAAACACAAGAACACTTGCTAATATGGAGAATTATGGATGATTCAAGAAGATTTCATGACTAGAAAATACATTGGTAGCATCTTGGAAGCACTAGGAGACTTTGGACAATTTTATTTTCTCATCTTCATCCATATTTTTCTAGCAAAAATTGTAAGAACACTACACTAGTCTTATTTTTATTCTTAATTTTTAAGGAAAACAAGTTCATCATAAACCAAAATCAAAACAAAACCCACATGAAAAACACTAAGAAAAACCAAAAATCATTATTTTTATCTTATGATTTTTCTATGATTTTGAGATGAAGTTGGAGAAATTTAGACTGGTGAACATGAATCTTGGTTGTTTTTCTATAAAAACATGATCTAAACATATACATGTTAGATCAACCAAGATTCATCAACAAAAGTGATGAACATGAATTATGATGAACATGCATGCTAGAGAAGTATGAAAAATCATTTAAATCCAAGAAAATATTTTTTTGAAAAATTTCTTGAATAAAGTTTCCATTTCTGGAAAGAATCAAAAGTATGAAATATGTTTGTAGAAAAAGTTTTGAACATATATTTGTGCTTCAAATGACTATATGAGTCATCTAAAACAAGAATTTTAAATAAAATCTTGTTCTACAAATTTTTGGCAGAAACTAAGAATAAAGTTTTTTTTGGAAAGTTAAGAACTATATCATGTTCATGGTATTTTTGTTGACAAATTATGATGAATATTGATACTTGATGATGTTTTATGTTGAAATGAATTGAACACAAGTTTTGTAAAAACTTGGGAAAATCTATTTTTCAAACAAAACTATGGCAAAAATTTTATAAATGTTGTTTTGTTCAAAAGTGTTAAACAAAGAAATATGTAACTAGAAAACTATTTGAAGTCTTTGAACATGGTTAAACGAATTTTTGGACAAAGTTATGAATCCATGTTTTATAAAAGATTTCTAAACAAAAAGTGACAAGTATATATTTTAGATAAAATATATACTTTCAAAAAGATTCATCAAGTATCATAAGTATATATTTTTGGTATGTACAATATGTATTAAGTTCATGTAGGAATAAATACAAAATTTATACACATCTACAAAAATTACAAAAATATATATATGCACTTGGAACACGAAACAAAATGTCCATCCTTGGACATAAACATACAATCGGACAAATTCGGACACTTTGGACCATATGGACAACTTGACTAATTTTGGACAAAATAAAATGGCACAAACGAAACAAACGACATAAACGAGACGGACGACACGAACGGGACAAACGACACGAATAAACCAAGCCGACACGTAGTAAACGATCATAATGAAATACGAGCCGTCACACACTCTAAAAAGCTTATGCACTAAAAAGAATTCATATATGGCATAAGTAATAATCTTTATAAAAACTAGATTTTTATAAAAATACAAGTATTATTATAATTATTGACTAAGCCCAAATCTTGTAAATTTAAAAAGGAGTCCATAAATTTAAAATTGGGCTAAAGTTCATTTTTCATAAATGAAATTAGGCTAGTCCTACTTTTACAAAATATTGGACTAAAATCTATTTTTAGTCAAAATTGGGCTAAAGCCCACTCTACAAAAAGACTTGGACTAAAAACCCAATTTTTGATAAACTATTGTGGACTAGATACATTTTTAGAAAATAATTTGGGCTAGGCCCATTCTTACACAACTTATTTGGGCTAAGTTAACCTTTATAAACTAAATTGGGCTAGACCCACTTTCACAAAAGTATTTTGGGCTAGGCCCACTTTTACAAATCAATTTGAGCTTGACCCACTTTAAGCAAAGTTATTTGGGCTTGACCCATATACACTAAACATACAAATGGACTTAAAATTCTAATACATAAGGTGTAAGCCCATTCAAATATAAACTAATATATATATATATATATATATATATATATATAGGGAGGGGCTCATGCGAGAACCACCCTTATTGTGAGAACCTTAAGAACCAATGTGAACACAACCTAAAATAGCTAAAAAAACTTAACCCCCACCCCCCCCCCCCCCAAAAAAAAACCTAAACCCCCCCCCCCCCAAGCTAAAAAAAACCTAACCCCACCCCCCCCCCCCCCAAAAACCTAAACCCCCCTCCCCCACCCCCCAAAAACCTAAACCCCCCCCCCCCCACCCCCAAGCTAAAATGCTAAAAACTACACCCCCAAAAAACCTAAAAAAATCTAAAAAAAATCTAAAAATTTTGTTTTAATATTTTTTAGGTTAAAATCGCTACTTTTCGAAGCCAAAAAAAAAAAATTTTAAAAAAAAATTTTACAAATTTTTTTTTTTTTTTTGCTTCGAAAAGTAGCGATTTTAACCTAAAAAATATTAAAAAAATCAAAAAAAAAATTTTGTGTGATTTTTAGCTATTTTTAGGCATTTTTGGTGTGTTCACATTGGTTCTCGCGGTTCTCACAATAAGAGGTGGTTCTCGCATGATCTTCTCCCTATATATATATATATATATATATATAGGGAGGGGCTCATGCGAGAACCACCCTTATTGTGAGAACCTTGAGAACCAATGTGAACACAACATAAAATAGCTAAAAAAACCTAACCCCCACCCCCCAAAAACCTAAACCCTCCACCCCCCCCCCCCCCCCATCCCCCAAAAAAAAAAAACCTAAACCCCCCCTCCAAGCTAAATGCTAAAAAAAAACCTTAAAAAAACCTAACCCCACCCCCCCCCCCCCCAAAAAAAAACCTAAACCCCCCTCCCCCACTCCCCAAAAACCTAAGCCCCCCCACCCCCCCAAGCTAAAATGCTAAAAACTAAACCCACAAAAAACCTAAAAAAATCTAAAAAAATCAAAAAAAAATCTAAAATTTTTTTTTTTGATTTTTTTAATATTTTTTAGGTTAAAATCGCTAATTTTCAAAGCAAAAAAAAAAAATTTTAAATTTTTTTTTTTTTTTTTGCTTTGAAAAGTAGCGATTTTAACCTAAAAAATATTAAAAAAATTAAAAAAAAAAAAATTTGTGGGATTTTTAGCTATTTTTAGGCATTTTTTGTTGTGTTCACATTGGTTCTCGCGGTTCTCACAATAAGAGGTGGTTCTCGCATGATTTTCTCCCTATATATATATATATACTAGATGAAACCCGCACGATGCGGCGGCAACAAATTCTAATGCAATACACATTTTCTATAAGCCGAACGAAGTACTAAGAGTCATTTAGAGGGAAATTGAGTATTTTATCAAGGTTTGCAACTTAGTCCAAATTTTTTTGCATTTTGACTATTAATTCAAGATTTGGTGTCTAGATGAGCACTTTGGGATATAAACATAATTAGTTGTAATGACATTCCTACCCTTTTCATGTTTTGATCGAGAAAACAGGAAGCAGGTAGTTGTTCAGTTGGCAACAAAGTGGATGTGGAGGGCAGAAAAAATGGTGTTCAAGAATTGTAATAGTAACTTCAAATCATGTGATGTACAATGTCTAATATTTTGTGATCAAGTATTTTCATTTTGTAATTTAGTGTATCCTATGATTTACATTTAACCTTGGTGCTTTTTGATCGGTGGGTCATCTATCCTTTTTCGTATCAATTTATTTCATTGCTAATACATGGAAGAATTTCAAAATCGTTTACATGCATCTCGGGAAGCATGGCATCACCAAATGAAAATGCTATAACCCCAAGACCATTTGAAGTCTTCGAACATCTTTGAGGAAGAACTTCCATTGAGACTAACTATAATTCTTCTTTCCATATTCTTCCCTTTATTAAAAAATGGATAATAAGTTTGGTCGATGCAAATTTTTAAATAGGTTGGGTCAACCCGTTATCAGTTTTTGTCATTTTCAAAGCATTGATAAATTATATATTAAATGATGACAAATGATATCTATCAAATAATAATTCCCCATGGCTGCAGCCGTGAAAACCAAGGGGGCGTGAGCTTCACGTAAGCGAGGCGTTTGGTACTAAAAATCTCTATAAATAATTTTAGATGATATTTTCTACGTTATTAATCTTTAAACAAAAAAATATTATAAGAAAACTATAATTCAATTCTAGAACTTTTATGTTTATATAGAACCAAATAAGCTATATTTAGAACTAATAAACCTCAAAGAAACAAAATACTGAGTTTATAAACTACTTATAAGTAAAATAAAAATTTGACAAACTATTATGTTTTAAATTAAATTTTTAGAACCTTGAATAAACTAAATTTGTTGTTTTAAATCTCTATTACTTGGAGCAAAGATTCAATGTTGTAAAGTTGTGCAGTGTGCACTGTACAGTGCAGAAAAGTCTGAACAGAAGTGTTTTATGTTTCACATTGTTAGCATTCTCCTTTCTTCGGTCTAAAAAGTAGAAAACTCTTCAAATATTTTCTGTCATCTTCATACTTTAAAAAAATAAAGTTTCTCATTCTCAACTTAAGGTACTGATCCAAAAACAAAGGACTGGGAGCTCTCAACATCTCATCTCACAATTTCATAGCTTTGGGAATTACATGAAGCGCCATCTCAAAAATGTTGGGCCCAAATCAAATCTGATTTTGACTGAAACGCCACCACAATTGCTTAGCCCCTCAAGCCTGAAGCGCGGCTTCATAGCGCTTCTTGTAGATCAGCGCCTCATAAAAAAAAAACGTTTTTCAAAACACCTCTAGCACCTCACGCCTCAGGCGTGCTTTTTTAAACCATGCCTGGTTGAAATACCACCACTACAAATATGATTTTTCATGATACACCTGCATGAAAATATGTCCTACATTCAAATTCAAATCTGTGAACAAAAAAAAGAATAAAATATTGATAAATATGAGTTACTAAGTTGTGCTTTTGCATGATGACAGACGGAATAGATTGGGTAATGATGATTGTTCTTGTGCTTGATTCTTTGGCATTTGGATTCTACGTGACTGAATTTGTGTTTGGACTCCGACCAACAGCTTCATGGCAGTCACCATTAGTCACTTCACATCTCTGTGCCTGTACAAACAACCATCATTTTAATGCTGCAACTATATATTAAACCAGAAGGTATCTTCACAATTTCAGAATCTTTGCACAAACCGTATCGTCTTATTGTAAACGCCTCCTAGTTCATATGAACCATATCGTCTTATTGTAAGAGGTGTGAACTTCATATACATTTAGTTCTTTCAAGCAAGGATCAGGGAGCTTGACATGGGTACCTATTCCAAACAAACAAACAAACATCAAAACCCTCCCGCTTTAGCAAAATGTGTTATCAAAGGCGCACTTAAGGCGCATTGGCCTTGCCTGGAGCCTAGGCGCACGGCGAAAAAAAAAAGCGCATGACCAAGGCAAGCAAGCCGTAATAGTAAAAATAAATAAAAAATGCAAGGTGCTTGGCTAGAATTGCAAGATATATCATTCTCTGTATGCCTTTTTTAAATAAATGTAAGTTTCAACTATTCTAAACAAAATTTACTGTTTTGCCAAAACTAAGTTTATAAATAAGCTGCATTGAGTACATAACTACATATAGAGCATAAACATGATAAAAAGTTTTACCAAGCACAAATTAAACATAAAATAAAGATAAACAACTGAACAAGCATATGGATTTGGTGTAACGAAACAAAAAAAAAAATTCCTATTCTTAAACAATTTAATACTCAAAATCTAGAAAAAGAAAAGTATATATAATATAAAAAGAGAAGCAAAATGGAAGTAAGGATAGCAAAATCAAAAAACCCCCACTATCAAACATACAGTCCAGAAAGCATGCATCCAATCACAGATAAACCTCCACACACGGAAATCCGAAAGATGATCGTTTACAACACTTGCTCTACTTTTTTGTTTCAAATACTGCAAATCAAGCCTTCATATTATTTCTAAAGTACTATACATATCTTGTTAAGAAATCAAGTTCAGGTTAAGGGATTTCTTAGTGCATGTAACCAGGTTGGGTTGAGCCACAAAACATATCTTGTCCTAATTTTATATATAGTTGACATTCTAAATACGGTTACAAAAGTTATATAATCAAAATGGTAATCTAATAATTTAAAATAGACCTTGGGATATTGTATCAACATACACTTTGGGCACTTTCAATCAGTTTAAACTCTCAAGCCGAGCCATTCATAAACAAATGGGCCAGAATTGCCACACAAAACTAAAATTGAGGTGGGTAGGGTGAACTCATATCGGGATAAATTGAGTCTCCTTTTGAATTGAGTACAAACACAATAAAAAACAATCTTTCACATAGTATAAAAAATCATTACTAACTCAAAAGGCAGAGCACTCTCTTTCTATCTTGAAAACTATATATCATGGCCAGCTGTTAAACGATTCATTAAGAATGATACCTAAGACTCCAGAATCTGTCATGATCCTCGCCAAAACATTGTAGACGTGTTCTTTATTTAGCATCTCAAACACGTATGGATGTCTTGTCTTGCATGGGAAAGTGTTAAAAATATATGTTTAATTCATATACTATTCATTTGTTGGTTGTGTTTGTTCGTTGGTCCTAACAGTTGCATTTATATGGATCGGTATTGGGCGTTATAACTGACATAAGCTGGGCTTGTGTGGTTTGTTTGGTTATAACAAACATCTGAATGGATCGGTACTATTGTTTAAGTTCAAGGGTATTATGTGAAACTTCTCAGGGGGTCGGATCATATGTGATAATTCTTATGGGTGCAAAGTGTAATTGGGTATTTGCAGGTTATAAAAAGTTTGTTATCACTTCCCTGTACAAGCTACTAGGGTTATTATCCAGTCGTCTTCTCCAGTTTTCACAGGCGCTCTTTTCTCTCAATGTCACTCTGGTTCCAGGTTCTATTGTTTATTTTGTTGAAGATCTGCTGAAGATCTTCATAAGTTGTTGATTCTGTATTGTTGAAGATCGAGTAGATCTTTGTGGTTTTGGTTGTATCGTTCTTATTAGTCAACTGATAGTTATCAGTTGATTATACTCTTTGTATTGTTTGATCTTACAATTTGTAAGATCTTGGGAGGTTGGGAGATTTTTCGGGTTGGTAAACATAATAAAAATTTTGTGTCACCGTTTTGTCGCTATACCTGGTGTTATTGTGTTGTTTGTATTAGATTCGTACCATTTTTGACATGGTATCAGAGCCATAAGGCTCCGATTCTGTTGTTCTTTCATTGTGTTTCTGTCATGTTTGTTTTTTTAGAGTTTTTTGTAAGGTCGGGCTGTTGATCTTGGGTCTGTTTTTTTGTGGTTCCGCTGTGTTCGTGTGTTTTGAATCTATTTTTTGTTTCTTATTATTGTCTATTCCGTTTTGATCTTTGTTTGAAGTGTTTGCACACACCCAATCAGCACGCGCCACGTCAACTCCCCTCTTAAGTCCTCATTTTGCACTGAAATGTTGGCATCACTCCACTCACACAATTATTTTTTTATAAAAAAAAGAAGAAAAAATATGATTGGTGGAAAAAGGGTGGACTCACATTAACAACCAATCACCCCCTCTCTCTCTCTCTCCTCCCTCTCAATCGGTGAGCACACACCTAGCTATGAAGTCCCCGCGCGGTAAAGTTTGGATGGTGACGGTGTACCCGCACGGCATTTGAAGTCCCCGCATGGGGTCACCGAAGGTGCCCCGTGCACCCTAAGCAACCACAAAATTTGTCCATTTTCTTCATTTATA
Organism: Helianthus tuberosus; assembly: GCA_030545235.1. Taxonomy (NCBI): domain Eukaryota; kingdom Viridiplantae; phylum Streptophyta; class Magnoliopsida; order Asterales; family Asteraceae; genus Helianthus; species Helianthus tuberosus. The sequence continues at coordinate 24,685,769 of CM060400.1, forward strand.
CGCAATGATCAATTAAACCAGGTAGAAAGTGACCCACAATCTATATATGTGACAATGTTAATAGTGTTCCTCTGATTATCACAGATGACATTTGACTGTTCTGCAATACTGATAAGAAAGATGATTTCGTTGCAACAAATGTAAAATTCTGAATAGGAATCAATGGCCAAAAAGAGAAGGGTTAGTTTATTTTGTATATTCGATAATGTATAATAAAGTAGATCAACTGCTCTGCTAGCACATTCTTTTGGTATCAAAACCCCCAAAATGAGCATATATAATCTTAATTGGGGACCTACAAAACAAAAATAGTGACAAAACTGGAGTCTGGTAATTGAGGAAGGCATACCATTCATCCTCCAGATCTTCACTTGGTGATCATCAGCTCCTGAAACAAGAAGAGAGAAGGTAGGATGGAATGAAGCCCAATTCACTCCTCTCTCAACCCCACCAAAGAAATATGTACTCATCTGACCTAAATTAACAACTTGTTTCATGAAAATACGGGTTGAGACTGAAGTTCTGAAGGAATTAAAAGATGAGATATAATAAATAAAGAAAGATCAAATAAAAACACAAAGTTACCAGTTTACTCACAAATGGGATGGAATATCCAAACTTCAAATCTTTAAAATCGTCTACTTCTGTAGAGGTTAGATGCTTGAAGATCTAGTAAAGAAACATCAAAAGATATTTATTAAACACATTAAAAAGTCAGTAAATTACAAGCCCTAGGTAGCAAGTGAGAGTGAAAAGACGATGTAGAGGCAGCGCTGGGTTGGAGGAGCAGCAGTGGCACCTTCAAATGATAAAACCGAAAAGCAAAGAATTACAAACAGGATGAGGTAGACCACGGCTGCGTATGCAGAGGTGAGCACATGGAGAAGAACTTACATCTAGGGTTTAAAGGGTGAGACGCAAAACAAGAAGAAATCGGGTTAAACATTTGGAGAAGATGGCGATTGCTTACCAATTTGAAAGCTCTGACGATGGAGAGAGAGAGAAAGAGAGAGGTGAAAGTGTATGAAAATACGGATTTGTAGGGGAAGATTGGGCAGGAATTCAAAAAATTGAAGGTTTCAAAAATCTAAAGGTTGGTGTGCTTTATGGGGAAGTGGGGGAAATTTTTGCAGAAGTAGGTGTTTTGAACCAGAAAAAGAAAAGAGTGCTTCTAGGGGGTGTTTGGCTTAGCTTATTTTGGAGCAACTTATGACTTATTGACTTATAAAAGTTAATGACTTATTGACTTATAAAAGTTAATAAGTTGTTTTTTAAGTGTTTGGGTTAGCTTATTGTGAAGAGTTTTGTGTGTGAAGAAGTCATTTTTGATAAGTTAGAATTTCTAACTTCTCACTTATGACTTATTTAAGCTAATAAGTGACTTTTGAGAAGGAATCCCAAACACCCCCTGGCCTTAAAACTTGTTATCAGCATTAGGTGGGTCGCCTGATCAAACAGCGACCTTGAACCTGTTTTCTGCAAAATTTCTGGACTTTCTGCAAAAGCTGCAGATGTTTCTGAAAGAGGCTGTTTCATTCAGCGATCTTCATTAAGGTCGCTGTTTGATAGTCCCATCTTCATTAAGGTCGCTGTATGATAGTCCCATCTTCATAAGGTCGCTGTTTCATCAAACAAATTTCTAGAAAATCACTGTTTGATATAGAAATGTTATAAAAGGTTGCTGAATGATATAGAAATGTTATAAAAGGTCGCCATTTGAATCTGCAATCTACCATGTGAGTTGTGATTTGAAATTGTGGTAAATATTATTATTTAAATTGTGGCTGTTGGTTTGCTTTAATTTTATAATTTAAATACAATTAATCCAAGTGATGAAATTAAATAACAGTATAATTTCTTCAAAAGCCACACGCAACATGGGTTTACTTTTCAAAGTCATAAAGTCTCCTATATGATAACAAATTATATATATCTATGGTTCCCATTAAGTCTAACTAACTCTTCAATCAATATACACCATTGGATTTGGCTGAGATTAAATCTCAGCCATTTAAACTCACAAAAATAACTGCTGTTTATGGCAGTTCAGAGCAGTTGCTTGTGATTTTCTCAACCTCCTCCATGATCCCAAACCCACTTTCTCCATTATCCTTTATCCTCCTATTTCTTTGCTCAACTGCTTCCCCACATCGTGGCTGGTATCTGCGGTTTATCACGGTTACAAAATTAGATGGTTATCCCCTTCCTATATATCACTTGCTGAATCTCCTGCAGCCGAATCGATCACTCTATATGTTCTTTTAGGGTTTGACGTCTCAAGAGGTTAAGTTGGATGCCTTCAACATGTCCATGGAATCATGGAGGAGCCTAATCAGCCTCCCAAATACTTGATGAACGGTAAGTTTTTCTTCATCTTTTTTTCTTCTGTCTTCTTCCTCTTCGACTTTCCATTCCCATGTTCTTCAATTTTCGTTCGAGAATCGGATTTACCATGTATTTCCAATGGTTTTGTTTTCCTAATTTTGATAAGTCCATTATGTTTTCTTAATTTTATTTCTAATCGATTTTGTTTCTAATTTATGTTCTCATGAAGGAACTTCTCATTAAGCATTCAGGTGTCAACTCCATTCTTTTCGTGATATTGTGAGTTTCTAATTATGTTTTACTCATACTGCTCTGATTTGGTTCTGCCTTAATTTTATTAATTTAGTCGATTTCCCGTTTCAGAAGCCAGCCATCAGTTCTAAAATTGATCACGATTTAGAGTTTCGAAAGGAGGTCACGAATTCAATCTGAGTTATGTCACGAGAATCATGGTAAGTTTTATTTATATCCATTCAACACACACATACTAACTACTCATGTTCATCTTATTCTTTTCTCTATCATGAAGTTAAATTCTTTTAAGACTCCATTAACTAAGTTGTATGATTATGGGTTTTGTAATGGCATCCATCATTTACAATTTTCAGCTTTCTTTACCTTGCCCACCAGGTGTTTGATAATTTCCCTCAATGAGAGTTTTGTTGAGGAATTCACTGACGTTCTATAAATCACACACAGTGTTTGCTAGCTTCGGTTCCTTGACCATCTAAAAAAGCTTCAAAGAAGAATTGTTGTGGAATATTTAGGTTGTTTTCGGGATCCACTAGATATAATTACTTAATGGTTATAACAAAATACTGAAACATCGCGTTATCCTAATCATCAGGTACTGTTTGCAGTAGGTTTATTCTGATTTAGTAGTAACATTTTTTAAACTTTTTTAATTACCTTTTGTTTTTATTTATTTATTTTATTTATGAATGGTGAATAGGTTGTATGCTTTCATGCATTGGAGAAACAAAAAGAGGTCATGTTCTCTCTAGAACTGTAAGTTTTTTGGGTCTCCAAGCCGGCGCTTAATGTTTCAGCTCAAATTTCATGGTTTCCGGATTACTCAATCCGGTTCCGATGACGAATCGTCAAAAACCAAGCCGAGGGGTGACCGGGTTGTGTACACTTGCCGAGTTGTTGTCGAATCTGCAAAGTGGTAAGTCTCTTTTAGACATATTTATTCATTTTGTATGGTTCTTGGAATTCGGTCATGGGTTCATGCTTTTTAGTTATTAATCCTCATTTCATGTTTATGATAATATTGAAAATGTTGGGTGAAATTGGTCATGGACCAGTTTACTTATGGAAATGCAATTCCTCAAAGTTATATTGTATATGGATGGGGTCAAAGAAGTTCATTTGTATTTTTTAATGTGTTTTTCTCACTTTGTTTTTTTTTCCAGTGTTGCTTCATGCTGAGATATGAGGCATTCATTTTGCGAGTGTTGAATTTTGCTATAGATTAGCGGTTACATGTTTCATACAGAAAATGGTTCACGTTTGCTGAGTAATTAACTGACAACAGGTTTTATACCATTGTTAGGAAGGTAGGTACTCTTCACATGAATGAGTTGTAAAATAACTTATTTTTTAATGGTTTGGTTTAGGCCATAAAAGGTGGGTACTTTTCAAATGATCGTCCATTTTCTGTTTCGGGAGTGAAAGCATTAGTTGAAGCTTGGAACATGAAGGTATAATATCGTTATTATCTCATTAAAATAGAAAAATTTATTTGGAGCAGGATTCGTTGTCCATTTTCTCTCATTTAAACATCGTTTATGTACATACAATCAATCCCTTTTTAACGTAGATCATTGGTATGATATAAGATAGGTTGAAAGCACGTGTATATGGAGCAACCATTCGGTAGTCATATAGCATTTGCGAAATTTAGAATATCTTTTTCTGATTTAAGTTTATGTTTCTATTTTATTTCTTATACTGAAACAAGGAGTCATGTGCAATGAAAGAGTTGATATCACACCTGCTTTTTCTACTTTGCAATATACTTCTAATTCCATAATAATATTCAATTTAGCTAATTTGTTAAATAATTGTTGCTTGCAGGGAGTCTTTGCTGAGGAAACAAAGAAAGAAGTTGTGTTATATCCCACCCTTATGCTTTCTCTTATCGCAATTGGAGATGGCACTTTCTTTTTGGGCCTTATTGGTTCGAGTTCTTAATGGTTCTTACTGATCATATAAAAATCTAATAATGATAATAATGGGTGGTACTAAATGATCTTTTCTGTGGTCACAAATTTTTTGTTCTTTTATCTTTTCTTACAATAGTTTGGCCTAACTTTTTCTTTATTTCCTTTTCCTTTTTGGGAATTAGGTAGGTTACCACATCATAATGTGTACTGTAATAACTTGGTACTTGAAAGTATGTGTCTTTAATCAATAATATGGTGCAGACATGCAATTTGTGATTACCATGTTATCTACTTATCTCTAAGCATCATGTGTGCCTTTGTACCTGGTGAAAATCTTGGCTTTCAACCGCTACATGTGTAGTATTATGTTTATTTGATGCTATTTTGCTTCTCTTATGGAAATCTAACTAATACTTTTCATTATTCCCTTTGTTATTCCAGAGCGCACATACATGTTGGTTCAAGAAATTTAAACTTGCTCAGCAGCAGAAGTCACACTGTTACTCCATCATGCAATTATACGTTAAAATTTGCCTACCATTGCAAAACACATTGAATTTAGGCTGCTCAAAGCAAGGCATTCTCATTAATTTTGTCTGCACTAAATACATAATAGTAAGTGTTCCCAAACAATCAATGGAAATAATCTTATGTTTTTTGTAGATTATGTTTTTTTATATATTAAAGAATGGTGCTTTTGTTTGTAATATTGTTTAGATTTGTGTCCACTTAATGTGGGTGTTTGGGATTGCTTATTTTGAGCTCCTTTTAACTTTTTGACTTTTTCGAAACGGAGAAAAGGATATGGAAAAGGAGAAAAGAAGAAAAGGTGAAGCAATCCCAAACAGCCTCAAAATAGATTATGTTGGTTTGTCACATTTCGTAACCCGTCCACCGGACGGGTATTAAACTAGTTATCAATGGTGGGATCGTCATATAAACTCTAATTTCACTATTCTTTGTAGTGGGTTTTGGAATGGTTAGATTCAATGTATTTCATATATCATGTTTGCTTTAAGTGACAAATATAAAACATGGTGTAAACGAGTTAAGTCGTTGTAAGCTACTTGAGATCGGCTAATTAAAATACGTATATAGTTTAATTTAATTAATAAATATTAAACGTGCTAAGCTTGAGCCAAGCTCGGAATCTAGATATAAAACTCAAACGAGCTCATAGATTAAGCGAGCCAGGCTCGAGCTTAGACGACACATTTACACCCTAATTATGACACCCAACATGGCCGCATATATAGAAGTTACATGTACACAAATCAAATCAAAACGAATTTGATTGATATTTAATTCCTTTTAGTCTACAACAAGTAGGGGCGCAAACGAGCCTAGCTATTCGCGAGCTACTCGAACTCGGCTCGAAAAAAAGCTCAAACGAGCCAAGCTTAAACGAGCTCGAGCCCGAGCCTAAAAATAAGCTCGTTTAGTAAATGAGCCCGAGCCCGAGCTTTGCTTATCGAGCTCGAGCCAGCTCGCGAGCCTAAAAGAACTTTCTGTTTATATATTTTTTATTAATATATTAAACATATATTTAAATAATAATATTTACCATTTATATAATATAAAAAACTAAATTATATGTATAATAAAAATGCTGTGTTACAGACGAATTGTTGTCCACTAGAGCTTGGTTGTTGCTGGTAGTGTGGGCCTACCCATTGGTTAAAATCAGATTACGCACGGCCTCTATTCTAATGTTTCTAAAGTAATTAGTCATTGGGAATTTTCTCTTATTAAGTAATTAGTCATCGAACGTAATTACGCACGGCCTCTATTCTAATGTTGCATACTGAACAACTTTGGTTATAATTAAACTTGCAAGACCTTTTAATAAAATTGCAGTATCAAATAGCAACCTTATTTAAGATTGTTGGATCAAACGACGACCTTTTATAAGATTGCTAAAAGAAACAGCGATCTCTTATAAAGTGGCTTTATGATTCAGCGACCTTTTATAAGTTAGCTTTATCATATAGCGACCTTCTGCAAGATATTTCTTTCAAACAGCAACCTTCTGCAAGGTCTTTCTTTCAAACAGCAACCTTCTGCAAGGTCTTTCTTTCAAACAGCGACCTTCATCAACATTGCAATTTGAAACAGCGACTTATTAAGGTCTTTATTCAGAACAGCGACCTTGTTACATACTTGCAGATTATGCAGCTTTTGGACAGAAATCAACTTGAAGGTCGCTGTTTCAAATTGCTACTTACCTAGATATGAAAAGAAATTGGTTGACCACCTAATGGCACTCTTTTGCAGCTTAAGTCACCTATTTCTGCAAAAAATTCGAAGTGGGGATGAGCAGGGATTCAAATTTCAAATTTTAATAAAAAGGATTTGGTGGCGTAAAATTCAGGTTTAATAAATTTAAAGGTTGGTGTGCTTTAAATGGTTGTACAATATGCTTTAAGGGTTTGTGAATGTTGAAAAAGTGACAAATGACCATTTCTACCCTTCGGATATACTTATTAATATAGTATAATATATATATATATATAGGGGAGGGTTTAAATGAGAACGCTAAATATCGCGAGAACTGTGAGAACAAATGAAAAAAACCACGAGAACTTGGTCAAAAACAATTCAAATTCAAAATTTCTTTTTACACTTATCATTATTATTCGAATACAATGTTAGAAATTAAATTTACACGTTTAAATTTACGCGAATTCGTAAATAAAGAAAATTTACACATGTGTAAGTTTGCCATTTACACATGTGTAAATCTGTTATGTTTACACATGTGTAAAAAAACTAAAAAGAGTGATTTTGAAAGAAGAAATGAATTATTTGATGTTGTAAATTCTGTTCTTGATGTTGTATCTTAATTACAATGAGGTTTGTATTAAAAAAATTTGGTTTTGATTGGTTTTTTCATTCGTTCTCACAGTTCTCGCAATATTTAGCGTTCTCAAGATAACCCTCCCCTATATATATATATAACAAAGAAAGCAAACGATTACGAGAAACTAAAAACGAAATTCAAGATGAGTTACTTATACAAAAAACAAACACAAACCTAAGTGTCTAACGAGATTAGAACACTTGTAGGTCGAGAAACAAACGACGAACCCGAAATCGTATAGAGATTTGCACGGAATGCAAATCTGTGAGTTCATGTTTCCCCTTTTACTTTGATTGTTTATAGTTTTATACTTTCGGGGATGTATACATGTTACAAATAGTATGATGTTTACCATGAAACTATTTTGATCACATGCGGATAGGTCTTTAAAATAAAGGGACCATTAATGAATAACAAGTACCGAGGAACAAGCGAATAGATCTATTTGGGTTTTGGCAAGCCCCACTCTTAACGGCAACGATAACCGCGATCGTTAAGACTGCATTTGTGTCCAAACTAGTGTCGTTGACACACACGATAAAATGTCAAGGTTTGGTTGCCTCCTATTCTGGCATATAGATTAGTGTCCTTGCAAAACACTAATGATCACACAATTTTCATCATACTATACAAAACGAATTTTACTAATTCAAATGTTTTGGAGACTCATTTGATGCAAAAACTAAATAACATGAATTCACTCAACTTTTGTTGACGTTTTCAAAACTAACATGTATTACAGGAGATTAGTGGACGGCTTGGGAAAAATATGTTCGTTTTGTTATCAAGAACGCAAGCTTTTGAAATGTCATCCGTTTTCAGTTATCATGTTATGTGGAACTGTTTTAAACTTTGAACAATGTGGTTAAAGTTGTAGTTGTTTTAATTCCGAACAAGATGTTTGTATTCTAAATTATGGTTTCAAAACGAATGTATGGATGAACATCCTTTTAGGTTTTAAATATGTTGTTTACTCGATTGATTGTAACGATTGCTGCTCTGGCCACACCTCGCGACACCCTTCCGCATAAACCGAAAATTGGGGTGTGACACATCACACCTTTATGCTCCACATCTTTCTTCTCTGGCACCGAAACGACGTTGTCTAGACCTAACAAATAATTCACCGATTCAGGTTTCGTCGGAAACAAAAACAACCGATCCAGGCTTCGCCGGAAACAATTCACCGTGACGTTTTGCTGACGTCGGCGGACTAATTCAGCTGTTCATATTCTTCGATAATGTTTTCCAGATCTTCATCGGTCGTACGGATATCAACGAATCGAGATCTTCCGACTAGAGAGAGAGAGAGAGAGAGAGGCGATGAGTTAGGTGGTGATTAAAGAAATTGAATTTTGGGATTGTTGGTTTTTCTAGGGTTCATGGTGGTGATGGGGTTTGGTGGTGATTGCCAGATCTAGATCTAGTTGTTGAGAGAGAGAGAGAGAGAGAGAGGAACTTATACTGTTTAGAGATTAGAGAGAAAATGAATTTTAAGGTACTAGTAGGGTGCCCACGCGATGCGGCGGGGGCGACATTTTGGATTGCGGCACTCGTTGCTGGTAGTTTTCTTATTTGTATATGATAACATTATTGTGGTGGATATATGTCATAAGTGTTACACATGGGAGCCTAACACCTATAATGTCTTGCAATGTTCGATCAACTGCCTCTATCGCCTGACCGTTTCGCCATCGATGCCTCATCCCATATAATTAACTTGGAGGACCTAATTAGTTGACTTATAATTCCTAAAATTTTGGGACATAGTTTACTATTTATCTACTAATTATCGTAAATTAGTATTAAATAATTCCTCAAATTTTGGGATATAGTTTACTATCTATCTACTAATATCGTAAATTAGTATTAAATAATTCCTAAAATTTTGGAACATAGTTTATCTTCTATCTACTAAATATCAAAGTTTTGTTTTGTTATAAAAATTAATAATAAATAAAGTATAGAAAAACTATTTTAAACATGTAAAGATTCGTTTGTTAATAAAAAATACTAAACAAATGACAAAAAATAAAAGATAAGTTGTTATCGTTATAAAGTAAGTTTATTTTGTTGGTGAAATGATAAAGTTTATAATTTTATTATTTAAAGTCCATAACTTTTTTAAATATCCACATCATACTCATCCAATAAACTTTAATTTTAAGATTTTCGTTTTTGAAAAAGTAAAAAGTAAAAAATAGTTCAATCGAATTTATCGCTTTGGAAATGATCAAGTACGAACATGTAAATTATATAATACGGACATGATTAGGTACTAAAGTATATTAGTTCAATCGAGATGTAAATTATAAGTGCAATAAAATAACACAAAACATAAACTTCAAATATAAAATAAACTTTATTATTCATGTGATAGTCTAGATCAAACAAAAACAACTGAAAATGAAAAAAAACATAAAAACACTTGATATATTTCATCTAATTTTTCTTCTTTTTTGATCCGTTTTTCTTGTTTGTGCTCGAATCAGCAGTATCATCTAATTCATCTTCTTTCTCATCGTCCTCAGAATCATCTAAATTTATAACCTCGACCCATTTCCATTCATAGAGTCTCTTAGATCTTTTCTTTTGATTCTCATACTTCTGATCCTTAAAAAAACAAAAGATTTAATAAAAAAGTTAAAAAATGATTAAATAAATTTTATAAAAGATCAAATATTGAATAAAAAAATTTAAAAAAGATTAAATAAATTTTAAAATTACCTCTTTACTAAATTGACGTTGAAGATTAGACTTGTATGGACTGAACATTGCACCATAGAAATAATTTCAACACTATTATCACCATCATCCTACAATAAAACACCAAATAATAACATAACGAACTTGTTAATATGAAAGATTATAAGCGAAAATATTACTTAAAAACTAACAAAAGCTTGTTCGACAACTGGGGTGTTTAAATTGGTGTGTTGAATCTGAAAAATCAAATAAGTTAGTATTCACATAAAAGTAAATAAAAGAAAACAATTATTCATTATTGCGATATAACAAAACTTATTCATAGAACCGACCTTAGAGTTTTCAATATCGCATGCTTGTTTTTTTGTATCAAGTGAATTCAGAACTGGCTCCATATTTTAAATATGTTTAGCAATAGAAATGTAGAATTGTGAGTGTTTGCTAAGTATTTATAGTAGTCCATTAGGGTTTAGTTTTAGATTGGTCATCCATTTATTTAGGAAGTTTGTTGTGAGTTTTAAAATTTTAAAATAAGATGCACATATCCTGTTTAGTTTGTTGTGGCATGTTTAATAGGAAGTTTGTTGTGAGTTTTATCTATACTATATTAAACATGCCACAACAAACTGACTCTGTACAAGTAAAATTAGGGAATATTTTAGTTTATTAATGCCGTTCAAAACAAAAAACTTGGGTAAAAAACAAATGTTAATGCACGGTAGCTAGGTAATGGTCAAAGCTGGCTTGGGTAAAAAACAAATGTCGGCTTTAATCAATTGTACATTTACGCATCGGCTATTTGTACTTTATGAACGCACGGCGAACCAAAAAAAAAACAACTATCGAAACGTTTAAAAAAATGTGCCGATAGTCATGGTACCTTCGGATTTTTTTAAAATATTACGGGTTGTAAGATATCGCAGGAATACATTAAAGAATTAAAGAGGGGGGGGGGGGGAGTGTAACTAATTACCTATAATTATGTTAAATGTCAAGGATTTAAATGTAATAGATTGAGGGACTAAAAAATAATTATGGTTTAAAAGACCACTTTACCCTCATTCTAGGGGTTTATTTATAAATAATGGGGGAAGAAGTTCTTAACTTTTGGGAATCCTCCCCTCATGTATTATAATATAGTATAGATTATTTTTGTGTTGTTTATTAAAATTTTTTTTAAATGATTTAGTAAATGGTAATAAGACTGAATTACCCTTTTGTGACTAAAGTTAACTTAAAATTTTAACCAGGTTAATGCTAAAGGACGAAAATTGTAATAAGTTTTCTAAATAAATGATTGTGACTGTAATTATTTAAGTTAAAGACTATCCATTGCAATTTGATACAAACATAAAGGACGAAAAGTGTAATTAACCGTAACATTAGTTATTTTACTTATGACTTTAAAACTAATCAAAATAGTTCCAATGATTATATATCCTCTAGAGATAAGATCTCCACCACCATGTTGTCAAATTCCCTCACACACGTTGCCACTTCAATAGGATCAACGTATCCGGTAACAATTAGTTTTCCTGTTTCTTCATGAGTAGTAACAGATTCAACACCCACAACACTAGATACGGCCTTCTCAATTTTGTCCATATCACTTTTACTATTAAAGCCAACTCCCAGCTCAATTTTCTAAAATGCACACAAAAAATAAGATCAAACAAAATTAAGAAGAAAGGATAATAAGAACCAACCGTTTGATATAAAGAAATGAACGTAGAATGGAATGAATTATTTTAAATGGATGCATGAAATCAAATAATGTTTGATTTTCATACATTAATGGAATGGATGATTCCACAACTAATAGTCTAATATGATTCTTTCCGGATCTAGTATTTTCATTCTTGGAGAAAAAGGTGTTTTTTTTACATTCGTTTCCTTCAAGGAATGTGATAAATAGTCAACAACAACTACTATTATAATTTATTATATTATCAATATTATTATTGTGATTTTATTATTATTTTGGAACGGCTGCAATTATATTATTATTGATATTAGTTTATAGGGTGGGGTTCGACTATAAATTTCATTTTCCCTAAAAAGTGTACAAAGTTATATAACAATACAATTTCAACCATAAAACACACTAAAAACCAACAAATAATAGAGTGAATATCACTAAAACGCAACACTCAAACTCTAACAGTCCATAAAAACTTCAAACACATTATCGTAGAACCTACGAATATAAAAATCAACATGATAATCAACATAAAACACACTAATGTTAGTTATTCAATAATCAAAGCCTTACCATATAAAACACAACAAAAAACCCACAAATATGGCATTTCAGTAATTTTCACTTTTTTATTTGTGAGTTTTGAGTGTGTTTTATGGTTAACATTATGGGTTTTTATAACTTTATATACTTTGTAGAAAAAATGGACTTTGTAGCTAACTCACACCCTTACTATATATACTTTTATTTTATAATCATTATTATTTATTTTATTATTATATAATGTCTATATGTGTTGGTTCTCAAGGGACAAAAGTGAAATTGCACTAATTTTAACATTATTTTACTAATTTAGTGAAAATAATTTTAAAAGTGACAGATGGTTAATCATGCATCAGGTGGTGGCATTGATAGCCGAAATATAAGGAGATACATGCACTAATCGGTCTTTGTCCCGATTGCTAAGTGTTATGTGCTTTATGTATAAGGCTTGATGCAAAACTACTATTGAGACAGGGGCCTCAATGGAAGCAACCTCTCTACTCCTATAGGATAGATGTAAGGCTGTCTATATTACCCTCCTCAAACCCTACCATAGTTTTGCTAGTAGTGAGACTTACTGAGTATGATGATGATTATTATAATTTTGAAATGGCTACGGTTATATTATTATTATTATTATTATTATTGATATTAATATATATTATTATTCTACAATCATTATTATTTATTTTATAATAATTGTAATTATATTATAACTATTACTATGTTATAAATATTATCATTGTTCTTGTTGTTATTATTATTACTACTAATAATAATAATCAAATAGTGATTTCATTTTTACATACTAATCAAACAAGACAATAAAATAGAAATGATCCATTTCAGTCCTTTGTCCATCTTATTATCTCGTCCATTCAATTCTCTTATTCATTCAATTACCATATATGAATTATAATCTCCATATATTTGTTGTCAATGCATTTCTACATCGAACCTAAATTTTTTATACGTCATATTTTGAAAACAAATATTATTAAAAATACTTATAATATATGTAGTTAATATTTAATTGGAAAGATAAAATATTTAAACTTTACTATTATATTATTTTCGTTTTTACCGGATATTTGAAATATCCGAAAAAATATCCGAATTATCCGAAAATATCCAAAAATTTATATTTTGATATCCGAAAAATATCCAAAATATCTGGTTTTGAATAAATAGAAAAATATAAATGAAAATCGGATTTTTGGATATGATATCCTAAATTTCGGATAGTAAAACTAGGTATTCGAAATTCAGATATCTGTTGGCGCTGGTGCAGGTGCTGAGGGCACTAGCTCTTTTGGTGTTCGACATAAAGAACCCTCACCAATCCGGCCGAGGATACCCTGGGCGACCATTACTATCGCTTTTATGACAAGAGTCGTGTCGGGGAAATCCACACCCCTCTTTGGAAGTTAAAGCAAGGTGATACCTTTGCTCCCATTTCTAATTGTGTTAATCTCATGTGCTTGCGCAAGCTAACCAGATATCCACGAGCATTCAAATTACTAGGGAGTGGTGCACGATGTTTGTAAGCAAGCTACGTGGGAAGAATTCAAGAGTCGTTTAGCTGCGAATGCCAAATTTTTGAATAGGCCAAAGCTGAGCTGGCTGAGAAACGAGCTCAATTTGAAACGGAGAAGAAGAATGAGGATTGGGGTATCCTGGGCCTTAATGACCCGATGCATGATTCGCGTACTGAAATTACAAATTTGAAAGCGCAGGCGGAGGTGTCGGCCAAGGCTATCGCCGACCTTGGGGGCCCAAAACGAAGAACTTACCATGTCTAATGCTGACCTTCAGCAGAAACTTCAAGAAGCGAAATCGCACCGAGAACGCACTGAACGGAAACAGGTACCTACTATTGCAACTTGTCTTCAACAAGATATTGAAATCCAAAGATTAACTGCCCGCTTGTCTTCGCAGAAAGAATCATGACAACAAATCATCTCTAAGGACAGAGACATGGCTAGCAAGGATGCTAAGATTGCTGAACTGGAGTGTCGCTTACGCGAGTCACAAGATAAAACTAAACCCTCGAGATTTACCTTGAAGCTGAAAAGCAAAGGGCATAAAGTGTTGTAGAGGCGCGTAAGATATCCCAAGCGTCCCTGAACGTTACGCACAATGACTATGCAGAGATCGAGGCCACTGATAGATAATTCTATTTGGTTGCAAGAATATAGGATCGCGCATGTAAGTTACTAGTAATTAACTTAAATGATGTCTAGTGTTCTGCCATATACTATATTAACTCCGTCCTTGTGTAACAGGTTGCGAATGCAGTGTTGAACTCCGTCGAGCTTGACCAGACTGTGGCAGCGCTTACAGTTACAGTGCGCCACATGGGTCATCGGGAGGGGTACACTGAGTGTGCATTGCATGTTCAGGAAGCATTAAAGGTGAAGTGGGATAATAGCCATTGTTCAACCAGTGCGGAGGTAGAAAAGATTTATGCTAAAGCCCAAGATAAGTACAATCACCTTGCGTTGCCCATCATGGACCTAGTTTTAGAAGCCTTGCAACGTGATGATTATGTTGCGTGATTGAAAACCATAATTGAGGTGCCTGAGGTTTAGGAGATCGAGGGTGATGACGATGAGGAAGATGGAGATGATGATGGCGGCATGACGTGAAAGCCCATGGTTTGTAGTTTGTAAACAAGGAATTTGTGCCTTGTCTTTTTTTTTTGTAGTTAAATTTCATTTAAACAAATTGATATGTAATTCGTGCACTTTGCACTTTCAATGAAAAGTGACTTATTTTGCCAGTTACTTATTATGTATATTGCATGTGTTTAGAAACTTTGTTTAGGTAGTGTGAATAAGTGTAAGTGTGGCTCATGTTTGAACGATGTAATCCGGCTCCACGCAATGGTCGTGTGAGTCTTGGAGATAAGCTAGTTTATTAGCTCGTAATTTAGCTTTATTGTTTT
The DNA here is from genome assembly GCA_030545235.1 of Helianthus tuberosus. Taxonomy (NCBI): domain Eukaryota; kingdom Viridiplantae; phylum Streptophyta; class Magnoliopsida; order Asterales; family Asteraceae; genus Helianthus; species Helianthus tuberosus. The sequence goes on from CM060400.1 coordinate 24,701,017, forward strand.
TGCGCGAACTCAATGTTGAGCATGCATTTGTAACTTGAATTAATTACATAGGAAATAACAAGGAAAGAATGTAAACCACACTTGTATTAATAAACTTGTCAAGTGTGAGGCCATCATTTACAAAGGTTGTGTATTACATGTAACTTTTTCTCAGCTGTTGTGCATTCCAGGCTCATGGAACTATATGATCGTCTAAAGTACGTAGTCTATACGCGCCTTTTCCGAGGACATTGTGAATAAGGTAGGGACCTTCCCACACGTTCAGCATTAGAGGCCTCATTGTCACGGAAAACATAATCATCAAGATTGTACGTACATATGCGCACCCATGCATTGTAGTACTTTTCCAGTTTAGACTTGTATTTTGCCTCTTTTTTGGCCGCGTTCTAGCGCCGTTCTTCGAGTAAGTCTAAATCGAGTCAGCGCTCTGTCTCGTTGTCAATTGCACTAATAGCTGTCATGCGCGGTGAGGGGAGACCGATCTCTGCCGAGATAACCACCTCAGAGCCGTAAACTAGGCTAAAAGAGGTCTCGTCGTTGCTTGTTTTGGGCAGGTGCGATGAGCCCAGAGTATGCTTGGGAGCTCATCGACCCACCCTCGCTGTTTAGTGCCTAGCCTTTCTTGATCCCTTCAACGATGCCCTTGTTGACCCTCTCCACTTGTTCGTTCTCTTGAGGGTACGCAACAGAAGAAAATGTATGTTCAATGTGTAACTCCTTCATCCATTTCTGATGGTCTTCTAAAGAAAAAATTGTGTCGTTGTCTGTTACAATGCGTAGGGGCAGGCAGAATCGGCAGATGATGTGCTCCCAGATGAACTTTCGCATTGTCATTGCTGAGGTTGAAGCAAGAGCCTTCGCCTCTACCCATTTTTTAAAATAATCGACGGCAACGATGATGAACTTGGCTGCTCCTGAGACATCTAGAATAGGACCAACCATGTCTATGCCCCATTGCTGGAAGGGCCAAGCTATGGAAACCGGTATCAAGTCGTTCTTGGGTCGAAGTGACTTCAGCGTGTGGCGGTGACAAGAGTTGCACTTGCGCAATTCTTTCACGGCATCTAAGTGCATGTCAGGCCAGTAGTTCCCTACATTCGTTATCTTGGCGACCACCATGCATGGTCCTGCGTGTATCCCGCAAATGCCTTCATGTATTTCTGGAATAAGGTAATTGGCATCTTGTGGGTCGACGCAGCACAATAGTGGACCCAAAAACGATCGGCGATACAAAATGCCTCCATCCATTTGATAGAACAAACTTCTATGTTTTATCTTTCTTGCTTCTGCTTTGTTATCAGGAAGGATCCCTGCTTGTAGGTACTGAATGATAGGCGTCATCCATGAAGGTGACCCTAATTCAATCACATTAACTTGGCGCAAGGGTACTGAAGGGTTTTTAAGTACCTCTATTCGAACATCTTTCGCCAAGTGTTGAAAGGTTGTTGAAGATAATTTGCTCAACGCATCTGCTGGCTTGTTGTCACTTCGGTTGATCTGGACAACCTTGAAAGATCAGAACTTCTGAATCAACTCCTTGGCCTGTTTAAAATAAAGTGCCATAATCTCGCCATTCGTGTCATACAAACCATTGATCTGCCCTGCCACAAGCAGGGAGTCAACATGTGCTTGAAGATTTTCAGGCCCATTTTTACTGCTAGGCGCAAACCAGCTAAGGTCGACTCATACTCCGCTTCATTGTTTGTGTTTTTGAAGTCCAGCCGTGTCGCATATGTGAACTCATATTTCTCCGGGCTGGCTAACCTCAATCTTGCACCTGCGCCGTTTTCATTTGATGCCCCATCGGTGTATAATAACCACAATTCTTCTGATTTCTTTAGTGCAGGGCTCTCGATGACTTCACATTCATGGACCTTGTCCATAGGTACTTCCGTGACAAAGTCTACCAGGATTTGACCTTTGATTGTTGGTCGCGTATTATAAATAATGTTATGGCCTCCCAATTCGATCGCCCATTGCGCAAGTCTCCTAGAGATTTCTTGCTTCCTGAGAATGGTGCCTATGTGATAATTGGTCAGAACATTGATTACATGGCCGGTAAAATACTTGCGCAACCTCTTTGATGTATGGACCAAAGCTAAGACTCGCTTCTCCATGGTTGAGTACCTTGTTTCTGGATCAGTAAGCATTCGTCTAACGTAATAAATTGGAGTTTGAACCCCTTCCTTGTCTACTAGAAGCACTGCACCTACTGCCTTGTCCGAGGCCGACAAGTATAAGACCAGTAGCTCTTTTTCGCGCGGGGCGGTCATGGTTGGTAGCTGGATCAGGCACTCCTTCATTTCCTTGAAAGCGTTTTCAGCCTATGTCGTCCATCGAAACTCATTCATTTTAACGCAATTGCAAAGTGTGCTGGTGAAGGGAAAAGACTTCACAACATGATTTGACAAAAAACAGTTCACTGCGGCCAGCCGACCGGCCAACCGTTGCATTTTTATGCTTCTTAGAGACGGCAATGCATTCAATGGCTTAGACCTTCTCAGGATTGACCTTAAAACCTCATTTTATCACGACGAAACCTAAAAACTTCCCCTCTTCCATTCCGAATGAACATTTGCTCGACTTGAGCTTCATATTCACGCTGCGTAGCGACTTGAAAGTTTTCTTGATGTCCTTGAACATGATATCCTCCTCTGGGCTCATGATAACCAAATTATCAACGTAAACCTCGATGTGTTTCCCAATGTCATCACCAAAAGTTTGATCCATTAGATGTTGGTATGTCACGCCAGTATTACGCAAACCGAACGACATCTTGGTGTAGCAAAACAATGCCCATCCCGGTGCGAAATGACGTCTTGTCCTCATCATTCAAGGCCATTTACACATGATGATATCCTTTATAACAATCGAGGAAACACTTCCATCTGAACGGCGCAAGGGAGTCAATTTTCTTATCAATCTCAGGAAGAGAATAGCAATCTTTAGGACACGCTTTATTGAGGTCTTTGTAACACATGCACTTCTTAGGTTTTCTACCATTACCGGGTTGGCTACCAAGGTTTGGTACCTGACTTCGCACAGTATTTCGGCTTTTAGTAGGTCTGATACTTGCTCATTCATTGCTCTTGTTTTCTCTAACCCCAAGTTGTGATTTCTTTGAACGATTGGCTCCACAGATGGATAGGTATTCAGATAATGCTCAGTGACGTCCCGTGGGACACCAGTCATATCGGCTGGTGACCACACGAAGATGTCCAGGTTTTTGAAAAGTAATTGCTTTAAGAAAGCGCGGATGTTTTCTGACATAACGGGACCGAGTTTCACTGTTTGCTCTGGATATTTCCGATTCAAAACTCACTTCTCCGGCTCTGTGCGGAGAGTGCTTTTGCCAACCTTTGCTGGGCGTACTTCATCTGCTGCCATCACTTCTTTTCTTGAATAGTTGATTGCCACTCCGGTTTCTGTTGGAAAACCGATTGCAGAGTGTAGAGTGGAAGTTACCATGCTCAGATGGCCTTATGTTTCTCTGCCAATCAAGACGTCGTGCCTTGAGTTAGCTAGCATAACCATAAAGTTTACCTCGGTTGTTCTTGAGTGCTTCCCATCTGTCATCGTGACTGGAAAGGAAATTTGACGAAGAGGGAAGACCGTCTCATTGCAGAATCCTGTTAAAGGATAATCCACTGGTTCTAGTCGCCTTATCCTCCGGGTCAAATTGGTTAAAGCATTGTTCATAAATAATATACGTTATGCTTCCTGGGTCTATGATGTAATCTGTTTCGTAATGACCAAGGATTCAGAAAAATTACGACGGGGCGTGTGGCCCCCTTCGAACTACCAGAAAAATGACTTGATGTTCGCGTCATGCTTCATCCATCGGTCGTTTCTTGGCTCTTTGCGATTCTTCTCATTCCGCCGCTGACCATATGTGTTGCCAGCATTCGAATCTTTTTGTTAGACCCTTCATCTGTTCTCTAGATTTGCCTGGTTTCTTTGTGTACGTTTTTTTACCAGGTACCCCAGCTTTCCACTCTTTAGGGCCTTCTCCATCTCCTGGCTCAAGCTGATACAGTTATCTGTCAGATGCCTAGTGTCCTTGTTGTAGGACCGAGTTTCGTGACCGAAACCGTGATTCTTGTGAGATCGGTTCAAGACGGGAGAGATTAGATATAAACAAACAACTTCTTTGTATTAATCCGGTAGTATAACATTACAAATCGGCCCGATTACAAGATAACCGAACTAATACCAAAGGAGTACACATCCGGGGAGAGACCAAGTGGTGATCTCTCCCGGTGAGGTCTCAAACCTCCTAAAATCTCCAAATGTTGCAAATGACAAGGGTTTTCTATTTATAGTCACACCCCTTGTCTTGCAAACACACACGGTCAACCGAATAACCCTCTCGTTTGACCACTTCAAACGAGCGGGTCTATACACGTTCGATAGACCGTTTCACTAACTATTACAAATTCAGCGTAAAATAATAACTAATCTATTCGACAAGCATCGGACACAAAATCTGCATCAACAAATTCCCCCTTGTCCGTTGCTGTCGAATGCTGAAAATGCAACTGCAATCGATCTTCAGTCAAGTATTCATCTTCTCTGTGTTAACAAATTCCCCCTTGACCGATGATCCAGGTAAGTAGTATCTTGACGCTCCTTGTAAAATATTTCCCCCTTAAAGTACGCGTATCCGTGTTGGGTGTTGTGCAATTTCCTCAATTGACCGATCTTCCGCTGATCTTCCAATACTCCAAACGGCATTTGATAAGGGTTCCAATCTTTAAGAACTGCATCAAGTCTTGATCTTGTCATAAGAACTCTGTTTCATACAAGCATACTACATTGATAGAGATTTCTGGTGAACTGTCTTCTGTAAACCGTCTTTGTGGAATCGACCAAGTAATGCACTTTAATCTTCAGCATCAACACTCAGGAAAGTCAGCTAGACCAAGTGTATCCCTTGCAAGCTCAACCAGCATGCTTAGTTGAACTACATCCAGATCTCAGTGTCTCGCCTTTGTGAAGTTGACCACGTAATGCACTACGGATCTTCAGCATCAGTACTCAGGAAGTCAGCTTGACCAAGTACATCGTTTGCAAACTCAACGAATTGAGTTACCCCCAGATCCCTGTAAAATCCCAAGGAAACATCAAACCCAAAACCGAATCCTGCAGGTCTTCAGTCTTGAACTATCAGCTTTCATAAAGATTCCCCAGGTCTTCAGTGAACAGCGCTTTTGTAACTACTGTAGACTTTAGAAACCTGTATTTTTCCGTGCAAAACCCTTCACGCTGGCTGGAGAATTAATTAAAATCCTCAAATATGTGTATGTGCAAAACATTCCACGCCGAACCGTTTGTATCACCAGAAAATCACAAACTCTACCACCGGTGATTGCGTTTAGAAATTTACCGAAGAAATTCAACATACGTTTTATTCCCCCTATTTCTTTGGTAAGATCTCTAAACCTTAACAGATTCTCTCCACTTCAAAGAAACTGTCGTCAAATGTTCACCAGTTCCCTCCACTAAGCGGAACTGTCATCAATCTCCGTTGAATGTTCTTGGTTTTTCGAAAAATCACGAAAACGAATTTCTTCTTTGCATATGCTAGTTGAATAAGAACGTCCCCTAGTACCCCGTTGGATCCGACTTGTATCCCTCCAAAGACTTTGTGAACTCGTTAGGACCGGTATTGACATTCTAGGTTCATGCATTCGTTACCAAATGCGAGAATATGACAATAAACAAAAAGATTTCTTCGTTGCATATTCTAGTTGATAAAGAAATTTCGCCTAGTACCCCGTAGGATCCGACTTGTATCCCTCCAAAGACTTTGTGAACTCGTTAGGACCGGTATTGACGTTCTAGGTTCATACGTTCGTCTTCAAATGCGAGAATATGACAAATAACAAAATGCTTTCGAACATTTTCGAATAACCGATAACAATCATAAACATTGACGTGCGGAAGTGAACATACCGTTCTCGTTTTTGGCCCATAATAGTCGCGTCACCAAAATTTGACGTTTGCATTGGTAACCGTGACTACCCCACATTTTTCAAAAATCAAGTTTTCATCATCTCTTGTTTTCATCATGCCGCATCATCCCGCGCGCTCCCAAAACCCGTACGTATTTGACATTGACATTTAGAGGCACGGTTCAAATAAACTTCGCGAACACCCGACCCCACTTTGTTTGCGACCCATTAGAATGATCTAGGCCCATTCGACACATCACATGCCCATCGTACAATGCATGACTTTAGGATAATCAAACGTAAGCCCATCATCCATCATTCTCGATACCCAGCCATTCAACATTATCTTTAAAGTCTGACTCCTTTTTCTGATTAAGTGCTGGGCCCAATTAATCAAGTCAAAAAAAATTATTCAGGTGAGCCCAACAGACAATATGTAAGCCCAAAGGACATGTCTAGTCGACATTCACCTTTACCCAGCCATAAAGATTATCATTGCAATAACCTAGATGAAAAAAAAAAAATTCAGCCGACATAGGACATCAACAAACCCAGCAACGTCTGATCTCTTCTTCTTTCTGCGATAACGAACAACAGGAGCAGACATCTATCTTTCAAGTTCACTCTTCTTCGATACCCACATCAGCACATCTGCGATACATACATCAGCCAACAACCTCTGTTCAATCTATACCTTCGATACACAGACCTCCAAACAACAGTTGTACCCTCAATTTCCAGCCGACACCATGTCTAACCCCTGTTCTCTCTCCGATATACACAAACAACAGCAGCCTTCATCTTCTTCCTGCGATACCAACATCAGACATCCAGGTCGTAAGATATCAGGTCGAAAGATGTATCCTTCGATGATGTCTTTCGAACTGATCATCTTTCGAACTGATTATCTCAACAGCAGGTCGAAAGATATCAGGTCGAACCCAGATCCTTCGAAAAGCTTAGTATCCTTCGATAAGGCCTTTCATCTTTCGAAGAAAATAACATCTTTCGATCAAATTTCATCCTTCGAATCTTCAAGCAGCCGCCAAGAACATCAAGAACACAGCTACTGTTCATACCGCAGATCTTTGACGAAAACATTGTATTTTTGATTTTTGATGATGATAACTTGATTATATAGGTGAAAAACATAAAACCCAACACTCGTTTCAGCACAGATCTGAATATTCGGGTCCAGATCTGAGTTTTTCTTCATTTCACCATTTTTAGATCTTGAACAAAACTCACGAAAATCACAGATCTAGAGCACATGTGACTTAGTAAACGGTTAGATTTACTAAATCGGGCACCATGGCTCTGATACCAATTGTAGGACCGAGTTTCGTGACCGAAACCGTGATTCTTGTGAGATCGGTTCAAGACGGGAGAGATTAGATATAAACAAACAACTTCTTTGTATTAATCCGGTAGTATAACATTACAAATCGGCCCGATTACAAGATAACCGAACTAATACCAAAGGAGTACACATCCGGGGAGAGACCAAGTGGTGATCTCTCCCGGTGAGGTCTCAAACCTCCTAAAATCTCCAAATGTTGCAAATGACAAGGGTTTTCTATTTATAGTCACACCCCTTGTCTTGCAAACACACACGGTCAACCGAATAACCCTCTCGTTTGACCACTTCAAACGAGCGGGTCTATACACGTTCGATAGACCGTTTCACTAACTATTACAAATTCAGCGTAAAATAATAACTAATCTATTCGACAAGCATCGGACACAAAATCTGCATCAACACTTGTCGAAGTCACAATACAAGTTAGGGTTTTGGCGCTTCTTGTTTTTCATAGGCTGCGACGCCTTGAAATCATGACACTCCGTGGGAAGAACCTCTAAGGGTGTCTTAGTCAGCAGAGTCCAATGCTACTCACGATTCTCGTTCTTTATCGCCTTCTTATAACCGATCTGGTCGATTGTTGCGTGACCATCTTCACCGTAGCGAGGCCTTTCATCGTAACTGATGTGCTGGTTTGCCTTCCAGCTAATGTTTTTTTTTTCTTGTTGCGCCTACTATGGTCTTGCGTGTAGCTACTCGAATGGTGCTCGCTGGGGTAATGACTGGCTTTCTCTCCTGTCAGCGTCTTCTCCGTCCACGCGACGATTTTAGCAGCTGCCATCAATTTTTCCCATTCTTTGGGCATACCATCATTTCCTGTGATTGTCCGGATCAGGCTATCATAGCGTACCACATGAGTAAAATGCGCGCACATGAGATCCTCGCTTACGTTCCCAATTTCAAGGCACTCCTTGTTGAAACGTGTGATAAACTCATCCAAGCCTTCATTCTCCCTACGCCATATATTCATAACCTCACAAGTATCATGCTTGTGACGTCTTTGCTGGCTAAAATGAGTAACAAATTTCTTTTCCAAGTATGACCACGACTTTATCTTGCCTGCAGGAAGGCTATCAAACCAGGCACGAGCTGCCCCATTCAAGGTTTGAACGAAAAGGTGGCCTCACATAGGCATGGTCCACCCTCCTACTACACCAACGCTTGCAAAGACTCTCATATGATCGTCCAGATCTGTCAAATCGTTGAACTTACCGATTGTTGGTGGTAACTTCACCTTCTCCAAAGGTGCTAGAGCAATCTCATGGATAAAATTAGATTGCTCTGCTGTTGTAGTTGGCCTATAAACTAAGTTGTAATCGTACTCAGCCGATGGGTTATACGCAGCACGCCCGTGGCTTATACGCCCGATGATTCTTGGGGAGTTGGCTAAACACTGAAGAATTTTCGCCTTCTCGATATGACGGGTCTGACTCATCAGTGTGAATGTCCCACTCCTCATTCATATTGTGCGGCCCTAGCCGACTACTTATCGGAGTTCGCTTATGAGACTGAGTGTGTTGGCTTTCATGATATCTCCCTGTGTCCCTGCGCATGTCGCGCGTCGTATGGACACTTGGTCGTCTTGGCGATGGTGACAACTGGTGCTGGAATCTGCCTGCATGCTCAGAAGGGACCTGAGACGACGTGCATTCATGATGGGGATAATTATAATCCAGCTGTCTTGGCATCGGTGTTGCTGCGGGGATTTGTTATGCTTGCATCGGGGTTTGCCCTTGTTGCGCGTACATAGCGTTCAACGTGGCTTAACTTTTTATAAAACAAGAAGCGGGTGTCTCCCCTTCTAGCAATAATGAAGCTAGGGTCGCCGATGGCCCCGCGCCATGGCTTGTTGGGGTCATGTTGGGAGTGGACGATTCCCACTCGCGTGCATGCCACCAATCTCTTTGTGTTCACCCTCGACGTACTTGTCATTCGGTGGTTTTGAACGTGCGCGTTGTCCGTAACCTGGCCCGTTTGAGAGCGTAGACCGAGAGGTGAAAACGGAATGCTCTGATCTGCCATGAGAGCGTAGACCGAGAGGTGAAAACGGAATGCTCTAATCTGCCATCAAATCAAAATAAAAAAAAATAAAAAAGTTAAATAAAAAGCTCCATTATCTTGCAAGATCCCCTTTCACCATCTCAACCACTGCCATGAGATCAAAATAAAAAACAAAATAAAAAGCTCCATTATCTTGCAAGATCCCCTTTCACCATCTCAACCAAATATATATCACACTCCAAACGAATTTAGTCAAAGAAAATCACATTCAATGAAATCATAGATCAAGGAAAATCGAACAGAATGGGTTTGAAGATGATGTTCTTGAATGGGTTTGAAGTTGATGATGATGGGTTGAATTGTTATTTGATTTTTGAAGATATGGAATGTGTGTTTTGAAGTTGTATTTGATATTTGAAGATCATGACCTGCAGAAAATGAAATTAGATTTAGGGGATGATGATTATCTGGAATTAGTTCATGAACTTCAGGAAGATGGTTCATAATTATTTGAAGATCTGGAATTTGTTCATTAAGATTTTTTTTGCTGAACTAGTGCTATTTTCAAAGACTTGATCACAAGTAATGCCGGTTTAAAAAATGCTTCACAACTAATGCTCTAGCCATTATAAATGGCGAAATTTTAAGTTGCTAGACTTGTGTAAGGGAATAATCAAAATGTGTAAGACCCAATCATTGTAAAAAGGTACCATAGCCATTCTAAATGGCGAAAATTGAAAGTTACTGACAAATTGCCATTTGAAACGGCGAAATCTGAAATTTTCTGCACAATTGCCATTTTGAATGCCTACACATGCAAACATACTCTTTTATCCCTCTCTCTAACATCAGACTCCCTTCCTTCTCTCTTAAGAAATCTTAAGAGAGATTTTGAAGCCGGTATCGGTAAACAGGTCGGGTGAGAGGTGTGGTAACCGGTGGTCGATCGGGGCCGTGTCTCCATGCTATCATCCTTCTGTCTCTAAAAACCTCCACCAACTTTACACCGGCTGTCTTTACCGCCGGTTGTGATGGCGAGTGGTTTTTGTGTCGGTTTCTTAGTTGAGGGTTTTAGCCGGCGATGATGGTGGCCTACCACTTGGCCTGACAACTCCGGTTGCAGCCGTGGGGGCGCTGAGCCGTTCTTTGTTGTCGATGATGAATTATGCATCTGAGCATCTTTGTTTTGCAACGACGATGACGATCTGTAGATCTGAGTGGATTGGTTTTATTGTTTTCTTTTTTCCTTTCTTTTTTTTTATTTATAACTTTAATGAACTGAAGTGAACTGAACTGTGGAAGGGGAAGGGGAAGAAAGAAGAATAATGGTTATCAAATTAGGTGGAACTGTTTGATATTGGTGGTGGTTGTGTTTGTAAAGAGAAGATTACGTTAAATAAAAAGTGCGAAAAAGTAAAAGTGAAGATAGAAATAACAACATGAATGGTTTCTTACTGATAATAAGCTCTGTACCAGTTATTTTGAAGTGAAGAAGATGAACGTATTAAAGAAATAAAACAATAACTGTTTTGATACAACATTATTCAGTGGTTTTAACTTTTCGCCAATTGTAATGGAATTCTGTGCAGAATATTAAAGTTTTCGCCATTTGAAATGGAATTGTGTCAGAATATTATACTTTTCGCCATTATATATGAAGAACTTGGATTATTTCGCCATTTGTAATGGCTGTTGTACCTTTTACACAATCATAAGCTCTTACACAAACTGATTATTCCCTCACACTAGCCTAGGTGTTCAAGAAATTCGCCATTAGTAATGGCGATGGCACTATTTGTGAAATATTTTTGAAGGTGGCACTATTGTGATTAAGTTTTCAAAATCAACACTACTTCAGCAAAAAACTCGTTCATTAACTTGTGTGCTGATGATGAAGAAATTAGATTTAGGGTTGGTTTTTGATTATTTATATTTTTTTAATATTCTGTCAAACCAACAGAAACTGATGGCCGGGACTTAGAGTGTAGCGAGTTTCAAACAACAAGGATTCATTGGTAAAAAAATTAATTTGGGGGACGCGTATTGACAGGTTGTCTCAGGACCCAAATTGCAGTTTACTTTACTGTATAAAGAAATATAATGAAAATATATATGGTAATGTACCTTAAGAAATGTGTTTGCTTGATTTCTCAACACCCCAAGTAATATTGACCGGTGAGTTTTTCTCCATCCTCGTGAATCTGTGAGAATTTTAATATTTTTGTCTTTGTCACTGATATACAGTAAAAAATCCATAAACAGGTCAATAACGTACGTACCTGTATAGTGCACATTATCGCCAAACATCCATTTTAACCAATACGAGGTCTCTGAACCAAATAAATCACGACGGCATAAATAATAGCATCCTGTGGTCACCTCGAATTCAGACAGATCTCCTCCAATCACTTCTTCCTCGTTCGTCATCATAGTGTTATTTTCACGGTTTTCTTCATCTACTTCACCATCCATATACACAAGGCTAGCACCACAACCACTTATTATCATCGTTCTTTCCTCAAAAAATATATCCACAGTGACTTCATCACCAACATCTAATATGTTTCCAATTGGCCAATAGCTTAACCACACAACATCTTCATCAACTCTAGGTTTGCAATATACCAACGGGTTGTAAACCCAAGTAACACCCTTACTTATGTTGCTGATTTTGGCCCACACACTAATAGCATTATCATTGGATCCTAATAATCCATATAAGCAATATAAATTTAATCCTTTGATCCTGTCTTCCTCATGATGACACGGTACATTAAAGGATAAGACTCCGGATGATGAAGTATAGTCATATGCCGGCATGCTTTGATCCTTAATGCTTTGTAGATAGGTGCTCATTATACCATATTCATACAACATCTACGCAACATAAAATTGAGGCATATTTTACAATTTGCAGGAACGGTATATACATACAGGGCCGGCCCTGAGAATTCATGTACCCTGTTCGATCTCGAAAAAACGTGCCCTTAGGTCTTAACTAAATAAAAAATTTAATCTAGTTTTTCATACAACTTTGAACCGGATGAAAGAGTTGCCGCCTAGAATCCTTTTTTTATTAGTTTTTAGAAAATATTTGGGTATTGGGCTCACTAACCTAATGGGCTAAATAGTTTAAACAATATGATTTTTTTTAAGTGGGCCTATGTTAATATTTTTTTGGTTATACCCTATTAATTTTTTTTTACATATATAATATCGGATTTTTTTTAAAATTACGTGCCCTACAAAATCACGGGCCCTGTTCGGTTGTCCTCCCCGCCCTCCTTCAGGGCCGGCTCTGTATACATACACACACACGTATACATTCAGGGGAGGATTAAATGAGAACTCACAAATAATGCGAGAGCTCGTGAAAAACAGTAAAAAATATTAGTTTATTAGAATATTGGGCTTATTATTACTATTACATGAATTTTAATGTGTAAATTTACATGTATTTGCATGCTATATTAAATTACACATGTGTAAAAATGTATACAGAACATGTTAAGAGTAATTTAGACAGAAGAAAATAAAGTGTAATATCTAATATACTTTTCATAATAAGTAGTTTTTTTCATTGGTTTCTCGTGAGTTGTGGTAGTTTTCAAAATATCTTGAGTTCACACTCACACTCACACACACATGTATATATTGTTAGCTGATAATATCTCCCGATATTATTGGCGTTTATTGTGCATATCATTTTGTAATATCCTGTTTAATATGTGTGTGTATGAGCGCACACACGCATTTAAGAGAAATTAAGTAAGATCACCTGGGTATGCCAAATTCTGCCTTTTGTAATGTCATCACCAACCAGGTCCACCTTTTGATCTTCATATGCTTTGATCCACTGCATGTCACCTAGATCTGTTTCCTCAATTTTTGATATGGGCACTAATTTAAAAAGTCCTTGAATTTCTGTTAGTTTGAAACAACCTTCATTAGCAAGCCCATGTAGAGTGAAACGACCCGATTGGAATGTTACTCTCTCGAGTGAGGTACACCAATCTATATTCAACTCCACAAGCGTACTTGGGATACATGGGAGAGACTTTAAGTTTGTACATAAATACAAGTTGAGTGAACGAAGCATGTTAAGGTCAATGTTATTAGGTAGGTACTCGAATGGATTACTTGACAAATTCAGGTTAATAGATGATTCGTCATGGAACACCACACAAACATCAGTGTTAAACTCAAGGTTGCAGGCTGGGATTTGCAAATACTTTATCGACTGGGGTAAGGAAAGCAATAGGCGTTCTGGAAGCATTGTTGTTTCAAATTCATTTACATATTTCCATAGTTTGGTGCACTCACCCAAATCTAAATGATGAAGTTTCTCAAGGTCTCCTATGGATTTACATAGATGAGTCAAACTGCTACAACTCGAGAGACTCAAGTACTCAAGTTTAGGGATTCGGTAGAGGTTGTTGATGCTGACAAGTTTGTCACAACCTTCAAGCTCTATTCTCTTTAGTGAACTAAGAACCTATTCCAAGAATAAGAAGTTTAAATTATGATTGCACACCCAAATAATGATTGTCTAAAACAAAGAAGGTAACAGGTCAAGTGAAAAACAGAAGATTGAAATCCTTATACCGTGGGAACTTCAAACTTTTCCATGTCTCCCCAACTCATATCTATAGACACCAAGGTGCTCATCAGTAATTCAGAGGGTATTGTTTGCAAAGGACATCCATGCCAACACAACCATATTAACTCTGGAAAATTCTTGTAGGACCCGGAGAGTTCCACATATTTGAGCTGGAGCAATTTTAGTTTGCTCATATTTGCAAGCGAGCTTGTGTTAAGGGCTAATGTCTGCAAGCAAACTAATTAGCAAGCCTCATATGTAGAGCCAAATGTGTTAAAATTCGCTAGCCTAGAAAATTCCCTATGTAGAGTAACAATGAAATTATGAAAATATTGAGAATTGCGTAGTCTTTAGACCGACTTAAAGAACATTATGGCAACAATTAGAGGATACATAATGCTTCCTAATTCATTTGGTAATGTCATTCTAGACGTCGGTGGGTTTGACTTGACCCAGTTAAGACTAAACCCAAACCAATGAATTTCATATTAACTTTGTGTTGTGCTGAAAATTCAAACCCCTAGTCATAATCCATTGAAATTATTTGATAAATAAAAGCCTAAAGGTAAACACTGTTGTTAACTCCTCGAATTTAACCACCAAACAACTAAATTAAAAACTGCATTATTACAACAAACAAGTGAGGGAAAAATCTCAAGCTTTTGTTTTTTTTTTTCCCAACTAATAGTGTTGCATGGTAAAGAGTAATGAGAGAAATCTATGGCATGTTAATGCACTGTCATTAGGACTTGACTAGAGCCGCCCAACTAGGCCGCCTCATGTTTTGAACGTGCTAGGCAGGTGACATTCTAATTCTAAGCAATATTTGTGAGGAACACAACTAATTTTCAAGTCGGAGAACATTTTGTTCTCATATTAATGTATGTAAATTATTATCTATTAAGGAATTCTTAGGAAATATGCAATGTACCAAGCAATAATTTACTTTTTTTGTCTTACCTCTGATCTCATCCCTTGCTCGACCTTTCGCATGTCGAGTGTTAAACCTTCAATTGTATTTGAACCCTGATGGAGAGAGAAATGAAATTAGACAATTATAGTTGAAATAAGAGGCCGTGAGAGGGAAAGTAAGCTTAAAGACACACATAAGAAGCAGCTTACATCTTTTTTTCTCAATACATGATAAGATTCAGCATCACACCATACTCTACTACGTTTTGCAGGATCATTGGACTCTTCACCAACTATATTTCTTCCCATTTCTAGAAGTAGTTGATGCATCACTAGTGTGCCAGTAGGTGAAATGGTAAGAAGGCATCTGTTAATGAGGGTCATGATCCCAGACTTTGCACACAATTCATCCTCCAACATCATTATCACGACATTCACATGTTCACCAACAAAGAAACAAGCAATATGCAGAAACAACTCTCTATGACTGCGTAGTGGCAATGAGTCAAAGCTCTTTTGTAGTACACATTGGATATCACAATCAAGATCTCCTTTCAATGAGTTTAGTGAATTCATTCTGCTTTTCCAAACTTCTCTCATGGTATTTCTTCTCCATAGGTCATCGTCACTAACAAATAAAGAAGAACCTAATACTTTAAGAGCCAACGGATTTCCTCCACAATATTGTGCTAATTGTACCGCAAGCTCCTTGAAACCTTCCATAGGAACTTTGGATCGAAATGCATGCCAACTTAAAAGTTCTAATGCTTCAAGATCATTCAACAAACTGAGTTTGTGCACCCAACACCTCCAAGATATAGACCCAAACCATGCATGTATACCTAAAAGCCTTGTTGTTATTATGATTTTACTCTGTGTAGGAAACGCCTTTGTACCAAGTAAAACACCTAATTGTTCGTGTTTATCAATATCATCAAGAACGACAAGCACCCTTTTCATTTCTAAGGCCTCTACAATCTTATGTGTGCCCTCAGAGACACTAGATATTTTTATTTTATTTCCACCCAATATATCTTTAAGAAGCTGTTTTTGTAGCCCAATCAACCCATCAGGTTGTTTTCCAATTTCTTGAACAAAACTATTAGAAGATATAAGCTAGATATCTTATATTAATATATGTCACATTTTAAGTTAGGATAAGTTTATTCTTTAATTTTTATTCATCGATTATGTAGGAGATCTAGTAACCGCTCATGTATATATGTAAGTCAAATGTAATCATGTACAGATTACCAATTTCTGAATACAGAACAAGAATACGTTTACTCTCAAAACCCTAATTTACATTATACCCAATAAACTGGTATCAGAGCCAGACCGATTCATCTCAAGAATATCGAATTCATTCTGAATCATGACAACAAACGGAGGAATACAGACCCAGATTCCAAAATTACTAGGCCAGAATTACTACCACTGGCATATTCAAATGAGGGTTCTGTTAGAATCACAAGATCTTTGGAGTATGGTGGAAGAAGGATACAACGATCTGCCTAATAATGCTTCAGATAATGATCGAGATGCACACAGAGAAAAAATCAAGAAGGATAAGAAAGCACTACACATTATTTTTCAAGCGGTCAATGAAAGTGTATTCGAAAGAATAGCAATATGCAGAACTTCAAAAGAAGCGTGGGATGTGTTACATAAAGCATACAGAGGAGAACGAAGAGTAAAAACGGTAAAACTCCAAACCCTAAGATGTGAATTCGATGCACTTAGAATGAAAGAAAACGAGACAGTAGAGGATTATATGAATAGAATAACTGTCATAGTGAATCAGTTACGTTTAAACGAAGAAAATATTACCGAACAACGTGTTGTTGAAAAAATTCTTCGAAGTCTCACTAGGAAATATGAATCCGTAGTGGTGGCAATAGAAGAATCAAAAGATTTAACAACAGTTTCTACAGAAGAACTTTTAGGCATCCTTCAATCACACGAGTTAAGGATGAAACAGTATGATGAGTCTCCAATAGAACAGGCATTCCAAATTCAGAGTCATACTAGCGATCGAATGCGACAAAATAGATCTGATGTTGGAAATAGAGGGAGAGGTAGAGGAAAAGGTAAGTTCAATGCATTCATACGATGTTACAACTGTCAGAAAATAGGACATACGGCCAGATTCTGCCAACAAAAGGATACAATAAACCAAGGTGAGAATGCATTATTACATGAAGAAGATCATGAAGAAAAGAGTGATGAAGCGACAATGTTTATGATATTCAATATGGAGGAAATAACCAAAGATGATTGCTGGTACCTAGATAGTGGATGTAGCAATCATATGACAGGAAATAAAAGGTTATTTATTACACTAGATGAGACCGAAAGGAGAGAAGTACGAACCGGAGACGACAAGAAATTAGAGGTCTTAGGATGTGGTGATGTCTCAATCAAAGTTAAAGGATTAAACAGGAAAGTTCCAAACGTATTCTACGTACAAGGATTAAAACACAATTTATTAAGCGTGGGACAGTTAATACAAAAAGGATATGAAGTAAAATTCGCTGATCAAGTATGTACCATCAAAGATCCAACAGGTTCAAGCATCAGTTCAATTAGGATGACTGGGAACAAGATGTTTCCGCTAAATCTAAATCAAGACTTGATACCAAGGGTCTGTAACATTATGACACAAGATGTGGCCACATTGTGGCATCGAAGATTCGGACATATAAGCTTCGACACACTACATAACATGGGAGTAAAAGAAACTGTTAGAGGTCTACCAAGTTCAATTAAACCAACGAGTAACATATGTGAAGGATGTGTGTTTGGCAAAAACGCTAGAAAATCCTTCCCTAAATACGCAAAATGGCATGCGGACAAACCACTACAGTTGATTCATTCTGACATATGTGGACCTATGAGAACTATGTCAATAGGAGGCTGCAAATACTTCATTACTTTCATAGACGACTTCTCGAGGAAGACCTGGGTATACTTTCTAAAATTAAAGTCCGAAGCATTAACCTATTTCAAGTTATTCAAGAAGATGGTTGAGAATCAAGCCAACTATACATTAAAGACTCTTAGAACAGACCGAGGTGGAGAATACTGTAGTAATGATTTCCAAACTTTTTTAAAGGAAAACGGAATACGTCATCAGTTAACTACGAGTTACACGCCACAACAGAATGGCATAGCAGAAAGGAAGAATAGAACCATTATGGAACTTAGCAGAAGTATGATTAAAACAAAACATCTATCTCATTCATACTGGGCGGAAGCTGTGGCATGTGCCACATACCTTTTAAATAGAGCAAGTACTAAGAGTGTACCACACAAGACTCCTCAAGAAATATGGAGTGGAAATAAACCAAGTATAGGGCATCTACGAGTGTTCGGATGTGTAGCCTACGCTCACATTCCAAAACAACACAGAGGAAAATTAGATGATAAGGCTGAAAAGGCAATTTTCGTGGGTTACAGTGAACACAGTAAGGCTTACAAATTACATAATCCAGTGACTAACAAAATCATTATTAGTAGGGATGTAGTGTTTGATGAAAATCAAGAATGGGGTGATACTTTAGCAAGCAATGATCACACACATATTCAACTGGAAGACTCATGTAGTAATGGAATAAGTCCGGAAGTAAATGCATCTCCAGAGATAACAGCATCAGAGATCGTCAACCAATCTAATGATAACAACAGAAATGAGGAGTTTGGCGAGCAAACTTCTCAAGCAGATAATATGCAGAACAGTGAGGAAACAAATGAACAGATGAGCAATCAAAATGAAGTGGATTCATTGTCATCATCCTCGGAGAATGAAGAACTGCAGACTAGAGATATAAGAGATATATATCAGAACTCTCTTCCACTCACTGAAGCACAAGTACAAGATCTATACAACAGAAATCAAGGGGAGAATAGTGATGCAGTAGATTTCATGTTATATGCTGATGCTGATCCCATATCCTATGACGATGCATTCAAAGATAAGAAATGGAGGGATGCTATGGATAGAGAGATACAATCCATACAGAAAAATGACACATGGGAATTAGTAAACCCACCGAAGAATCAGAAGCCAATCGGAGTCAAATGGATTTACAAAACCAAATATGATGAACATGGTAGGGTGAGTAACTATAAAGCACGGTTAGTGGCCAAAGGATATAGTCAAAAATACGGAGTTGACTATCAAGAAGTTTTTGCTCCTGTAATCAGATTCGATACAATCAGAATAGTTTTAGCATTAGCTGCAAGTCATGGATGGCAACTACATCAAATGGATGTAAAAACGGCATTCTTAAATGGGAAGCTAACAGAACGAGTGTATCTAGAACAGCCTACAGGGTATGTTAAGAAAGGTGAAGAACAAAAGGTATGTTACTTAAAAAAGGCCCTATATGGTTTAAAGCAAGCCCCGAGAGCTTGGTATAGTAGAATAGACGGATATTTTACAGCAAATGGTTTCAAAAAGAGTGTGTATGAACATACCCTATTTATCAAAGTCACCGACAACTCAAGAATGATAGTATGTCTTTATGTGGATGATCTAATCTTAGCCAGTGACTCCATAGAGATGATAGAGCAATTAAAGAAATCAATGAAGAATGAATTTGAGATGACTGATTTAGGAGTGCTTCATTATTTCCTTGGTCTGGAAGTTAACTACGATAATGGAAATATAAGTCTTACACAGAAGAAGTATGCCAAGAGCTTACTAAAGAGATTCAACATGGAAGAGTGTCATGAGATTAACACACCAATGGAGTATGGACTTAAATTGTCAAAAAACGACCCAAGTGAAGAAGTGAATCCGAACTTATATCGAAAGTTAGTGGGCTCGCTGATGTATCTTACCAATACTAGGCCGGACATAATGTTTGCTGTAAATAAAATAAGTCAGTTTATGGAACACCCAAGGCGAAATCACTGGGAAGCGGGAAAAAGGATATTAAGATATATTAAAGGAACAGTGAATTATGGAATCGTTTACTCAAAGGGAAGTAAGGGTAAGTTGGTTGGTTTCAGTGACAGCGACTATGCAGGAAGCATAGACGACAGCAAAAGCACATCAGGCTATGTTTTTAATTTTGGTTCTGGGGCTATAGCTTGGCAATCAAGAAAGCAAAAGGTTGTGGCACTGTCGTCAACGGAGGCTGAATATATAGCGTTATCGCTAACTGGATGTCAGGCTCTCTGGGTTAAAGGAATCTTAAATTCCTTGCAGATGCATATGGATGGACCTCCAACGATTTTATGTGATAACAAATCAACCATATGCCTGGCTAAAGACCCTGTGTATCACGGAAAAAGCAAACATATTAGAATAAAGTATCACTTCATTCGTGAACTGATAAAAAACGATGAAGTTGAAGCAAAATTCTGCACTACCAAAGAACAGGTTGCAGACATTTTAACAAAAGCTTTGCAGCCAAAGGACTTTCTTCGTCTCAGAGATCTTCTACGCATTACATCTGTCTAGCTTACGGGAGGGTATTAGAAGATATAAGCTAGATATCTTATATTAATATATGTCACATTTTAAGTTAGGATAAGTTTATTCTTTAATTTTTATTCATCGATTATGTAGGAGATCTAGTAACCGCTCATGTATATATGTAAGTCAAATGTAATCATGTACAGATTACCAATTTCTGAATACAGAACAAGAATACGTTTACTCTCAAAACCCTAATTTACATTATACCCAATAAAACACCTAATTGTGTAGGAAACGCCTTTGTACCAAGTAAAACACCTAATTGTTCGTGTTTATCAATATCATCAAGAACGACAAGCACCCTTTTCATTTCTAAGGCCTCTACAATCTTATGTGTGCCCTCAGAGACACTAGATATTTTTATTTTATTTCCACCCAATATATCTTTAAGAAGCTGTTTTTGTAGCCCAATCAACCCATCAGGTTGTTTTCCAATTTCTTGAACAAAACTGCTGCTTTGAAAATCTTGTTTGTGTAGGTTATAAATGTGTTGGGCGAGCGTTGTCTTGCCACTGCCTCCCATGCCACAAATTGCTATGGCACTATATTGCTCATTATGCAACCATGAACGGATGACTTCAACTCGAGCCTCCATTCCAATTAAATGGGCTGGTGTACTCAGTTGTTTCAAATCTAGTTTACATTTGATTGTCTCAACCACTTCTGCTATAATGTATATATGTGTGGGCGCTTGGGGGGCAAAAGTGAAAGTGCACTAATTTTAACGTTATTTTACTAATTTCATGAAAATAACGTTAAAAGAGGGGGATGGTTAATCATGCATCATGTGGTGGCGTTGATAGCCGAAAGACAGGGGGTACATGCACTAATAGGAGTTTGTCTCAATTGCTGAGTGTTATGTGCCTTATGTCCGAGGCTTGATGCAAAACTACTATCGAGCCGGGGGTCTCATTGGAAGCAGCCTCTCTATTTCTACGGGATAGAGGTAAGGCTGTCTACATCTCACCCTCCTCAGACCCTATCTTAGCTTTGCTATTGGTGGGATATACTGAGTATGATGATGATGATGATGAACCACTTCTGCTATTAAGTTTGTCTCAGATCTGGCACTAAAGAAATAAAGAAAAATAGCACATTCAGAGCAAGACATTTCAACTTTTCAAGGACTTGGTTCTAATATAGTGAAGTTATCTTTGAAACACTAAAATCTGTGATGGAAGTGTACCAGTGTAATAAAATATGCAACTACAATCTGTTTCACAGTTTTTTTCTTTTTCTTATCCTTTTTTTGTTTGTAAAAATGTGCAACATATGCTAATTCTCCTAATTAAATACTGTACGTCACAATGTTTATTATGGAAACAAACAAGGTTCAACAAATGGATCCAAGAAGAAGTGCAAATCAAATGAAGTATGTGCAAAAATAATGAATGGACTCCAAACGTTCCACTTTAACATTTTTTCCGCAATTATTTTTTGTTCGTTATTTCTATTTTCAGCCATAAATATTTGTGTATTAAGAATATTTATTGAGAAACAGAAATATTACAGAATTAAGAAATAGAGTAATTTGCGCAAAACGTCCTTTATCTTTCATCAAATTTGCAGGTTTCATCCTTAATGTTTAAAACTTGCTAAAAACATCCTTTAAGTTTATATTTGTTGCCGGTTCAATCCGTTACAACTAACCACATTAATTGAATCAGTTAAATTCCCTCACATGCATAACATGTGAGGGTCAACTTGTCATTTTAGTTGATCTTCTCATAAAACTCACAAAAAAACACTCAAAACAATTTTTCTCTTCATCAACTTAGAATTAAAAACCCTTGTTGGTGCACTTGTGTCTGTACTTTGTCTGTATTTTGTCGTGATACCAAACGATGTCTTTGTTAGTCTTGTAAGTTTGACCAAGTCAACCATCCTCCTGGTTTGACTTGGCCAAACAGTTAGACAATGGTTGTAATATGTCTGTGTCGAAGGATGTGTCATCGAAGGATTGTTTAGATCCTTCGATGAGCTCGAAAGATAAACCTTCGATAGATGGACCTCGAAGGATATCATCCTTCGAGGTATTTATGGATCCTTCGAGCTGTTTCAGATCGATAGATGATCTTTCGATCAGTCTATCTGATCCTTCGACCAGACGAGCTGTGACGGGTATATATACCCATGTAATGTGTTCACTTCACACAGACACGAAAAAGAGACAGAAAATAGAGAGTGTGAGAAGTGAGTGAACCAAGTCTTGTAGAGAGCGTATTTTTAGTGTGTGTCAAGGGCTGTAACCGTGTCCACTGAAATACAAGAGCAAACTTTGATATCTCGTGTGTCTACCTTTCTCTTTGTGGCTTGTGTTCTCATATAAACTCCGGTTTGCATGCTAGCTTGGATTCCGCACTCGCTAGTGTGTTAGATATAACAAGGAATAGGTTTCACCTCAACCTCCGAGGGACCTACAAGTGGTATCAGAGCCGTGGCTCTTTTCCTTGTTAAAAACCGAGTTTATACAAGACTTTGGAGTGTTTTTGGACAAAAACTCACATGGTTTAGCACCCGTTTTTACTGTTTTTTTTTCTCGTATTTCTTGTCGTAAAAACGTGCTCTAAACAAACCGGGTGTGTTAAAGGACGGTTTGGGTAACTTAAAAACTTGTTTTTAAGAAATTTGGTATTTTCCGGCCAAATTCCGGCTTACTCCGGTGACCGGTTTCTGGTTCAGAACCTTGTTTTACTTGGTAATATTTTTCTGTTGTTCAAATCTGTTTTGGCAGAAAGTATGGTCTGAACATACCTTCTGCCGAAAGTTTCTACCAACCCATCAACTTTTTCACCAACCTGTCATTTTTGTCAACTGTGTCAGATCAGATCGAAGGATATCCTTCGAAGTCGAAAGATCATCTTTCGATCAAAGGAGGCTCGATAGATAATCATCCTTCGAACATCCTTCGAAGTCTGTGACTTATCCTTCGATCCAAGGAATCTTTTCGAAGCATACATCTTTCGGTCTACAGTTCTTTTTCGAAAGATAAGGATCCTTCGTTTGGAGAATCTTTCGAAATCATTGTTCGAAATTCAACAGTGATCTTTCGAACACTGTTGATCCTTCGAACAAGTCTTGATCCTTCGACCTAAGTCTGTTTATGTTTAACAAGTTTGTGATTTTCAGGTATTATTATTCTTGATCAAAAATGAATCCAAGATGGGGTACTCCGGTAAATACAGAGATGTATTTTGGTACTCCGTCATCTTCCGCACCGGTATCTTCTCAAGCTAATGCAATTTCTACCGGTCAATGGGCATTCGTATCAAATCAAACTCCAAGTATTCAAAGCATTCTCTTAAGCGAGAGCGAAACCGGAAGTTTGAATCGGCCTCCAAAGTTGATGCACTTATACGAATATCCAGGATGGATTGACAGATTTCATACATACGTCCTTGGACAAAATACAGAATTGTGGTTGCGGTTCATCACAGATTTCGATCAAACAATAGAGGTTGCCGCATCATCTGCTGCTACGTTTGCAGATCTTACGGAAGATCAGAAGAAGGTCTATGATTTGGAAAAGAAGGCATATGCCATTCTTACTCAGGCGTTAAGTAAAGATATTTATCATCAATTTGTCAGTTACAAGACAACGAAGAGGTTGTGGGACGCATTGAAGACAAGGGGCGTAGGAAATGAAGCGACACGTCAATTGAGACGTGAGTTGCTAAAGAAAGAGTTTGATGGTTTTACTTGTATGGAGAATGAATCTTTAGGAGATCTGACAAGTCGATTTAATCATTTGCTGACTGAATTGGCAAATTTTGAGGTTGTTACAACTTTAGCAGAGATTGTGAAAAAGTTTGCAGATGCGTTGCCACCTCAATGGAATACTTTCTTGGAAATCATGAAGTACAATGGCACGTTAGCTACAACAAACTTCAATGACTTTGTTCAACTCCTGGAAAACAAGAATCAGGAAGAAACTCTCAAGGCAAAAAGAGTTCTCGTGCCACAAAATCCTGAAATGTATTATGGAACTACTAGCACTTCTACAAAACCTTCTTCACACGCTCCAATTCAAACAGCGTTTGTGTCTAGCACTGACATGTATGGCAATACTATCCAAGTTCCGGTCAAGCCTCCTCCAACAGACATGTATGGAAATCCGCTTGAACCAGTTCCTCAACCAGTACCACAACAGCAAAGCCAACGACCTATCAGAGCAACTGATATGTTCGGAAATCCATTACCTGTTCGATCTACCGGACCAACAGACATGTATGGGAATCCACTTCCTCCTCAATCTACCGGACCAACAGACATGTATGGGAATCCACTTCCTCCTCAACAGCAAGCGTGTTATGGAAGCACATCATCTGCTGGTCAACAATCAAAGCCAAATACAGTACAGCTCGACACCTCAAGCTTTTCTAAAGTCAGTGTGGAAGTAGCAAAGGAACACATGGAGCTGCTAAATACTTTGGTGAGCGCATACTGTGGATTAGTGGAAGGTCAGATTGGTAACATTAATTTGACACAAGAAGACTATCAGCAGATCGATAAAGAGGAGATGGAAATGATGGACATCAAGTGGGCCTTTGCCAGTGCTGTTAGGCGAGCAAAGGATTTCATGGAAAGAACTGGCAGAACCAGCTTGGAAAGCAAGAAAGACACCAAGTATGGGTTTGATAAGCAGGCTGTCAAGTGTTTCAATTGTGGTGAATGTGGTCATTTCAAACGTGAATGTACGAGGCCATCTCAACATGGAAACCAAAATCCTTTCAGAGGTCAAGGCAACAGGGCAAATCAGAACCAAGTAAGGAACAATGAGCGCACATTGGTGCCTGTCAACAACCAGAGTCAAGCAGGACCATCTAATGCCAACCAGGCACTTGTGGTTCAAGTAGATGAAGGTTGTGATTGGTCAATCCAGTTGGGAAATGATGCTCCAGATGGAACAGCTTGTTTTGCTGAAGTTGTCAAGGATCTTAAACACGCCAGTGGTGGAGAATCTTCCACCAATGGTGATGAATCTTCTGAAGATGAAGACAGCTCCGGTTACAGTGGAAGTTCAGATGAAGAGTCCTCGAGTTCAGGGAATGATCAGGAAGATGACACATCAAGTGCGTCAGTTAATGCAGATATTGATGAGCTATTGGAAGAAGCTACAGCTGAAATTCAACGAAGATCTATTTTGGTGGATCAAGCTGCTTATTCTTCGTCTTCTCTCCATTCAGCCTTTATGGCTAATGTCGACAGTTCATCAAGTCAGGTATGTGTCGATGAACCCACTTCTGTTAGTTGTGATAACTGTGATAGTTTGCGTGATAAATGTGCTGATTTAGAGGCAAACATGTCTGAGTTGCAAGGCAAACATGATGCTTTATAAGCTAGTTTGTTTGACTTGCAAGACAAACATGTTTCTATGAATGATAAGTGGTATGAATTGCAAAGCAAACACGAGGCTTTGCAAGAGAAATATGATGTGACATTCATTCACAATCAGAAATTGACCGTTGATCTTTCGAAGTGCACTGAAGCCAACATGTTTTATGAAAACCATGAAAAGGAGTTTAAGTCGGTAATTGAAAAGTTAAAGAAAGATAAAACCGAGTTAACTAAAATGGTTTCCAGAAAACAAACTGACATTAATTTGTATATAACTCGTCTGGAAGTAATGCAAAAGGAAATGGCTTGTGTCAAAACTGAAAGTGAGGCGATCCAACTTAAGCTAGACAGTTATTTGAGCTCTAGCTATGTGTTGGATCACATCATTGACGTACAGAAAGAGAAACGGGATGTCACATGCATAGGTTACAAGAAATGTCCACCACCTGTGAGACATAATTATGATGCCATGCCGGATGAGGAAGATAGAGTTTTCTCTGAACCATCTGTTCCTTTAGATGTTGAGGAATTTGCAACAGGACTCGGATACAAGAAGGAAGTATCATCAGATTCAGATGCGTCAGCAAATACATTTGTAACTGCTGAACAAAATCAGGATCCTCCAGTTGTGATTGAGGATGCCGATTCTTCTGATGATGAATCTGATGATACTAATTCAGCAAAGTCTGATGCGGTAATCAAAGAAGAGGACATACCTCTTGAGAATCATATTCTATGTGATCCTCCAACAAAGCCCGCTAAGACTGCTGCAACCGAGTCCACGTCTGCAAAAGAGTCGGAGAGTGTGGATTTGCTGTACACTCTTGTTGGTGATAATAAAATTTATTCAGACAAATATTTTCCTATTAAGAATGTTAATCAATCATTAATCAGTAAAGTCTTTGAAAATTCAACAAGTAAGTTTTTGGGAAAGACAGGATCACGTGTTACAGTAACACAGTGCCCTCCTATCCCAAAGGCTGAAGTTAGAAAACAATTTGGCAATCAGAAATTACCAACAGAGAAAAGGCAGCAAAATCATAACAAACAAAAAGGAAAATTGCCGGCTCAAAGTCAAAAGAAGCCAAATCAAAAGAAGAACAAGAATGTGAACTTTGTGAAATCTAAGGGAACGGACAAAATTGACACGTTTGAAAACCAATCTAACTTAGATTTTGTCAAGAAAGCAACTGTGTTGAAAAGAAATGAATCAAGTAGTTCAAAACCTAGTACCTTGGGATGACAAAGTTCATCATCGGCAAGACGACCACATGATACTTCGGGGTTTGTTGAACGAAGATCATGTTTTGAATGTGGTACAATTGGACATATAATTCGAAACTGTCCGTATCTTCATAAGTTGAAAGCAATTGATGATGATCCCCGTGAATGTAATCACCAAAAGCGATCTGTTTCTGTAAAACAAGATCCCCGACTTGTAAGAGAAAGGGAAAAGAAACAGAAACGCCAACAAGTCAAGGTGATTGAAAAGGCACTTAAAACTGATGTGGTTCAAAAACAATCTGTTTCAGTTAAACCAGAAAGTTCAAAGTTTTCAAAAACTTCAAACAATCACGAAGTTAAATTTTTAAACAATCAAACTGGTATAACAAAACAGACCTGGAAACCAAAAACGGTTGTTGAATCAGGGGGACCATCACAATTTATGAATCATCAAAGAATAGAAGTTATTGTTGTTGATGAAAATGGAAGACCCAAGACCACAATGGCTTGGGTCCCCATCTCCAACTAATTATGTGAGTTCATGTGCAGGGTGTTCCAGGAGGAACTATCAGTAGTCATTGGATTGTTGATAGTGGGGCATCCAGGCACATGACAGGCGACATGAAGCTTCTCTACGACGTCAAATCTATTAGAGGAGGTTATGTTGCTTTTGCTGGAGATAAAGGCGGATATATTACGGGTGAAGGAATGATTTCCAACGGGGTTGTTAGCTTTGATAAGATCAACTTCGTACAACAACTTGATCACAATCTTCTTAGTGTTTCTCAAATTTGTGATAAGCAGTTCTCAGTACACTTTGATGCAAATGGATGTTATGTGCTGAAACCCGGCTTCAAAATTCCGAAAGAATGGATTCTCTTGTCGGCTCCAAGGATAAATGATTTGTATGTCCTTGATATGAGCCAAGCTATCACAACGTCTGCACAAGCAACTTGTTTCGTTTCCAAAGCCACAGAAAAAGACTCAATCTCTTGGCACAGATGAATGGGTCACATTCACTTACGCAAAATGAATCATTTGGTGTCAAATGAATTAGTGAATGGTGTTCGTCTTAAAAACTTTCATCTTCAAGACATCTGTGTCTCGTGCCAGAAAGGAAAACAAACGAAGAAGCGACACCCTACAAAGAAAATCAACACGGTGGCTGTTCCTCTTGAACGTTTGCACATGGATTTGTTCGGTCCTGTCAAGCACAAAAGTATTAGGAATGATCAATATTGCCTCGTGATAACTGATGATTATTCATGATTTTCTTGGGTGGCGTTCATGGCACACAAGAGCGAAACCTTCGGTATTATCAAAAACTTGATCATTCAGATTGAGAATCTATATAAGTTGAAGGTTAGGCGGATACGTAGCGACAATGGTACTGAATTTAAAAATCATGCCATGGCGGAGTTTTGCACTTCTAAAGGTATTCTTCACGAATTTAGTGCAGCTTATACTCCTCAACAGAATGGCGTCGCTGAACGTAAGAACCGCACATTGATCGAGACTGCTAGGACTATGTTGGTAGAATCGCAGTTGCCCATTCCATTCTGGACTGAAGCTGTGTCCTCTGCATGTTACACGTTGAACCGAGTCCTTACAGTCAAAAGGCACAACAAGACCTGCTTTGAGCTTCTTAACAAACGGAAGCCAGATTTGTCATATCTTGAACCGTTTGGAGCTCCGTGCACACTAATCTATCCTAATGGAAAGTTTGGGGCAAGAGCCATTGAAGGATACTTTCTTGGGTATTCCACCCCGAACTTAAGAGTCTGGAATCTAGAGACTAAAAGGGTCGAGGAATGGTCTGAAGTCAGAGTACAAAGGCACACTTTACCAGTCAGAAATCCTGGTCAGCCTTGGATGTTTGAGTACGATGACCTTTTCAATTCGATCAATGTTGAAGCAGTTGAAGAAAATGTTGCAGCAAAGATGTTTTTCGAGAGTGACAATGCAACAGATTCACCGTTGGTTCGTCCCATTATTGTCAATCAAGAACCATCTTCAGTGAACAATAATGCTCTCGATAATGAGGATTTTCACGATGCTACCGAATTGAACGAATCTTCAGAGGATGATGAATTTCTAGATGCAGATCAAGAAGCTCCAACAACAGCAGTTCATGGTACTTCAGAGGGTACTCCTCCAGTGGACGCCCCTAGAACAGCTGAAGCTACTGCATCATCCTCTTCGCCAATTCCGGGCATTGAATTGGTTGTAGATCTCAATCTCAACAATCTGGGTACAAACATTCCAGTTCAAGATAATCCAGAAACAAGGATTCACAATACCCATCCTCAACAAAACATCATCGTAAATGTACAGAGTGGCGTTCAAACGAGAAACATGTTGCGAAACAACAACAATGCAGGCTTGTATGCGACGATTAGAGAATCTGGTCAACAAAATGATTGGTCTTTCGCGTGTTATGTCTCACAGGAAGAGCCAAGAACTTGGAAAGAAGCTTTGAAAGATAACTCATGGGTTGAAGCAATGCAGGAAGAACTGCAACAATTCCAGAAGCTTGGTGTCTGGAAACTCGTAGAGAAACCTGCTGGTTACAAGAAGATTGGTACCCGTTGGGTGTTTAAATGCAAAAAGGATGACCGTGGAGTCGTTATTCGAAACAAAGTAAGGCTAGTCGTTCAAGGTTTTCGTCAGATAGAAGGGATCGACTACAACGAAGTGTATGCACCTGTTGCACGTCTAGAAGCAATTCGGATCTTTCTGGCTTATGCCTCATTCAAAGGTTTCAAGGTATACCAGATGGACGTCAAAAGTGCATTCTTACATGGTGTGGTGGAAGAAGAGGTGTATGTCGAACAGCCTCCAGGTTTTGAAGATCCTATCCATCCCGATCGGGTTTGGTTGCTCAACAAAGCTCTATATGGTCTACATCAAGCACCGCGAGCTTGGTACACAACCTTATCTAATTATTTGCTGGAGAATGGATTTCGCAGAGGTCTTATCGATTGTACTCTTTTCATCAAAGAACAAGATGGAGATCTTCTACTGGTACAGGTATACGTTGATGATATTATATTTGGTTCTACTAATGATGTTTTGTGTAGGAATTTCGAGCGCATTATGCAGGATAAATTCGAGATGAGTGCTATGGGGGAAATGACTTTCTTTTTGGGCCTACAAGTACAACAAACCGAGTCTGGGATATTCATCCATCAGACTAAATATGTTGGTGACATCTTGAGCCGGTTCCAGATGTCTGATGCAACGCCCATCGGTACCCCATTGCCGCAAAATCACGGAATTACTCCAGACTTGAAGGGTGAAGCTGTTAGCCCCTCATTCTACCGCGCGATGATCGGATCTCTTATGTACCTCACAGCATCAAGACCAGATATAATGTACCCAACGTGCCTGCTAGCCAGATATCAAGTCAACCCGAAGGCCTCACATCTTGCAGCTGTAAAAAGGATTTTTCGTTATTTGAAGGGTTACCCTGACACCGGTCTATGGTACCCTAGGGATAATAACTTTGACTTGATCGCATTCAGTGATTCTGATTTTGGCGGATGCAAAATCGACGGCAAATCCACAACGGCTGGATGTCAGTTTTTGGGAAATCGCCTAGTCACATGGCAGTGCAAGAAGCAGACGTGCGTCGCTACATCAACATGCGAAGCTGAATACATTGCTGCCTCAAGTTGTTGCTCCCAAGTCCTATGGATCCAACAACAAATGCGCGACTACGGTTTTGAATTCCTAACTACTCCTATTTACGTTGATAATTCTGCTGCCTTACAGATCACTAAAAATCCTGTGCAGCATTCAAAGACTAAGCACATCGAAATTAAGTATCATTTCATACGTGATTGCTTTGAGAAAAGGCTAATCGATGTTGCTTACGTCCACACCGATGACCAACGTGCCGACCTTTTTACCAAAGCATTTGACAAATCAAGATTTGACTATTTATTATTGGTAAACGGCATTAAGGTCAAGCAAGAGTAAAACCAACATCGGAAAATCATTTTTGTAAATACCTTTGTGTTTTAAATTTATCTTAGTTTATTGATTTTAGGGGGAGTAAATCCAAATTTGAAAATCCAAAAACATCGAAAAATTTTAAAATCACAAAAACAATAGAAAAACAAAAATGAGTTTCCTGGCGAGCAAAAGAGAAAATGATAGTACATCAGTGGTCTGTCCAAACCTCTTTAAACCCTTAAATGAAAAGCGATAAGCAGCTCTATATAAGATGTATCGGTAGGCTCACAATCATTTTAAAGTGTGCAGGGTGATATAAACATAAATCGACTGAAGACCAGGTGGGAACCATTCATTGGCATATGGTCTTAGTACCGAAATTTCGTTTGAGAGATTGCCGAGGTTCTGAGATATTCGGTCTTTATGCTGCTTATCATCTGGGTATCATGGTTGTATCTTTTACCAAAAAATAACGGGGACGCAAGTCTAGATCTTCCATGATACTATACATACGTGTACATATTGCATTCGACCTCAATAAGTGATCAACAATCACATGTCCCTCAAAATAAGTGATAAAATATCACAAATTCTTTCCGGGAGTCAAGTTCGTCTCTCTGCTGTACGAAAGTACTGACCTGTTCACGAACTTGCTCCTGTGCCTTCATGCATCGAAAATCAAGTTCCTCATCAATAAGTGATTCTATCACATAGGGCTTGTTTTCATTCAAAATAAGTGAGAATCTCACATCATATACGGTCAAACAGATGATAATCGGTATACTCACCGGTAAGATGAACCCTCGTGCATACCTTGATACGGGAATGTGTCGTGATGTGGATGAACACCGGTCGGTAAGTATAAATCATACCTTAACGTATCCCCTCGCCATGATTACATCTGATAAGTTGAGCTTAAGTGGACAACAATACCGATAATCGTTATAGGATGCTTATCTTAATGTTAACTAATTGAACAACAAGAGCGTTTTGGCATGACCGTACACTGATATGATTCTCTTACCCTCGAAACTCGCAAAAAGAATGTCTGTAAATATTTATTTAATGCTTTCAGTTTCTGCACCTTTGTATATATTTATTTACTGCTTTCAGTCTTTACATTTGAAATATTCAAAAATTCCAAAAAGATTTTAGGTGTGTTTTAATATAAACTTTATAAAAGCCAAAAAGATTTTATTTCTATTTTATTTTCAATCGTACGATGTTGGAGATCGAGTCTTCGTTACCTGAAACCTGATTGAAAACCGAAACGACTGATTCTTCATAAACGGTCGAAATTTGCAAGTTTTGAAAGTTAAAAACCTAAAACTGAACAATTTGTTAAACTTTCAAACTGTCGGACGGTGTTTGTTTGAACAATGGTCACATGTGTGTCGTTTACTTATGATATTCCAAGCAGTTGTTCTCATTACGCGTTTAGATTTCTTGCATGTGCAGATTCTAAAGGCAAGGAGAACATGGTCGATGACAAGCTTCGGAATGAAGACACGACGTGAAGGCACTCAAAAGACAAAGATGATCGAGTTGCCGCTGACCATCATCAACACCACAAGGATCTCAAGTTGTAAAGAACAAGTATTTCACGAGCATAACTCAAGGGGGAGCTTATGTTAAGGGGGAGTTTGTCAACACACTTCCTACATGAAACGGGGAGTTTGTTGATACACTCTCTGCTTTCAAGACGTGAAGACTTTAAAGATCCTCCGACATTGAAGACTTGAAAGGACGTCAAAGACTTGAAGACACAAAGATCGAGACAAAGCTACAGCCAAGGGGGAGTTTGTTGGTGCACTTGTGTCTGTACTTTGTCTGTATTTTGTCGTGATACCAAACGATGTCTTTGTTAGTCTTGTAAGTTTGACCAAGTCAACCATCCTCCTGGTTTGACTTGGCCAAATAGTTAGACAAATGGTTGTAATATGTCTGTGTCGAAGGATGTGTCATCGAAGGATTGTTTAGATCCTTCGATGAGCTCGAAAGATAAACCTTCGATAGATGGACCTCGAAGGATATCATCCTTCGAGGTATTTATGGATCCTTCGAGCTGTTTCAGATCGATAGATGATCTTTCGATTAGTCTATCTGATCCTTCGACCAGACGAGCTGTGACGGGTATATATACCCATGTAATGTGTTCACTTCACACAGACACGAAAAAGAGACAGAAAATAGAGAGTGTGAGAAGTGAGTGAACCAAGTCTTGTAGATGAGTTTTACATGCTAATACTTTTCTGTTGGATGTAGATCGGCTGTACGGATCGATCCGTAAGGGTTCGGGTTTGTTTGCGGTTAACGAGATTGAAATTGAGGATGATTTTGAGAGTAGTTATGGAGAAGATGATTGGGAGGTAGTGGTTATTGTTATGAAAGAGGTTTGAGCTTCAGAGTGATGTTTATGTGGATTTAGTTTATGCAGATGCGATTAAGGAGCTGAAAGGGATTGCTGATAGGATGAATAGGTCTGGTTATGAGAAAGAGTGTTGTCAAGTGTATTGTCATGTTCCGCGAGATGTTCTGTACAAGTGTTTGTCGATTCTTGAGGTTGAGAAGGTTAGTGTTGAGGAAGTCCAGAGGATTAAGCGTTGAGGTTACTGGTCAAATTCGTCAATGGTACACGAGTTATCTTAGATAAGTATGGGGGAAAGCCTTGTTATGTTTGATAACACTACTAGAGTAATGGGCAATAGCCACCAAAATTTGCTACCAAAATAAACTGTAGCAAATTTAGCTAATAATTTCTATCTGAATTGCAGTATGCGTGCCTCCTTATGATTTGGTAGCAAGTTAGTGGCAAATTAAGTGGTTTTTTTCTTTTTAACACCGTGTTTCATTCATGACTTCCTGTTAGGGTTTCATATCCACCTCCGCTTCGCTCCACTGCCGCTCCGCTCTGCTCCGCTCCACTACACCAGCGGTACTTCAACGGGCTCCAGGACTCTAGGTTTTACAGAATAGAAACAACTTCATGATAGAAAATAAGATAGGGGGTTACAAAGGAGTTTTTATTTCATAACTGTTCTCCCGAAGGAGAACTTCTTGATATTTACATAACCTCCTTAAAGGAGTTTCTACTCCATACTACTAGCACACATACTAAGAACTTGAAAAGTGATCATAATGATCAACGAAAAGAAAAGTTGAAAGGGTGGTTGAGAGAATATGGTTAAGGGATATGTGACCAGGGATTGTTAATTCAATCGTATATTACCGGTTCAAGAACCTTGGTAGTAACTACCCAAGTATACAATGAGTATACACCAAGATTTCCTTAAAAAAGAAATCCGTCGGGTTAATCAAGAATTAACCATGTATCAAAGTCTAATTAAACAATTAGAACAGTCTCTTAAGAGATCACCTAGAAATAGAAGAGCTGAACATGTTCAGTTTAATGGTCTTAAAGCTAACCGCTTTAAGCTAAAAGAAGAACTCAAACGTCTTGAAAACCAAGTGTTCTAAATAATGAGTCTTAACCTCCGCTCTGCTCCACTCCACTACACCGACTCTCCACCGATGCACCAACGCCGCTCCGCTCCGC
This sequence comes from Helianthus tuberosus, assembly GCA_030545235.1. NCBI lineage: Eukaryota > Viridiplantae > Streptophyta > Magnoliopsida > Asterales > Asteraceae > Helianthus > Helianthus tuberosus. Next base: position 24,735,406 of record CM060400.1, read on the forward strand.
TCCACCAACGCTCCACATCTGTTAGGGCTCGATATGCTCCATCAATCGATACTCTCCACCTCAGTTAGGGCTCATACAAATTAATCCCCCATACAATCCGTCAATTGATACGCTATTAATTGCATTCATATCAATCAGGTAATTTCAATCAAATCTCTGTTTATATTCGTTTTTGATTTCTAGGTTACCGCTTTCTGTATATACTTTATATTTGTTCAATATGTACCTGTTTTTGAATCTTTTGTTGTTTGTTTATCAATTTGCTCTGTAAATAAGAATTCCTAATCTAGAAATAGAAAGAGCAACTTAGCATTTGGATTTGATAAGCAGATACGCTACTGTGATTTGAACAACGAAGTTATGCTAGTGTGTTCATTATGATTATCTTTCATAGAAAGAACACAATCTATTGTACAGAACCTTCAGATCTGATTACTAGCTACTGAATTGATGATATATGTTCTTATAGGTGTTTGTTTTGTTTTGGTTGACAGTGAATCAAGTTGAAGATAAGATTGAACGTTTATTGTTATCAAAGTCATCGAGAACCATCCATAGCTTATTGATTTCACATATTAGGGTTTAGCAAGGTATGATTCTCGACTTCAGTTCTTGTGTACTCTTACAGAAGTATATGAACTTTGGGACTAGTTTGTGTAAATGGTTTCACTTGTAACATTAGTCATTAATGACGTGTTCTATATTGTGAATATGTAAATATCTAAATTGTGTACTCTACTTAAACTAGCTAAGTTAGGGTTCAATTTGGTTCAGTCATTACATAAGAAAGAACTCAGCCATCTTTCCAGGTATATTTCCATTTATCAATACATGATTTAGCTTCAAAAAATATCACATTCTCGTTTTTCATTTGTTATTAAAGATTTCAAAAAGGAACAAAAACCCAAGGCTTTAATATGTGTTCTAATTGTGGTGGAAAAGTCTTGTTCCGAACAATCTACCTTATGTAAGGGACAGATTGGTTGAATCTTTCTTCTGGGCACTTTGTGTGTACTTTGAGCCAAAATACTCTCAAGCTAGAATTTTTTTAACAAAAGTATTTGCGATGACAACAATTCTTGATGACACTTATGATGCTTATGGTACTTATGAAGAACTTAAGATCTTTACTGAAGCAATTGAAAGGTATATATGCATGCACGGTTTTCAACTAATGAACACATTCGGTCTAGAATCAGCGTCTTTATCATCTAGGATAGATGTATGGTTTGCCTACATTCCACCTCCCTAAACCCGGATTTCACTAGGTGTGGTTGTATTTTGGTCCTCAAAACAAATTCTTCTAATAAAATAATTAATTATAGGTGGTCAATAACATGCATAGATGAGCTTCCAGAATACATGAAACAGACATACCAAGAATTGTTGGATGTTTACATAGAAATGGAAGAAATCATGGGAATACAATTCATCCGATTCCGTTTTGCTTCAGGTATGATTATGATCGATTCTCTGTTTTACTTATGATTTGTGTTTGTTTGATCGATTCTCTGTTTTACTTGTTCGATCGATTTCGTTTTGCTTCAGGTATGATTATGATGGATTCTCTGTTTTACTTTTTATTTGTGTTTGTTTTAGCTTGTGTAGTTTCAAATTGAGGTTGCTGAATTTATTTATCATATATTTAGTATAATTTAGAATATTAGGGCTCCTAGACGTACAACAGTTTATATGCCTAATTTGGTGTGCTTTCAACCTGCATAGTTTCAATAAAAAGGTGCTGAACTTATCTATTATAGAACAACATGATTTAGATAGTTAGGGCTCCTAGACATATAAGTTTGTTTCTCAAAAATTTGATGCTTTTATTATTTTATATGAACAGTAGTTATATGAACATGTCTGGTGACTTTGAGCTAGCTGTAAGTGCCCCAAACCCGCTTCTGTTCGTCGTCAACAACTCATTCGTGACTGTCCTATTCTCACCAACATTGAACCCAAACAAATCAAATTTTGTTTCCAAAATCGAAGGTAGGTGGGTTGGATGCTAATAATTTTTGTTTTTGTTTTTTTTCTATGTACACACCAAATATAACCAACATGTTTTGAGTGTAATGGCTGTGGATGAGAGAACACCGTGGTTAAGCGTGCTCAAGTGCAAGTACGGGTGTGCACAGTTCGGTTCAGCTATTAGCAGTAACTGTAACCGAAGTCATCGGTTAAACGGATGTTTTCGTCAACACACACAAAATGTGAGGGCCTTTTTTGAATATTTTAGTTAAATTATATAGATGTGAATGCTTTAAAAGGTTTAAATACAAAGGGTAGGATTTCATACTTTGCGTAATTTTTTATTTCTAATTTTTTTAATTTCCTTCATGTGTAATTTTGATTTGTTACTTCTTTGGTGCGGAAAATTTGATGCTTAATTTTGATTTCCTTGTGCGTAATTACCGGTTGTTATTTTTTGTTCATGTGTGATTATTATTTTTGTACACCTAGAAATTGAGGTTATAAAATTTATTGAATTGCAGACGACAGTTGCTAGCAAGGACACTAGCTGTGAATCAGTGGTGAGCAGTGGTCAAGGTCAACGACAATTAACCCCACAGCATCCTCCACGGGATGCTAGTCCTGCTGGGTCAGTTGGTTTTTTTATTCTTATGATTTATAAAAAAACATTTTGTTTAATTGTTTTGTTGTTTTTTCTTCAGACTTTTGTACATTGCAGAGGAAACTTTAACAGAGTTTCTTTTGAAGGCTACTGGAACCGCTGTAGAGTGGGTCTAGATGCCTGGAATGAAGGTACACTACTCATGTGTTAAATGCTGTTGTATTCATTAAGGGACTTGGTTAATTTGCAACTGTATCTTTGACTTTTATTGTAGCCTGGTCCGGATTTCATTGGAATCGTTGCTATTTCTCACAGTTGCACTGGCGTGGCGTCGCGAGCGTGTGTCTTGGTTAGTCTTGAGCCTACTAGGGTAAGTAAGATATAATACACATGCACACATCTATTTAGACGTCGGTTCCCATATGAAACTGATTTTTCGTGCCAACTGTGACATGTTGTAACATCCCGAAAATACAAATTCTTAAATTGCAATTAGGTTGCAAATAAATTAGTAAAATAAGCTAACTAGGAATGACACTAACCAAGTTAGATGATGACTTATGAGTAGTTAAGGAGTTAAAACAAAATAAAAACGAAAGTTGAGGGGCCAAAAGTGCTTAAATTGAAACTAATTTTAATAAAACAGAAAAAAAAAATAGAAATCTCAAACACTTGTGTCTGTGAGATCGACCAGACAAGAAGGAGGGGGCGACCAAGCTCTTCAAAACCCTAAATTCCACAAAACTCCTAAATTGAAGGTTCAAATCTGATCCAAAACGAAATCCGAGCTGAGATTAGTGATCCTCATTGCAAGGGGGTTATAAGGTATGTAAAATTTGATGAATATTCTCTACTTGAAATTCTCATGAAATTGGGAAATCCGAAATTTGATGATGCATGTTTGTTATTTGGATAGAATAGGGATGATATAGTGTCTAGGAGTAAAACCTAGACAACAACATGTGAAATCATGTCTAAATTCTGGAAATTTCATGAACACATTGAAGGTGATTCATGGGTTTTGTGAGAAATTGATAAACACTAGGGTTTTGAGCATTATTCTAGTGTAATATGGTTCATAGAAAGAGATTACTGAAATATGAATGTTAAATTTTATATATGAAAGCTTGATTGATGTAAATTCGGGCTAAATGATAAGTTGGGGACTTGTTATATAATCATGTAAAATTTTGCCCTTAAAGTGTTCGTAGAAATGTCTCGAAGAAGGCTTGAAACTGAAATGTGTAGTTAAAACGCATAATTGTGATGCTTAGGCAAATTATGCGACATATGATTGAAAAGGAGTTCTAAACGTATCATGGTTGAACTCTATAGGAAAAGATACCGGAGCGTCGAGTGGACAAGCCGGTGGCGATTTGCGTTTGAAGGGCGTGCATTGAAGGTATGTAACTTGACCCGTTACATTAAGTGAATTGTTATTAAATTACGTATGGTTATATTGTAGATTAGAAGTTGCGTTGATTGTAGCGACCATGTTCGTTACTTAAATCCGTAGGTTTAGAATTGATTAGAAGTCGTTTGGTAGTCATCATAATGGAGGATTCCGTAGATGAGCCAAACGGGTCGAATAATGGTGTACATTGTAGTGTTAGTGTTTTAAATAAATAACGATGGCGATAACGATCACAGGGGCATGAAGCCATAAGTTTGGTAATGAAGTGCCGGTGATAATAAGCCCCGGAAGTTGGGTAACAAGCGCCTTATGTTTACTATTACAAAGGTAGCAAAATAAGGATAACTAGAAAGGGTCGAAAAATTACATAATGAATTTTGTCATCTGGTCCGTAAAACAAACTTTGGGTATGCAAATCATTATAGTTACGTTCGTACGGAATTTACAGACGCATAGGAAAAAGAATCACCTAAAACGGACTTACGAGTCAAAAGTTATGATAGTTTTAAGTTTAGAATTGGAGTTTCGTAATGCTGAACTGATATACAGCAACCAGAAATAACATTCTGTTGAAAATGGTCCCTGGCGCTACGCCACGCCACGGGTTAGAACAAAACCCGTCACGCGACGCGACGGGTGGTGGCGCTACGCGAACACCTTGGGTGGTCCTCGTCGCGAGGCGCGACTGCCCAGGGTGGTTGGTTTTTGTTGTTTTTGCATATTTTTGAGTTTGGAACTTAACCGGACTTATATATAAGGTGTCGAAACTAATCTTTTGTGTGGTTTTGACCTTAGGTGACGATGGACCTAATCCGGATGGCGATCAAGCATCTTTTTAAGAACCGAACACGATATTTTGAAGCTTCCGCGATTACTTAATATTTTCAAATCAATGACTTTGTAATTAACACTTAAACACAACTTTCTTTTGTCTTGGGATTCTTAAACTAGTAGTACTTATCCTAGATGTTAACTTGGTTAAATTTTCCTTATGTTGATATAAAATCCAAGGTTTTTGGTATACTAAGGCTTTGTTTGTAGTAAAATATTATGAAAACAACTAGAGCGTTACACATGTGTATGCGTTGTATAATAACGAACCATAATAACACAAGTACACAACTTTGAGCTAGTTGTAAGTGGAACTTTGTGAGTTGTAGGCATGGTTTAAAAAAACAGCCGAGGCGGTCGTACTGAGGCGCGCCTCAGTTCGAAACGGAGGAAAAACGCATATGAGGCGGCGCCTTAGGTTCAGAAATTATACGGACGCCTCAGTTGAGTGAGGCGTAAGTTTCAGATCTGAGGCGGTACGAAAATGGCGAGGCGTAAGTATATTTTTTAGGCGGGATTTTAATGATGGATTAGGGTTTTTAGGCGACATTTTTTTTTTGTTTCTTTAAATAGCCTTAGGTTTTTTTATTATAGACATCCAAAAAACACACGCATCTGGCATTATTTCTTCAATCGTGATTCTTCACTACTACAGCTGCTATTTCTTTGAATCTTCTTTCAATCTTCAATACAATTATTTCTTTCAATCTTATTCAATCTTCAATACAGGTAAGTTCTCTTCGCTGCTTTCTTGATTTTTATTGATTGTGATAATTGATTGTGTTAATTGATCTTGTTATGACTTATGGCTGCTTTTTATTGATTCTTGCTATGGCTGCATCTTTCAATTCGTTTTTATTGTTCAAGATACTTGCTTTCAATTGATCTTGTTATGACTTATGACTGTAGCTTGATAATAATATTGCTGCTGACCTGCTGTTTGCTTGTAAACATTTGTGTTTTTTTATGTTAAGTATTTGATGAAATTTGAATCTTTTTTTTATGTTTTTTAACTGCTGATTTGATGAGAAAAGTCATTTTTTGATGTTAAATATTTATTATTTTATGATATATATATATATATATATATATTTTTAATATTTATTTATTAATACCGTCTCAGCCTTACGCCTCGTTCCGCCTCAATACTTACGCCTCGTGAGGCGAAGGGAAAACGCCTCGTTACTCGTTTCCGTTTTTTTAAACCTTGGTTGCAGGTTTTTATTTGTCACTCCATTTCTGTTTCGATTACTTGATTACTTGTTGATGACTCATGACCATATCATCGGCTAGGACGACCCTTATTCCAGTTGACTCTTGTTCAGATAACTCTTGGTATGCATGTCAAAAGTCAACTAAAGTGTTTGTGTATTCTTATGTCATATATTCTTTGTTTCCAAAAAAAAAAAAATAGACTGTAATAATATAGTTTGTTAAAAATTCTAGTGAATTAGTTTATTTTGAAAACTAGTAAAAAATTCTACCAAAAAAAGTTGGACCCAACCCAAATCGACCTGTATTAATAAACCACCCATTTTCGTTTTTTTTTCTTTGTATGCTTTTTGATGATTAACAGTTACCCTCATCTTACAGCATGCCAAAGGATGAGGCTCTGTTGTTTGCAGCTAATGAACTGTATGTGTCCCTCTCACACCTTATCATTATTTTAAAATTTCATATACTACTCAGTTTTCATTTTATTTTGGATACCTGAGGAGTTTATGTAATATGTCAAACCTTTTTAGAGTTTCTAGAACTAGAGTTTCACAACCTCTAAACCAGCACGCTTTGTATATTGTGATCATAATGGATTGATGCATATTTTCATGGTAATTGAGAGTTATCTTGCAAGCTCAGGTTTAAAGAACAGTCTATTTGAAAGAAATCCCACCCTTATACCAAGACCCACTTTTAGTTTGGATGTTTGGATTTGGATAATTTAATTTGAGTTATATGATGTTTAGATTTGGATGTTTATTATGAGGATTATCGGATGTATAAATTTTTACATTTTAATGGAATGGCAACAAGTTATAAATTGTTATGTTTTTTATGAAATGGAATAGCTGAATGCAAATGGAATACCATAAATGGTAACAAAACGGTGGTAAAATGTGATAAAGTGGTAGCAAAAAGGTGGCAAAATAGCGGTAACAAAATTGTGACAAAACAAAATGTGGTAACAAAACGGTGACAAAAAGTGGTAGCAAAAATGTGGCAAAACAGCGGTAGCAAAACGGTGACAAACAAAATGCGGTAGCAAAACGGTGACAAATCAATGGTGGCAATAGGGCATTTGCTACGTGTGCTTTTGCCATCGAGTTTTTGGTGGCAAAACGGTGGCAAAAGAGCAATTGCTACCGTTTTGCGACCGAAAATGTGGTAGCAAATACCTTATTTTCTAGTAGTGTGAAGGATGAAGGGGTTTGGGTGGGGGGGGGGGGGGGGGCAAGTGTGTTAGGGTTTTTAATTCTGAGTGTTTACACTCACATGTTATGCATGTGAGGGAATTTAACTGATGATTCAAGTAGCGTGGTTAGTTATAAAGGGTTGAACCATCAACAAAAATAAACTTAAAGGATGTTTTTAGCAAGTTTTAAACATTATGTATGAAAACTGCAAGTTTGAGGAAACATAAATGACGTTTTGTATAATTTACTCTAAGAAATATATTTTTTGGTGATGAAAAATGCTACTTTGTTGAAAGGTGTGTGGTCACATGGCTAGTGTCTAAGGCTGGAGGGTGTGGGGGATCCATCCCCGCCACGTCACCATGTATAGCGCCCATATGGGCTCCATCACCACACCCTTCAAGTGAAGAGGGGGGCGCCATTGATGGGGCTCCATCATGGTAACACCCGGTAACGCCATGGCTTGGAGTTTGGACCAATCAAATGTTTTTTTTTTAATTTTGTTTAATAGGGGCTCCATCCACACCATGTAAATTAAAGGGGGGCTCCATAGGTGAGGTGGATCCTAGGTAGACTTGATAAAACCCCATGGGGCTCCATCCATACCTCATAGCCTAATTATGTTGCATATGTAGTCCAAATTCAGGTGCGGTCATATCCTTAAAATGGTGCGGGTGTGTGCCGCGCATCATCAAAAAAGAAAACTTTTGGTGCGTAATTAGTTGGTGCCAGGGGCGGACCCAAGTTATGCGGTGGGTGGGCGGCCGCACCCCTTGAAAAAAAATATTTTAGTGGTATTTTTCGCGAAAAATTCAGACCGCACCCCTTGGAAATTTTCGTCCGCACCCCTTGAAAAATTCCGACCACACCCCTTAGAAAAAAATGTTAGGAATTTATGTAAAAAAATTGAGGGATTGAAACCCGATCAAATTATGTAAACAAGTTAGCATACTAACCCCTTTAATAAAACTTAAATTCAATTCATCAAGCTCAATAACTTAATACACATTCAAGCCCAATCCAACTACTAGTTTTGTTAAACAAATCAGTCCACGTAATTAAAAAAAATCCAAATCGCTGCCACTTGCCAGCGACTCCCGCCCTCCCTCTGCCTCACTTGGCAAACATGTTTGTTGATTATATGATTGTTGGTTGGCAAATAATAATTACCAGGGCTTGAAATTCAAAATTTTAAATTGAAAATTACGGAACATGGGCTATGGTTGAACACTTGAAGATCCTTGTTTATTTTGTATGTGATAGGATTAGGAATGAACAATGAGTAGGAAAGTTATGCCGCGATTTCTCAAGAGGAAAGGGGTTGAACCACTTTTTTTTCGCCGGATTATTCTAATTAAAGACCAAGGTATATTATAGATAAGTTTTTTTGTTCTTTTATTGAATGATTAAGAGAAATAAAAGTAGAGATGGTTTGAACTTTGATGTTTTTTGTTTGTTAATGTGATAGGAAGTTAGGAACTAGAGTTTTATTGTTTGAGAATTGAAATGGACCCGACCCGATCTGATTCGACCCGCCATTAAACTTTGTTTGTTTGTTTTTACTTGTTTTACATGACCCGACCCGATCCGACCCGCTATGAACCGATTTTTTTATATAGCTAGGGGTCTAAAATCTTTAAAAAATTTCCGCACCCCCAGGAAAAAAATCCTGGGTCCGCCACTGGTTGGTGCGGCCAGAACACCACATCATCAAATCTATTTCACCGCACCGTCAAATGGATTATGTACTAGTGAATGGATGGACTCCAAACGTTCCACTATAACATTTTTCCACAATTTTTATAGTTTGGTATAAAGTTCTGAAAACTACTCAGTTCAAAGTTCTTAAACTTAACGGAAAAATAAAGTTTCCAAGCAGCATAATTAAATGGCAGGATTAACGCTAGCTCATCTGCTAAGTAATAAAAAAATTCAGTACAAGAGTTTTTTAAGGCTTGAATTATAAACAATAATCAAATTTAATAGAGTAGTTTCTTAAAGCTTGTAGTTTAAACATGAAATAGAGATTGGAGAGAAAGCAGATATACCCTGAAAGTTCCAAGCCAGTCAAATTAGCAACCTCGGTTAGTGCTTCCTTCCACCGCTTCACATCAACCTCTGTTCGTTTTGACCCTTCTTTTGCTTCTATGGAAAAACAATTTGACATGCACGTCAAATTAGCAACCTTTGTTAATGCTTTCAACTTTGACCCTTCAATAATGAAACTTCGTTTTTGGTTCCTGACATCTGATGGATCAACGTGATAAAAAACCGGTAGGACGAAGTGATTACAGTTCCTCCTTTGCTCAAGGAGCAAGCAAAGCTCAAGGAGGCACCATCTTGAACTCGCAGACTTCTCCGACAATACAATGATAGAAGCCCTTGATTTGATTATTGCGCTCTCGATTTCCGGCTTGAGTTCTTGACCTCTTTCCATATCATCATTGTCTCTGAAAGTGCGAAGTCCTGCTCGAAGTAATGCATGATAGAGATGATCGGTAAAACTATGACGGGTATCTTCACCTCTGAAGCTGAGGAAAACGTCATACGTAAAAACAGGAGTATTATTTGAGCGTGAAGTAGACGCCATATATTAGAGGTTGAAGGAAACAGAGGAGATGATAGGTCCGTTTGAGAAAGGGGAGAATAAAGGCGTTGTATATATAGCAAAAGGAGTTATTACGTGGGCTTATCTAAGAATAATTGGTGTAAATACGCAATTAAAGAGTTTTTTAAGGAGAAATATGCAATTGTTCTTTAAAAAAATTACATATTTATTCATTTTACTAAAACTTAAACATGAAATAAACCGCTAAACTAGTAAAAATTCACAAAGACTACTAAAAATAAATAAATTTGTATTTTTTTTATGTTTTAGTAAAAAAAAGGGTAAAAATGTCATTATATAACTTTTTTTAATAAAATAAATCAAAATATGTAAATTTGCAATTATATTAGTTAAAAAAGAGGATATATGCAATTTTAATGGTTAAGAAAAGAGATATATGCAATTTTAATTTCAAGTTGGTTAAATACGTAATTAATCAGTTTTTTTAAGGGGAAATATGCAATTGTTCTTAAAAAAATAACATACATGATACATCTACTGGTGTTGAGTTTTGTAAATTCTGGATAATATGATTAATACGAGTTGATTATGGGTACGTATGTTGGTTTAAAAAGCATATAACAAAAAAGTGTTGGTAGAGGTGACATATATACTATTTAAGGTTGGTAACTATTTTTTTATTATATTAGGAAATTAATTTTGTGAGCTTTGAGTATATTTTGTTTTTCTTTTATGTCTTAGAAGATACAAATATTTTTCAAACCGTTGATTATGATATAATACGTTTATCTTTATCTACGTCTCGATATAAATTTTATTTAAAACTGAGTTACGAATATTAATGTACAAACTATCCAAGCACAAACATTCATGTCATCAAATCTATCTAACGATTATTTATTATTATTATTATTTTTTTATAAAATGACATCGTTTGCTCTTTACAACATACTAATAATATAATATAACATGTAATAATACTCTTAATATAACGTTGTAACGTATTTATTTTTGTCTGTGTTTCATTAAAACTTTTCTTCAAAATCAAACGATTGTTTTTACCATGACAAGCTATACTGATATCGTCCAAACAATACCGGCACCGGGTGTTGGTATTCATTTTTGTAGTATACTTGACGTTCTATTATAATTTTCGTTGAAAACGGAGTTGTATTTTCAATAGATGATTTCTTGGTATCTTGAATCATATCGGGTATCGGTACCGTGACGAACTAAACAAATACTTTCCAAAAAAGCATCGATTTTTATGGTTTTCGAATGTAAAAAATATGTCGATTGCTATACTGAGTGCCGATCTTGTATCAATATTGTAACGAACCGAACCAATATCGACCGAAAGTCCGCTGCATAACACAGAGAATACCGCTATGGTCTTCTCGGAAATAATATTTTACAAAACTTAAAAATATGGTCTTCGAAAATATTATTTTACAAAACTTAAGTATGGTCTTCGAAAATAATATTTTACAAAACTGCTGTGACTTGTAGGTTGATTTTTTGTTAACACCAACCATTCAGCCTAATTTATGTCGGTAAAAATTCTAATTTATTATAAATTGAATGAAAATCGATACTGACCGGATTTCTATCACGTAGTGCGGAGGAATTCCACTATTATACATATGAATACTAGGTGTTCATGAACAGTAGTAGTTGGTAAATTTTAAGCATTTGTTTTTATTTTTTTGATTTTATGTTATTTATTCTTCAATTTATTTTTTTACTAATCAATAGGAAATGATAAATTCAATTATTAAAGTTGCCATTAATAGTAAATGAAAATTTTAAATATTTGTTTTTTTATTTTTTAATAATATTTTATTTAGTGTTCAATTTATTTTTTTATAATAAATATTAAATATTAAATAGTATATGTATATATGAATAGAAAGTTGCTATAAACAATAATGAAAATTTTAAATATTTGTTTTTTTAATGTTATTTTATTTAGTTTTCAATTTAATTTATTAATAATAAATATTAAATACTGATTAATATATATATATATATATATATATATATATAGGGAGAAGATCATGCGAGAACCACCTCTTATTGCGAGAACCGCGAGAACCAATGTGAACACACCAAAAATGCCTAAAAATAGCTAAAAATCACACAAAAAAATTTTTTTTGATTTTTTTAATATTTTTTAGGTTAAAATCGCTAATTTTCGAACCAAAAAATAAAAAAAAAAAATTTTTTTTTTTTAAATTTTTTTTTTTTTAAAAAAAAAAAATTTTTTTTTTTTTTTTTTTGGATTCGAAAAGTAGCGATTTTAACCTAAAAAATATTAAAAAAATCAAAAAAAAAATTTTGGATTTTTTTTTGATTTTTTTAGATTTTTTTTAGATTTTTTTAGGTTTTTTGGGGGTTTAGTTTTTAGCATTTTAGCTTGGGGGGGGGGGGGTGGGGGGGGGGGTTTAGGTTTTTGGGTGGTGGGGGAGGGGGGTTTAGGCTTTTTTTTTGGGGGGGGGGGGGGGGGTGGGGTTAGGTTTTTTTTAGGTTTTTTTAGGTTTTTTTTAGCTTGGGGGGGGGGGGGGGGGTTAGGTTTTTTTTGGGGGGGGGGGGGGGGTGGGGGGTTTAGGTTTTTGGGTGGGGGGGGGGGGGGGGTGGGGGTTAGGTTTTTTTAGGGTTTTTTTAGGTTTTTTAGCTATTTTAGGTTGTGTTCACATTGGTTCTCATGGTTCTCACAATAAGGGTGGTTCTCGCATGAGCCCCTCCCTATATATATATATATATATGAATAGAAAGTTGTCATGAATAGTAAAAGAAAATTTTTAAATATTTGTTTTTAATAATATTTTATTTAGTGTTTAATTTATTTTTTAATAATAAATATTAAATAAAAATAGTGATATATATATATCACTATATATATATTTTTTGAAAAACTTTTTTTCAAAAAAAAAAAAAAAAATTGTGTAGTGCACATGTGTAATAATACACATGTGTAGTACAGATACACATGTGTAGTATTACACATGTGCACTACACAAAAAAAAATTTTTTTTTTTTTTTTGAATTTTTTTTTTTTTATATATAAAAACCTGCGAAATTTGGTTTGCAAAAAAAAAAAAAAATATATTTTTTTGTGTGTTTTTAGGCTTTTTTTAGTTAGTTTTCGAGTTTTCGCGTTAACTAGTGGTTTTCATTTGAACCTTCCCCTATATATATATATATATATATATATATATATATATGAATAGAAAGTTGTCATGAACAGTAAATGAAAATTTTTAAATATTTTTTTTAATAATATTTTATTTAGTGGTTCATTTAGTTTTTAATAATAAATATTAAATAGTAATATATATATATATATATATATATTTATTTATATATACATTTAATTAAGAAGTAAGTATGAATAGTAACTTTATTTCTATAATAATATATAGTTTTTTTTCATATTTTAATTTTTTAATACTACAATAGATTATATTATACATATTATTATTTACATATAATTGTACTGCTATCGTATAAAAGAGAACCGAAACAGTACAGAATAACACATGTTTTTGCTTTCGACAACCCAGTATTTATTTATATTGTTTTTACTTTCGACCACCTAGTATTTATTTATATTGTTTGTACTTTCGATAAACTGACACCGTATGGCTACTTTATCGTACTTTGGTACTTAAATCATATCGGGTCTCAGTACCGTGACGAACTAAACAAATACCATCCAAAAAAGCATCGATTTTTATGGTTTTCGAGTATAAAAAATGTGTCGATTGCTATACTGAGTGCCGATCTTGTATCAATAATTTAACGAACCGAACCAATATTGACAGAAAGTCCGCTGCATAACACAGAGAATACCGCTATGGTCTTCTCGGAAATAATATTTTACAAAACTTAAAAGTATGGTCTTCGAAAATATTATTTTACAAAACTTAAGTTTGGTCTTCGAAAATAATATTTTACAAAACTGCTGTGACCTGTAGTTTGTTTTTTTTGTTAACACCAACCATTCAGCCTAATATATGTCGGTAACAATTCTAATTAATTAATATATGATAAAAAGGAAAGGGAATGAACAGTATTTGAGGCGATTTTTGTAATTTCCTTTTACAATCAGGTTTGCCACGCACCCAGCTTAAAACCCACCGTCCCTTCCCCATTCTTCAAAAAACCCACCGCACCGGGGAGAGAGAGAGACAGAGCATACCGCACGGGATTAGAGAGAGAGAGAGAGAGAGCAGCGATAGAATGGGAGAGAGAGGAGCGGCGGTGATGGCGGAACGACCATCGTCTTGGCCTTTGGACAGACCGGTGGTGGGTTGTGGTTGTTTGGACGCGTGAAACGATGGTAGAAGGCGGTGGTGAACGAGGATTAAGCGTCATAGTATGACGACAATAATGCTATCGGTGGTAGCTGAAGCCGACGATGACGGCTGTGGGTTCTAGGGTCCCGTCGTCAATTTAGATCAACAGCTGAAACCCTAGGGTTACAGTGAACGCGAATGTAGCAGTAGCAACGACGAGTTAAAAATTTTCTAGGTCTTAAAGTTGTGATTAGCAAAACCTAGGTTCAGATTAGAGTTTTTTATTTCGTTTATGTTTTTTCCTCTTCACCGTCTCCTTTTTATTCAGGCAACGCCGGCTGATTACACCGAATTCGTTGAAGTAGATCCCACAGGAAGATACGGTCGGGTAAAACCCTTATTTTCCCCCTTTTTCATCACTTTCTTCATTTTTTACTAACAATCATCGTTTAAAGTTCAAATTCATTGTAATTTATTGTACTTTGTTGTTCCAGTATAATGAAATTTTGGGCAAAGGAGCTTCCAAGACAGTGTATGTAGTTTAATTCGCTTAATTTGTAGTTTTAGAAATTAGGGTTTTGATGAGTGATCTTTTTTTTATTTTTGTAGGTTTAGGGCATTTGATGAGTATGAAGGGATAGATGTGGCATGGAATCAGGTGAAATTGTATGATTTTCTTCAAAGTCCTGAAGATCTTGAGAGGTTGTATGGTGAAATTCATTTGTTGAAGACTTTAAAGCATAGTAATATCATGAAGTTTTATACTTGGTGGGTTGATACAGACAACAGGAATATTAATTTTGTTACTGAGATGTTTACTTCTGGCACACTTAGACAGTAAGTTCAGGTTAAATGATTGCAAAAAGTGTTTTAAGTTAAACTCGGAAAGTAAGTTATTGATTTGATTGTGTGTATTGTTGATTTGGTTAGGTATAGGCAGAAGCATAGAAGGGTTAATATCCATGCGATCAAGCATTGGTGTAGGCAGATCTTGAAAGGGTTGGTGTATCTTCATAGCCATGATCCGCCTGTGATTCATCGGGATCTTAAATGTGATAATATTTTTATTAATGGTAATCAAGGAGAGGTTAAGGCCGTGGGGTATGGTGGGGCTTGGGTTGGGGCATTTGTTGACACGTGGAATGGGAGCCTCTCCACCGCCTGGTTACGTGTCCGCGGGGTATGGCGGGGCGTGGGTTGGGCTTGGGTTGGGTGCACCGCGTGGCAGAATATAAAAAAAAAATTACAAAAAAATTATAAAAAATCACACAACATTTATAAAAAAAAACCTACAACTTCATTAAAATTTTAAAAATTACATAATCCTAAAAATTAAATAATTTCTAAAAATTACAAAATAACAAACCTAGAGCGTTAAATAAATTTCAAAAAGGTCGATCTTGTCGAACGCCTTTTTTTCCTTGCCTCGAAACTCTATGTTCGCCACCGCCACCCGGTCCTCGTGGCTTAACTCGCCGCTCGGAACGGCTTCGTAGTAAGCCTTGAAACGCTCGAGCTTGGGCCGTAGCTCGCGCCATTTATGTTGGCACGCGTTGAGGTTGTGGCGGTCGTTACCGACGTTATGTCGGTAGGCTGCGAATGCTTCCAGCCAATATTTTGTTTGGCCCGGTGGCCGTCCCTTCATAGCGTCAACGACGCTTGTGACGAGAGCAAGTTCTTCTTCATGTGACGAGACCCGGGTGGCGGTTTGGTTTTCTCCCAAACCGTTTGAATTTAAAATTCAAAATTTGAAAAGTCCGCTATGACATGGCGGGGTGAGCGAATGGGAGGCAGCCAGCTAGCATGGCCATACCGCCCCACGCCCGGCTTGAAAGCCAAGCCCTAAGGGCCACGCCCCAACCCAAGCCCCATACCCCATGGCCTAAGATTGGTGATTTGGGCCTAGCAGCTATCCTCCATAAATCGCATGCCGCCCGCTGTGTTGGTAAGTCTCCTATCCTTAGATTAAGAAAGCGCGTGTGAGGTGCACGCCGAAGGTTGTACATGTGTTTGTATGACATTTATGTGTATAATTGTATCTATTTATTTGTATGCAGCAGATGAAGGCATTGAAGGGGAGAAGATGTTCAGCATCTGAAAGTTTCTCTTCGATGTTTCATCAAATTGGAGCTTAGATTCAGTTCTGCTTACAATCAACCTGAATCCTTTGGTTATTTGACCTCTTCCTCAATACTTTGGTTAGTAATACTAACCCGTTAACCTGATATATATTTTCACTTTGTGATTTAAAAAGTAGGGAAAAGTCATTGGTTGAGTTTAAGGATTATATGAGCGGTATACAAACGCCTAATTTCATGATTAATAAATGGGTTCTTAGAAGTTGTCAATAGATTTTATTGAACATGAACTGTAGTTGTAAAAACAAATTAAATCATGGCCTTTACTCAACTGTGTGAGTTGTTCATAAAAGTCCAAGTTTTATTATTATTTTGATTCTCTATGAAATTTTGGACTATGATCGATCACCAACAGTGGTGTTGTTAAATTTGCTTCTTCATGTTGGATTTCTACACACTCGGTCAATTTCATAAACTAATCAAAATGTGTTTTAAAGTTTCTTGGTTTCAACCAAAAAAATAAAAATAAAAGTATTTGCTATTTATTGGTTTCACCCAAGAAGGATTTCACAAAACAAATGACAACTATGTTTTCCTATGTAATTTACATCAGAAAAGAAACGAACTTGGCAACAGTTAGGTTTTTGGTAAAATCTATGTTTAAGCAAAAAAGAGAGAAAAATAACCATATATAGTTTTTGTTGATTGGATCGATATTCGGTAGCTATTAATTTTAATTGTGAGTCGTGTTGGTTAATAAATCACAACCTACATATAGTTGCTCTCTGTCTCGTGTTTGGTTAATTAAGTCGCAACCTACATGTAGTTGCTCTCTGGATGCAAAGGATGAAATCAAGTCGATGCACGCCAGGATCCCCATTTCTCCTTATTTGCCTTTGTAGATATGTAAGTGGATGTATGTTCGGACCCTAGAATTATCTTGGTTGAGCCATTGTTTTAAATAACTTTGTGATAACCAGATTTATTATATGGCCGCATTCATTATAGAGTTTTCGGTTAGCATGTGGTTTCAAATATGCTATGCTTTTTCATTTTTTTAGGAACATATTTTTATCTCGGTACAATTATACCATGACATCGTGTTATTTGTTGTAATGTACAAGTAATCGAATCGCAAATGTACTTATGTTCATGTTATCAAACTGAGAGCGATTCGGTTTAAGGCGCCGCAACGCGCGCGTTTTATAAATTCAAATCATGAAGGCGTCAAAATTGAAAACCTATGATCTTTGGAGTTGTTGTAAGAAATAATGTTATTAAAAAACAATGCTGTCGGGGTAATTAAAAAGTTTTCATATATAAATTTTTGGGAAATTGGATTTAAATAATCCGAACTTTCACCTGTTGGCCAATAACACTCCGAACTTTCAGTTTGGCCAGCAGCACTCTCAACTTTCATCCTATTTTCCCAAAACACTCCCAAACTAACATATCACTAACCAAGTTAGTTTTTAAGTTTTATTTATTACACAAACAGTCCCTGTAGTTATAATTTACTAGTTTTAAGTTTTATTTATTACACAAACAGTCCCTGTAGTTATAAAAAAAATCATAAAAATAAAAAAAAAAATCTAAAAATTCAAAAAAATTCAAAAAAATCATAAAAATTCAAAAAAAATCAAAAAAATTCTAAAAAAATAAAAAAAAATAAAAAAAATCTTAAAAAATCATAAAAATTCTAAAAAATATCAAAAAAATTCTAAAAAAATCATAAAAACCGTTTCGACGCGTACCGTTTCGACGCGAACTGTTTCAACGCGTACCGTTTCGACCCGGACCGTTTCGACCCGTACCGTTTCCACCCGGACCGTTTCGAACCGTACCGTTTCGACCCGGACCGTTTCGACCCGTACCGTTTTCGACCCGTACCGTTTCGACGCGAACCGTTTCGACGCGTACCGTTTCGACACGTACCGTTTTCGACCCGTACCGTTTCAACGGTACGCGTCGAAACGGTCCGGGTCGAAACGGTACGGTTCGAAACGGTCCGGGTCGAAACGGTACGGTTCGAAACGGTCCGGGTGGAAACGGTCCGGGTCGAAACGGTCCGGGTCGAAACGGTACGCGTCAAAACAGTTCGCGTCGAAACGGTACGGGTCGAAACGGTTTTTTATGATTTTTTTTAGAATTTTTTTGATATTTTTTAGAATTTTTATGATTTTTTTAGAAGTTTTTTGATTTTTTTTTGAATTTTTATGATTTTTTTGAATTATTTTGAATTTTTAGATTTTTTTTTATTTTTATGATTTTTTTATAACTAAAGGGACTGTTTGTGTAATAAATAAAACTTAAAAACTAACTTCAGTCACCCAAAATGTCCACATCAGCAATGGAAACTAACTTGGTTAGTGATATGTTAGTTTGTGAGTGTTTTGGGAAAATAGGATGAAAGTTGAGAGTGCTGCTGGCCAAACTGAAAGTTCGGAGTGTTATTGGCCAACAGGTGAATGTTCGGATTATTTAAATCCAATTTCCCTAAATTTTTTTATCTGCTCCTGAAAGACTTGGAAACATTTTTAGGCGTCGCTTCCAGTTGAGCAACGTTTTTAGGCGTTTTTAGACTCCTCAAAAACAATGAGCGCGTACTTACCCAAGCCCAGAAATTTTTAGGCGTTGTTTCCGGATGAGTAAACGTTTATTTTTACTAATCGCTGAAGACTTGGAAAACAAATTTGATTATCTTAAACAAAAACCGGATGCGAGAGAGACACTTAGATTCACCGATATTCAAAATTGTATGTAGAGGTAAGGTACTTGACCCGGCTTACATGGTTACACATTACTTATCGCCTTTTATATTAATGTTTATTATTATTGCGTACTAACCCGCTAAGCCCAGCGCATTGTAGTCTATACTACACTAGGCTGTGGGCTTGTAGAGGTGACCCCTAACTGGGCCTGACTCATTGAGATTAGGGTTTCTCATGTCTCCTATATAAGGAGGTTTCCACCTTATATAGCGACGTATAAAAGGAACTTACGTATAACCTGATGTTATAAACATGATCATTCTGTAAAAACATTTTATTTATGATATAATATCAGTAGGGTATCAAATATATGTGTGTTTTATAGTTTAAGACCAAACTATGCACCGTATGGGCATTTTGGTCATTCACACATAGTTTGAAAACTTATTTGGGAATCTGAGTTATGAACATGTACCTACTGTAGAAAAAATTTAAATAAATTATAAAATCAGTAGGTAACAAGTCTTGATTGATAGTTATGGTTTAAAACCATACTATGCGCCAAAATGGCGTTTAAGTCGTTATATCACGTAATTTTCGATCTTATATCAAAACAAAAGTTATGATCAGGTTTATATTGTTAAAATATGTTATTTAATATAACATAACAGTAGGTAAATGGTTTTGTATAATAATTAGGATTTAAAACCATGTTATGTGCCAAAAGGGCATTTACGTCATTTAATGACTTAATACAAGAACTTGTACATAAAATCAGATTATAAACTGATTTGATATCCCAAAATATTCTAATTATGAGTTTGATACGGGAAATTATGTTTAAACCCATTCGATGTGCCGAAAGGGCACTTTGGTCATTTAAAAACATAATTTACGACATTATATGAAAACCTAGTTTATGACCAGTTTAATAGCATCAAAATATGTTAATTACTATAACATATCAGTACATAAGTCATTTGCAAGTTCATTAGTGATTAAAATCATATTATTTTCAAAAAAGGCCATTTAGTCAAAGTATGGCATAATAACGGAACTTGATCAAAAACTCAGAATATGATTATGACTGTGTAATATAACCATAGAGGATTATGCTACATTAAATTACGATCATAATGCAACCTTAAATCAGTAGCAAACTAATCTAAATCGGGTCAGAATCGAAAGTCAACGTAGAAGTCAAACTTTGCGAATTTCAGTTGCGAACCAACCTTAAAACTGGAATTGACGAGCCAAACAAGTTCACACATGTTCTAATAATTATTACCAAGTTGTTTAAGTGTTAAAATCTAATTTAGAATGCCTAGATTATCAGATTATATCCTTTATAAAATCTGATCCGTTTGACTTTTTAAAACAATAAACTTTGACCCGTCAATTGACCAAGCAAACATGATTTTCAGGAGGTGCCCTTTTGAGGGATTAACACCTACCTAATTACGACCATGTAGCCATATTCGTCTCGAACAATGGCTGGACCATAAAGGTCTAAACCGAAAGTCAAAGCATTTATTGAAAATGCTTGCCTTTTGGCTTTAAAAGCCTAATAAACGAACATATAACTGAAAGGAGCACTTACTAGTGGTCCTTAGATGAAAATGCACTTGCTTAGGAAATCTCTATAGCTTAGGAACCTCAAGAAGTGATGAGATAGAAGGATTTCAAGAATGAGCAAGTTTAAAGTGTTCCTAACACTTCAATTTATAGTGTTGGAGGACCTTGGAGATGATTCCAGGTGTAATGGAGGGTTAGGAGGTGCCTACAAGTGTCCTCATACGTGTCCTAAACCAGCATGCAGCCCATGGTATCGAAATTGAGGTGTTTTGGCAGTTTGTGTGGCCTCCAAGCAATTTTTCGATGCTGGGCAAGCCTTGGCGGCCCGCGGCGGCCTGGCCCAATCCCTTCGCGGCCCGCGACGTCCCCTAAATATCTTTGAAACTTTGGCACATTTAACCCTTCAACCTCCAAACTCTTATAAGTTATCAATAATAGCATACATAGCCCTTCATGGCCAATGTTTGGCACACCCGAGAGTATGACCGAACATCATCAAGCTCCCGGTTCGTTAAAGGGTCACTCAGAGGTATAAATTAACATGTTGACGCCTTTAGTCCTCCAAATATCAACTTTCAAACAAATTCACAAATGGTCCCTCTCATCCAACAAGTGGCTCTATTGAGAGTACGGACACCGTAAAAAGGTCATTTAGAGGCATAGTTTCAGCATGCTGACACTTTTAGTCCCTCAAAATTCATACTTTCATAATTTGGCAAAATTAGTCCCTCCTAGCCAACATTAGGCATAATTAGGAATAGGGACACGTGTCAATACATTACTTGACATGATTTTACGAGGTGTTACACCGGGTGTAACACCTCGAAAATTTCGGGTTTAATAATAAAATGACACGTGTCATGTAAGACAAAACGCGTTGAAAAACCCGGATTTAATAAAGGTGTTTCGGTAGGATTAAAGTGGCGTCATGTTAAATTGTTACCTCTGAACGACCTCAAGTATAAATCCCAAGACCCGATTAAATGTTATATCCATCTTGTATACCCTCAGTACAGAAATTATTGATTATAATAGGACCCCAAGTGCATGATGTGATCCTACTAAGAAAAAGCAATGGTAACACTTGGTTTTCGGGTCTTGTTTTTGGAACCTAAGCAAACAAATGCAAATGGTAGGGTAAGGAACTGTACTAGACACATTATAGAGGTCCCTCAATGTTGTTTTGAGGTCACAAAGTCGGATAATAGGATTGCATAGTCAACACACCAAAGAAAAGTCAAAAGTTGTGGCTGAAGTGAAGCTTACGGACCGTAGCACTGGCAGCCTTACGGTCCGTAAGGTAACTGCCAGCGACCAGAAACCTTCTGCAGCAGGTTTATCGCGATTGTGACCTGTTTGTTCGGTTTTTATCAGTTATAAACGACCCCTAAACTATCCTAGAGCACTAGGACAAGTGTTGAATGGTTGTGGATTGTCCTAGAGTTAGTTGTCAAGCAATTGTGGTGGATCCAAGTGTTATATAAAGCCACATTGTTGCAACATACATTCTCACACTTGCAACTGATCTTTGGAGCATTCCTGGAGCTAAGGAACTCTCCCTTCTGATCATAATTCGTGCATTGGACTATTGTAAGTCTTCTAGTTCTTATTTGTTTGAGTTTAGCTTGGTTAATTAGCTAAAAGTCAAACCGTCGTAATTACGGTTTGACTTCGAGATTAGTCGCTAATGATTCAGTCTTATCTCGAATTAAAAGTAGTTTTAGAATGGTATTTATGTGGGTAATAAAACCCCAAAAGGGTTTCCCCTGATCACCATCCTAAACAGGTCAAATGTCGGGTCAAAGCTTTACTTAAAAAAGTCAACATATAGCTTAAATTGTCATTTATGCATAATTAACTATCTAGAACAATAGTAACCTGTTTGAATATTGTTATAACTTAGAAATAAGTGTAGGAACATGTCCCAACATGTTCAACCCGACTATTTCCTGTTTAGACCCGGTTCGGAACCGAAAGTCACATAGTTTGACTTTTCGGTTGACTTTCAGTTCTGACCCGTTTGGGCATATTTTAGAAATGCCACAGAGCTTAAATTGGATTAGGATACATGTTAGAACAACCCTCTGTGATCATACACCTTGGTTCACTAGTTATCCAATTAATATGCAAGTTTCCGTTAAATGCTCATACTTGGACCGTTATGCCCTTATTACCTTAAATCATGATTTATGAAAATGTAGAAGTGTAGAATCCTTAGTCACTGGTATTTAGACTTGTATGCAAAGTTTGACATCAGTTTGACTTGTAGATTAATAGTTATGCTCATTGTCGCTAAATTAAAGCTTTATGTTAATAAAATGGCGCAATTAGCATATAGCCTAGTTAAACATACTTTTTGGTATCAAACGAATTACCCACTGTTATAAAATATTATTTTAAGATTTTTAAAGATTTTTAATTAATTTTAGGCTGAGCATAACTAGTAGTCGTAGGCTTAATCCGGTAATTGACGGTTTTGCCCTTACGGGCCATAAAATGAGTTTTACACATCTAAACGATTCCAAACCTTTTTCTACTGATTAGTTATGATAAATAAATTATGTTAAGCCTTCTGGAAATATAAAAATATCAGAATTAAGTATCGAACCCGGTAATGGCCTTTAATCGCCATAATTAGCGTTTTTAACGCATAGTATGTCTTAATATCATATTAGACATACCCGGGTTGATACCTACTGATATAAGAAGCAAATTATCATATTTTAACAGTAAGCAAAAGTTGATGAACTCAGACTTCAGTTTTGAGCTTGTCGGCTTATGTGAAATTACCAAAATACCCCTACGGGGCCTAGTTTGGTTAAATATGATAAATTTCACATACATGACTTAGCCTACTGTTATAACACATTAAAATAAGTATGTTTGCTGTTTACATCAGACCTGTAACTCAGTTGAACATATAAACGCTTTTACAAACTTTAAAATGACCAAACTACCCCTACGGGGCATAGTTTGTGTTTTAAATTAGTTCGGGGCATAACGAAAGACATCCTACTAATATTACAACATATTTGGAGCATATTAACTTAGGAAACCTGTATATGGCTCTTACGGATACCCGTTACGCATATTACGCGTTCGGCTAGGTTTATGTAACAAGTTTACATAAATTAGCCGAAACGGGTCAAACCTTATCGGTTTTATCTCAAAATCCAGAATGTGAATAATAAACCCATATTAAACAAGTCTTCAAACTTGTCGGGTCTGAATCACATTCTATCCGGTCTTCGCTTAATCGTGCGTACGAACCGTATCTTCGAAACTAGCCGGTCTAAGCTTAAGCATAATTAAAGACCCGCTAGGATTCTAATAGGTTATATTTAACCTTCGTTCCAGATTAGGAGAAACAGTAAAAGCTACTTGCTATTTGACTATTGTGACTATACATTGCATCAGGTAAATACTTTTAACTTATTTTCCCTATACGGGCTTGGGTTACGGTACATAGCGTACCGCTTGATCGAGCATCAAATCTTCCACGCTTAGTGGTTAATTGAATAATTTGATCGGCTCGTTTTAAACAGATGTGTTTACTTTACAGCCTTTGGGGGGTTAATGACCATGTCCCGGATATCCTCGGCATTATCTTACGAGATAGCCACGACCTGAGCACGGGGTGTAGGCGTACCCCCGTGTATAACTCACATAAGTGGTGTGTCTATTGATCTTTAACCCGGAATACGTTCCGGGCTACTGAACGCATAAGTGACATGTAAATCGTTCACAAGATTATAATGTTAAATAATTCTCCCAAGTTAAACAAAATGTTTATGCCATGTGCATCCAAACCAATTTTAAATCATTTTATAAAATGAGTCAGTTGAATGTATTTACCAGTGTAAACTGACGTATTTTCCCAAAAAGATTAAATGCAGGTACTAGGCGAAATAGGCTGGGATTCTCCTAAGCATCATTAGAAGTCTCGCAAACTTAGAGATGCCGAAGTCTGTTGAACCATAAACAATATTTTGTTATTCGATCCTACTGTGGATAAACACCGGATAAATTGTGACTTTGTTTACAATAAATAAATTCGGTTGTATCTTAATTTAAATTTGCTTCCGCTGTGCATTATATTATTGTGTTGTTTGACTATTACGTTGCCAACCACGTCACGATACTCCCCCACCGGGCCCACCGGTGACACGTGGAAATCGGGGTGTGACAGGTTGGTATCAGAGCCAACACTGAGTGAATTAAACACTAGTCTTTTGTGTTTAATCTCAGTTACACAATATGCACAAATCTAAACCTTCGAGTCTAGACTTATAACATAGGACAAATTCCACTATTGATTGTGTTGTCCTTTATTTAAATTTGCATATATCCTTGTATTGTTATCTCATGCTTCATTGACAGGAATATCGAAAATGCCGCCAAGATTCTTCCGAACACGGGGACGCGGTAAGGGGCCGACAGCCGCCCCCAACGACCATGAGGCAGGACCATCAAATACACGGGCTCCGACAGCTACTGAAAGCGAAGACCCTCGCCGAAACCGGCGAAACCAAGTTGAACCGGCCAGACGATCGGTTTCGCATAGCTCGACACCGCCCGCACTTAACCCATATGAACCTCACAACACACAACCTTCGTATGTACCACTACAAAGGTCTTTGTCCCATCATTCCTATGGGGACCCCACACCTATCTATAGAGGCCAGTTTAATCCGGCCGATTTCTTACAAGAACCCGTGGGTTTTAACCCACTAGGACCTGAAGATCACTTCTCGGGGGATAATGCTGACGATATGGATGAGGATACTGACCCCATCATGCCAGCTAGCGGTACGCCGAATCATCCGATCGAAATATCAGACGGATCATCCTTTCACGGGTCACCCTACGGTGGTCCGGACAGTTTTCAAGCTTTGTTTGAACCACACCAGTGGTATTATACACCCTCACATCACTCGTCGTCTCATCAGCAGCAGCAAGAACCACAGCCGCAGCCGTACCATCAAGATTCATCAGAGGACCACCGATTTGTGGCAGTTACGCCGCCACCTCCACCGCCACCAGTTCAACTAGCACCTCCTCAACCGCCAAGGCGTAGGAGAACCGGTGCCCGCATATCGGTGCGACCGGGGGGCTTCACTTTCGATTCTCCGCGACAGTCTAGTGCTAGCCACTACCCGCCACATTATGAGGATCCGCAAATGGGTGGACCCTCTAACCCTGCCGTACTACAGCCGCCTCCTAGGGGTTATGACAACCCGATACCATCATACCCGGGTGGTATGGGCTACAACCCATTTGAACCCCCGACTCATCATAACTATGGCTATGGAGAGGCTGATCCGTACGCGGTAGCAGCGAACTACGGTACTCAAGGACCATATGGGGATCCTTGGGGGGTGAGTTACCCGAATCGGGGATACTCAATACCACCCAGACCCATTATAAGGACGCAGTCGCAGCCACCACGATTTTCTCCCAGTAGGGAGGAAATTTTACAGAGGTTAGAGCAGGTGGAAAGGGAAGCACAAGAGGATCGTAGGGAGAAACAGACATTCTTCCAAGGACTGATGGGTCTAATCAAGGGGAAGAAGAAAGATCGTTGAATCCTTTTGGTATGTTTTAGCTCCTGTGTGGGCAAATTTCATGTGTAAAAGACCCGTTTAGGGCGATATGAAAAATAATGATAAATTAATGGAGTGTTATTTTATAAATTTCATGTCTGCCATTTGTGCATAAATAAATTATAAATAAAATAAATTAAAATCATTCCTTTTTAAATAAATCTGCCTATGTAATTAAGGATCTTATAGTGTGAAACCTAGCCACGTGTCAAATATAAGACCGGGCCAAAATGGTAAGACCTGTTTAAAAGATTCAAATCCCTGTTAACATCTTAAAACATGTTAACACTCCTGGCAGAAGTGATTCGCTAAAAAAATCACATGTCATTCTCAAATGAATAAGGATTCTTAAGAAGATTCCAAAACCCAGTTTAATGATCTCTGAATCCTGGATTTACATCATCAATTAAGATGATTATACTTAACCATACGTGGTAATATAGTGCTTACGGGCCTTGCTCATTTCTACATGAGCCAAAAGACAGTGGTAGCTATGACTCCCTGTCTAATAAAAGTAATGAACTAGGTTCAAACAATAAAAGTCTCGATTCTCTGAAATCATAGCTTATAATTTAAATTGTCCATGTGACCAAGCCTTATGTGCTAATATATATCGTTATTATTTATGTTAGGACAAATTTTAATTGAAATCCTAAATTAATACGATTAATAAGTTAACCAAATATGGTCTCTGTCTACCATGGTTAACGAATTATCCTAAGGGGTAATTCCATAATAAAATCCCAAATAAAATATTGACCTTGTTTTCTGCAACAGTTCAATACAAATGGCTGACTCCAATGAAGGAAATAGCTATCCTGTGGAGCCGAATGTGAACGCCCAAATTACATTAACGGGTGCTGAACTAAAGGCAATCATTGACGGCGCTATCACACAAGCTTTGGATAGACAATATGACGAATACAGTGGTACTCGGAGTAGGACCCACTCTGTGTCACAGTCAAAGCCAAGGACCCATTCTGAGGCTCATAACAAGCCTCCTCCCAAAAAGGATGGACCAAAGAAAAATGATGAGGATCGCCAGTCCACCAACCACCAAAGTAATCCATCTCAGCAGTTGGTACTGCATCAGGGACACCGTAACAAGGGTTGCACATATAAGTACTTTGTATCTTGTAAACCCAGGGATTTTACGGGAGAAAAAGGAGCCGTAGACTGCATGACGTGGCTGGATGAAATGGACACGGTCATGGACATCAGCGGATGCGCTGAAGGTGATGTGGTTAAATTTGTCTCACAGTCCTTCAAGGGTGAGGCGTTAGCTTGGTGGAGATCTCTGATGGAGGCTTCAGGAAAGATCCCGTTGTATAGCATGACGTGGGATCAATTTATTGCCCTGATCAAAGAAAATTTCTGCCCGCAACATGAGGTGGAAAAGATAGAATATGACTTCCTATCACTGGTTATGAAGAACCTCGATTGTCAAGCTTATCTGACAAGCTTCAATACACTATCCCGGTTGGTACCTTATCTGGTAACCCCGGAGCCTAAAAGGATTGCTCGTTTTATTGGTGGATTGGAGCCCGAGATAAAGGCCAGTGTCAAAGCTTCTCGGCCAGTTACCTTCAGGTCTGTAACTGACCTTTCCTTATCCCTCACACTGGATGCGGTCCGACAGAGATCGCAGAGGAATAAGGCGGCCGAGAAGAGGAAGCATGATGATGACGGTTCGCGTAGGTCGAACAAGAAGCACCGTGGGAGCGGTGATCACAAGAAGGGATCGGATTCGAAGAAAGATGGGCATCGTTCTGGGGAGAAGCCCACATGCAAAACTTGCAAGAAACAGCACTTTGGAAAGTGCAGATTCGAATCGAACTCGAATAACGAGTCCAGGTCTTTCGCTTGTGGTTTGTGCAAGTCCAAGGAACACAAAACCTTGGATTGCAAGAAGATGAAAGATGCAACGTGTTACCGTTGCAACGAAAAGGGCCACATAAAGACTAACTGCCCTAAGTACAACAAGAAGCCTGAGGAGGCTAAGAAGACCAATGCCAGAGTCTTCAGGATGGATGCGAAGGAGGCTGTGCAGGATGATAACGTCATAACAGGTACTTTCCTTGTAAACGATGTTTTTGCAAGAGTACTTTTTGATTCAGGCGCAGATAAGTCCTTCGTAGATCATAAATTTTGTAAATTGTTGAATTTACCTGTCAAAACCCTAAAAATGAACTATGAGGTAGAGTTAGCAGATGGTACCATAGAAACCGTCTCTACTGTGTTAGATGGATGTGTAATATCCATTAAGAACCATTCTTTTCCTCTGTCTCTACTTCCGTTTAAATTAGCTGGTTTTGACATAGTTCTGGGTATGGACTGGTTATCTCATAATCAGGCCCAAATCGTCTGTAACCAGAAACAGGTGGTAATAAAGACTCCGTCTGGTGAATCACTTACCATTCGGGGAGATACCCAGTACGGACTGCCTGAGCACGTGACTATGCTCAAGGCTTCCAAGTGTTTGAAGAAGGGGTGTGTCATTTACATGGCACAGGTAATTATTGATGAGCCTAAACCGAAGTTAGAAGACATCCCTGTCATCTCAGAATACCCAGAAGTATTTCCTGAAGATCTACCTGGCCTACCACCAGATAGACAAGTCGAATTCAGGATCGATATCATTCCCGGAGCTGCACCAGTTGCTAGAGCACCATACAGATTGGCACCCACCGAAATGAAGGAGTTGCGGACGCAGCTAGATGAATTGCTGGCTAAAGGTTTCATTAGACCTAGTTCATCTCCTTGGGGAGCGCCAATCCTGTTTGTCAAGAAGAAGGATGGGTCAATGCGTCTGTGCATCGACTATCGCGAGCTCAATAAAGTCACGATCAAGAATAGATATCCATTGCCCAGGATCGACGATTTGTTCGATCAGCTGCAAGGGGCAAGTTACTTCTCAAAGATTGATCTAAGGTCAGGCTACCATCAGCTAAAGGTCAAAGATGAAGACGTACACAAGACTGCATTTAGGACTCGTTACGGTCACTACGAGTTTCTAGTGATGCCTTTTGGGCTCACCAATGCACCGGCTGCGTTCATGGATCTCATGAATCGCGTTTGCAAGCCGCACTTAGATAAATTCGTAATCGTTTTCATCGACGACATTCTCATTTATTCTAAGAACAAAGCTGACCACGAGAAACATCTTCGATGTATTCTCAAACTTCTGCATAAGGAGAAACTCTATGCCAAATTCTCCAAGTGTGAATTTTGGCTTAGGGAAGTCCAATTTCTTGGACATGTAGTCAGTGAGCGTGGTATCCAGGTGGATCCCGCTAAGGTTGAAGCAGTAATGAACTGGCAAGAGCCGAAAACGCCTACGGAGATTCGTAGCTTCCTGGGGTTGGCAGGATATTATCGGCGTTTCATTGAAAATTTTTCAAGAATTGCTGCACCTCTAACCTCCTTAACTAAGAAAAAGGTTAAGTTTGTTTGGGGCCCTAAGCAGCAAGAGTCCTTCGATGTTTTGAAACAAAAGTTGAGCAACGCGCCTGTGCTTACCTTACCTGAAGGTGCTGAAGAATTTGTAGTTTATTGTGATGCATCACACACTGGCATGGGGTGTGTGCTTATGCAGAAAGGCAAGGTTATTGCCTATGCATCACGACAGTTAAAGGTGCACGAAAAGAATTACACCACCCATGACTTGGAATTGGGTGCCGTTGTGTTCGCACTAAAACTGTGGAGGCATTATCTTTATGGAATCAAGTTTGTGATCTTTTCTGATCACAAGAGCCTCCAGCATCTGTTTAACCAGAAAGAATTAAACATGAGGCAACGCCGTTGGATGGAAACTTTGAATGATTATGATTGTGAAATCAAATACCATCCCGGCAAGGCGAATGTAGTCGCTGATGCCTTGAGCAGAAAGGAAAGGGTTAAACCCATTCGCATTAACGCCAAGCGTATGGAGATAAAGAACAGATTGATAGAAAGGGTGTTAGCTGCACAGAAAGAAGCTGTGTTGGAAGCTAACTATCCTAATGAAAAGTTAGGAGTAACTGAGGAGCAGTTGACTCTTAGCAAGGACGGAATCTTACGGTTAAACGGACGAATATGGGTTCCAATTTTTGGAGGACTTCGTGATGTCATCCTCCAAGAAGCCCATAGTTCCAAATACTCCGTTCATCCTGGAGCTGACAAGATGTACCAGGATTTAAAGGCAAATTATTGGTGGATAGGCTTGAAAAAGTCTGTAGCCGCCCATGTAGCAAAATGCTTGACATGTGCGCAAGTCAAAGCTGAGCATCAGAAGCCGTCAGGTTTGCTACAACAGCCTGAACTTCCTACATGGAAGTGGGAAATGGTAACTATGGATTTTATTACCAAGTTACCCAAGACAAGGAAAGGCAATGATACGATATGGGTTATAGTTGACCGGCTGACTAAGTCAGCTCATTTCTTACCCATCAAGGAGACTTATAGCTCCGATATGTTAGCCCAGTTATATGTTGATAAGATTGTAGCCTTACACGGCATACCTGTAGCTATTATCTCTGATAGAGATACTAGGTACACGTCACACTTTTGAAAGAGTTTCCAACAATCTTTGGGCACACGTTTGAACTTTAGTACGGCTTACCATCCTCAGACTGACGGTCAGAGTGAGCGTACTATTCAAACGTTGGAGGACATGCTACGTGCATGTGCGATCGAATTGGAAGGTAGCTGGGATAAGAACCTACCATTGATTGAATTCTCCTACAACAATAGCTACCATACCAGCATAAAGGCTGCGCCTTTTGAGGCATTATACGGTAGAAAGTGTAGATCGCCAGTTTGTTGGGCGGAAGTTGGAGAAGTACAATTATCAGGACCATAAATTGTATTCGAAACGACGGACAAGATTGTCCAGATTCGTAACAATCTCCAAGCTGCCCGGAATAGGCAGAAGAGTTACGCGGATCCAAGTCGTAAGGATTTCCATTTCGAAGTAGGTGAAAAAGTCCTACTTAAAGTGTCACCCTGGAAAGGAGTGATGCGGTTTGGTAAGAAAGGCAAACTAAGCCCTAGGTACATAGGACCTTTCGAGGTTATCGAACGTGTCGGGTCAGTTGCCTATAAGTTGAACTTACCAGAAGAGCTCAGTGGAATTCACAACGTGTTCCACATCTGCAATCTAAAGAAATGTTCCGCTGACGAAACACATGTCATGCCACATACAGATGTGCATATTGACGAGAGCTTGAAATTCGTGGAAAAACCTGTGTCGATTGAAGATCGACAGGTAAGAAAGCTTCGGAGAAAGCATATACCTTTTGTTAAGGTCAAATGGGATGCCCGTAGAGGTCCCGATTTCACATGGGAGGTTGAATCCACAATGAAAGAAAAGTACCCTTACCTGTTTCAGTAAATCTCGGGTCGAGATTTATTTTAAGGGGGTGAGGATGTAACACCTCGAAAATTTCGGGTTTAATAATAAAATGACACGTGTCATGTAAGACAAAACGCGTTGAAAA
The DNA here is from genome assembly GCA_030545235.1 of Helianthus tuberosus. Classification (NCBI taxonomy): domain Eukaryota; kingdom Viridiplantae; phylum Streptophyta; class Magnoliopsida; order Asterales; family Asteraceae; genus Helianthus; species Helianthus tuberosus. The sequence continues at coordinate 24,766,948 of CM060400.1, forward strand.
ACCCGGATTTAATAAAGGTGTTTCGGTAGGATTAAAGTGGCGTCATGTTAAATTGTTACCTCTGAACGACCTCAAGTATAAATCCCAAGACCCGATTAAATGTTATATCCATCTTGTATACCCTCAGTACAGAAATTATTGATTATAATAGGACCCCAAGTGCATGATGTGATCCTACTAAGAAAAAGCAATGGTAACACTTGGTTTTCGGGTCTTGTTTTTGGAACCTAAGCAAACAAATGCAAATGGTAGGGTAAGGAACTGTACTAGACACATTATAGAGGTCCCTCAATGTTGTTTTGAGGTCACAAAGTCGGATAATAGGATTGCATAGTCAACACACCAAAGAAAAGTCAAAAGTTGTGGCTGAAGTGAAGCTTACGGACCGTAGCACTGGCAGCCTTACGGTCCGTAAGGTAACTGCCAGCGACCAGAAACCTTCTGCAGCAGGTTTATCGCGATTGTGACCTGTTTGTTCGGTTTTTATCAGTTATAAACGACCCCTAAACTATCCTAGAGCACTAGGACAAGTGTTGAATGGTTGTGGATTGTCCTAGAGTTAGTTGTCAAGCAATTGTGGTGGATCCAAGTGTTATATAAAGCCACATTGTTGCAACATACATTCTCACACTTGCAACTGATCTTTGGAGCATTCCTGGAGCTAAGGAACTCTCCCTTCTGATCATAATTCGTGCATTGGACTATTGTAAGTCTTCTAGTTCTTATTTGTTTGAGTTTAGCTTGGTTAATTAGCTAAAAGTCAAACCGTCGTAATTACGGTTTGACTTCGAGATTAGTCGCTAATGATTCAGTCTTATCTCGAATTAAAAGTAGTTTTAGAATGGTATTTATGTGGGTAATAAAACCCCAAAAGGGTTTCCCCTGATCACCATCCTAAACAGGTCAAATGTCGGGTCAAAGCTTTACTTAAAAAAGTCAACATATAGCTTAAATTGTCATTTATGCATAATTAACTATCTAGAACAATAGTAACCTGTTTGAATATTGTTATAACTTAGAAATAAGTGTAGGAACATGTCCCAACATGTTCAACCCGACTATTTCCTGTTTAGACCCGGTTCGGAACCGAAAGTCACATAGTTTGACTTTTCGGTTGACTTTCAGTTCTGACCCGTTTGGGCATATTTTAGAAATGCCACAGAGCTTAAATTGGATTAGGATACATGTTAGAACAACCCTCTGTGATCATACACCTTGGTTCACTAGTTATCCAATTAATATGCAAGTTTCCGTTAAATGCTCATACTTGGACCGTTATGCCCTTATTACCTTAAATCATGATTTATGAAAATGTAGAAGTGTAGAATCCTTAGTCACTGGTATTTAGACTTGTATGCAAAGTTTGACATCAGTTTGACTTGTAGATTAATAGTTATGCTCATTGTCGCTAAATTAAAGCTTTATGTTAATAAAATGGCGCAATTAGCATATAGCCTAGTTAAACATACTTTTTGGTATCAAACGAATTACCCACTGTTATAAAATATTATTTTAAGATTTTTAAAGATTTTTAATTAATTTTAGGCTGAGCATAACTAGTAGTCGTAGGCTTAATCCGGTAATTGACGGTTTTGCCCTTACGGGCCATAAAATGAGTTTTACACATCTAAACGATTCCAAACCTTTTTCTACTGATTAGTTATGATAAATAAATTATGTTAAGCCTTCTGGAAATATAAAAATATCAGAATTAAGTATCGAACCCGGTAATGGCCTTTAATCGCCATAATTAGCGTTTTTAACGCATAGTATGTCTTAATATCATATTAGACATACCCGGGTTGATACCTACTGATATAAGAAGCAAATTATCATATTTTAACAGTAAGCAAAAGTTGATGAACTCAGACTTCAGTTTTGAGCTTGTCGGCTTATGTGAAATTACCAAAATACCCCTACGGGGCCTAGTTTGGTTAAATATGATAAATTTCACATACATGACTTAGCCTACTGTTATAACACATTAAAATAAGTATGTTTGCTGTTTACATCAGACCTGTAACTCAGTTGAACATATAAACGCTTTTACAAACTTTAAAATGACCAAACTACCCCTACGGGGCATAGTTTGTGTTTTAAATTAGTTCGGGGCATAACGAAAGACATCCTACTAATATTACAACATATTTGGAGCATATTAACTTAGGAAACCTGTATATGGCTCTTACGGATACCCGTTACGCATATTACGCGTTCGGCTAGGTTTATGTAACAAGTTTACATAAATTAGCCGAAACGGGTCAAACCTTATCGGTTTTATCTCAAAATCCAGAATGTGAATAATAAACCCATATTAAACAAGTCTTCAAACTTGTCGGGTCTGAATCACATTCTATCCGGTCTTCGCTTAATCGTGCGTACGAACCGTATCTTCGAAACTAGCCGGTCTAAGCTTAAGCATAATTAAAGACCCGCTAGGATTCTAATAGGTTATATTTAACCTTCGTTCCAGATTAGGAGAAACAGTAAAAGCTACTTGCTATTTGACTATTGTGACTATACATTGCATCAGGTAAATACTTTTAACTTATTTTCCCTATACGGGCTTGGGTTACGGTACATAGCGTACCGCTTGATCGAGCATCAAATCTTCCACGCTTAGTGGTTAATTGAATAATTTGATCGGCTCGTTTTAAACAGATGTGTTTACTTTACAGCCTTTGGGGGGTTAATGACCATGTCCCGGATATCCTCGGCATTATCTTACGAGATAGCCACGACCTGAGCACGGGGTGTAGGCGTACCCCCGTGTATAACTCACATAAGTGGTGTGTCTATTGATCTTTAACCCGGAATACGTTCCGGGCTACTGAACGCATAAGTGACATGTAAATCGTTCACAAGATTATAATGTTAAATAATTCTCCCAAGTTAAACAAAATGTTTATGCCATGTGCATCCAAACCAATTTTAAATCATTTTATAAAATGAGTCAGTTGAATGTATTTACCAGTGTAAACTGACGTATTTTCCCAAAAAGATTAAATGCAGGTACTAGGCGAAATAGGCTGGGATTCTCCTAAGCATCATTAGAAGTCTCGCAAACTTAGAGATGCCGAAGTCTGTTGAACCATAAACAATATTTTGTTATTCGATCCTACTGTGGATAAACACCGGATAAATTGTGACTTTGTTTACAATAAATAAATTCGGTTGTATCTTAATTTAAATTTGCTTCCGCTGTGCATTATATTATTGTGTTGTTTGACTATTACGTTGCCAACCACGTCACGATACTCCCCCACCGGGCCCACCGGTGACACGTGGAAATCGGGGTGTGACACCGGGTGACGACCTTTTTCCTTAGGCCGCCTGCTGTGCGACCTGCAGCACCCTTTTTACTTTTTCGGTGGCCTCCATTTGATCGGAATGATTCTCTACAATATACAACGAAAAACAACTTAAACAAGGTGGCATGGTGGTGATGGTTGACGAAGAGGATGGCAGGTGGTGATTGGGGGGTTGTACTTTCTGGTGTTATGATCTGAGTTTAATTGTTTGTGTTTGTTTTAAGAAATGTAAGATGAAAGAAGATAAACAAATGAATAATTTGCAGTGAAAATGAAGAAAAACTTTATAACACAAACAATGGAAGAACAGCTTTCATCATGAATACTTTTAATCAAAAGATTGTATTACATAATGATTCAATATGCTTACATGAACTACTATCTCACCCTCAGCCTGACCTCACAAGTGATTGTTCATACAAAATGCAAGTGAGTGTGTAAGCTAATAGAACAGTACATGCACTGTCTATTTATAGTACAATCCTAACCACTATGGCATCTTGGATGACGTCACTTAGACAGTGACAGTTAGTAATATTAACAAACTCTAAACACTGCTTATTACAAAATACTGATATAATTAAACACTAATTACAAAGTGCTGTTGATGCTATCTGCTGATGGGCTTAACCGCCGATGAAGCTTTAGTAGTGCTTTCCACAAAGATTGATCAGTCCTTTGACTTCTAGCAGTTCTTTGACTTCTTCAGTGGATTGGTCTTCAATAGTCTTTACATTTCATCAGAGCTTTGTACTTAACAGACCTTAGAGACCAGCAGATGTTAGATGCCTTTGCCATTGGAGGGAATAGAGTTCAAAACACTGTTATTAAGGATCAGTTGTTGCAGAGCAGTTTTGGCTTTGTATCATCTGTTCTTCAAGCAAGGATCACATGAGCCAACAATCTCCCCCTAGAACAGATGATGCCAAAACCCTTCATTATTCCCTGATCTTTATTTCCTCATCAATAGTTCCCTGATTTGCCCTTTGAATTGAAGTTCAAAGTCCAAGGAATCTGTGTCTTCTTCATCCCTACTCAGTTGAAGGTTTAATAGATCTTGAAGGTCACCTGCATTCAGACCATATGCATCCTTCCTTGATATCATTTCAACATTACCATCTGATCTGAGCAGAGTCAATACGTGGGTGTCTGGGTCAGACTTCCACTTTAGTGTTTTTGGATCAGATGGCTTTCAAGGGATAAGACATATCTGAGATGAGTTTGGGGATTGAGGTCTACTGGTCAACTATTTGATTGTTTCTGCTAGTTGAGTAGTGAGTAGGTCAGTAGCATCATCCATTTGGAATCTAAGCTGACATCTGATCCCCTCTTTTCTGTATTCTTCAAACATCTGATCATCCTCCTCATCAGTCTGCTTTTGCCTTTTTAGTTGATTCAAGGCACTAATGGGTAAAGCAGATGATAAGGTAAGTTTTTTGGAGGCTTGGGTCTATTGGGGTCTGTCAGCAGTGGTTTCAGGATATACTTGCTTCTGAGGAACATTTGGGTCTTTCTTTCTAAGCTCTTCCAGTCTTCTATAGGTCTCATCAACATATTGCTTTGACCATCTGGCAATTGATCTTGCAGACCCATATGCGGCAGCAACAAGCTCTGCTCTCATTCTTTTGAACCTCAATACATCATTTGTATCAACCTGCTTGCATTTATTCTAGTTTGGTGGAGTTTTCATCATTTGAGGATCTTTGTTCATTATTGTAATTCTGTAAATTTCTTCGTTTTAGAGCATCCAGAGACCAATCTTTGAATTGAGACTTGTTAGCTTTGTAGGGCTTGTTCTTCATGATGAAGTCTAAATAGTCAACCCTTAATTCCTCTTGAAGACCAGCATTTGGTGGCAACTCTGACATGGATTTACTTAAGTCTCTAGCAAAGTCTTCAAGTTTCCTGACTTTGCTAAGCCCATGTTGAAACAGACTTTGGTATCCCCTATCCCCTAGCCCTTTACTCTCTTCTTTGGCTATATGCTCTACTTGTTTGGCTTTCAACTTTAAGTATTCATCCAGATTCTGAGGTGTTCTGATGCCAAATAGAGATGGGAAGGTTCTTTTAGATGGATCCTCTATCTTATAAAATGGTTCCATTTCAAATTAGACTATAATCAGTTCCAGAGGATATTGAGTTGCCAATGGGATTCCACGTGGCATGTAACCAATGAGTGGATGATTAAGTGGATTTGTTTGTGGAGATGATAAGGGTGGAATGAATTGAGCAGGGGCAGATGATAAAGGAATTGGTGATGGAATCTCTTTATCTTCTTCAAGCACAACAAATTTCCTTTTTCTTGCATAGGCAAATTTGGGAGGAGGAGGAGTTTTTGATGGAGAAGGTGGTTTAGGTGAGAAAGATGATTGTGAAGGGAATCTTTGGGGTGTTGGTGGTCATTGTGTTGGTGTGTCAAAATGAATGGAGGCAGTGGTTTGGCTAATAGCTGTTGAAACCACTGGTGTCTCAACAACTGATGGATTAACATCTGTTGATGCTTTTGTTGCATCAACATATGTTGGCTTTGTGGGAGATGGTGGTGATGAAGCTATTTTTATGCTTCTTTTGTGGTGGTTTTTGAGGTGATGGTTTGGGTTTGGTTGCAGCAGTGGATAAAGGCCTTTTTGGAGCAGCAAATGTTTTGGGAAATGTGGCTAACGGTGGTCTGTTGTTTTCGAAAGATTTTCTTCTATCAGAAGTACCAATATTTTCTCTTTTCATTTTATCCTCATGTTCCTTCTTCCAAACATTTTCCTTGCTATCTGTTGTATCTTTCCTCTTCTGCTTTGCCAAAATCTCTTCATCTGTTTGAATATTAAGTGTCTCATCAATTCCTTTTTTTTCTTTTTAACATCAAATTTTTCAGAAGATTTTGGAGAAGTATCTTTAACAGACTCTGGCTTTTGTTTTTGCTGACCTTTTGGATTTGCTTTAGGATCAACATCCAGCTTTCTCATTGAATCTCTCTCCCCCTTTTTGGCATCATCTTGATCATCCTTTTCAAAAACAGGTGCAGGTGAGGTGCCAGTAAGTTTACCAAGGGATTCCTTGATACCCCTTATGTCTGCTTGAGTATCTTTGTACCTAGCCTCCACCATAACTCTGATCAGTTCCATGTGTGAGTTGTGTTGAAGTTCAGCTAATTCCCTTTGATATGCAAGTATTGTTCGCACTGAGTTCCATAACTCTTGGGAGATTTGCTGGTGACTAGGCTGACTTTTAGAAGCATCCAACGCTTGTTCCATTATATCTTTCAATTCCCCAACAGTGTTTTCAAAAGAAGACATTCTAGCCGTCAATTCTCTGTATCTAAATTTATCACCTAAGTTAATAGGATCATCTTAATTACCACCAGAGGTGGTTATATCTGCCTTGGTGATAGGAGTAGACTCCAAATCATCATAATCAGATGCCCCTTTTTCTTGGTTCTGGGGACTTCCCTCTGCAGCCGTGGTTACCTTAGTAGCCACAACAGTGGTTGCCTTCAAGGGAGTCTTAGAGATTTCATTGCCCAATAAGGTTATCAAATGAAGTGTGATTACAATTGAAACAATAGAAAAAGAAATTCCCTCTACCCCTACCGTACTCCAGCTTGGTTGTGACAACTCGAGATTTCAAGACCTTTCCTTTACGAGTCACCCGTTTTACTAACCTGTTTTATATTTTGTTGTAAAGTGTATCATGCATATTATTTTAGAATGATATTAGTATAAGTTACTTGGTGGTTTAATGAGATTAGCATTTAATAAAAATGACGAAAACCCTTTCCGTCACCACACTGCTCGACGAAAGACTGCTCGACGAAAGACTGAACTTCGTCATTGACGAAGAACGAAATTCGTCACCAGTGGGTTTTTGCTGGCCCAGTTATCTTCGAAGCCCATGAAGGGCCCGACTTGCTGATTAGTTTATATCTACTTAGAGCGTTTCATTCCTCGCAAAACTCAACTTGCTGCAAACCCTAGCCCTCATAACCGACGGCAGCCTCCTTCCCCCTCTAATGCGAAGCTCTTCCCTCTCGTCCAATCATAACTCTCTCACTCTGCATCGACTGGTTAGTATATTATCCATAGTTTCGATTCGGGTTGATTTGATTTCCTCTGATTTCACGTGGTTGTGTTTGATTGTTAGAGCATGAGATATTGTTTATGATTTAGTGGCATAAAGAATTCTGTAAATTTTGTATGTTAGAAAATGTTGATATAGGCTTGGATTGCATGAGTAATCTTGATAACTAGAATCGTATGAATCTTGGGTACTGATGACTAGATGATAATGATAAATGAACAACATGAATTTACGATTAAATGCTGTTAAGTGGTGATTGGTAACTTAGTGATGATTAGGGTTGCATACTAATAATTGAAACCATTATATTGAGGATCTGATTAGGATGTTTAGGGTTATTGATCGAGTAGATTAATTGTTGTTGATTGAACGTTGAATGTGTACATGATTAAACCAATGAAAGTGATGATGATTATGTTGATGCGATGAAATAGTTAGGACGATTAGGGTTTGCAGGTGCACCATAACCATCCATGTTATTCAAGATGAAAAACTGATGTTTCGTCACTGTTAGTCGCGACGAAGGACTGATGTTTCGTCACAACCTGGTCTCGACGAAGAATGCATAATTCGTCACAGGTGATAGTTCGTCGAGATGGTACATGGTTAGAATAGTTCACATGTGATTTGATACTTCGCCCCATCTGTTATGTTATTAGGACACATGTGTTGTGACTTTCTGTTGGTGGCATGATAGTAATGATTAACTGGATATGAGGGTTTTGATTGGGACTCATGTGGTAGTCAATCCATCTGTTATAAGTTATGGTGACAACTGAGCACTCGATGTGCAACATAAGGTGATCTTGTGATAGATGTAAACTGTGTACTTGATTGATTGTAAAAACTGATGTTGTTGGTAACCACTGTTGGGAACATGAACTGTGTTATAAATGTGCGTGAAATCTAAATGCTTGCAATGTGTTATGTGACAATGGTATTACGTGTGACTGTTGAATACATAAATTGGATCTGTGTTTATGAAACTGATTATCTTTGGTAACCACGATAGGTTTTGGTTGACTAACTTGGAACGGGTAATGTAACGTAACATACCGAGCAATCTAAGGTGAGTTCACTGCCTTTTTCAAGCATGCATCCCGGGGAGGGATATCGGGTAACATTCGGGGGAGGAATGTCGGGTAATTGGGTTTGACTGGAATGTTAAACCTGGGATGTTGGTTATTACACTCATATCTATCATTTAAGTCCCTTCTACCGATTTGTTGTCGGGGAGGCAACGGGGTATTAGTTAATAGCGCTATTTAGGTTTGGCACCCTAACACCTTACTGGGGAGGACAGGCGTGAACTAATGACCCCAATCTTGACCATTGCTTTGATAGAGGCATTGGGGAATAGGGTAAATAATCTGGAGCCATCGGCGGTAATCGAGTTATTAACAACATCAAATCTCTGAAATGTTTAAACTCATATCTGGTAACTAATTGTGTTAACAAACTTTGAACTCACCAGCGTCGTCTGACACACTTGTCTGCATGCATGCAGGTCTATAGGGTTATATCATTGGAACTTGCTGTCTTGGAGGCTGGAGTGGTCATGGGTCGAGATACATGGAATCGTAAGACAAGTCTAATGGTTTTCGTACATGTGGTTTATGAAACACTTAACAAATGATTTATGCTTCCGCAGTATACAATGAATTACATTTAACGTTTTGTAACACTTTATGTTAATGAATGAAAGTTTTTATTTAAATATAGTTATGAGTTAAATGTTATTGGTGGCTAGATCCTGGTACGTCACACGCCTCGCGGGGATTTCTGCTTGTGGTATTTTTGGGGGTGTGACATTGGTAGTTTCCACCGCCTGTCCAGAGTTGAGCCCTGGGATTAAACTACTGTCCAAATGTAAATCAGTAGATTCAACATTAGTTGTAGCTGCTCCACTTGAAATACCATCAAGAATTTCGTGAAATTCAAGAGGTGTAGCCTCCTCAACTGTTTGTGGGATAGCTATTTGAACAGGTTCAGACATAGCTATTGTTGAAGTTATACTCTTAGTAATGTGTTGGTGAGAGGGGTTGCTTATAGTCTGAATGTCAATAGCTTCAAACAGTGGTACAAAGGTTGGTGGAATAGGAGATGAAGGGATTGGTGTGGAAAGAGACATTGCCCCGGGAGAAGGGCTTTTAAGCATACTTTCAAATGAAGGTATGGCATCATATTGTGGTGTCCCTGTGATTACAACATGTTCCTTTTGTAAGGAATCATGAGGAGTTTGGTTTATAGGTTAAGATCTTTCCACATGTTGTGAGGAAGTAGCAACAGTTGTTTCTAGTGACATTTGTGTTGTCACAGGGTTAACCTCTAGGATCTCATATAACAACCCTCTTAAAATACTTTCAACACCCCTATATGTCCTAAAATACACCCCGTATACGAAAAACGGCCCCGGAATACCTTTAGTTTTACAAAAATAAAATAAAATCAAGTTTGGTGGGTCCTCGCGGGGCGCGACAGACTTCTCCTGGTCTGTCGCGGGGTGCGACCGAGTGATAAGTGGCGGAACCCCAGGGTGCCACGTGGCACGACACCCGGTTGACCTATAGTGGTGACTAACCTAAGCTAGAACCTAGCCTAGGTTCTCGCGGGCCGCGAGAAAGATAGAAGCGGTCGTCGCGGGCCGCGACCCGCTGCTCGATCAGAACTATAAATAGGGGCCTCAGGCTTCTGTTGGAATTCGTTCATTCTTGCAATCTCTCTCTCTCTAATTCTGAATAACTAAAATAATTCATGGGCATAATACCCACTAAATACCGAATCTCTGCCTCGATGTAAGTATCATAACCCCTGGTTACGTATAAGTTACTCTGCCTGATTGATCTAGAGCTCCGTAACGCATGTCTAGGCTCTGCCTGATTCAGTCGTTGGAGTTCTGTCTCGGGGGGATGGTATAGCTAATGTAAATTGGGTTATTATACTAACGCGTGTGCATTGTTTAAATTTAATAGATTATAACTAGGAAGTCACAAGGAAATACCTAAATTAGCAATGTGAGTAATTCCTCTTTTTGTAAACTATTTTTACAAAACCTCGATTATTTAAATTACAATTCACAGTGATTGAGTAGGTGTAAATCTACAATTATCGTCTGTATGTTGGGGTTTGTATACATTACTTGTTACTACACTGTGAGTAGTAGCATGACCACAAGTCAGGATTGACAGTACCGTGCGTGGTAATTAAAGTAGATATAAACAAATGTAATTTTGGGTTGCCTTCAATGCTGTACAATGATAAAACTTGTTTTGAATAATCTGGGATTCACTCGCCAGTATTTCTTGCTGATAAAACTTTTTAAAACGCGTTTCAGGTAACAAAATGTGAAAGCCAAATAGAAGCCAGTTGGAGATCACTGAAGGCTTGGAAAAGTGTCTATAAAAGTTACCTAAACAAAGAAGAAGTTTTATTTCAATAAATTAGGGTTTATCCCTAAAAACATGTTTGTAATGGAAACTTGGGTTTTTCCCATATATTTATTAATTATGAAAGTGTGGTGTTTTACTCTAATAAACGATTACCTAACTACGGTCCTGATGTAAATTCCGCTGTCAAATTAATAAACACCGATACCACCAGCTCTGCGAGCTTGCGGCCGCCCGCCTCCTGGGGCAGTGGTCGGGGTTGCGACAGAAGGTGGTATCAGAGCTTCAGCCACTGATTTCAGCCACAGTAGTGTTCTGCTGACACCAAAATTTTATCCATTATGTTAGGAAATAATCTATGTGATTACGTGCATATCTGTATATTATTGTTTTGTGTTATTTGACAATTTGTTAGTTTACAGTATGAGTGATCAAGGTCCATCTGACGCCTATCGTCACCTATCTAGTTCTCCTAGACATGAAGGAACTTCCTCACAGCCTACTCCTTTGGGGTATTCAGCTAACACAGAAGAGGGTATCTTCATATTTAAGGCGTAATCCGAAGAACCATTCCCTACGAAAAAGAGAGGATGGTTCAGTCGGGGAGCACATGAGCGTAGGAAGCGAATGAGGAAGTTACAGCAACAACTGGCTTTAGCAGCAGCAAATAGGGATATGAACGCCCATACCCATGACATGGTCAATAGGCGATTGGCCAACTTTCACATACTAGCCACCACTGCAGTAGACCCAAACTTAGACCAAATTATTGCACCACAGCCACTGCCATTGTTCCCAACCCAACCCATGGAAATAGAACCTAACCCAGAAGACTAGGTTCCCATACCCGCATTCGACCCAAACGAAATCCCTAGAATCCCAGCACCAAATCCTCTAGCTTATCACCCATGGGAGGATGAACATAGGGATTATCGAGAACTCTACCCATAGGAGGAGCCCATACCAAACCCATTAGCACCATATACCAACCTTGACCCTCTAGATCCATATTGGGATGCCGATCAGTATGTTCAGGAAATACTAGAAAACCCATACCCATATGGAGAACCGATGCCCCAGTACCCTGACCCAATACCCGCACCACCACCACCCATGAGTACCGAAAACGTGCAGGAACTCCGCACATTTGGTGAGGAGTTAGTAGATGAAGGAGAAAGAATAAGGAAAATAGGGGAAAAGCTCGTTTGGAAGTACGACGAGCGAAATATGCAATACTGGATGAACCCTGAAGGGGAATGGTCCCAGATCTCGCACCAACATGGCTGCGAGGTACCATTACCCTTGTCAAAAACCCCCCACCAGCAAGAACTTATCTGTGTCCGTGTGGGCACGCGCGAACACAGCGGTCGAATCCAATCTGTCAAGTGATGAGAAGACTTACCTTGTGTATGAAAATGGGTATACACATAGCGATGCGGCCTGGCACAGCATCCTATGAACATTTTAGTCACGACAAGGGATCCGGACAACAGCAACAGTCACCACAAGTGGCGATGCGGCCTAGCACCGCATCCCGCAGTTTTGACCAGAGTGAGAACGCGGAAACAACAGTAGTTACCGCGAGCAGCGATGCGGCGCGGCACCGCATCCTGCCCACGAGGCAAGTGGGACTGACACCACAGAGCAAGTGGCACCAATGATAGTCATCTGTCAGCCCATACGTAAGCAACAGACTGACACCACAGTAGGACGTGGCTTCACCTCCACAACCGACAAGCCTGACACACCTGCATAAGGGCGGCGCGTTATCAGTCTAGCCACTCAATTACCCTCATTCACTCCTCGGCTATAAATACCCATCCCGGACCAGGTTTGAGGTATCGCTTATCAACTCCCTCACTACTACTAGTATCACAGACTTTGCTTCTCAAGCAAGTTACTGATTCTCACGCCGGAGAGTTGTAACAAGGAGCACCCCCCACCCCTTCCTCCTTGTTACGAGTCATGGTGCGTTTTCCTTGTATAGGAGACAGATCAGCGGACGATCCAGCCACCGATCCTCAGAAAGAAGGGATTAACCCTACTTGACGAGACCAGTGAATTAACCTCTCTTGGTTAACAACTGTTTCACCATTGGCGCCCACCGCTACTCTTAGCACTTTTTTCGCATCCTTTTCTTTCTTGAAGATCATGTCTGATCGTCAAAACAATCCTACCGGGGAAAACCCCAACCCCACAAACTTGGTACCTACGGGAAACACCACCCCAGCACAACCAATCGGCCACATAGGCACATCCGCACAGGGGGGCTCTCCCCAGTGTTCATGCCAGATTTTTCACAGTACGGTTCTGTGATACCCCCAGGAATGGATCTCCATACCTGGTTCTACCAACAACAGACTACCCTTGCGGCAGCCTACAACAAAGCTTGCGCAGAGGCACAAGTACCTGGAGGACCCACCCCCGCACCATACACACCTGCGCCTCGTATCTTGCAATACGAGAGTAGGGCACCCGCAAACCCGGCCTCCCAGGATAGGGTAGAAGAACGCGGATCCTCCTACTGTAGCGTCCGCACGCTCGAAGAGGACGACTCCACATATGGATCCCGCCGTAGGGGTCTAATACAAAGCCGCCTAGACCCGCATGGCGAAACTCGGCGGCAATCAACAGCCCAACGCGGCTCCGGCATCCACAGCCGTCTGGGACCACAACCCCACAATGACGGGTATGATCGCACCGACCCAGACGACCATACATATTGCGGGGAATCCCACTCGGCCAACAGCCGACCGGGAGGATACAATTACATTCCTCCCACTCACCCCCGCACTACATACCTCCGCGCTGCAAAGCGCAGACAAACCCAACCATATAGACTAAAGTCCGCGGCCGAAAACTCCAAATTCATACCGAAGATCGCCCACGCTGAAGTAACTACAACCAAACTCCCACTTACGATTGGGAAATACAGTGGCTCGTCCGATCCGGACGACCACATGAATGTTTTTACCAGCGCTGGGTGCATGGGAAAGTGGGACGATGCCACATGGTGCCATTTTTTTCCCCCAGACCCTCACCGGATTAGCGAGGGCCTGGTTCAATTCTTTGCCAGTTGTAGCGTTGGCTTCATTCGAACGACTGCAAGCAAAATTTCTTGCACATTTCAGCCAACAACGACGTCACAAACGCGATTCAATGGACGTCATGAACATCTGGCGCGGAGAAAACGAAAGCCTGGAATCTTTCGTTATCCGCTACATTGAAGAATGCCTTGAGATCGGCGGAATCGTAGATCAAATGGCCTGTAACCATTTCATCCGAGCCGTCAAGGACGATGAAATGGTGATGACCATCTCAGGCAAGGAGGGCTTGCAAGAAAATGGGACGACGTCATGGCCTCGGTCAATACGTACGCCCAAACTCAGCGGTCTCTCAAACCGCAAACTGGCAAAAAGTAGCCCCAGGCGGATGGTCAATCCTCCCGCCAAGACACCAAGCACAACAACAAGCGCAACCGGGACACATGGAATCATGGCAACGATTCCAAACCTTATGTCCCGCGCGGTTACCAACCCAACGCAAGGGCAACGATCAATGCCCAACGCGAACAACGGGCATCCAAGAAGGAATCTCGGGACCGCAATTGTACCGAGATCAACAAGTCGCGAAGGGAAGTCCTCCAGATAGACGCACAATTCTTGCGACCAGCCCAACCGATGAAGTCCAAAAAGAACCAAGATCTCACTTTTTACTGTGAGTATCATAAGGACTCGTGCCACTCAACCAACAACTGCATCAGTCTCCGATTGGAGATTGAACGAGCCCTAAAGGAGGGGAAGCTGCAACATCTATTGACAGTCGCGCAGAAACAAACCAAGCGCATCACCCCCCATGACGATGGCACATCCACAGGCAAAAAGATCATGCATGTGGCCTCAACCCACATGATTAATGGGGGCCGTGGAAGGTCGCGCAAGGCGGCAAGAAGAGGGGATAATGACTGGAAAGATGAACAGGTCGTTTTCCCCAAAGTTCGTGGCGGACCGCGCGACAGGCGCGCCATCGTAATCACCGGCTACCTAGCTCATTACTGCACGGAACGTCTATTTGTCGACCCGGGCAGTACCTCTGACATTATCTATGAACAATGCTTCAACCAATTCGATCAAGAAGATAAAGATCGGTTGCAGCCGGTAGACTACCCATTGGCCGGATTTGCGGGAGAAATAGTATTCCCCCTGGGCCAAATCACATTTCCCATGCGCCTTACCAACGGTAAGCACACGCGGACTGAGGAGGTAAACTTTATGGTTTTATCCCACACCTCCCGATATGACGTACTTCTCGGGCTAGAATGCCAGGGCGATTTTAACATGATTACGTCCTTCCCCCACTCTGCCATCGGTTTCCCAACCGAGACGGGGGTCGGGATAATTTATGCCCGTAGAGAAGTTATGTCTACGGACAAACTACGTTCGGCCAAAACGGCAAGGCTTACCCCCAACACCGAACCAGAAAAAAAGGTACTTAACGCGAGGTACCCTGAACAGACGGTGACACTAGGTCATGCCTTGTCCAACAGCACAAGAGCGCGCCTGAAGCAACTCCTCTTCAGGAATCAAGACATCTTCGCATGGACACCCGCAGACATGACAGGTGTACCACGCGAAGTCACGCAACACTTCTTAAATACCTTACCAGGTATCAAGCTGGTGATCCAAGGCCAACACCACCTTGGATCCGCAAAGAACGAGGCGATGAACGAGCAGGTCAAAGAACTGCTCTCCGCAGGTATCCTGCGGGAGGTCAAATACCAGACTTGGTTGTCCAACCCAGTCATGGTAGAAAAAGCGACCGGGGGCTGGCGCATGTGTGTCGACTACAAAGATCTCAACAAAGCCTGCCCCAAAGATTGTTACGCACTTCTAGAGATCGACGAGAAAGTCGAAAAACTCGCCCCTTTCCGATGGAAGTGTTTCCTTGATTGTTATAAAGGCTATCGCCAAGTGCAGATGGAAATCGAGGACGAAGACAAGACGGTATTCCGCACCCCTACAGGAAATTACTGTTACACAAAAATGTCGTTCGGGTTGCACAACGCAGGTGCAACCTATCAAAAGTTGATGAATGACACTTTTGGCAATCAAATTAGCAAGAGTGTCGAAATATACATGGACGACCTAGTCGTCATGAGCATGGAAAAGGATACCATGCTCACCGACATCGAAAGAACATTACAAACTCTGCGAAGCGTCAACATGAAGCTCAATCCAGGGAAATGCTCGTTTGGAATGGAAGAAGGCAAGTTACTTGGATTCATCGTCATAAAAGATGGATTCAAGGTCAACCCGGAAAAAGTCCAGGCGATCAAATGCATGCCATCGCCTTCTACGATGAAGGAAATGCAACGACTAGCCGGCCGGCTAGCTGCGTTAAACAGATTCTTAGCTAACCACGTGGCTAAATCTTACCCCTTCATCAGTACTCTGCGAAACTGCTTAAAAAGGAACAGTTCCAATGGACCGCCGAAGCAGAAAACGCCTTCCGGGAGATGAAAGAGTGTTTGATCCAACTCACAACTCTCACCGCACCACGCAAGAAAGAACCGCTCATCATGTACCTATCAGCCGCAGACAACACGGTGGGTGCGGTACTCATCGTGGAACGAGAAGGAGTTCAAACACCAATCTATTATGTCAGCAAAATGCTCAATGATCCAAAGACAAGATACTCCATCATGGAGAAGTTGGTACTCGCACTGGTACATGCATCCAGACGACTGTGTCGTTACTTTGCAGATCACGTCATCACCGTGCTAGCTAACTACAGGATCGGGCAAATCCTCTCCAAGCCCGAATCTCTGGGAGACTAGCAAAATGGGCCATTGAACTGGGCGCGCACACATTAATTTACAAACCACGCCCAGCAATCAAAGGCCAGGTTTTAGCTGACTTTGCCGCGGAAGTACCAGCGAATTGCATTCAAGAATGCGAAGATGAACAAACCCCTACACCTCCACCGCCCTCATCAGACATCTGGGCACTATACACTGATGGTGCGTCCAACGAAGGCGGCGCAGGTGCAGGTCTGTGACTCGTAAGCCCCGATGGTCAAGAGCTTACTTACGCCATCCGCCTCGATTTCAAAAGTACAAATAACGAGGCAGAGTATGAGGCTTTACTAGCAGGGTTGCGCTTGGCAGTCAAGCTTGGCGTCCAACACTTGGAAGCACACGTCGACTCATTATTAGTTGCGGGGCAGGTCCGCGGCGACTACGCCGCGAAAGGAGATGTCGTGATCCTCTACCTTGAGCAAGCCATGCAACTGAAATCACGGTTCACCTCCTTCAATATTCGCCATATCAATAGGAGTGAAAACAAACCCGCGGATGCACTTTCAAAACTCGCATCCACCAGCTTCCAGCACCTGGCAAAGGAAATACGTATTGAGATCCTGCAAAACCCCTCA
Organism: Helianthus tuberosus; assembly: GCA_030545235.1. Lineage (NCBI taxonomy): Eukaryota > Viridiplantae > Streptophyta > Magnoliopsida > Asterales > Asteraceae > Helianthus > Helianthus tuberosus. The sequence continues at coordinate 24,784,148 of CM060400.1, forward strand.
GTACCCCTGCGCCAAGTTAACTTCATCCAATACGGTACAACGTCCTGGATGACGCCAATCATCGCATACCTACAATCAGGTGTTACCCTCGAGAGCAAAGCAGAGGCACGCAAACTACAATACAAGGCGTGTCACTATCAGATGGGGGATGGTATTTTATAACGCAAATCATACCTGGGGCCCCTCCTACGATGCGTTGACCCTCAAGATGCCACATATCTTATCAGAGAGATACACAACGGGATATGTGGCATACACGCGGGCCCGCGCATGGTAGTGGCCAAAATCGTGAACGCTCGGTATTACTGGCCCGGCATGCACCTAGATGTGGTTAAAGTCTTGCGCAAGTGTTTTAATTGTCAATGACACGCACCAAAGACATTGCGCCCAAAGAACAACCTCATCCCCCTCACCACCGCATGGCCTTTTCAAAAATGGGCCATCGACGTGGTGGGAACATTTCCAGACGCACCAGGTGCGGTAAAGTTCATCATAGTGGCTGTCGACTATTTCACCAAATGGGTAGAAGAAAAACCGCTAGCCTCTACCACCGCTATGATAACAAGGAAATTTGTCTGCGAACACATCATCTGCCGTTTCGGTCTACCAATGTGCATCGTAACCGATAACGGCACCAACTTCGCTGCCGAAGATTTCCAAAACTGGCTAAAGGAACTAAACATTGAACATGTCTTCTCCTCAGTGGCGCATCCGCAAGGGAATGGCCAAGTTGAGAGCATCAATAAAAGTTTAGTCGAAGTCATAAAAGCACGGTTGGGAACAGCCTGACGCGGCTGGGTCGATGAACTCCCAAGTATCCTATGGGCCTATTGGACTAACCCGAAGACAAGTCACGGGGAGACACCCTTCAGCCTAGTCTATGGCTCTGAGGCGGTGATCCCCGCTGAGATAGGTCTCCCTACACCCCGAATGTTAGCTATCAACAAAGTTGACAACAGTGACGAGCGCATGATTGACTTGGACCTCTTGGAAGAAAGGCGTGAAAACGCAGCAATCAACGAGGCCAAGTACAAAACAAAACTGGAAAAATAATACAACGCGCGCGTCCGCATCTGCACGTTCAACCCGAGAAGACTATGTCCTTCGCGACAATGAGGCCTCTAACGCAAAACGCCCAAGGAAACTTGCCCCCAAATGGGAAGGACCCTACCTCATCCAAGAGGTCTTGCGCAAAGGGGCATACAAACTACAAACGTTAGAAGGAGAACCTATCGCAAGAACATGGAACGCACAGCAACTTCGACGCTGTTACATGTAAGCTACGTTTACATTTTCTATGTAACCTCATGGCCCGCAGGCCATTTGTCACTAAATAAATAAACAATCCAATGCAAATATTGTTTATCTTTTCGATTACAAATGCGTGTTCCACTTTGCGGTATCTGCAAAAACAGATTGGCAAAATCTTCATTCGCGATACCCACACAAAGTGGTGACCACACACAAATATTGTAATAAGCCAGCAAAGGCAAAACATAAATGTCTATCTGGCCGGATACGCACATGCGGGTTTTACAAAACCTACACAATTCCTAAACCCTAACGGGATTAAAACGGGAATTGACTACTACTCACACGACAAAGGTGTAGAGTATACTCAACCGCGCTCTACAGCCAACAGAATCATTCATATACTTGCATGTCACCTAGACATGCAAATGGCAAACAATGACTTAGTATTATTTACATGCGCCTGAAACATTGGCCTTAAATAAACACTATTTCAACCGTGCTCACACAAAGACAAAGTAGATATTCTTTACTTACGCACTTTGAGCCACGCGTACTTGCACATCACCTAGATATGCAAATGACAAATTCGGACTTAATATTATTTACAAAGGCCTGAAACATTGGCCTTACACAACATTAACTCACACATGTTCAAAATGCAAGAAGTAAAAACACTTGTACAAATTGAGCAAAAGGATAAAACCTTACAGTCCAAAAATATTTCTACACCAATGCGGTGCATAAGAAATTTTACATCAGTTTTTCCTCTAAACATTTACATCAAAAAGAGAAGTAAAAAAGGGCACGCAGGCCAACCTAGTCTTCTTTTGTACCATTGGTGCCCGCATCCTCTTTGGCACCACCAGCAGCTTCCTCCTTCTCAGGACGTTCATACAACAAACGCAAATGGTCCACGTAATCTTCCGCCTCCAAACAATTCTCAATGTCTTCAATGGCGGAAAGGGACAAGTTGTTGTATGCATCAATAGCTGCGGCATACAAACCTTCAGTATCTACACCATGGAGGCCAGATCTTTCATAAGTAAACCTGCTCTGAAAAAAGGGGTTCACATGGGCGATGCACTCGTTGTAACCAGCCTTAAACCCAGCCCGCCGTGCACATTCCTTAAGCTCATTAACGGCAGTTGCGTTCTCAGGCGCATCAAGAATGGTTCCAACAATCTGCAAAAATACAAGTGACAAGGTTAACAAAAGCAAACCAAAACATGAGAAAGGCACCGGACACTTACATGCCCGATACCGTGATCACGCATCCAATCACGATCTGCCTTAAGCTGATCCAAAGAGGTACTAAAACTATCTCTAGCCTCAGCAGCTTCCCTTGCCCGTGCTTCAGCTTCAGTCGCGCGGGCAGTGACCTCTTGAAGGATGGTCACCCGGTTCAGCACTTCTACCTATCAACAACAAAGCGTACACAAGTATAGGAAGACAATCAATTATACTTGTGAAACAAAGAAACAAACTCAAGTATAATCGCAGTTCATACCTTGAGGTCCTCGACTGTCACACCCCTATTTTCCACGTGTCACCGGTGGGCCCGGTGGGGAGTATCGTGACGTAGTTGATATCATCATAAGTCAAACAACACAATATATAAATGCACAGCGGAAGCAAAGATAGATTCATTTCAACTTTAATAAAATGTAATATTAAATATCACGAATAGTTGAAACGGATCCACAGGCGGATCAAAATAAAAGAAGATATCGTTCAACAGTTTTATTGACATCCAAGCTTGCGAGACTTATTGAGGACGCTAGAAGACATCCAGCCTAGTACGAGTAGTACCTGCACTTAACCTTTTGGAAAATACGTCAGTTTACACTGGTAAATACAATTTAACTGACTCATTTTGAAAAGGTTTGAAAATTGATTTGAATGCACGTGGCACAAAACATTTTATAACTTGGGATAATTATGTGAATATAATCTTGTAAGGGAATTACATGTTACTTATGCGTTCAATAGCCCGATCCGTAGACCGGGTTAAAGATTAATAGACACACCACATTATTTGGTTCGGCACTGACGGGTGTACGCCTACACCCCGTGCTTAGGTCGTGGCCATCTCGTAACATGATGCCAAGGATATCCGGGACATGGTCATTAACCCCCCAAAGGCTTTAAGCAAACAAAACACATTCAAAACGTAGCATATCAAGGATTTAACCACTATTCGATTAAAGATTCAATGCCGGACCAAGCGGTATTTTATATACCGTACCCCAAGCCCGTATAGGGAAAATAAGTTAAAAGTATTTACCTTGGTAAGTATAAATCACAATTAGCGAGTGAAGGTAGCTTTTACTGGTTCTTCTATTCTGGAACAAAGGTTTATAATAACCTATTAGATTTCTAACGGGTCTTTATTTAAGCCTAAGCATAGACCGGTTAGCTTTCAAGGATGATACGGTTCAAACGCACGATTAAGCGAAGACCGGATAGAATGTGATTTAGACCCGACAAGTTTGAATACTTGTATAATATGGGTATACTAAATACATTCTGGATTTTGAGACAAAGATGATAAGGTTTAACCCGTTTCGGTCAATTTATGCAAACTAGTTACATAAACCGAACCGAGCGCGAAAAGGGCGTCACGGGTAACCATAAGAGTCATATGCAAGTTCCCTGAGTTAATATGCCTTAAACATGTTGTGATATCAGTAAGGTATCTTCTATTATGCCCAAAACGGATTTAAACACAAATTATGCCTCATAAGGGCATTTTGGTCATTTAAAAGATTATAAAAGAGTTTAATTAGTAATCTGAGTTACAGATCTGATTTATACAGTAAATACACTTAATTTAATAAGTTATAACAGTAGGGTATGACCTATATGTGAAATTTATCATTTAAAACCAAACTATGCACCTTATGGGTATTTTGGTAATTTCACAAGGGCTAAAAAGGTCAAAACTGGAAATCTGAGTTCAAAAACTTTTACTTACTGTTATTATATAAAAATATACTAAAAATATCAGTAGGTATCAACCTTATATGTTTAATATAGTGTTAGTACATGCTATGCGTTAAAAACGCTTAAAAAGGCGATTTAGAGCCATTTCCGGGTTTTTAAAGGAAAGCTGATATTTTTATAATTCCAGAAGGCTCAAAATATTTTATTTAACAAATAAAATTAGTGGAAAAAGGTTTGGGGTCAAAAGGATTTGTAAAACTCATTTTATGGCTTAAAAGGGTAAAATCGGTATTAACCGAATTAGACTTAGAGACCTATGTTATGCTCAGCCAAAAATTAAATAAAAATCTTCAAAAATCCCAAAATATTATATTACATCAGTGGGTAAAAAGTTTGATATCAAAAAGTGGGTTTAAATAGGTTATACGCTAATTACGCCGTTTAAGTAACATAAAGCTTTCAAATTACGCTAATGAGCATAACTTCTAATCTAGACCTCAAACTGATGTCAAATTTTAGGTGCAAGTTTATAAATCAGTAAGTAAGGTTTCTACTCTTTTACTTTTTCAAAAATCACGTTTTATAGTCAAAAGGGCATAATAGTCAACATTTAAGCATTAATCGGAAACATGCATATGAATCGGATAAGTATTGAACCAAGTTGTATAATCTCAGAGAGTTATACTTATATGAAACCTGGTCCAAAATAAGCTCTAAGGCAGATCTTAAACATGCATAAACAGATCAGAATTGATAGTCAAAGCAAAAGTCAAATTATGCGACTTTCGGTTCCGATCCGGGTTTAAACTGAAAATTGTCGAGTTGATCATGTTGGAACATGTTCTTACATTAGTTACCAAGTTATTTTAATGATCAAATAGGTTGCATGTATCCTACATTGCTAATTATGCTTAAATTTGAAAATACACATTCTGTTGACTTTTTAAAGTAAGCTTTGACTCGACAATTTACATAGTTAGAGTGGGAATCTGAAAGTACCCTTTTAAGGGTTTGTTACCCACATAAGTACCTACTTATAGGTACTTTCAATTCGAGAAATGACTGAGCGGATTTCATTTAATCGCGAAGTCAAACTTAAATTACGATGGTTTGACTATAAGCTAATTAACTAAGCTAAAACGAATTAGAAAGGGTTATGAACACTTACAAGAGTCCTAATTACGATTAGAGATCACTAGAAAGCCTGAGGTTGATCAGAGGAGCTCCAGAAGTGGACTTGTGAATGTTTGTAAGTGAATGAACAATGTTGCTACACTTCAAGTCCCTTTTATATCAACTTTGATCTTTTAGGATGATGCCACAAGAGTCTACAGATGTTATAAGATCTGTCCAGGTGCCCCTCTATGCATGTAAAACCATTGGAGAGCCTCAGGTATCAGATAATAGCTGTAATCAATCGAAATAGACCTGAAAAACTGACATCTGTGCATTTTTGTTCGCTGGCAAGTTGTACGTGGGGCGCGAGACCCCTTACGCGGGGCGCGTACAAGTTGGCAACCAGCCAAACAAGTTTCCAAGATTTACAATTCAGTCCTTGGTCCTTTGTTACGTGGTTTTGCTTATTTTTCTTGCTCATTAGACCCTCAAACCTGATTTTTAAGGGCCTTAGGACATCTACAAACTTGGTTAGGTCCTTGGTTAACTTTGTGCTTACCCGAAAAGTCACGAATTTCAATGTTAACGCATTTAACCCTCCGTGCACGGTTTTGATCATAACTTTCTCATACGATAACGAAACTTTATGAAATTTTTATCACATGTTCTAGTGAGTATATTTTATCATTACAAAGCTTCGGGTTTGCCAAAAGGTCACTCAGAGGTATACATTCAACATGTTGACACATTTAGCCCCTGTAGTTTGTAATTCCTCACTTTCTTTCATTTTCTTCTTCGTATGATCCATGATTTATTCGTTTAAGATTATAAACACCATGTAGGGTTATTGTAGAGCCTATTTATCCATTGTTGACACTTTGGACCCTTATATTCACATAGTTTCACTGTTTGTCAACTTTAGTCCCTCTGAAGTGCTTTTTCACATATTCAAACCTATGACACGTGTCAATACATTATTGGACGTAAATTTTCAAGGTGTCACATCGACAACTTTGTTCAAGTTGTTGCGGTCGACATCCGCCTCTTCAAGCGCCTTGGCACCGCGTGCCTCTGCCTCATTTGCCTCTTTGGCAGCAGCTTCAGCTGCAGCCTTCTCCTTTATCAAAGCAGCATTCGCCTCCTTGAGATTAGTCAACTCCTGACGAACACGGAAAAGTTTTTCATTTTCTCGAGCACAAGCTTCCCTCCAACCCTTGCGCTCATCAGAAAGCAATTTGGCAAGAGTACGAACCTGTTTAAGGCCAGCAGTTGTAGCCCAAGTTTCAGTCTGCTTTAGCTTCTCAAAAGCAGCCTTATCTTTTTCAGCTGCTCTACACCCTCCCGAGCAGCCTTCATTATTGCCTCACCCTCAGCCCGCAGGCGAACGGTTTCCTCCTCCTTACGGCCCAAAACCTTGTAGTCTTCTATAATTGCATTCGCAATTATAGAATTTCCAACAAGCATGGAAGAGAGCTGGTTTATCCGGTTCTCACGAGGCAAACCGCGGGCACGAAGAACCTCAAAAGGAGTGCCCAAACCGCTTAAGATGTCCCTACAAGTGGAGGGATCGTTGGAAATATCATCCCCTTGCATAACAGTCCAAGGGGGACGATGATAATTCACACTACGGTTTTCCGCGTAAGAACGGTAATAAAACTCCAATTTAGTCTCACCAGGCTGAATGGACGGTTGATCTTCAACCCCCGTGCCCGCGGCAGTTGAACCAGATGGCTTCTCAGCAGAGGGGGACTTTGGTTTCTCAGCATCAGGGGACTTCAGTTTATCGCCCCCTCAACTTCAGTATCACGCGGCTCAATTAAGTTGTCGGACGAATCCACCGTATCGACATTAGTTTGACCCGCGACCTTCTTCCCAGTATCCTCTGCATGCGCAGATGGCGGAGTAACCACTTCAATGGAAGGGCTTCTTCTACCCTCCTTCTGGATTTCCACGTTTGCAGCCGCGTCTCGTGAGGAAGAAGGAGGAGCGTCAAAAAAGGAAAAATTTTCCTCAAGCGGTTCTACAACAAAGCAAAAAACATCCATCAGTTACAACAGTCACAAAACTTATACTATGTATACTACCAACTTACCAGTTGTGACCGCAGGTGTTGGCTTCGAGATCGCAACCCCCCGGGTTCTTCTCAACTTTCAACCTTTTGGCCCACCGGCAGCAGAGGAATCTCCCTTCCTTTTCTTATCATCAGCAGGTTTAGAACCCGCAGATGATCCAACCGCAGTCGCACGGTGACATCTGTGTATTTTAATCTTTGTACTGTTCCGAAAAACTTTGTATTTAATGAAGTATGGTGTTTTAATTTCAATATTTGTTTAATTATGTGTGACATTAGTAAATTTTCAGTCATTGTTCAATTCCGAACTCTCAAACCTGTTCTGGAAGTGAAATCATAAATCGTTACGTAAACATAATCAGTTTAACGCGACGTACACTCCGGAACTGTGACATAAGCCAAACATACCCTAAATACCCTTTACATAACTTAGAAATAAGTTTCAAAGGATTCGGTATGGCCAAAACATGTTTATTCGAACTTTATAACTATTTACGACAAAACTGCGAAACGAACGTTGGTGACCGCCCGGATAATATTTAAATTCCAAAAGTATTCTGTTATGATTAAAATTTTATTTTTAATCATGTTCGTGTTGAAAAGAAATTAAAACTCTTAAAAACATTATTTTTCAAGTTTAAGCGCGTACCGCGTGTTACTGCGCAACACAGTGCTTATACTGCAAAACGCAGACAACACAGCTAGTCTCGGCAACTGAAATTTATTTCAGTAATAATTTGGTGGGTTTATTTTTATATAATAATAAAAATAATTTAGAACGCCATAAACCGGGATTTAAACGCTAGATAAAATACCCGGTATCCAGTTAAATACCTGTTTTTATCTAATTTACCAATCAAAATTACTTTTAACCCCCCCCCCCCTTTGGTTTTCACGGTCACAAGGACCCACCAAGATCACCCCATATCTCAAAGATTTTATTTCATATTACATGGTGATCTTGCTTGATTTCTTTTGGCCAAGTGTTGTTGCATGCTACCCCCATATCTTCCATGTCTCTACTTATATCTTCCAAGATCACAATTCACACTCCATCACCTTCTCTCCTCTCTCCCAAAACTGTAATCCCCTCCCATCACCTCCATCTTCATCTTTCAACATTGTTCTTCAAAATCAAGCTCCATTCCAAGCAAATTTCAAGTTGGTGTGAAGATCCAAAGGAGTTTCCAAGGTGCTTTCAAGTGATTTCAAGCTCCATATCATCAAAATCTCATTCAACAACTTACTTGAATCTTGAAGGTATAAAGTTTATGTTTAAATCATACTCTTGATTCTTGGTTGTTCTTGATGATTTGAAGTTTCTCTTGAATCTTGGAATTTTTCACAAACTTGAAATCTAAAAAGAAATGGGTCTTGATACAAAATAAAAATGGTGATATATATGTGTGTATAAAACCATATATATATGTGTGTGTGTGTGTGTGTGCGTGTGAGCTTTTAGTTTGATTTCTTGATAAGTACTTGTTTAGGATGGTTGCTTGCATGAACAAGATTATGTACAAGTATGTTAGAGATATAAAGAAGTGATTTAATCATGAGTTATACTTTGGAATAATGTTAGTATTTTGACATGTAAATGGCTAAAAATTTATTTGGCATATTTGAGAATTTTTAAGTTGTTGCTTGTTATTGAATGATAGTTAAAATGCAAGTGTTTGATGATTTGTGTATGATATGAAGAATGTTCAATTAAATCAGCAAATAAACATGAATAAATCACATGTTTGATGCATCTAAACTCATATGAAATGATGATGATATGATAGTGTGCTATAGACACTTGTACCTAAGAATACATGTTGATTTAAAGCTCAAGAAATGATAAAAAAAATGATTGTATGACAAAAATGTTTTAGAACAGATTATAAACACTAAAAATAACATTATTTGGTATATTATAATGGCATGAAACTTTGACATAGGTTTGATAGCTTTGCATGTTGTACATATAGCTTAGAAAGTGGTAAAATATGTGAAATTTGCATGATTTATGTGCTTTATGTGAGACCTGCACTATCATGAGTATAACCATTATTTTATTCCGTAAATAACATGGGTTATGTTAAAATATCAAGTCGTTTCGATTTGGGATGGTTAGGGTAACGTTTGATGCAAAACTATGCGGTAAAACGGTCAAAAATCGGCTTTTCGGAGGATTTTTATAAAACTGTTTTAGATCAGTAAGTAAACTGATATTTTTGATATAAAAATAAGTATTTTAACTTATATTAAGTTTACTTGGTGTTTGGTTAGTCATACGTGACTTCCGGCTCCCAAAAACGTTACCGAATCGCTAAAATACGTGTTTTTCAATGTACACTAGAATGGGTTATTCATGGGTAAATTTTTATGTGTTACAATGTGTTATGTGTTTTATAATATGTGTATGATGACATGTTAATATTTGACAAGATTATGTGTATTACGTTATTATTAGTATGTTACATTTGAGTATATAAATTACGACGCGCAAATCGTAGATATATTGCTTATAACATGATGAGGGTCACCAGTAAAATCGTTCAATTCGCGATTTTTTTTTAAATATATATGAACTCAAATATATATATTAATACACCAATATAATAAAAAAATAATAACTTTTCGAGAAAATCTCAAAGTTATGTGAAAAATCTAAGTATCGGAGAAACTTATGTATTTTTGTGAGTTTTGATTATTAAATCGTTCTTATTTAATTTAGGACGAATAAACAATTTGAGGGATTGTGTTAACATATAAAAACGAACCCAAAGGTGTGTACATAGTTCCTCTATTTTACGTTTTCAAATGTTTTGGGGTGAAGCATATGTGCATAACTTTACTTTCCGTTTTCATGACATTATACATGTTTTATTACATATTACATATAATACATTATTTCAAAGACATTTTTATGGTATATTGACTTAGTATACCTAACATTTGGTTTCAAAGACATTTTACTTGGCATATTGACTAGGTATGCCTATTACATGGTTTTACTCAGACATTTTCATGACATGCTTACATTGAAAAAGACATTTGGTATGACGAAGTAGTACATTCATTAACATTGATCACGCCGCTCGGTAGTATGTAATAGCGCTATAGGACTTGACAAATCCCGTTCCTGCTTTCTAGGTATTTCGTTAGGGGACTGACAGAATCCGAATACAATTTTTTTTTATAAACCTTGATCCTGATAAGGGTTTATCCGACAGTCTCAAGGCTTGAGTGTATATGATAGACAAACCACATAAATCTTCATATCAATAAAAGAAATGGATTTCAAAACATAACTTTTGTTTTAAACTTTTGTTTATTCAAAGACTTTGTTTTGTACATGACATTTGATTACATCAGACATTCATTTATACATGACATTATGCATTTGGCTTGAGTAAATACTATTTATTCGCCATACAAGACATGGTTTATACTGGACATTTGACATTGGACATTGGTTATAGACAACATTGATATATTTTATACATATTATTTTCATTTGGTTATTTACTTAACCATACATCATTCTTTTATATCATTTGATTTCCATATGATTTTATAAAAGAAGACATTTTTATAAGGTTCATGACTACTTTTCGTTAAGCATTTCTTTTAACCTTTAAATTCATGAAACTTCAACACTAAACCTATGTTACTCACAGGCATTTTTATGCTGACGTATTTACTTTCACATATGTTTCAGGAGCGATTGTTTGACATGAGCAAGCTTCACTTAGGGCGACTTGGGCCTTAGCAATCTAAAATCAAGAAAGTTATTATCTTTTATGTTAAGTGTTTTGTTTGAACTAAGACAATGTAATAATTTAAGCTTGTAAAACTTAACTTTAATTATCATGTGTTTTGAAACAATAATTCTGCCACAGCACTCCCCGACGTTTCCGCCGTGGTTTGTTGTTTTACGCGGTCGGGGTGTGACAGAAGAGTTGGTATCAGAGCTCATGGTTATAGGGAATTAGGTTATTAGTAAAAATTTGACCTAGACTATAACCTTTCTAGGACCCTAACACAAGTTACCTTGTGTTTAGATCTTAAAACAATACCATCACCTATCCTTAGGTGATTACCAAAACAAGTACACAAATCTCAATTCTATTTGAAAATTAATCATCTATCCTTAGATGATTTATTTTTAGGCTTTACGCCTTTAAAGATTTCAAATCTCGTCAAGGTTTGGGTCTTAATAATGTGAACACGTGCAATCTGGAGGGGTGGTTGCCTGTACCTTGAGTTTTCTGTCTAATGCTAGAGTGTTCGTACAAATCCACATAATCGGACCAGTCACTCTTACCTGGGAACTCTTGGGGTGAGTGTCCACTTATAGGCTAAAGCATGTCTTCATTATGCATTATATAGACCTATTTACTTTGATTAGTCACTGTGTTGTTTGTTTGTTTTAAGTAATGGACAAATGACCACCTTCCCTTGTGTTGTTGATGTTTTTCAACACTCCTTTTGATTGTCCTATGTCAATCTCACACATTTTCCTTGTGTTCCTTTTCTTTTAGATGCCTCCTCGACGTGATCAAACTCAAGACGCTGCAATGGCAGCCTTGATCACTCAGCAAATCGCTGCTGTACTCCCGAACCTAGTTACCCAGTTAAACCAAGCAAACAACAACAACGCACCTGTTCCGTGCAACTTTAAGACATTCAATTCGGCTAAACCGCTTCAGTTTTCTGGGTCAGAATGAGCAATTGGGCTCCTACAGTGGTTCGAGAGTCTCGAGAGTACGTTTCGTCACGTTCGATGCCCGAATAAGCGAAAGGTTGAGTTCGCGTCAAGTGTGTTTCAGAAAAGGGCGCTTACTTGGTGGAATGGTGTGATGAGAGACAGAGGTGCCGATGTGGCAATGGCTCAAACTTGGGAAGAGCTTCGCGCACTTATGATGAAGGAATTTTGTCCTCGTCATGAACAGAGGGCACTGGAAAACGAATTCCACGATCTCAAGCAAGATAGTGGAGAGCATCATGCCTACACAGACCGATACGAAGAACTGAGCCTGCTGTGTCCCACCATGGTCACGCCTTTGGACAAGGCGATTGAGAAGTACATAGATGGTCTTCCTGATCCTGTTCAGGATATTGTCACCGGCAGCAACCCTACCAAGGTTAGACAAGCCATTGAGCTAGCTGCGACCTTGACTGAGTCTCAAGTCAAGAAGGGTAAACTCCACCGCAAGGGTGACAAGAAACCATATGACAAGACAGAGAAGAAGAAGGGAAAGAAAGCTGAAACCTCGAAGAAATCTAGGAAGCGTTAGGCTTCCAAGAACTTTGCCATTGTTGCACAGACCAATCAAGTTGCTCCTACCCAGCCAGCACAACCACCTGCCAAGAAACAGTATGTTGGTACTGCACCTCTTTGTAACAAATGCAATTGTCATCATCAACCACATCTTCAGTGTCGTCTTTGCAACAACTGCGGAAGATATGGCCATTTGGCTAACACATGTCGCTCTCCTCCTGCTCCGAATCAAGCGGCACAAAACCCTGCCCAACAGCCAGCAAATCCTGCACGGCCTCCTTTTCAGCCTGGGTCTTGCTACAATTGTGGATATCTAACTCACTACAGGAACAAGTGCCCAAAGTTGGCTAATGCGAACCCGGCTCATGGACGAGTATACAATATCAATGCCAATGAAGCGCGTGCCGACAATGTGGTGGTCAATGGTACGTTCTATGTTAACAACCAACTTACTTCTATTCTTTTTTATTCGGGTGCCGACAAGAGTTTTGTATCCCTAGCTTTTGAACCTTTGCTTGCAAAGCCTAGAACAAAACTAGGAAAACCCTTGACATTAGAGTTAGCCAGTGGTGAATACTTTGTACATGATTCTGTCATTCGAAATTGCCAGTTGAACCTTAACGATCATCTCTTTCCCATTGACCTCACGCCAATGCAACTTGAGAGTTTCGACGTTATAGTAGGGATGGATTGGTTGACCAAATACCATGCAGAAGTGGTTTGTTTTGACAAGATTGTTCGTGTACCTCTTTCGTCTGGTGAAGTCTTAGAAGTTCGTGGAGAAAAATCCGCTAGTAGCCTTAAACTGATGACAAGCACCCAAGCCCAAAGGTATCTACGAAAGAATTATGTGGCTTTCTTGGCACATGTCGTAGAGGAGAAAGACAAGGGTAAAACTGTACAAGACATCCCCGTCGTTCGGGATTATCCTGAGGTCTTTCCTGAAGACTTACCCGGTTTACCCCCAGCACGTCAAATCGAGTTCCGTATTGACCTTGTACCTGGTGCTAATCCGATTGCTAAATCTCCATACCGTCTTGCACCATCTGAGATGCAAGAGTTATCGAAGCAGCTGCAGGAGTTATCAGACAAAGGATTTATTCGTCCAAGCTTTTCCCCTTGGGGCGCGCCTGTCCTATTTGTAAAGAAGAAGGATGGATCATTCCGAATGTGTATCGATTACCGTGAGCTTAACAAACTCACCATCAAAAATCGATATCCCCTACCTCGCATTGATGATCTCTTTGATCAGCTTCAGGGTGCTACCTGCTTTTCGAAGATTGATCTACGTTCTGGGTATCATCAGCTTCGTGTATCCGAAGAAGATATTCCCAAGACTGCTTTCCGCACACGATACAGCCACTATGAGTTTACTGTTATGCCTTTCGGTTTAACAGATGCTCCTGCCGTCTTCATGGATTTAATGAATAGGGTTTGTAAGCCTTATTTAGATAAGTTCATCATCGTCTTCATTGATGACATTTTGATCTATTCCAAGACACGAGCTGACCACGAACAACATCTCCGTCTAACAATGGAACTCCTAAAGAAGGAACAACTTTTCGCTAAATTCTCCAAGTGTGAATTTTGGCTTAAGGAAGTTCAATTTTTGGGACATATTGTTAACGAACAAGGTATACATGTAGATCCCGCCAAAATCAATGCGATTAAAGATTGGAATACACCAACTACTCCTACCGAGGTTCGTTCATTTCTGGGTCTCGCGGGTTATTACCGCCGTTTTATTGCAAACTTCTCCAAGATTGCTATTCCTCTCACAGCCTTAACTCAAAAGAATAAACCTTTTGAGTGGGGACCTAAACAAGAAGAAGCTTTTCAGACCTTGAAACATAAACTCTGCGATGCTCCTGTGTTGTCTTTACCTGAGGGAAACGACGACTTTGTTGTATATTGTGACGCATCGAATCTAGGCCTTGGTTGTGTTCTCATGCAAAGGAACAAAGTCATAGCTTACACGTCAATACAATTGAAAACCCATGAGAAAAATTACACGACTCATGATCTTGAGTTAGGCGCTGTGGTTTTTGCTCTCAAAATTTGGAGACACTACCTTTATGGAACAAAATGTGTGGTTTTCACAGACCACAAAAGTCTCCAACACATCTTCAACCAGAAAGAACTAAACATGAGGCAACAACGTTGGGTAGAACTTCTAAATGACTACGACTGCGAGATTCGCTACCATCCTGGTAAGGCGAATGTCGTAGCCGATGCGTTAAGTCGAAAGGAAAGAGTCAAGCTTCATTGTGTTCGAGTTCGAACTGATATTCAAACCCACATCTTTCAAGCTCAACGTACTTGTGTTACACAAGGCTTGATGGGTAAAGAATTACCATGTCACATTAAACCTGAGCTTGAATTGAGAAACTTTGGGATATTCTATTTCATGGGCCGTTTGTGGGTCACAAGTATAGACAATCTCCGCACCTTGTTGATGGATGAAGCTCATAAGTCTCATTATTCAATTCATCCTGGTGCAGACAAAATGTATAAGGATCTTCGAACCCAGTATTGGTGGCCGGGAATGAAGAAAGACATTGCCTTATACGTATCAAAATGCCTTACTTTTCAGAAGGTTAAGGCAGAACATCAACATCCTTCTGGTTTATTGGAGCAACCAGAGATACTGGTTTGGAAATGGGAAAACATTGCCATGGATCTCATTACCAAACTACCGCGCACTAATAGAGGTCATGATGCCATTTGGGTAGTAGTTGATCGTTTGACAAAATCTGCTCACTTCTTGCCAATCCGTGAGGATTTCTCTGCTGAAAAACTTGCCAAGATCTATGTAGATGAGATTGTATCCCGACATGGTGTTCCTTTGAACATCATATCAGACCGAGATGCTCGATTCTCATCTCACTTTTGGAGAACCATGCAATCTGCTATGGGAACCCAACTCAATTTGAGCACGGCTTATCATCCTCAAACGGATGGACAATCTGAAAGAACAATCCTGACATTGGAGGATATGCTTAGAGCTGGTGTGATCGATTTTGGTGGTAGTTGGGATTCGCATCTTCCGTTGATCGAATTCTCCTACAATAATAGTTATCACTCCAGCATCAACATGGCTCCTTTCGAAGCTTTATACGGTTGAAAATGTCGTTCGCCAGTCTGTTGGAATGAGATTGGTGAAGCTCAGCTCACTGGACTTGAACTCATTCTAGAGACTACAGACAAAGTCAAGAAAATTCACGACAACCTCTTAACAGCTAGAAGCCGTCAAAAGAGTTACGCGGATAGACGACGCAAGCCTTTGGAATTCCAAGTTGGTGATCTCGTCCTACTCAAGGTATCTCCTTGGAAAGGTGTAATCAGATTTGGGAATAAAGGAAAACTTGCACCACGATATGTTGGACCATTCAAGATCGTTGAAAGAATCGGAAAAGTAGCCTACAGACTTGAGCTGCCTCCTGAACTTGGAAATGTTCATCCAACTTTCCACGTGTCCAATCTGAAAAAGTGTTTGGCTGACAAAAACCTCCACATCCCCCTTGATGAAATTCGTGTCGACAACACGATGCACTTCGTCGAGAAACCAGTGGAAATATTGGACCATCAAGTCAAGAAGCTCAAGCGCAAGCGCATACGGATAGTCAAAGTTCGCTGGGAATCCAAAGGTGGCCCAGAGTTTACTTGGGAAAGAGAGGATCAAATGAAGGCGAAACATCCACACCTTTTCCCACAAGTTTCCTCTAATTAAATTTCGGGACGAAATTTCCAAAAGTAGGGAAGACTGTGACATCTGTGTATTTTAATCTTTATACTGTTCCGAACAACTTTGTATTTAATGAAATGTGGTATTTTAATTTCAATATTTGTTTAATCATTTGTGACATTAGTAAATTTTCAATCATTGTTCAATTCCGAACTCTCAAACCTGTTCTGGAAGTGAACTCATAAACCGTTACGTAAACATAATCAGTTTAACGCGACGTACACTACGGAACTGTGACATAAGCCAAACATACCCTAAATACCCTTTACATAACTTAGAAATAAGTTTCAAAGGATTCGGTATGGCAAAACATGTTTATTCGAACTTTAGAACTATTTACGACAAAACTGCGAAACGAACGTTGGTGACCGCCCGGATAGTATTTAAATTCCAAAAATATTCTGTTATGATTAAAATTTTATTTTTAATCATGTTCGTGTTGAAAAATAAATTAAAACACTTAAAAACATTATTTTTCAAGTTTAAGGGCGTACCGCGTGTTACTGCGCAACACAGTGCTTATACTGCAAAACGCAGACAACACAGCCAGTCTCGGCAACTGAATTTTATTTTAGTAATAATTTGGTGGGTTTATTTTTATAGAATAATAAAAATAATTTAGAACGCCATAAACCGGGATTTAAACGTTAGATAAAATACCCGGTATCCAGTTAAGTACCTGTTTTTATCTAATTTACCAATCAAAATTACTTTTAACCCCCCCCCCCTTTGCTTTTCACGGTCACAAGGACCCACCAAGATCACCCCATATCTCAAAGATTTTATTTCATATTACATGGTGATCTTGCTTGATTTCTTTTGACCAAGTGTTGTTGCATGCTACCCCCTTATCTTCCATATCTCTACTTATATCTTCCAAGATCACAATTCACACTCCATCACCTTCTCTCCTCTCTCCCAAAACCGTAACCCCTCCCATCACCTCCATCTTCATCTTTCAACTTTGTTCTTCAAAATCAAGCTCCATTCCAAGCAAATTTCAAGTTGGTGTGAAGATCCAAAGGAGTTTCCAAGGTGCTTTCAAGTGATTTCAAGCTCCATATCATCAAAATCTCATTCAACAACTTACTTGAATCTTTAAGGTATAGAGTTTATGTTTAAATCATACTCTTGATTCTTGGTTGTTCTTGATGATTTGAAGTTTCTCTTGAATCTTGGAATTTTTCACAAACTTGAAATCTAAAAAGAAATGGGTCTTGATACAAAATAAAAATGGTGATATATATGTGTGTATAAAACCGTATATATATATATATATGTGTGTGTGTATGAGCTTTGAGTTTGATTTCTTGATAAGTACTTGTTTAGGATGGTTGCTTGCATGAACAAGATTATATACAAGTATGTTAGAGATATAAAGAAGTGATTTAATCATGAGTTATACTTTGGAATAATGTTAGTATTTTGACATGTAAATGGCTAAAACTTTATTAGGCATATTTGAGAATTTTTAAGTTGTTGCTTGTTCTTGAATGATAGTTAAAATGCAAGTGTTTGATGATTTGTGTATGATATGAAGAATGTTCAATTAAATCAGCAAATAAACATGAATAAATCACATGTTTGATGCATCTAAACTCATATGAAATGATGATGATATGATAGTGTGCTTTAGACACTTGTACATAAGAATACATGTTGATTTAAAGCTCAAGAAATGATAAAAAAATGATTGTATGAAAAAAATGTTTTAGAACAGATTATAAACACTAAAAATAACATTATTTGGTATATTATAATGGCATGAAACTTTGACATAGTTTTGATAGCTTTGCATGTTGTACATATAGCTTAGAAAGTGGTAAAATATGTGAAATTTGCAAGATTTATGTGCTTTATGTGAGACCTGCACTATCATGAGTATAACCATTATTTTATTCAGTAAATAACATGGGTTATGTTAAAATATCAAGTCGTTTCGATTTGGGATGGTTAGGGTAACGTTTGATGCAAAACTATGCGGTAAAACGGTCAAAAATCGGCTTTTCGGAGGATTTTTATAAAACTATTTTAGATCAGTAAGTAAACTGATATTTTTGATATAAAAATAAGTACTTTAACTTATATTAAGTTTACTTGGTGTTTGGTTAGTCATACGTGAATTCCGGCGCCCAAAAACGTTACCGAATCGCTAAAATACGTGTTTTTTCAATGTACACTAGAATGGGTTGTTCATGGGTAAATTTTTATGTGTTACAATGTGTTATGTGTTTTATAATATGAGTATGATGACATGTTAATATTTGACAAGATTATGTGTATTACGTTATTATTAGTATGTTACATTTGAGTATATATATTACGACGCGCAAATCGTAGATATATTGCTTATAACATGATGAGGGTCACCAATAAAATCGTTCAAGTCGCAAAGTTTTTTTTTAAATATATATGAACTCATATATATATATATACAAATACACGAATATAATCAAAAATAATAACTTTTCGAGAAAATCTCAAAGTTATGTGAAAATTCTAAGTATCGGAGAAACTTATGTATTTTTGTGAGTTTTGATTATTAAATCGTTCTTATTTAATTTAGGACGAATAAACAATTTGAGGGATTGTGTTAACATATAAAAACACACCCAAAGGTGAGTACATAGTTCCCCTATTTTACGTTTTCAAATGTTTTGGGGTGAAGCATATGTGCATAACTTTACTTTCTGTTTTCATGACATTATACATGTTTTATTACATATTACATATAATACATTATTTCAAAGACATTTTTATGGTATATTGACTTAGTATACCTAACATTTGGTTTCAAAGACATTTTACTTGGCATATTGACTAGGTATGCCTGTTACATGGTTTTACAAAGACATTTTCATGACATGCTTACATTGAAAAAGACATTTGGTATGACGAAGTAATACATTCATTAACATTGATCATGCCGCTCGGTAGTATGTATTAGCGCTATACGACTTGACAATTCCCGTTCCCGCTTTCTAGGTATTTCGTTAGGGGAATGACAGAATCCGAATACATTTTTTTGATAAACCTTGATCCTGATAAGGGTTTATCCGACAGTCTTAATGCTTCAGTGTATACGATAGACAAACCACATAAATGTTCATATCAATAAAAGCAATGGATTTCAAAACATAACTTTTGTTTTAAACTTTTGTTTATTCAAAGACTTTGTTTTGTACATGACATTTGATTACATCAGACATTCGTTTATACACGACATTATGCATTTGGCTTGAGTAAATACTATTTATTCGCCATACAAGACATGGTTTATACTGGACATTTGACATTGGACAATGGTTATACACAACATTAACATATTTTATACATATTATTTTCATTTGGTTATTTACTTAACCATACATCATTCTTTTATATCATTTGATTTCCATATGATTTTATAAAAGAAGACATTTTTATAAGGTTCATGACTACTTTTCGTTAAACATTTCTTTTAACCTTTAAAGTCATGAAACTTCAACACTAAACCTATGTTACTCACAGGCATTTTTATGCTGACGTATTTACTTTCACATATGTTTCAGGAGCGATTGTTTGACATGAGTAAGCTTCACTTAGGGCGACTTGGGCCTTAGCAATCTAAAATCAAGAAAGTTATTATCTTTTAGGAACAATTGCATATTTCCCCTTCTAAAAGCACTTCAATTGCATATTTACCCAATCACATATTTTAATTGCATATTTCCCCAACCTAATTATTCTTTTTGAGTATGACTAAACTGCCCTTTTCAAGTATACACTGGAATTGCCATTTTCCAGCCATAGACTGTTCATTCTCCTCCTCTCTCTCGACGATTACTCCACTTCTCATGTGGTTATCCTTCTCTGGCGATTGAAATGTCCTTCCCGTTGATCCTTCTCCGGCGATTAAAGTATCCCTATCGTTCTCATTTGGTTCGCCGATTCAACTATAATCGATTGGTTCTTAGCCGGCCCCGAGTGTTCGTTCACCTCCTTACCGATTGTTCGGTGGTTAGGGTTTGTTAGGCTGTGATTACAGATTGCAATAGCATGTGTGATTCCCTTTTTGTCTGTGATTACAGATTGCAATAGCATGATTCAATAGCACTATATGTTCATGTTTATGCGTATGTTGGTGCAATAGCATGATTCAATAGCACTATATGCTCATGTTTAGCATGATTCAATTTCTTAAAATTGAATACAATAAATTAATTAATTTAAAAAGTCAAACGATTGGATCTGATTCCATAGAAAAGAAGGTTTTCTTCCTTTGTTTTTCTTCGCCGATCATTCACAAATCTCGGCTTACAGTTCCATTTTTCATATGTGTTTTTTTTTTTGTTAGGTAAACCTTAATATTGGTCTGATTCATTTGTTCGTAGTTTTTTTTTTGTGATTTGATTTTGTTATCTAAAGGATTAAATCACCAATAGCAGAGGAAACAAACTTTGATTGACTAGGTTTGCGGAATTCTTGGATTAATCGGCATGGGCGAAGCTTTTAAAGGGTGGGAGCCCCCCCCCCCCAAAAAAAATGAACTTTGATTGACTAGGTTTGCGGGATTCTGGCAAGTTTCGCGTCTAAGGTTACACGTGTACAAACAACGAATTCAAATTTCTAGCTCATTATATAATCAAAAAACGCAAACTGAAATAACTTAGTAAAGACGCAAGAAACGAACTAAACTAAGTAGCGAAATGTAGACAACTATTGTGAAAGAGACACAAAAACTAGTAAAATGGGTAAATATTCAACTTTTTTAAGTTTTAGTAAAACTAAGGGTAAAATAGTCATTATATATATTATTTTTAATAAAATAAATCAAAATGGGTAAATTTGAAAATTTCTTAGTTAAAGAAGGGGATATATGCAATATTAATTTTGAATTGGGTAAATATGCAATAAAACAGTTTTATAAGGGGAAATATGCAATTCACCCTATCTTTTATGTTAAGTGTTTTGTTTGAACTAAGACAATGTAATAATCTAAGCTTGTAAAACTTAACTTTAATTATCATGTGTTTTGAAACAATAATTCTGCCACAGCACTCCCCGACGTTTCCGTCGCGTTTTGTTGTTTTACGCGGTCGGGGTGTGACACGCACCACCACCTGGAACACCCAAACCCTCAAGGGTGTCAGACACTACCACGTAATCGTTGTATCTGTATAAACGAGTACGAGAGATACATGCCACCTCCGGCACCAAAGGAGGAACAACAGCCGGCTCATGCGGTTTCTTCGGTCTGCGAAACCGCTTATCCCCATGCTTCTCCATGTGCTGTTTGGGAACACCAACTGCATTAGGGTCTCCCAAGGCCCCCAGATCTCCTGCGTTCCGTTCATCATAAAACATTCAGCAGAAAGATGGTTTACAAAACAAATAAACAAAGTACAAACTACTGTACCTTTACCTTGCGGCAACACCACCTCCAGTGCGGCCTGCTCAGGCACCCGGAAATTACCACGAATGGTGACATTGAACTCTTCCTCACCATCTTCACACACAACCACAACAACTTTACCCTTGAAGTCCGGGTGAAACATTCTCCAAAGGGGAGCATCCTCTGACAAGACATTCATAAAAAATCACTAATACAAACAAGGAAGCAGAAACCGCACAGGGATAAAGACACTTACCACCACTTTTCTCCCGCACGATAGGCCTTGCCTTCCTGCTCATCCTTCCTAACATCATCCGCAGCACCCACAGCTGCGTATTATCCAGTTTCACCCAACCAATGATCCGCAAATTCGGGAACCAGTCCACTGTATCTGCTCTGGGGAGACTGATGTTCTCCGTTATGATCGTGTCCATCACATTCTTAAACTGCAACTTTGCAGTTATGGCAGCAGCTTTGACGAAGAAGAACTTTGTCTTCCACTTTGTCAGGCCCTTTGGAGGAACCATCAGCTTAGGGTTGCCGTCCCGTTGACGGAAAGAGTAAAAACCCATCGACACTGACAACTGGTAAAACCACCGAAAATCTCCGACGGTAGGTTCTATACCAAGAGCACGAAACGTGTACTCGAATTTTCGAACTCGAATCATCCCAAAGGGACTCAGTTGAGAAATATGGAGTTTTTACCACTCCAAAACTTTAGCGACAAACACCGTCAATGGCAACCAGAGGTTACAAACTCCGAAAAAATCAGACCACATGGTCACATATCCTGCCAGAGCATCGGCGGCAGTGTCACCCCCTTGTGGGTATATAGCCCCATACTTCGGTGGCATCTGAATATCCTTCATCAGAAAGTCGAACGACGCCCTCGGCCACCTCAACACTGGTAAATTCTCCCCCGGAGCATTACCTTCCTCCTCCTCCGCCACTACCGGCGACGAGGGTTCCGGGTTTTCACCCGGAGTGGAATGTGGATTCGATGGTTCAGCCATTAAAGAAGAAGAAAGAAATGAAAGATGAGTTCAAGAACTTCTAAGAAACCACACCGGAAAAACAAAGGATTGATCGGAGAAGAAGAAGGTTTTCACTTTCTCTTGCCGGAAATTTTTTTGAATTTTCGAAGAAGTGAGGGGAAACCCTAAACGGTTTCCCCTTTTATACCCATCGCAATTAATGCATCACAGTAACCGAAACGTCGTGCAAAAAAGGAACGAGTTACACAGCGACACGTGTCCAGCGATGGTTCCGCTGACGGTTACCACGCGCGCGTGGCCGCCCACGCGCCTGACATTACTAGACTTTTACACTTCCGCTACAGTGCAGTGATTTCCTTGGGTAGTGCAAACGTCCTTTCGTTTCAGCACATGCCAGGTAAATCCCACCAACTTTCACCAACCCGCACGTGCGGTCTACAACATTTACAAAAGCGACAAATGAAGACAACTCTCATGTACAGGGCATGCGGTTTTTTATGGTCTCTCAAACCATAACCTAGACCGCATATCGTTTTTTACATACCCCTCAAAAAATAGAAAAATATATATTTATACTATGTAAAGGGGAATAACCAACTCCTTCATATATCCACTGCCACACATGGAATATACGGAGATGACACACACGAGCCCGCACAGGTATGTCAGATACTCAGCACCAGTGTTGTTCTTTGGACTGCAAAAACCGCTTCTCAGGAACTTGCGAACCACATTCCCTTAAAGCTTCTTCAAGCTTCAAATCCCTCGTGTCCGGTTCACAACCACAGAGGGAACGCAAACAGCTTCTCCATAGGGAAAAGGATAAGTATGATGAGAAACCGCACATCAGCAACCCTGACTCCTGATCCTTCAAGAGCTACATCAAAGCGTAACACTCTTTTAAAGCAAGTCTTCTGTTACAAACCGCAGACACTCATGAGTAGCTGCGGCGAAACGTAACCACGCGAACGGTAGCTACGGAAGAGCCACAACTAAGTCATCACGCAGATGAGCGAAGCTACTTCCAGAAAAACTGCTTTCCAACTAAGCGTGAAGGAAAGTGGCTACAGAACGAATGCGGACGAGTTTCACCCAGATTCCTAAGTATCCAAGGTGATCTCCTTAAGCAACAGGCCAAGCAACAGTGGTAACAAGTCTGCTTATGACATTGTTTGCCCACCTATGGACTGCATAGAATAAACAATGGTGGGCACTACCATGCCTATGACCATGTTTATTTGCCCATAGTTCAACTGACCGATTCACATTGTTCGACCAAACACGGCCAACAATGACGCAAGTCCCCCACATTGTTGGACCAAACATGGCCAACAATATAAGGGAACGAGGTAACCGCAAAGGACGTGCTGTGACTTAAGAGCTAAACTGGAAGAACACGAATACCCTACAAAATAGGGATCATCGTTCCATGTCCAGTTGATAAACATAAAGCGATAGCAAGGCACTTACAGCATTGCATCAGCAACCGCATAGGTTACAACTAGAGTTGCGGACACTGACATCTTCAGTCACTGTCTCAAAGGTTGGTTCGGCACACCAACAGGTGGCAACCGAACCTGATGACATCAGAAAAAGGTAGACCATACTACCGGATCAAAATCCTCGGCTGAGAATTCCGCATCAGACGGAACTTGCTCACCGGTACGGAAGAGACACCACACGACTCTACCAGATCCCCAGCTTGATTTACTTGAAGCAGGAGCCATCAGTCTGGCCTAGAATCTTCTCCAACGTCCAAAGTACCTACTCGACCTCATAGTCCAGTATTCCTCCCACATGCAACTTGCATGAGGAAACAACACTAGACTGGGGGGACTTGAAGGGGTATGGTCCCAGATCTCGCACCAACATGGTTGCGAGTGACCATTACCCTTATCAAAAACCCCCCACTGGCAAGAACTTATCTGTGTTCGTGCGGGCATGCGCGAACACAGCGGTCGAATCCAATATGTCAAGTGATGAGAAAACTTACCTTCTGTATGAAAATGGGTATACACATAGCGATGAGGCCTAGCACCGCATCCTATGAACATTTTCATCACGACAAGGGATCTGGACAACAGCAACAGTCCCCACAAGTGGCGATGCGGCCTAGCACCGCATCCTGCAGTTTTAACCAGAGTGAGAACACGGAAACAACTGCAGTTACCGCGAGCAGCGATGCGACGCAGCACCGCATCCTGCCCACGAGGCAAGTGGGACTGACACCACAGAGCAAGTGGCACCAATGACAGTCGCCTGTCAGCCCATACGTAAGCAACAGACTGACACCGCAGTAGGTCGTGGCTTCACCTCCACAACCGACAAGCCTGACACACCTGCATAAGGGCGGCGCGTTGTCAGTCTAGCCACTCAATTACCCTCCTTCACTCCTCGGCTATAAATACCCATCCCGGACCAGGTTTGAGGTATCGCTTATCAACTCCCTTACTACTACTACTACTACTACTACTACTACTACTACTACTACTACTACTACTACTACTACTACTACTACTACTACTACTACTACTACTACTACTACTACTACTACTACTACTACTACTACTACTACTACTACTACTACTACTACTACTACTACTACTACTACTACTATCAAACACTTTGCTTCTCAAGCAAGTTACTGATTCTCACGCCAGGGAGTGGTAACAAGGAGCACCCCCCACCCCTTCCTCCTTGTTACGAGTCACGGTGTGTTTTCCTTGTGCAGGAGATAGATCAGCGGACGATCCAGCCACCGATCCTCGGAAAGAAGGGATTAACCCTACTTGACGAGACTAGTGAATTAACCTCTCTTGGTTAACCACTTGTAACACCTCGTAAATTTATGTCCAATAATATATCGACACGTGTCATGAACTTTAAACGTGTAAAAGATCACTTATAAAGGACTAAAGTTGACAAACAAAGAAACTATGTGAATATAAGGGTTCAAAGTGTCAACAATGAATAAATATACTTCACAATAGCTCCACATGATGTTGATACCCTTAAACGAATAAATCATGGATCATACGAAGCTAATTGCGAAAGAAAGTGAGGAATTACAAACTACAGGGGTTAAATATGTCAACATGATTAAAGTATACCTCTGAGTGACCTTTTAGCAAACCTGAAGCTTTGTAATGATTAATTATACTCACGAGAATAAGTGATAAAAATTTCACAAGGTTTCGTTAAAGTATGAGAAAGTTATGACAATATTCGTATACGAGGGGTTAAAAGCGTCAACGTTGGAATCTAAGGATTTTCGGGTATATAAAAGTTAACCGAGGACTTAACAAAGTTTGGTTATGTCTTGAAGCCCTTAAAAGTCAATTTGGAGGGTAAAAAATGCAAGAAATAAAGTTAAAACCACGTTTACAAGGACCAGGGACCTAAAGTGCAAAGTTTGGAAACTTGTAACATGAGTCTGGGCTTCACACGGGGCGCGTAAGGGTTGCCCAGAACCTTACGTGGGCCGCCTGGGACTGCCAACATCAGAAAATGTGGACAGCTGCCTGTTTCAGCAAGTTTAACCGACTTAGGGAGCTTGTGTTCGATTCTATGGGCTTGTTTGATGGTTTATAATGCCCTAGGGACACTTGGGATGATCAGGGAACATCCATAGACTTTGTTGGAATGATCTTGGAGCTCTAGAAATCACTATATCAGAACCCACTTGTTGCAACTCTTGTGCACACTCACTTGAAACTCTCACAACTTCACTTCTGGAGAATTTTGGAGCTCAAGCACCCTTTCTAGGAGTCACTAGTCGTGCTTAGGACCTTTGTAAGTGTCCTTAACCTTCCTTAATTCAGTTTTACTTAGTTTATTAGCTTAAAGTCAAACCGTGGTAATTAAGATTTGACTTCGTCATTAATCTTAATTTGTCCAGTCAAATTTCAAATTGAAAGTACCTATGAGTTGGTAATTATGTGGGCAATAAACCCTTAAAAGGGCACCCTCTGATTCCCAGTCTAACTAGGTCAATTGTCGGGTCAAAGTTAATCTTAAAAAGTCAACAGAAAGCTAATTTTCAAATAAATGCATAATTAGCAATGTAGAAGCTATGCAACCTGTTTTGTCGTTAATATAACTTGGTAATTAATGTAAGAACATGTCTAAACATGTTCAACCCGATAATTTTCAATTTAAGCTCGGTTCGGAGCCGAAAGTCGCAAAAGTAGACTTTTGCTTTGACGTTCAGTTCAGACCCATTTGAGCATAGTTTAGAAATGCCTTAGAGCTTTATTAGGACCAGGTTTCATATAAGTATAACTCTCTGAGATTATACAACTTGGTTCATTAGTTATCCGATTCATATGCATGTTTCCGTTAAATGCTTAAATGTTGACTATTATGCCCATATGACCTTAAAACGTGATTTTTGAAAAAGTAAAAGAATAGAGACCTTAGTTACTGATTTATAGGCTTGTCCCTAAAATTTGACATCAGTTTGAGGTCTAGATTAGGAGTTATGCTCATTAGCGTAAATGAGAAGCTTTTTATTAAATAAACGGCGTAATTAGCATATAGCCTATCTAAACCCAAATTTTGATACCAAACTTTTTACCCACTGATATAAAATAATATTTTGGGATTTTTGAAGATTTTTATTTATTTTTAGGCTAAGCATAACATAGAGTTCTAAGCTTGATCCGGTAATTGTCGGTTTTGCCCCTTTAGGCTATAAAATGAGTTTTACCAATCCTTTTGATACCAAACCTTTTTCTACTGATCCAATATGACAAATAGAATATTCTAAGCCTTCTGGAATAATAAAAATATCAGCTTTTCTTATAAAACCCGAAAATCGCTTAAAATCGCCTTTTTACGCGTTTTAAGCGCATAGTATGTATTAAAACCAATTTAGATATATAAGACTTGATACCTACTGATGTTTTAAGTAAGTTTTTATACTTTAACAGTAAGTAAAAGTTTTTAAAGTCAGATTCCAGATTTGACATTTAAACCTTAGGTGAAATTACCAAAATGCCCCTTCGGTGCATAGTTTGGTTATAAATGGTAAAAATTCATATATAGGTAATACCCTACTGATATAACCTATCAAATTAAGTATATTTACTGATTATATAAGACTTGAAACTCAGATTAATATTTAAACTCTTTTATAACCTTTTAAATGACCAAAATGCCCTTGCAGGGCATAAATTGAGTTTAAATTCATTTGGGGCATAATAGAAGATATCTTACTGATGTCACAACATATTTAAGGCATATTAACTTAGGAAACTTTCATATGACTCATTTGGTTACCCGTTACGCACTTTTCGCGTTCGGATCGGCTTATGTAACTAGTTTGCATATATTAGCCGAAACGGGTCAAACCATATCATTTTCATCTCAAAATCCAGAATGTGTTTAGTTTACCCATATTAAACAAGTATCCAAGCTTGTCGGGTCCAAACCACATTCTAATCCGGTCTTCGCTTAATCATGCGTTTTGGACCATATCCTCTTTTAAAACTAATCGGTCTAAGCTTAGGCTTAATTAAAGACCCGTTAGGAATCTAATAGGTTATTAAAAACCTTCGTTCCAGATTTAGGAGCCCAGTAAAAGCTACATGTACTTGTTTGGTGGTGTACGACTGGGATAAATTGTATAAATTTGCTCAGGTAAATACTCTTAACTTATTTTCCCTATACGGGCTTGGGATACGGTATTATAATAATACCGCTTGGTCGGGTATGTAGTCATTTAAATCGGATTGTGATTAATGTATTTACATAACTCGTTTTATTCCGTATTATTTGGTGTATGGCCTTTGGGGGTTAAATGACCATGTCCCGGATATCCTTGGCATCATTCAAAGAAATGGCCACGACCTAAGCACGGGGTGTAGGCGTACACCTGACAGTTGCATATGTAAAACTGGTAGTCCACTTAAAGGAATCAACCTTGTGGGTATTATACATGTGGCGTGTCAGTTAATCTAGATCGGCCCTACAAACCGGCCCTGACGGACGACAAATAAGTAAAACTGTATACAAGATTATTTTTAAATAATTGTCCCAAGTTATAAAAGATATTTTTTCCTAAGTGCATTCAAATTAATTTTCAAACTCTTTTCAAAATGAGTCAGTTAAGTTGTATTTACCAGTGTAAACTAACGTATTTTCCAAAAAGGCTAAGTGCAGGTACTATACGTAATAGGCTGGCTACTCCAGGCATCAATAATCAAGTCTCGCAAGCTCTAGATGTTAAAGTCTGTTGAACAATTTCCTTTTTCTTTCGATCCGCCTGTGGATCTGTTTCAATTATTTTGTGATACTTAATATTACAATTAATTCCGTTGAAATAAATCTATCTTTTGCTTCCGCTGTGCATTTAATAATAACAATAAAATATATATATATATATAAATGCATGTAGTTTGAGAAAAAAAATCAACTAAAATAGATAACCTAATACTTACTAATGCATAACTAGTAGTGTGTTTTAAATTCCAGTTGTAGCTTGTAATATATATATATATATATATATATGAAATAGAGTAAATGTCGCAATGCTCGACGGTTTTGAACAATGTGTTTGTTTGTGTGATTGTTCGCATTAAAATTTGTTTTGTGATATTAATACCTGGTAAATGTTTATAATCCAAATGGACAACGAAGTGAATCAGGAAAACCCGAATAATGATAATAATGGAAACCAAATAGATAACAGTTCCATCCAACACATAGTGGCACAAGGGATTATAGACGCTATGCCATATATCATCAAAACGGTTAAGGAAGCGGAAAAATAATAAAACTAATAGTGGAAGTAAGCGACCACCTACTGAACCCAGTCATAGCGTAAACAATGGACCATTACTTCAATTGTGTCACACCCCGACCACGTATAACATACAAAACGTGGCGGAAAACGTCGGGGAGTGTTGTAACAGAATTAATTGTTTCATAACCATGGCATTCAAAGTTGTATTTTATTTATTAAACAAGAGTGTTACATTGTCTTAAACAGGAAACAAATAGTTCACAACATAATTAAACTAGTCTATCTTCATTTTTAGTCTCTAAGGCACAGGTCCGCCCTAGTGTCACGATCATCATCCTACGCAAAAGCTCCTGAAAACACATGTGAAAACAGATACGTCAGCATAAAAATGCCTGTGAGATACATAGGATTTGTGAAAATAGGATTCATGACTTATAAGTTTAGGAAAAGTTGTTTAACAAAAGTCAGTCATGAACCTTGTAAGTTGTTTTGTTTTGTAAATCATTCAAAAAGCAATGATATATATAAATAAGAGAATAATGTAAGGTTAAATGAATAACCAAGAAAAATGAGTTTGTATAAGATAAGTTGTTTTGTAAATCAATGTCTTGTGAAAATAAGTTGTTTATGTAAAACGTAATATGTCAAATATTGAAATGATTTAAGTAACGCTACGACATGTAATATCATACAAACACTTGTTTATAGGAAGTACCAGCGGCGTATCCACCATGCTTGTATCATATTACACACGCCTCGTTACTCAAATCACTTACTCAAACCAACCACCAATGTAAATTGTTTATGTATAAATGAATTGTAATGTGTTAATGTGTAAACCAAATCGAAACGTCTATGTCCAATGTAAACCACTAATTGTGTATATAAATGTCAAAGTGTTTATGTTTAATGTAGATCATGTAATGTATACCCAAAAATATCATGTATGGTAAGTGAAATATATCAACTAAACCATATGTGAAAAGCACAAAAACAAGGTATTGAAGTAAAACATGGTTTAAATCAAAGTTATGTTTTGTGGAACAGATGCATGCTATACTGATACAAACATTCATGCGGTATTGTGAAAATGCATACATCCAAGCCTTGAGACTGTGGCGATAAACCCTTAAACAAATTAAAGGTTTATCTAAGTTATGTGTATCGAATTCGGTCATTCCTTCCAATCCAAACAAACCCAGGATTTCAGGAACGGGAGTTGTCAATTCCTATGGTACCACTACCTACTAACGAACGGCGTAGCTAATGTTAATGAATGTATTTTTCCATTGTAAACAACCCAAATGTCATAACAAAATGTAAGCATGTGATGAAAACAACTGTACTAAGTATGCACACAATGGACATACATAGCATGAAATGTAATGTAAAACAATGTACTAAGTATGCACACAATGGACATACATAGCATGAAATGTAATGTAAAACAATGTACTAAGTATGCACACAATTGACATACATAGCATGAAATGTAATATAAAACAATGTACTAAGTATGCACACAATGGACATACATAGCATGAAATGTAATGTAAAACAATGTACTAAGTATGCACACAATGGACATACATAGCATGAAATGTAATGTAAAACAATGTACTAAGTATGCACACAATGGACATACATAGCATGACCACAATGAAATCATGTACTATAATTGTACTAATGAACATAACAAGCATATGATATGAAATCATGGAAAGCATGAAAGTAACAAGTAGGCACATGTGTTTCACCCCAAAACTGTGACAACCCTCAAATTTGCATGTAACCGTACAGTTTATTAATGATAATAAAAGTACTTGATGACTGTGCTGAATCATTTAACTGCTCTCTGATTACTGTGTTATACTTACATGTGCGTGTTAGCATACTAGTAGTATACAGAAAAGTTACTAAATAGTCCGGTATATTTTCCTGTGTGTTAGGAATAAATTTCGTTACAAAAATATATGTATAAGACGCTATACGGTGAAATTAAACGCTTTAACGGAACGATGCGAAACCGAACAACCAGACATTTTCCGGGACACTAAAATATTTTCAGAAATATTAGTTTATCTTTCTTAATTATTTATGGTCACAAAAATCCCCATGCACCATGTAAACATGACATACACCCACTACACTTGGAAATACCCTTAACCTTCTAAGTTAATACCTATTAGTTGTCAAAAATTTACACTTTACCCCCCCCCCACCGAAAATCTGCCCTAATCTTTTGAGAATATTTTGTTGAGATTATGTGAAAAAGTGAATCTTAATCCTATTGGCCAAATTATTGGCAGAATTGCCCTAAAGAACTAGTGTTGCCTATTTCCAAGAAGATTATCATCATCACTCTCAAACTTGCACTCCACCCCCTCCCTTCTCTCTCTAAAAATTGGCTCACACCCCCCTCCCTCTCTCCATAACCGAATTCACCATCACCACTTCAACCATATTCATCTCCTTCACCACAACAAGTTCATTCAAGCTCAAGAGGATCCAAGGAGGTTGCAAGGTTGAAGGAACATCAAGAGAGCTCATTCTAGTCACTTCACCATACTTGTCTCACCATCATCCTTACACTAAGAAGTCCATCCTAGCCTTGTGCTAGTGGTATGCCCCCTCACACTCTTGTTTCACCTTGATTCTTGTTATGTTTGTTTGAATGTTCATGTCACCTAAAAGCTTAAACACTAAAGTATGAACTTAAAATTCTGCATAAAAACCTTTCATAAAAAGTTTGTTTGAAATTGAAATCTGGTTGGTTTGAGCTTGGTAAATGCATGCATAGTGTTTGAACATTAAAACATTGATAAAACTTGGTTAGGGTCTTTGTTTATGCATTGTTAGTCACTTCTACACCAAAACAGCTTGCTGATTGAGTTTTTCCAGCCCCTTCAACAGGCTGTAACGGGTTCATTTTTAATCGAAAAAGTTAAGTTCTGGAGTCTAAATTGTGTAATTTTGAATATCTGAACAAATGGAACTGGAATCTCAATTTTCCGAGGTCGTTTACTATTTTTAAAGTATTATTTTAGACAGCAGCTCAAAGCTGAAATATTTCTGCTGAAAAAGTGTGTTATAATCAGAGTCCAAACTTAAAACCTGAGCAGAGTCAGCTCATGGAATTTTTACCGTAGATAGTCACGGTTGTTTTTGTGACCCTCCAACTGGAATTTCGACGATCCGACTTACGATTGATTTTTAGTGAATTTTTCCGTAAAACTGCAATCAGAAAGTATCAAATCTGATTGCAGTCGAGTAAAAGAATTTTTATACAAAATTGGTAATGAACTGATATCAGAAATTTTTACACAACAAATCGTGGGTTATATATGACCATCTGTTAAAATTTGAGAATTTTTGGAAAAGGTTAACTATTTTATTAAAATGCTCGAAAACAGTCCAGTTTTGATTAATAAAGCTGAAACGACATAAGGAGTGATTTGCGTGTCTAAATGTCGAGTAGGTTATCCGAGAATGATAGAACATGTTATATGTCAATAAAAGTGTTATGTGCAATGTTGTATGTTTGTCTATGAGTGGGGAATAGATGGGAAGGTTATATGGGCATGAACCGTTAAAGTGATGCATGTTATGTGATAGATACGTGTAGGAACTTTGTGTCCTATTTGAAATCACTAATAAACTAAGTGGTAATCATACTAGGACGTGATTGACCGACCTCGACTATTAGCTATATTTGAGAGTCAAACCGAGCAACCAAGGTGAGTTCACACTCTTTCTAAGGCATGGGATTCCCAGGGGTTGGGAATGGGATTAAATAACTACTTGTACTATCATTACTATTAAACTACTTTTTACTGTCCTCGGATTGAAGGGCACGTACGTAAAACCTACGTACACTTATACTTACTACTGTCCTCGGATTGAAGGGCACATACGTAAAACCTACGTACACGATCATAAGACCATCAACTCTATCACTTTAAGTCCCTCATTTATCGACTTAATCGCCGAGGCCTATGGCGAGCGGGTCATTAGTTAATAGCGCTATTAGGTTTAACAAACCTCACATCGTGCCAGTCGGACGGGCGTGTACTAATGGACTATGGGCAAAGGGTCAATGCTGATAGACATTGACTTAGGGCACCTCTTATATTTTCGTAGCAGTCGATACGCGTGGTCTAGTAAAACATGGGAAACCCCCACTAATCTTCGCAAACATGTCAGAAAGACCGCGATGCAAACTTATACGATACATGGTTTTCAAAACGAACAGATGATTTACGAAACGAATGCTATAACTAAACAACCAACTGTGAATTCACTCAACTTTGTTGTTGACTCGTTGTTACATGCCTTACAGGTCGCTAATCATTTGGAGCTTGCACGAGGAAGGAGTCGTTGTGGTGTGCGGACGGCTATGTCCAGTGTTTAATGTTTAAAACATTATGAACTTATTAAACCTATGTGTTGGACTTTAAACTTATGAACTGCGAACTTATGTTTTGAACTTTACGTTTATGCTTCCGCTGTCTAAATTAAAAACTTGGTTAACTAGCTTTTGGTCACCAATCGTATTGTGATTGTCTTTATCTACTTAAGTACGTTGTTCAGTATGATTGGTGGCTCGATCCTGGTCACGTCACGCCTCCAAGCGGTGATACCCCGCATGGTGGATTTTGGGGGTGTGACAGATTGGTATCAGAGCCATTGGTTATAATGAACTTGGTTTTAAAAAGGGAAAAGCTTTTTGATAAAAACCAGACTATAACCTGTACAGTGCTCAACGATCCACAACGACGCTTCGCTCCACGTGCAAGACTCGACACCATAAGTGGTATGATTTATGTTATATTGTCAGTTAGATAGTTCTCACTGTGCATTAGATAATGTGGTAATTGTTATTTGAACCTTGCGTGCTTACTCTCTACTATCGTCCCACACTTACGCACCTTCGCGACACTTTTTCTCACCTACGTTATTTCGTTGTGAAGATCATGAGTGGACGTTTGAACCTAACCCAAGCCCAGCTGACGGCTTTGATCAACGAACGAGTTGCTGAGGCACTCGCAGCTGTCCCTGCAGGAGGTATAACCTACCATATCAACCCACCTTAGGATGTTTAGATCCTACCTTCGCAAACCAACCCTCGTGCTTAATCTTGTCTTTTATTCTCGCGCAACAGGTCAACATGCTCAAACTCCTGTGTGCACATTCAAGACGTTCATGGACTGCCGACCTACCACTTTTAGTGGCACCGAAGGAGCAGTGGGCCTTCTTCACTGGTTTGAAAAGCTTGAGTCAGTTTTCGAGATGTGCGAATGCCCCGAAGACCGTAGGGTGAAATATGCTACCAGAACACTTGAAGGAGCTGCGTTAACCTGGTGGAAGGCGCAGGTTCAACTACTAGGACTGGCAGTTGCTAATGCCACAACCTGGAATGGTTTTAAAGAGCTGATCAAGGAGGAGTACTGTAGTCGGGATGACATCCACAAGCTAGAAGTAGAATTTTACAATCTGAAGATGACGGGGTCTGAGATTGAAGCGTATACTAAGAGGTCAAACGAGCTGGCCATCATGTGCCCAACTATGGTGGACCCTCCCATCAAACGAATTGAGTTGTACCTCAAGGGCCTTGCACCAGCAATTCAAAGTCACGTAACTTCAGCCAACCTGGGTACCATTCAGCAAATTATCAAGTTGGCTCATCGTCTCACCGACCAAGCGGTGGAGCAAAACAGGCTACCCAAACGTATCAGTGCTGCAGCTACTTCTGATGTACCTACCGACAACAAGCGAAAATGGGATGGAAACTCCAGTAAGGGTTCTGCTTCGGGTCAGTCTCAGCAGCGAAGGACTGACGACTATCAGAGTCCGGGTCAGCAATCCTCCGGTAATCAAGGACAGGGTGGGTATCGAGGAAACCACCCAAAGTGCAACAAATGTAACAGACACCATAGTGGTCAGTGCAACAAAGGTCGTTGTCAGAGATGTCACAAGTTGGGTCATGAAGCTAGGGATTGCAGGAGCCCGCGTCCTGCGAATCAGAGTCGCCAACAACAACAAGCCCCACAGAACCATCAGCAACAGCAACAGGGCAACAGGGGATGCTTTCAGTGTGGCGCTGAAGGCCACTTTAAGAAGATCTGTCCCCAGCTTAACCAGAATCAGAACAACAACAACAACCAGGGAAACGGAAACAACAATGGAGGTAACAACGGGGGTAACAACAATGGTAATGGAGCAAGAGGTCGTGCTTTCGTGATTGGTCAGGGTGATGCAAGGAACGATCCCAACGTTGTGATGGGTAAGTTTCTTCTGGATGAATTCTTTGTTACTGTTTTATTCGATTCGGGTGCCGATACTAGTTATGTGTCCTTAAAAGTTAGCCAAATGCTTAAGCGCACTCCAACACTTTTGAACACCAAACACGCGGTAGAGCTAGCAAATGGTAAAAGTCTTGAAGCCACACACGTAGTTAAAGGTTGTAACCTCGTCTTAGCTGGTCAGACTTTCCCTATCGATCTTGTTCCTATCACACTGGGAAGTTTCGACGTCGTTATTGGAATGGATTGGCTATCTCGTTATCAAGCGGAGATTGTTTGCAAGGAGAAAATCATCCGCATTCCTCGATCTGGTGAAGACCCTCTTGTGATTCGTGGCGACAAGAGTGGTGCTATCGAAGGCATCATCTCTTTCCTTAAGGCCCAGAAATGTCTACGAAAGGGCCACACTGCCATTCTAGCGCTCGTCACTGACACATCCACGGAAGAGAAGAGAATTGAAGACATTCCTATTGTGCGCGATTTTCCTGAGGTATTTCCTGAGGAATTGCCTAGTCTTCCGCCTCACCGCCAAGTTGAATTTCAAATCGAGCTAGCTCCTGGAGCAGCACCAGTAGCTCGAGCACCATATCGTCTAGCTCCATCAGAACTCGAAGAACTGTCCACACAACTACAAGAACTCTTGGAAAAAGGTTTTATTCGTCCTAGCTCTTCGCCCTGGGGAGCTCCAGTCTTGTTCGTAAAGAAGAAAGATGGTACCTTCAGGATGTGTATTGACTACCGCGAACTCAACAAGGTGACTGTGAAGAATCGTTATCCTCTTCCACGTATTGACGACTTGTTCGACCAGTTGCAAGGGTCGAGCTATTACTCCAAGATTGACTTGAGATCGGGATACCATCAGCTGAGGGTCCGAGATGAGGACGTCTCCAAAACAGCATTCAGAACTCGTTACGGCCATTACGAGTTTCTGGTTATGGCATTCGGGCTGACGAATGCACCAGCGGTCTTCATGGATCTCATGAACCGAGTGTGCAAGCCTTACCTGGATAAGTTCGTTATTGTGTTCATCGACGATATCCTGATCTATTCTGAGAGTCAGGAGGAACACGAGCAGCATCTACGACTTATGTTGGAACTTCTTCGAAAAGAGCAATTGTATGCCAAGTTTTCAAAATGTGACTTCTGGCTTCGCGAAGTCCACTTTCTAGGCCATGTGGTAAACAAGGATGGGATTCATGTTGATCCATCGAAGGTTGACTCAATCAAGAACTGGCCTGCACCCCGCACACCAAAAGAAATCCGCCAATTCTTGGGTTTGGCAGGATATTACAGAAGGTTTATCAAATATTTCTCCAAGATTGCGCAACCTCTCACTTCACTGACTCAGAAGGGCATCATCTATTATTGGGGTAATGCACAAGAGTCCGCATTTCAACATCTAAAGGATAGACTTTGTAGCGCGCCTATCCTCTCATTGCCCGAAGGCACCGATGATTTCGTGGTTTATTGCGACGCTTCCATCCAAGGACTTGGTTGCGTGTTGATGCAACGTGACAAGGTCATTTCCTACGCATCGCGCCAACTTAAAGTTCACGAAAGAAACTACACTACTCACGATCTGGAGCTGGGAGCAGTTGTTTTCGCTCTTAAGATATGGAGACATTACCTGTACGGTACCAAGTGTACCATTTACACCGATCACAGGAGTCTCGAGCATATCTTCAAACAAAAGGAGTTAAACATGCATCAACGCCGATGGGTTGAGCTCTTGAACGATTATGAATGCGCAATCAAGTATCATCCGGGCAAAGCCAATGTTGTGGCTGACGCCCTAAGTCGAAAGGATACCATAACTAGGCGTGTACGTGCTCTACAGCTTACCATCCAATCTAACCTTCCCGCTCAGATTCGTGATGCTCAGGTTGAAGCATTGAAAGCAGAGAACATCAGGGCTGAGTCCCTACGAGGATCGAGGCAGCAGCTAGAACAAAAGGAAGACGGCGCTTACTATGTAACAGGGCGCATCTGGGTCCCACTGTATGGAAACCTACGCGAGCTTGTGATGGATGAAGCACATAAGTCTCGTTATTCAGTACATCCTGGTTCGGATAAGATGTACCATGACTTAAAGACCACATACTGGTGGCCTGGCATGAAAGCCCACATAGCAACCTACGTCAGCAAGTGCTTGACTTGTGCGAGAGTCAAGTCTGAATATCAGAAACCATCAGGCCTACTTCAACAACCGGAGATCCCGAAATGGAAATGGGAGCAAATTTCCATGGATTTCGTGACCGGCCTGCCCAGATCTCAACGCGGAAACGATACCATTTGGGTGATCGTAGATCGACTGACCAAGTCTGCACATTTTCTGGCTATCAAAGAAACGGATAAGTTTTCTACTCTTGCAGACATTTATCTAAAGGAAGTGGTATCAAGGCACGGAGTGCCAACCTCTATTATATCTGATCGTGACGCACGTTTTACTTCTGAACTGTGGCAAGCAATGCACAAGTCCTTTGGCTCACGTTTAGATATGAGCACCGCTTATCACCCGCAAACGGATGGGCAATCTGAACGCACCATCCAAACCCTTGAAGACATGCTTAGGGCATGTGTAATCGATTTTGGTAATGGCTGGGAAAGGCACCTCCCGCTGGTGGAGTTTTCGTACAACAACAGCTACCACACCAGCATCCAAGCCGCTCCGTTTGAGGCATTATACGGACGCAAATGCCGATCACCTCTCTGTTGGGCAGAAGTTGGTGACAGCCAAATCACTGGCCCAGAACATGTGGTAGACACCACAGAGAGAATTGCTCAGATACGGCAGCGAATGGCGGCAGCTCGTGACCGTCAGAAAAGTTATGCTGATAAGGGAAGAAAACCACTCGAGCTCCAGGTTGGGGATCGAGTGCTACTCAAAGTCTCACCTTGGAAAGGTGTTGTCCGCTTTAGCAAACGAGGCAAACTCAATCCGCGTTATGTCGGACCCTTCGAAGTCATTGAGAAAATTGGCAAAGTCGCCTACAGGTTGAATCTACCTGAAGAACTCAGCGGAGTTCACAATGTTTTCCATGTGTCGAATCTGAAGAAGTGTCTGTCAGATGAGACCCACATAGTTCCTCTGAAGGAACTCACTATCGACGACCAGCTGCGATTCGTCGAGGAACCTGTAGAGATTACTGATCGAGATGTTAAGATCCTCAAGCATACCAGGATACCTCTGGTCCGAGTTCGTTGGAATGCTCGTCGTGGCCCAGAGTATACCTGGGAACGAGAAGACCAAATGAAACTCAGATATCCCCAGTTGTTCGGAAACAGTACAACCACTACTGAGGCTGAAGCTACTGCAGAATTTCGGGACGAAATTCCAAATCAACGGGGGGATGATGTGACACCCCAGGAAAACGAGTAAACACCGCAACTTAACTAGCTTCCTCAGTAACTACGCACTAAATTTCGGGACGAAATTCTCTTAACAGGGGGAGAATGTGACAACCCTCAAATTTGCATGTAACCGTACAGTTTATTAATGATAATAAAAGTACTTGATGACTGTGCTGAATCATTTAACTGCTCTCTGATTACTGTGTTATACTTACATGTGCGTGTTAGCATACTAGTAGTATACAGAAAAGTTACTAAATAGTCCGGTATATTTTCCTGTGTGTTAGGAATAAATTTCGTTACAAAAATATATGTATAAGACGCTATACGGTGAAATTAAACGCTTTAACGGAACGATGCGAAACCGAACAACCAGACATTTTCCGGGACACTAAAATATTTTCAAAAATATTAGTTTATCTTTCTTAATTATTTATGGTCACAAAAATCCCCATGCACCATGTAAACATGACATACACCCACTACACTTGGAAATACCCTTAACCTTCTAAGTTAATACCTATTAGTTGTCAAAAATTTACACTTTACCCCCCCCCCCACCGAAAATTTGCCCTAATCTTTTGAGAATATTTTGTTGAGATTATGTGAAAAAGTGAATCTTAATCCTATTGGCCAAATTATTGGCATAATTGCCCTAAAGAACTAGTGTTGCCTATTTCCAAGAAGATTATCATCATCACTCTCAAACTTGCACTCCACCCCCTCTCTTCTCTCTCTAAAAATCGGCTCACACCCCCCTCCCTCTCTCCATAACCGAATTCACCATCACCACTTCAACCATATTCATCTCCTTCACCACAACAAGTTCATTCAAGCTCAAGAGGATCCAAGGAGGTTGCAAGGTTGAAGGAACATCAAGAGAGCTCATTCTAGTCACTTCACCATACTTGTCTCACCATCATCCTTACACTAAGAAGTCCATCCTAGCCTTGTGCTAGTGGTATGCCCCCTCACACTCTTGTTTCACCTTGATTCTTGTTATGTTTGTTTGAATGTTCATGTCACCTAAAAGCTTAAACACTAAAGTATGAACTTAAAATTCTGCATAAAAACCTTTCATAAAATGTTTGTTTGAAATTGAAATCTGGTTGGTTTGAGCTTGGTAAATGCATGCATAGTGTTTGAACATTAAAACATTGATAAAACTTGGTTAGGGTCTTTGTTTATGCATTGTTAGTCACTTCTACACCAAAACAGCTTGCTGATTGAGTTTTTCCAGCCCCTTCAACAGGCTGTAACGGGTTCATTTTTAATCGAAAAAGTTAAGTTCTGGAGTCTAAATTGTGTAATTTTGAATATCTGAACAAATGGAACCGGAATCTCAATTTTCCGAGGTCGTTTACTATTTTTAAAGTATTATTTTAGACAGCAGCTCAAAGCTGAAATATTTCTGCTGAAAAAGTGTGTTGTAATCAGAGTCCAAACTTAAAACCTGAGCAGAGTCAGCTCATGGAATTTTTACCGTAGATAGTCACGGTTGTTTTTGTGACCCTCCAACTGGAATTTCGACGATCCGACTTACGATTGATTTTTAGTGAATTTTTCCGTAAAACTGCAATCAGAAAGTATCAAATCTGATTTCAGTCGAGTAAAAGAATTTTTATACAAAATTGGTAATGAACTGATATCCAAAATTTTTACACAACAAATCGTGGGTTATATATGACCTTCTGTAAAAATTTGAGAATTTTTGGAAAAGGTTAACTATTTTATTAAAATGCTCGAAAACAGTCCAGTTTTGATTAATAAAGCTGAAACGACATAAGGAGTGATTTGCGTGTCTAAATGTCGAGTAGGTTATCCGAGAATGATAGAACATGTTATATGTCAATAAAAGTGTTATGTGCAATGTTGTATGTTTGTCTATGAGTGGGGAATAGATGGGAAGGTTATATGGGCATGAACCGTTAAAGTGATGCATGTTATGTGATAGATACGTGTAGGAACTTTGTGTCCTATTTGAAATCACTAATAAACTAAGTGGTAATCATACTAGGACGTGATTGACCGACCTCGACTATTAGCTATATTTGAGAGTCAAACCGAGCAACCAAGGTGAGTTCACACTCTTTCTAAGGCATGGGATTCCCAGGGGTTGGGAATGGGATTAAATAACTACTTGTACTATCATTACTATTAAACTACTTTTTACTGTCCTCGGATTGAAGGGCACGTACGTAAAACCTACGTACACTCATACTTACTACTGTCCTCGGATTGAAGGGCACGTACGTAAAACCTACGTACACGATCATAAGACCATCAACTCTATCACTTTAAGTCCCTCATTTATCGACTTAATCGCCGAGGCCTATGGCGAGCGGGTCATTAGTTA
This sequence comes from Helianthus tuberosus, assembly GCA_030545235.1. Classification (NCBI taxonomy): domain Eukaryota; kingdom Viridiplantae; phylum Streptophyta; class Magnoliopsida; order Asterales; family Asteraceae; genus Helianthus; species Helianthus tuberosus. The sequence continues at coordinate 24,825,672 of CM060400.1, forward strand.
ATAGCGCTATTAGGTTTAACAAACCTCACACCGTGCCAGTCGGACGGGCGTGTACTAATGGACTATGGGCAAAGGGTCAATGCTGATAGACATTGACTTAGGGCACCTCTTATATTTTCGTAGCAGTCGATACGCGTGGTCTAGTAACACATGGGAAACCCCCACTAATCTTCGCAAACATGTCAGAAAGACCGCGATGCAAAATTATACGATACATGGTTTTCAAAACGAACAGATGATTTACGAAACGAATGCTATAACTAAACAACCAACTGTGAATTCACTCAACTTTGTTGTTGACTCGTTGTTACATGCCTTACAGGTCGCTAATCATTTGGAGCTTGCACGAGGAAGGAGTCGTTGTGGTGTGCGGACGGCTATGTCCAGTGTTTAATGTTTAAAACATTATGAACTTATTAAACCTATGTGTTGGACTTTAAACTTATGAACTGCGAACTTATGTTTTGAACTTTACGTTTATGCTTCCGCTGTCTAAATTAAAAACTTGGTTAACTAGCTTTTGGTCACCAATCGTATTGTGATTGTCTTTATCTACTTAAGTACATTGTTCAGTATGATTGGTGGCTCGATCCTGGTCACGTCACGCCTCCAAGCGGTGATACCTTGCATGGTGGATTTTGGGGGTGTGACAAAAACAGTTTGGAAAACAGTAAAAGAGGGGTCTATGTACTCACTTGAGATTGCTCAGAAGTCCTAAGATAACCACCAAGCAATGCTAGAGATCACGGAATCAAACGGCACCTAATATAGGTAACTATGTTAATAAACCGGACCTAAATCGGAGGATCGGATAAAATGAGGGTTCGTAAACCAAACGAGTATGGAGACTCGTGTAATATGGTTTAACAAAGCCTACATACTAAATGAAACCTAACATAAGTGCTTACGACCTATTACGACCCGTTTAGGTAGCTTATGCTACTTTAACGCGTCGTTCGCGTGAAACGCGTTCGGACCGCCTAACTAGTCTTATGACAAGTAGAATATGCCTTAACATGCCTAATATTGTCGCCAAATCAGTTTAGATGTCAAAAGTTATGTCATATATGTTTATAATGAATTTTGGCATCAAAGGGGGTATTTTGGTAATTTACCTAAGGCATATAAACTACCTATCATACAACTACTTAAACATCGTGACCATAAGGTATAACCTCGGAAGGTTATTCCTTATATACTATGGTCACCTAATGTGTTTGGTCGGATCCTAATGATCGACCAAATGGGTCGGGTTCGAAGGTATAAGCGATTTATTAGATCGCTTACCCTTACGACCCTAGACAACGTGGTAATCAGTAGGCATAGTCACAAGGGACTATAACCATCGTGATTACAATCACGTTGCGAAGTTCAAACGAACTTCGCATTGACCATAAACTGGTCAATGCAGAAAGTCAAACAAAGTTTGACTTTCGGACTCAAAAAGTAATAAAAGAACGAAGGAATACTTACAAAGGGTCCCCGAATGCTAATCTCGATCCAAGTAGCTCAGGTATGAAACAATGGTTTCAACTTAGAGCTTCTCAAATCAAAATTCTTGTGGGTTTTGGCAAATGAAGGCAAGGGGTATTTATAGGATTCGTAGAGCCGTTAAGATCGTTCCTCGTTAACCGTGCTTCAATCTCAACCCTCCACCTCAAAACCCTGGTTTTTGAAAACCATTTGAGCCCACGGTATTGCCCAAAACCATGTGCGAAAGTGGAACGGACCAGATTCGATGTTTCTGCAAAGTTTCTGCCCAGATGAGGTGCTCGCGTAGCGCCACTGGATAGGCATGAAGTGCTCGCGCTACGCTAGCATGTGCCATATTCAGCAAAGTTTCAAAAATGGCAGAAATGGTCCCTGCAGCCCGTTTAAGCTATTTTCGATGCGTTTGAACCCCGTTAACCTCATTTCAAATCTCTAAAATGAAGTTAAAGTATAGGGAACTTAAAATGTGCTCAAAAACATCTCGTATGTCGATGCGTTTGAACCCCGTTAACCTCATCTCAAACCCCGTTAATTCGCTTAATTACGACGGAATGCGCATAAGCGCGAAAAACGATCCAAATGACGCGACGAGTGGATTTTTCTCAGGCCAAACACTAAAATAAAATATTTTAGTTCTTACATAAATTTTTGGATGTCCGGATGTATTCAGAACGCAAGTTATGCGCGAAAATGCAAACTTGTGCACTTTTTGACGCTTTTAGTCCCTGAATGACCCAAAAGTTTATTTTAGCATACCGAACCCCTCAAAGCCTATTTCTAAGCTATGTAAAGGATATTTATGGTATGTTTAACTTATGGTCATGTTCCGGAATGTTCGTTACAGTTCAAATTGGCATACTTTCGCAGTTTGTCAAGTTTAGTCCCTGTAAGCGAATTAACTTGTTTTTGCCATACCAAAGCCTTCAAAACTTATTTCTAAGTTATGTAAAGGTTATTTAAGGTATGTTAAGTATATGTTGATGTTCCGGAGTATTTTGTCGCATTAAACTGGTTACATTTACGCACCAGTTTGCGTATAACTCTCCAGAAAGTGATGTAGAGTTTGCAATTGAACAAAAGTCAAAACATGAAAAATGTCAAACATAAATAAACAAACATTGGGATCAAATAACATTGTTTTATTGATAACTGAATTGTTCACAATGATTACAAGCACAGATGTTACAAATTGCATATTCCAAAAAGAAGAAGAACCATGTCGTATGGTTGTTCTTACAAAAAATTCTGGTCTTGCAAACCAATGGAATTATCTGGCAATGAAGGAGCCATTGCAGCTCTACGTTGGATAGAAAATACTGAGGCAGTCTTAAAAATAAGCAAATGTGGAGAAGAAGATAAAATTATGTTTGCCTCCAATCTTTTTAAGAATGCAGCTCTAGAATGGTGGAATACTATTCTCCAATATAGGGGAAGTGGCAAAGTTTATAATATGGAATGGACTGAGTTTAAGAACATGGATGAAAGAAAATTTTGTCCTCCCAATGAGAAGGAACAAATAGCTAATAACTTCTTAAACTTTAGAATGACTGGAGTAGACTGCAAGGGTTACACTACCATATTCTTTGAATATGCTATAATAGTGCCAACCATAGCCTCACCAGAACCAGTATTAATCTCCCGCTATATCTGGGGATTAATCCGTGAGATTAGACATGTAGTCAAGGCAGCTAGACCACAAACCATAGAAGAAGCTGTAGAACTAGCAAATACCTTGACTGATGAACTAGTACGTACACAAGAAGAAAACCAGAGGAAGAACCTAGTCCAAAAGCTTACCCAGGAATTTCGCTATGGTAATTCCAACCGTGGGAAAAATATAGGTTCTACTTCTGCATCTTACTGTAAGTCCTGCAAGAAGAAGCATTCAGGGAAATGTTCCACATACTGCAACTTCTGCAAAATACCTGGACACAAGGAAGAAGACTGCAGGAAGAAACCCAGTAATGGAATACGCTTCAATTGTGGAGAAAAGGGGCATATCAAACTGAACTGTCCGAATCTAGCACCATCCATGAACAACAAGACTACCAAGAATGCTAGAGCATTTGTTCTGACTGCAAAAGAAGCCAAGATGATTCCGGACGTGATTGCCGGTACGTTTTTAGTTAATGATGTTTTTGCTAAAGTATTATTTGACTCTAGTGCGAACCAAAGTTTTATTAATACTTCATTTTGCAAACTTCTCAATCAATCATTAACTAAACTTTAACAAGAATGTCTGGTAGAAACGGCAAATGGAGAATCCATTAAGATTACTGAAATCTTGCAGGGAGCAAGAATAGAAATTCTAAACCATAATTTTATTGCTAACCTTTATCCAATGAATCTGGCTGGATTTGATATTGTATTTGGAATGGATTGGTTAGTAGCCAATAAAGCCAGTATTCTATGTGATCAAAATTCAATACAAGTAAATTCACCAAAAGGTGAAAAGATCACAATTAAAGGAGACAAGCCATCTAGATCCACGAAATTCATCTCTGTGATGAAAATAGACAGCTATGCAAGAAAAAGGTCACTAGTGTATATGATTTCCATAATCATTAACACTAAAGGAAATGAATTGAAAGATATTCCTGTAGTATCTCAATTCTTAGATGTTTTCCCGGAAGAACTACCTGCACTTCCACCGGATAGGGAAGCTGAATTCAGAATTCATCTACTTCCAGGGACAACACCAATTTCCAAGGCACCTTACCATTTGGCACTAGCAGAAATGCAAGAACTGAAGAAACAGTTGGATGAACTTCTGAAGAAAGGATTCATACAGCCTAGTTCATCACCATGGGGAGCACCAATCTTGTTTGTCAAGAAGAAAGACGGATCAATGCGTATGTGCATTGATTACCAAGAATTGAACAAGGTCACGATTAAAAATCGGTACCCATTACCAAGAATCAATGACTTATTTGATCAACTGCAAGGAGCTCGATTCTTTTCCAAGATCGACTTACGCTCAGGATATCATCAACTGAAAGTACAGGAAGAGGACATTCCTAAAACTGCCTTCAGAAGAAGGTATGGCCATTATGAATTTACAGTCATGCCATTTGGTTTAACCAATGCCCCAGCTGCATTTATGGACATGATGAACATAATATGTAAACCATATCTGTATAAATTCATAATTGTCTTTATAGATGATATTCTCATTTACTCTAAGAGTAAAGAGGAACATGCAGTGCATCTGCATGCACTCCTTACATTATTGAGAAAAGAAAAGCTTTACGCTAAATTCTAAAAATGCGATTTTTGGTTACAAGAAGTGCAATTCCTTGGACATTTAGTCAATCATGAAGGAATTCATGTGGATCCCACAAAGATCGAGGCGATTACTAAATGGAAAGTCCCTGAGTCACCAATGGAGGTGAGAAGTTTTCTTGGACTAGCAGGTTATTATAGACGGTTTATCCGAGATTTTTCTAGAATAGCCATTCCCTTAACAAAACTGACCTGTAAATCTGTTAAGTTTGAATGGGGACCAAAACAGGAAGAAGCCTTTAGAATCCTTAAGCAAAGATTAACCAACGCACCCATACTCGCCTTACCGAAAGGAACTGAAGACTTTGTAGTCTATTGTGATGCGTCTAAATTAGGTTATGGATGTGTGTTGATGCAACGTCTAAAGGTTATAGCCTATGCCTCTAGACAACTTAAGAATCATGAAGAGAATTATACAACCCATGATCTAGAGTTAGGAGTCGTAATTTTTGCCCTTAAAATTTGGAGACATTACCTTTACAGTAGTAAGTTTACTATATTCACCGATCATAAGAGTTTAAGATATGATTTTGGACAAAAGGAATTAAATATGAGACAGAGACGCTGGATGGAAATTCTTAGTGATTATGGTTGTAGTATCCAGTATCATGCAGGAAAGGCTAATGTAGTAGCCGATGCTTTAAGTCGAAAATATCATGAAAAGCCAAGAAGAGTACGTTCTCTCAAATTAAATCTGCAGATAGATTTAAATGAGAAAATTAGAGAAGTACAAGAATCAGTAACCAAGGAAGATACTGAGAAATTGAAAGGAATGATTAAGGAATTAGAACAAGGAACAGATGGAATTTGGAGATTCCATAAGAAAAGAATTTGGATACCCAAACAAGGAAACCTACGCCACCGAATATTAGAAGAAGCCCATAAGTCTAAGTATACGATACATCCCGGTAATGATAAGATGTATCAAGACTTAAGAAAGAATTTCTGGTAGATAGGAATGAAAAAGGATATAGCAGCCTATGTTGCCAAGTGTCTAACCTGTTCACAGGTCAAAGCTGAACATTAGAAACCCTTAGGTTTATTGCAGCAACTAGAAATACCAATATGGAAATGGGAATTAATAACAATGGACTTTGTTACCAAATTACCCAAGACACGAAAAGGTAACGATACAATCTGGGTGATTGTAGACAGATTAACCAAGTCCGCTCATTTCTTACCGATGAAGGAAACTTTCAGTATGGAACAATTAGCCAAGTTATACGTAAAAGAAATAGTTTCATTACATGGAGTTCCTTTATCTATTGTGTCTGATAGAGATAGCCGTTTCACTTCTCATTTTTGGACTAGTTTCCAAAAAGCAATGGGAACCACGTTAAATCTAAGCACAGCTTATCATCCTCAAACGGATGGACAAAGCGAAAGGATAATTCAGACAATGCAAGATATGCTTAGAGCTTGTGTAATTGATTTCAGAGGAAATTGGGACGAACATTTACCATTAATAGAGTTTTCCTATAATAACAGCTATCATACCAGTATCAATGCTGCACCATTCGAAGCACTTTATGGACGAAAGTGCCGAACTCCAGTCTGTTGGGCAGAAATTGGAGAAAAGCAACTGTCTGGACCAGAGATAGTACAAGAAACAACGGACAAGATTATCCAAGTCAAGGAAAGACTAAAAGCAGCACGCGATCAACAAAAGAGTTATACTGATAACAAGAGAAAACCATTGGAATTTCAAGTAGGAGATAAGGTATTATTAAAAGTTTCGCCATGGAAAGGAATAGTTAGATTCCCAGGTATGTTGGACCTTTTGAGATTATTAGAAGAATAGGACCCGTAGCTTACCAGCTAAACCTGCCAGAGGAAATGTCAGGAATACATGATGTATTTCATGTATGTAACCTCAAGAAGTGCTTAGCAGATGAATTGCGATAACTGTGTTCTGTAATCGATGTACAATGTAAAACAATGTTAATTATTAATAAAACAATGTGCTTTGGTGTTATTATATGTGTTTTGGTGTTATTATGTGTGTATTTGTGTTTGGTGATTTCACGATTTGATTCGATTCCGATTTCAAGCTTTAAATCGCTTTCTAGAATGTTATACGCAAACTGGTGCGTAAACGCAGTCAGTTTAATGCGACAAACACTCCGGAATAGTGATATAGGCTTAACATACCTTAAATAACCTCCACATAACTTAGAAATAAGTTTTGGATGGTTTGGTTTGTCAAAAACAAGTTTGTTCGATCGCAGGGACTATTTGTGTCAAACTATGAAACTATACCGAATTGTATGGTAACGAACATTCTGGAACTTGATCATAAGTTAAACATACCCTAAATATCCTTTACATAGCTTAGAAATAGGCTTTGAGGGGTTCGGAATGCTAAAATAAACTTTTTGATCAAATAGGGACTAAAAGCATCAAAAAGTGCATAAGTTTGCATTTTCGCTCATATCTTACGTTCTGAATATATCCGGACGCCCAAAAATTTATGTAATCATTAAAATATTTTATTTTAGTGATTGGCATGATAAAATTCCATTTGTCGCGCAATTTGGATCGTTTTTGCGTTCGTTACGACTTCCGTCGTAATTAACCGAACAACCCAACCGTACGACCAAACGAACCGACATCTGAGACGTTTTTGAGCATATTTTAAGTTCCCTATACTTTAACATCATTTTTGAGCCTTGAAATGAGGTTAACGGGGCTTAAACGTGCCAAAAATGCATCAAAATGCAAGTTTCTCAAGTGCAGGGACTAAAAGTGCAATTCTGCCAAACATGCTAGGCGGGCCGCGTAAGATTTAGGTGTATCTTACGCAGGGCGCGTAAAAGCTGCAGACAGAAACATTGAACTTGGTCTGTTTTTGCAATTTTGATGGTTTTAAACCCCTGATTTGTCATACTTTGGGCTCAAATTTGATGGTTTAACATGTCCCCATGGTTTTGAATACCATGTGCCCAAGTGGAGGGCCAAGAATGAAGCACGAAATGCGAGAAACGATCCTAACGGTTTACCAAAATCTATAAATACCCAAGCTCTCATTTGGTTTCTACACACCTTGATCTGAATAACTCTAAGTTGAAGTTGTAAAACTTCATACCTGAGTGTTTTGGATCAAGTTCTTCCTAGCTTGGACCCTTTGTAAGTATTCTTTCGTGCTTTTATGCATCTTTAAGCGTAAAAGTCAAACTTCGTTTGACTTTCTGCTTTGACCAGGTTATGGTCAACACGAAGTTCGTTGAACTTCGCAAACTGAGCGTAATCACGATGGTTATAGTCCCTTGTGACTATACCTACTGATTACCATGTTGACTAGGCGTAGTGACGAGTCGTAGTTTCGGTCAAAATGCGTATTCATGCGTATTTTGTAACCAAACTACTCTTGGGTATCAAAACACTTTGTTTTGATATCAAAACCTGCTTTCTAACTTAACTAAACATGTTTTAACATGTTTAGCTCGTCACTTTTAGTTTAGTGCTTGTGTAGAGTCGTAAGTCAAGCGGTCTAAACAACCGCTTAGACTTTCGAACTAGACCCGTTTGGTCGATCTTTAGGATCCGACCAAGCATGTTTAGTGAGTAGTTGCATAGGGAATAACCTTCCGAGGTTATACCTTATGGTCACATAGTTTAAGTATTTGTGTGATAGGTAGTTTATATGCCTTAGGTAAAATGACCAAAATGCCCTTTTCATGCATAAATGGATTTTAAGCATATGTAACATAAACTTTTGTCACTTAACTGATTATGCAACATGTTTGGGCATATAATACTTGTCATAGGACTAGTTAGACGTCTCGAACGCGCGTTTGCGCGAACGACGCGTTAAAGTAGCGTAAGCTACCTTAATGGGTCGTAACTGGTTGAAAGCACTTAGGATAGGTTCCAATTTAGGATGTAGGCTTTGTTAAACCATATCACATGAGTTCCAATACTCATTTGGTTTACAAGACCTCATTCTATCCGATCTCCCGATTTAGGTGTCGATTATTTGACTTAATGATCTGATTATTAGGTGCTACTTGATTTCTCTGATTTGCTTGAGTTTGTTGAGTTCTTTGGATTGAGGATACTTTGCACTTCGATGTGAGTACATAGTTCCCCTATTTTACTGTTTTCGATTGTTTTGGGGTGATTCATATGTGTTAAATGATTTCGATGTTTTTAACGATGGTTTCAAAAATGATTAAAATGGTTTATATTAAATTAATAACGATTTCGATAATGTGGATAAACTTGTTGGTTGTAATTACATAACGAATAACATTCATTAGTTTTGCCCGAACCGACCAGTATTTGGTTATGGTACCATAGGATCTGACAAATCCCGTTATCAGACTGCACCTATGGTTATGTGTGGGTTAGGTGGGTAACGACTGAATCTGTGATTGTTAAATTACCCTTTGGTGGTTTATTAATGCGATAGGCGAGTTGCGATGGTTTGGATGTTATTAGCGAGACGACCAAAAGTAGTTTTCACAATTAAAACGAGTTAAACGATTTTGGGACGAGTTAAACGATTTGAAATGACTTAAACTAGATAAACGATTTGATTAAACGATTGGTTTTGGGTTTTGATTAGATAATGGGATGGGTGTAGCATGATAAAAGCATGGTAGATACGCCGCTGATACATCTTATATATAAGTGCTTTTATCATATTATATCCCGTATCATTATTTAGTTCACTTGGGCAAACGATTTTAAACGATGTTTTCTAAATGATATAAACCATACGAGTTTTATTAACAAGTTTTTATGAGATGTTTTACAATTTGGTTTACTAAAGCAAATGTTTTTGGTTAAGAGTCATGGCTACGAGATTTTATAAACTATAACCCACTTGATTTGAGTTGGTTAATTATGTTGCAATACTATACACTTTTCAAAACAAGGTTTTTAATAAGGTATTGCAACATGTAAACGAGCCATGAATCCGATACTCTCATAAAACCTATGTGCTCGCCAGCATTTCTTTGCTGACTTTGTTTTTACATATGTTTCAGGTGATGTTGCTTGATGTTGATTACTAGGATGCATGTGTCACATAGGATCTGGACGAGTCCTTAGTGACATAATATCAATGATAATCGATATGTAACTTGTTTGTTTTGTGTTAAGACAATGTAAATTACTTAATAAATAAATAAAACGAAACTTTATGTATCCATGGTTGTGAAACAATAATTCTGTTACAACACTCCCCGACGTTTCCGCCACGATTTGTTGTTTTACGTGGTCGGGGTGTGACAGAAGAGTTAGTATCAGAGCCAATGGTTATAGGGAATTAGGTTATTAGTAATGCTTTGACCTAGACTATAACTTTCTAGGACCCCAACGCAAGTTTTCTTGCGTTTAGATTTTTAAAACAAAACCGTCACCTATCCTTAGGTGATAACCACAATGAGAACACAAATTTTGAATCCGCTTTAAAAACTAATCATTTCTTCGTAAATGATTTGTTATAAGGTTTTGAACCCTTTAAGTTTTGAAATTCTCATCAAAGTTTGGGTCTAAATAATGTGAACACGTGCAAACTGGAAGGGTGGGTGCCTGTACCCTGAGTTTTCTGTCTAAGGCTAGAGTGTTCGTTCAAATCCACATAATTGGACCAGTCACTCTTACCTGGGAACTCTTGGGGTGAGTGTTCACTTATAGGCGAGCATGTCTTCGCGATACATTATTTTGACCCATTTACTTTGATTAGTCACTGTGTGTCATTTGTTTGTTCGAAGTAACGAACGAATGATCGCCTTCCTTGTGTTTTGTCGATGTTTTCAATACCTCATTTGTTTTTTCCCAATCGTCAACCTCACTCGTTTCTTATGTCTCCTTGTTCTTTTTAGACAATGCCTCCTCGACGTGATGCACAACCTGTAACCAATGAAGAAGTCGCAGCCCTTGTCGCTCAACAAATGGCTGCAGTGCTTCCGAACGAAGTAACCCAGATCCTTCAGTTATACAACAACAATAATAACAATAATGCACATTGTAGTTTCAAGACTTTCAATTCTGCTAAACCGTTGAAGTTTTTTGGGTCGCAAGGAGCAACTGCGCTCCTGCAATGGTTCGAAAGTTTGGAGAGCACATTCAGACACGTGCAATGTCCGAATGAGCGTAAGGTCGAGTTTGCATCCAGTGTGTTCGAGAAGCGTGCTCTTACGTGGTGGAACGGAGTGATGCGTGATAGGGGTGCCGAAGTGGCATTGGCACAAACTTGGGAAGAGCTTCGAGCTCTCATGATGAAAGAGTTTTGTCCCCGTCACGAGATTCGAGCGTTGGAACGAGAATTCGATGATCGGAAACAAGATGGGGGAGAACACCGTGCGTATACGGATCGTTATGAAGAGCTGAGTTTGTTATGTCCCACTATGGTTACCCCATTGGAGAAAGCAATAGAAAGGTATATTGATGGTTTACCCGATTCTGTGCAAGACATTGTGACTGGCAGTAATCCTACTACTATTCGTCAAGCGATTGAATTATCTGCTACTCTGACCGATTCTCAGGTCAGAAAGGGGAAACTGACCCGTAAGGGTGATAAGAAGAAGTTATCTGATTCTGCACAAGAAAAGGGTAAGGGTAAGAAGAAGGGAGAGTCTTCTAAGAAGTCAAGGAAGCGCAAGGCTTCCCAAAATTTCGCTGTTACTGCTCAGAACCCTCAGAACCCACCATCTCAACCTCCCGCGAAGAAACAGTATGCTGGTACCACACCTCACTGTACAAGGTGCAATGGTCATCATGTTGCACAATGAGCCTGTAAACAGTGTACTAATTGTGGTAAACTTGGGCACCTGGCCGACATCTGTCGTTTGGGTCAAAATCAAGTTGCGCAGAATCCAACATAAGTTCAGGGGAATGCTGCTAGATTCCCACCTGGTTCATGTTACAATTGCGGAGAGATGGGTCATTTCCGCAACAATTGTCCGAGGCTTGCTAATCCGAATGTCAATGCGAATGTGAATCCCGCTCGTGGATGAGCATACAACTTGAACGCAAACGAGGAGAGGGCTAACAACGAGGTTGTCAATCGTACGTTCCTTGTTAACAATCGACCTGCATCTGTTCTTTTCGATTCTGGTGCCGATAGAAGTTTTGTTTCATTATCATTTGAGCCTTTGCTTGCGATACCTAGATCTAAACTGAGGAAACCCTTATCTGTCGAAGTTGCTACTGGTAAACCGCTCGTACTTGATTCTGTTATTCATAATTTTTAGTTGAACCTTGATAACCATGTTTTTCCTATTGACCTCACGCCGATGCAAATTGGGAGTTTTGACATTATCATTGGGATGGATTGGTTAACCAAACATCATGCTGAGGTGGTTTGTTTCGACAAGATTGTTCGTATTCCTCTTTTGTCTGGCGATGTTCTGGAAGTTCGTGGCGAGAAACCATCAGGTGGTTTGAAGCTTATGTCGTGTACAAAAGCCCAAAGTTATTTACAAAAAGGATATGTTGCTTTTCTGGCACATGTCACCGAGGAGAAGGGCAAGAGCAAAAGTATTCAAGATATTCCAATTGTTCGGGATTATCCGGAGGTGTTTCCTAATGAACTGCCTGGTTTGCCTCCAGTTCGTCAAGTTGAGTTTCATATTGACTTTGTACCCAATGCCAACCCGATTGCGAAAGCACCTTATCGTCTTGCACCGTCTGAGATGCAAGAATTACAGCTTCAAGAGGTATCTGATAAAGGATTCATCCGACCGAGCTTTTCGCCCTAGGGAGCTCCTGTCCTCTTTGTGAAGAAGAAAGATGGGTCTTTTCGAATGTGTATCGATTATCGTGAGCTTAACAAGCTTACCATCAAGAATCGATATCCCCTACCTCGAATCGATGATCTCTTTGATCAGCTGCAAGGTGCTACCTGTTTTTCCAAGATCGATTTGCGTTCTAGGTATCATCAGCTTCGTGTTCTCGAAGAAGATATTCCCAAAACTGCATTCCGCACGAGATATGGGCACTACGAGTTCACTGTCATGCCTTTTGGTTTGACGAATGCTCCAGCCATCTTCATGGACTTAATGAATAGGGTCTGTAAGCCTTATTTAGACAAGTTCATCATTGTGTTCATCGACTATATTCTTATTTATTCGAAGTCTCGAACCGATCACGAGCAACATCTTCGTTTGACACTGGAACTCCTAAAGAAGGAACAACTTTTTGCTAAATTCTCCAAGTGTGAATTTTGGCTTAAAGAAGTTCAATTTTTGGGTCATATAGTCAACGAGCTGGGTATTCATGTGGATCCATCCAAAATAGCTGCTATTAAGGATTGGAATACACCAACGACACCTACAGAGATTCGATCTTTTCTTGGTCTTGCTGGATATTATCAACGGTTTATTTCAAACTTCTCGAAGATTGTGGTTCCACTCACTGCTTTGACTCAGAAGAATAAGCCTTTTGAGTGGGGACCCAAGCAAGAAGAAGCGTTCCAAACGCTGAAACAGAAGCTCTGTAATGCTCCTGTTCTATCTTTGCCTGAGGGAAATGATGATTTTGTTGTCTATTGTGATGCGTCAAATCTTGGCCTTGGTTGCGTTCTTATGCAATGAGGTAAAGTGATAGCTTATGCGTCAAGACAGCTGAAAGTTCACGAGAAGAACTACACAACTCATGATCTTGAGTTGGGTGCTGTGGTTTTCGCACTTAAAATCTGGAGACACCATCTTTATGGCACGAAGTGTGTGGTTTTCACAGACCACAAAAGTCTCCAGCACATTCTTAATCAGAAGGAGCTGAACATGAGGCAACGACGTTGGGTTTAGCTCTTGAGCGATTACGATTGCGAGATTCGCTACCATCCTGGTAAGGCGAATGTCGTAGCCGATGCGCTTAGTCGAAAGGAGGGAGTCAAGCTTCATTCTGTTCGCACTCTATCTGATCTTCAATCTCGTGTCCTTCAAGCTCAACGATCTTGTGTGAACAAAGGCTTATTGAAATATGAGCTACCGCTTCAACTTGAGCTTAAACTTGAAACGAAGGACGATGCGTTGCTATATTTCAAGGATCGTTTGTGGATTCCGAAACAAGACGATCTTTGCACTTTAGTGATGGATGAATCTCACAAGTCTTGATATTCTATCCATCCTGGTGCAGATAAAATGTACAAGGATCTTCGAACTCAGTACTGGTGGCCTGGTATGAAAAAAGGTGTTGCCTTGTATGTATCGAAATGCCTAAATTGTCTCAAAGTCAAGGTTGAACATCAACGACCATCTGGTTTGCTTGTATAACCAGAAATACCGGTTTGGAAGTGGGAGAACATTGTGATGGATCTCATCACTAAATTACCGCGTACATCTAAAGGTCATGATGCCATTTGGGTTGTTATCGATCGTTTAACGAAGTCAGCTCATTTTATTGCGATTCGCGAGGATCTATCTGCTGATAAACTTGAAAAGATTTATGTTGATGAGATTGTATCTCGACATGGTGTTCCTTTGGATATCATTTCTGATCGTGATGCTCGATTTTCATCTCATTTTTGGAAGACTATGCAATCTGCTTTGGGAACCCAACTAAATCTAAGCACTGCTTATCATCCCCAAACAGATGGACAATCTGAGAGGATGATTCAAACTTTGGAGGATATGCTTAGAGCATGCGTGATAGACTTTGGGGGTAATTGGGATTCTCATCTTCCATTGATCGAGTTCTCTTACAATAATAGTTATCATGCTAGTATCAATATGGCACCATTCGAAGTTCTCTACGGTCGAAAATGTCGTTCACCTGTCTGTTGGAATGAGATCGGTGAAGCTCAGCTTACTGGACCTGAGCTCATTCTGGAAACGCCAGACAAAATCAAGAAAATTCGCGATAATCTTGTGACAGCTAGAAGCCGTCAAAAGAGTTATGCGGGTATGCGATGCAAGCCCTTAGAATTTCAAGTCGGAGACCGTGTCCTACTCAAGGTGTCACCTTGGAAGGGAGTGGTGAGATTTGGAAAGAAAGGAAAACTTGCACCACGATATATTGGACCATTTAAGATTGTGGAAAGAATTGGGAAGGTTGCCTATCGACTAGAGCTGCCTCCAGAGATTGAAAATATTCATCCGACTTTTCACGTGTCCATCTTGCGAAAGTGTTTAGCTGATGCTGATCTTCACATTCCACTCGACGAGATTCAAGTTGATGAAACGATGCATTTTCTCGAGAAACCCGTGGAGATAATGGACCGTGCAGTCAAACAGTTGAAGAACAAACGAATTCGATTAGTCAAAGTTCGCTGGGAGTGCCCAGAGTTTACTTGGGAACGTGAGGACCAAATGAAGGCGAAATATCCGCATTTGTTTTCACAAGCTTCCTCTAGTTAAAATTTCGGGACGAAATTTCCTAAAGTAGGGGAGACTGTGACAACTGTGTTCTGTAATCGATGTACAATGTAAAACAATGTTAATTATTAATAAAACAATGTGCTTTGGTGTTATTATATGTGTTTTGGTGTTATTATGTGTGTATTTGTGTTTGGTGATTTTACGATTTGATTCGATTCCGATTTCGCTTTAAATCGCTTTCTAGAATGTTATACGCAAACTGGTGCGTAAACGCAGTCAGTTTAACGCGACAAACACTCCGAAATAGTGACATAGGCTTAACATAAATTAGAAATAAGTTTTGGATGGTTTGGTTTGTCAAAAACAAGTTTGTTCGATCGCAGGGACTATTTGTGTCAAACTGTGAAACTATACCGAATTGTATGGTAACAAACATTCCGGAACTTGATCATAAGTTAAACATACCCCAAATATCCTTTACATAGCTAAGAAATAGGCTTTGAGGGGTTCGGTATGCCAAAATAAACTTTTTGATCAAATAGGGACTAAAAGCGTCAAAAAGTGTATAAGTTTGCATTTTCGCTCATATCTTACGTTCAGAATATATCCGGACACCCAAAAATTTATGTAATCATTAAAATATTTTATTTTAGTGATTGGCATGATAAAATTCCATTTGTCGCGCAATTAGGATCGTTTTTGCGTTCGTTATGACTTCCGTCGTATTTAACCGAACAACGCAACCGTACGACCAAACGTGTCACACCCCCAAAATCCACCTGCGGAGTATCACCGCTTGGAGACGTGACTGACCAGGATCAAACCACTAATCATATTGAACAAGTAAATATTTAATGTAAAAGTCCAACCAACACGATTAATATCCAAAACAAACATAGTTAAGTTATGTGCGGAAGCATAATGTTCAAAACCAAATCCAAAGTTTAATTATCCAAATGTTTAACATGGCACACAGCTGTCCATGTCCCACAACGACTCCTCCTTGTGCAAGCTCCAGCTAAGTACCTATAGACCTGCAAAGCATGTAGTAACGAGTCAACAACTAGTTGAGTGAGTTCACGTTTGGTTGTCCAGTTTATAGTTATTCCGAAAACACAGTTGGTTCTTTACCAGCTATCCAGCCGTGGGGGTTACCCCATAGTTCGAAAAACGTTTATTAGTTACCCGTTCTTACGTTGTCTATTCCAGCCCGGCTCTATGGCCGTGGGGGCTACCCCATGTTTAATTCACCAGACTCGTTACCATATCGACTACTAACGTTCGTCATGTTTAAGTGCCCTAACGTCTGTGTCTATCATCACTGACGTGCCATAGTCCATTAGGCCACGCCCGTCCTCTGCGGCACGGTGTGAGGTTTGTTAAACCTAATAGCGTTATTTAACTAATGACCCGTTCGCCATTGGCCTCGGCGATTAAGTCGATACAAAAGGAGGGACTTCGTTGATAGAGTTCTAGTCTGGTATAGTTAAATACGTCTCAACCGGACGAGGAATCTATGTTCCTGATTACGTCTCAACAGGACGACGAATCTATGTTCCTGGATACGTCTCAACAGGACGAGGAATCCCTATTCCTTAACCCATTCCCAACCCCTGGGAATCCCATGCTTTGTAACGAAGTGTGAACTCACCTTGGTTTGCTCGGCGGATAACACAGAAAGGTCAAGTCTATCAGCTAGTGGTCAACCACGTCCTAACATGGTTACCATACAAAGTCAGGTTTTGGTTCCGAGTAGTGCACACAAGTATCTCATAGATAGCATATAAGAAACATCTACGAATCATGGCAACATGCAACATCACGTTCAACAGTTAACATATTCCATTAGTGCGACCAAGAGATTGGGCTCGCACAAGTCTAATGGCCTTGTGCGAGTCATACGTTGAAGCCCACTAATACCCGGCCCAGTAACAAGAACCCAACATATACATAAATACGGTTCAAATAACAACAACAAACAATCTTGTGCGATCCTAGTGAGCTCGTACGATTGAAGCTAGTCCAGCCCAACAAGTAGGCCCAACACATATAAACCTACGGTCCATTAACAACAAACAACAACTATCTTGTGCGACTCAGGTACCCTTGTGCGACTGTATATATCTTGTGCGATGGACAGACTTGTGTGACTGACAAGACTTATGCGATTAAACCTCTTGTACGACCTATATGTCTTGTGTGATTGCCATTGTGTGAGTAGATAAGGAAATCTCTAACTTTAAGGAAATCAGTTACATTCCTTTATTGTCATAATCAACTCTAACAGTTTTCATATCAATAATATCGATCAAATCATTGCTTTTGACAATTGTTTCATATGACCTTATCATCATCTAAATAAACAACAAATGGCCGACATCTTATTAAATATTATCATATGTTCCTATCTCATAAGTGTCCAGCCGATTTCATACATGCAAATCAGCATTATCATCTATTAATTTAAACATGCACCAAGATCTATTCAATTACAACCACAAAACATACTGACAATTCATGTGCAAGTAATTATGAAGAAATCCTTAAAATACAATTAATTAAAATCACATGTTCATCCTCCTAGATGCACACTGTTCGATCAAAAACAACAATCATTCCACCCATCTCATCAACATACATTCTTATGCTAACATGCCATAACCTAAGTCCATTATAACAACTTTAAATCGATTTACAACATTATACATGTGAGCCGATTATCAAGAACACTATCATTCAACACAATCATAACAATATCTCATCAACATATCGAGTCTATGCAACACACATCATAAAACCATCAAACAATAATTAACCTACTAACCGAATAGAGAAGGAACAAGAATTGATCCGGACACTATGAACTTCGATGATGTGTGTGGCTGCCTTCAAGTTCGTGAGAGAGAGAGAGAGAGGAGAGCTAGGGTTTGTATGTTTGTTGTGAGATTGCAAGTAATGAGAAAACAATTCCCTAAAGGTGTGTAAGCGAATAAGAGCAGTGGGCCGACCCTCACTTGGGCCGCCCTTGATCCGAATACAAGTTGTGGCCCGAATGGGCTTGTGCGAGTGGGTTGTGTTGTGCGTTTACATAATTCATACTCTCACCTAACATATAACACAAAGTCGTATATAATCTCATTAATTCAACATATCAACTAATTATACCAAGTTCAAATACGTTACATCAAGTACGTTGATAAGTTCGGAAAATACGAGTTGTCACATTATCCCCAAGTTGAAAGAAATTTCGTCCCGAAATTTAGCACGTACCCACTGAGGAAGCTAGTTAAGTTGCATGGTTTTCCTGGTTTTCCTGGGGTGTCACATCCTCCCCCTGTTGATCTGGAATTTCGTCCCGAAATTCCGTAGCTTCAGTCTCAGTAGTAGTTGTACCGGTTGCGAAAAGTTGGGGATACTTTTGTTTCATCTGATCTTCGCGTTCCCAGGTGAACTCTGGGCCGCGACGTGAGTTCCAACGAACTCGAACGAGAGGTATTCTAGTACGCTTGAGGACCTTAACATCCCGGTCCGTGATTTCAACAGGTTCCTCGACGAATCGTAACTGCTCGTCGATCGTGAGCTCCTTCAAAGGAACTACGTGGGTTTCATCTGACGGACATTTCTTCAGATTCGACACGTGGAAAACATCGTGAACTGCACTGAGTTCCGCTGGTAAGTTCAATCTGTAGGCCACCTTGCCTATCTTCTCAATGACTTCAAAAGGTCCAACATATCGTGGATTAAGTTTGCCCCGTTTCCCAAAACGAACCACACCCTTCCAGGTTGAAACTTTGAGTAATACACGCTCCCCAACCTGGAGCTCTAGTGGTTTTCTGTCCTTATCGGCGTAGACTTTCTGACGATCACGAGCTGCCGCCATTCGTTGTCATATCTGAGCAATTTTCTCTGTTGTGTCAACCACATATTCTGGACCAGTAATCTGACTATCCCCCACCTCTGCCCAACAAAGAGGTGACCGGCACTTACGCCCGTACAATGCCTCAAACGGAGCAGCTTTAATGCTGGTGTGGTAGCTATTGTTGTACGAAAATTCCACAAGTGGCAGATGCCTTTCCCAGCCGTTGCCAAAGTCAATAACACATGCCCTAAGCATGTCTTCGAGGGTCTGGATGGTGCGTTCAGACTGCCCATCCGTTTGCGGGTGATAAGCTGTGCTCATGTCTAACCTTGAGCCAAAGGACTTGTGCATTGCTTGCCACAATTCTGATGTAAAACGTGCCTCTCGATCCGAGATAATAGAGGTGGGCACCCCGTGCCTCGAGACAACTTCCTTTAGGTATACTTCTGCTAGAGTGGAGAACTTATCCATTTCTTTGATAGCCAGGAAGTGAGCAGACTTGGTGAGTCGATCCACGATCACCCAAATAGTATCGTTACCACGTTGCGATCTAGGCAGGCCAGTAACAAAATCCATGGAAATTTGCTCCCATTTCCATTGTGGTATCTCTGGTTGTTGAAGGGGGCCTGAAGGTTTCTGGTATTCCGCCTTGACTCTCGCACAAGTCAAGCACTTGCTAACGTAAGTTGCTATGTGGGCCTTCATGCTAGGCCACCAGTATGTGGTTTTGATGTCGTGGTACATTTTATCCGAACCAGGGTGCACCGAGTAGCGAGACTTGTGTGCCTCATCCATCACAAGCTCTCGTAGGTTGCCATAAAGTGGGACCCAAATGCGTCCTGTTACGTAGTAAGCACCATCTTCCTTCTGTTCTAAGCGTTGCCTTGAGCCGCGTAGGGCTTCAGCCCTGACGTTCTCTGGTTTCAATGCTTCCACCTGAGCATTTCGTATTTGAGAAGGAAGGCTAGACTGTATAGTAAGTTGTAAAGCTCATACGCGCTTAGGTGCAGTGTCCTTTCGACTGAGGACGTCAGCCACAACGTTGGCTTTGCCTGGGTAGTACCTGATCGATCATTCGTAGTCATTCAGTAGTTCGACCCATCGTCGTTGTCGCATATTCAGTTCCTTCTATTTGAAGATATGCTCGAGGCTCCTGTGGTCGGTGTAGATGGCACACTTGGTACCGTACAGGAAATGTCGCCATAACTTGAGTGCAAAAACAATAGTTCCCAGCTCTAAGTCGTGCGTAGTGTAGTTTCTTTCATGAACCTTGAGTTGGCGCGAGGCGTAGGCTATAACCTTGTCCCGTTGCATCAATACACAACCAAGACCCTGAATTGATGCGTCGCAGTAAACCACGAAGTCGTCTGTGCCCTCTGGCAATGAAAGGATAGGTGCACTACAAAGTCTATCCTTTAAGTGCTGAAACGCTAACTCCTGTGCGTTTCCCCAACGATAAACAACGCCCTCCTGCGTTAGTGAAGTAAGAGGCTGCGCAATCTTAGAAAAATCCTTGATAAATCTCCTGTAGTAACCTGCCAATCCCAAGAATTCGCGAATTTCCGTTGGCGTACGAGGTGCAGGCCAGCTCTTGATTGACTCTACCTTGGATGGATCAACGTGAATCCCATCCTTGTTCACTACATGGCCCAAGAAATGGACTTCACGAAGCCAGAAGTCACATTTTGAAAACTTGGCATACAGCTGTTCTTTTCGAAGGAGTTCCAAAATAAGTCGTAAGTGTTGTTCGTGTTCCTCCTGACTCTTCGAATAGATCAGGATGTCGTCAATGAAAACTATAACGAACTTGTCTAAGTAAGGCTTGCACACTCGATTCATCAAGTCCATGAAGACCGCCGGTGCGTTTGTCATCCCAAAAGGCATGACCAAAAACTCGTAGTGTCCATAACGGGTTCTAACGGTTGTTTTAGAGACGTCCTCTTCTCGGACTCTCAGCTGGTGATATCCCGATCTCAAATCGATCTTTGAATAGTAGCTCGACCCTTGTAGCTGGTCGAACAAATCGTCAATGCGTGGAAGAGGGTAGCGGTTCTTCACAGTCACCTTGTTTAATTCACGGTAGTCGATGCACATTCTGAACGTACCGTCTTTCTTCTTCACAAATAGCACTGGAGCTCCCCAGGGCGAAGAGCTAGGACGAATAAAACCCTTATCTAGGAGTTCTTGTAGTTGCGTAGATAGCTCTTTCAACTCTGATGGAGCTAAACGATACGGTGCACGAGCTATAGGCGCTGCTCCAGGAGCTTGTCACCATGAATTACCAAAGGTTCTTAACCAGCACGAGGAATGCGGACGATCTTTTCTTTGCAAAGGATTCCTGCTCGATGTTGAGGTAGCCAATCCATACCAATAACGATGTCGAAATCATCACAACGTTCGGGTCAGTCCTAGCATCATTCTGACCAATCACCAACACTCGACCCCTGGCACCATTGCCGTCATTATTACCCCCGTTGTTGTCTCCACTATTGTTCCCGTTTCCTTGGTTGTGGTTCTGATTCTGATTCTGGTTTAGTCGTGGGTAGCGTCTCATGAAATGATCTTTAGCACCACACTGATAACATCCCTTGTTATCCTGCTGTTGCTGCTGATTTTGTGGGGCTTGTAGCTGCTGTTGTCGGTTCTGGTTTGCAGGACGTGAGCTTCTACAATCTTTGGCTCCATGACCAAGCTGGTTGCATCTCTAACGACGATCTTTGTTGCACTGCCCGCTGTGGTGCAAATTACATCGATTGCACTTAGGGCGGTTTCCCTCGTATCCACCCTGACTTCGATTACCTAAAGACTGCTGACTGGGGCTCCTGTACTCGACTGAGATTGAACCGAAGTGAAATCCTTTGCTCGAATTTCCATCCCACTTGCGTTTGTTGTCACTGGGAGCATCCGAAGTAGTTGTAGCAGCATTAATACGTTTCGGCAGTTTATTCTGTCCTATCGCCTGATCTGAGAGACGTTGAGCAAGACGAGTAATATCCTGAATGGTTGCAAGGTTGGCCTATGTCACATGACTTTGAATCTCTGGTACTAAGCCTTTGAGGTACAGCTCAATGCGCTTGATGGGAGGATCCACCATTGTTGGACATAACACCGTCAGTTCGTTGGATCGTTTCGTGTACGCTTCTATCTCTGACCTTGTCCTCCTCAGGTTTAAGAACTCCACTTCCAGCTGGTAGATGTCATCTCGACTACGGTATTCACGTTTGAATCAGTTCCTTAAGAATCATTCCATGGGGTGGCATTAGCAGCCGCCATCCCCAGCATCTGAACTTGCGCGTTCCGCCAAGTTAGCGTAGTGCCCTCGAGAGTACCAGTGGCGTAATTCACCCTATGAGCCTCAGGGCATTCACACGTCTCTAAGACAAACTCGAGCTTTTCAAACCAATGGAGGAGTCCAACAGCTCCTTTAGTGCCACTGAAAGTACTAGAACGACAGTCCATGAACGTCTTGAATGTGCATACAGGCGGCTGAGCGTTCTGACCTTGTTGCGCGAGGAAGAAAGACCGGGTTAAGCACGAGAGTTGGGTCATGAGAGTAGGATCTAACATCCTAGGATAGGTTCGTAATAGCAGGTTATACCTCCTGCCTGAGCAGCTGCTAGTGCTGCCGTAACTTGTCCGTTGATAAGAGCCGTCAGCTGGCTTGAGTTAGGTTCACACGTTCCCTCATGATCTTACATCGAATGAAACACAAGTAGGAAAGGTGTCGCGAATGTGTGTAAGTGTGGAGTGACAGTAGGGAGCAAGCGCAAATGTGTTTTCAAACTATAGTTGCTACGTTCATCTAAGCATACCATGAGCAAAGTTCTATGCAATCTAGCAAGTAGGCAATATAAAACGTAAACCATATCACCTAGAATGTCGAGCCTTGCACGTGGAGTGAAGCGTCGTTGTGGATCGTAGAGCACTGTACAGGTTATAGTCTGGTTTTAACAAAAACGTTTTCCTTTATTAAAACCAAGTTCTCTATAACCAATGGCTCTGATACCAATCTGTCACACCCCCAAAATCCACCTGCGGAGTATCACCGCTTGGAGACGTGACTGACCAGGATCAAACCACTAATCATATTGAACAAGTAAATATTTAATGTAAAAGTCCAACCAACACGATTAATATCCAAAACAAACATAGTTAAGTTATGTGCGGAAGCATAATGTTCAAAACCAAATCCAAAGTTTAATTATCCAAATGTTTAACATGGCACACAGCTGTCCATGTCCCACAACGACTCCTCCTTGTGCAAGCTCCAGCTAAGTACCTATAGACCTGCAAAGCATGTAGTAACGAGTCAACAACTAGTTGAGTGAGTTCACGTTTGGTTGTCCAGTTTATAGTTATTCCGAAAACACAGTTGGTTCTTTACCAGCTATCCAGCCGTGGGGGTTACCCCATAGTTCGAAAAACGTTTATTAGTTACCCGTTCTTACGTTGGCTATTCCAGCCCGGCTCTATGGCCGTGGGGGCTACCCCATGTTTAATTCACCAGACTCGTTACCATATCGACTACTAACGTTCGTCATGTTTAAGTGCCCTAACGTCTGTGTCTATCATCACTGACGTGCCATAGTCCATTAGTCCACGCCCGTCCTCTGCGGCACGGTGTGAGGTTTGTTAAACCTAATAGCGCTATTTAACTAATGACCCGTTCGCCATTGGCCTCGGGGATTAAGTCGATACAAAAGGAGGGACTTCGATGATAGAGTTCTAGTCTGGTATAGTTAAATACGTCTCAACCGGACGAGGAATCTATGTTCCTGATTACGTCTCAACAGGACGAGGAATCTATGTTCCTGAATACGTCTCAACAGGACGAGGAATCCCTATTCCTTAACCCATTCCCAACCCCTGGGAATCCCATGCTTTGTAACGAAGTGTGAACTCACCTTGGTTTGCTCGGCGGATAACACAGAAAGGTTAAGTCTATCAGCTAGTGGTCAACCACGTCCTAACATGGTTACCATACAAAGTCAGGTTTTGGTTCCGAGTAGTGCACACAAGTATCTCATAGATAGCATATAAGAAACATCTACGAATCATGGCAACATGCAACATCACGTTCAACAGTTAACATATTCCATTAGTGCGACCAAGAGATTGGGCTCGCACAAGTCTAATGGCCTTGTGCGAGTCATACGTTGAAGCCCACTAATACCCGGCCCAGTAACAAGAACCCAACATATACATAAATACGGTTCAAATAACAACAACAAACAATCTTGTGCGATCCTAGTGAGCTCGTACGATTGAAGCTAGTCCAGCCCAACAAGTAGGCCCAACACATATAAACCTACGGTCCATTAACAACAAACAACAACTATCTTGTGCGACTCAGGTACCCTTGTGCGACTGTATATATCTTGTGCGATGGACAGACTTGTGCGACTGACAAGACTTATGCGATTAAACCTCTTGTACGACCTATATGTCTTGTGTGATTGCCATTGTGTGAGTAGATAAGGAAATCTCTAACTTTAAGGAAATCAGTTACATTCCTTTATTGTCATAATCAACTCTAACAGTTTTCATATCAATAATATCGATCAAATCATTGCTTTTGACAATTGTTTCATATGACCTTATCATCATCTAAATAAACAACAAATGGCCGACATCTTATTAAATATTATCATATGTTCCTATCTCATAAGTGTCTAGCCGATTTCATACATGCAAATCAGCATTATCATCTATTAATTTAAACATGCACCAAGATCTATTCAATTACAACCACAAAACATACTGACAATTCATGTGCAAGTAATTATGAAGAAATCCTTAAAATACAATTAATTAAAATCACATGTTCATCCTCCTAGATGCACACTGTTCGATCAAAAACAACAATCATTCCACCCATCTCATCAACATACATTCTTATGCTAACATGCCATAACCTAAGTCCATTATAACAACTTTAAATCGATTTACAACATTATACATGTGAGCCGATTATCAAGAACACTATCATTCAACACAATCATAACAATATCTCATCAACATATCGAGTCTATGCAACACACATCATAAAACCATCAAACAATAATTAACCTACTAACCGAATAGAGAAGGAACAAGAATTGATCCGGACACTATGAACTTCGATGATGTGTGTGGCTGCCTTCAAGTTCGTGAGAGAGAGAGAGAGAGAGGAGAGCTAGGGTTTGTATGTTTGTTGTGAGATTGCAAGTAATGAGAAAACAATTCCCTAAAGGTGTGTAAGCGAATAAGAGCAGTGGGCCGACCCTCACTTGGGCCGCCCTTGATCCGAATACAAGTTGTGGCCCGAATGGGCTTGTGCGAGTGGGTTGTGTTGTGCGTTTACATAATTCATACTCTCACCTAACATATAACACAAAGTCGTATATAATCTCATTAATTCAACATATCAACTAATTATACCAAGTTCAAATACGTTACATCAAGTACGTTGATAAGTTCGGAAAATACGAGTTGTCACAAAACGAACCGACATCCGAGATGTTTTTGAGCATATTTTAAGTTCCCTATACTTTAACATCATTTTTGAGCCTTGAAATGAGGTTAACGGGGCTTAAACGTGCCAAAAATGCATCAAAATGCAAGTTTCTCAAGTGCAGGGACTAAAAGTGCAATTCTGCCAAACATGCTAGGCGGGCCGCGTAAGATTTAGATGAATCTTACGCGGGGCTCGTAAAAGCTGCAGACAGAAACATTGAACTTGGTCCATTTTTGCAATTTTGATGGTTTTAAACCCCTGATTTGGCATACTTTGGGCTCAAATTTGATGGTTTAACATGTCCCCATGGTTTTGAATACCATGTGCCCAAGTGGAGGGACAAGATTGAAGCACGAAATGCGAGAAACGATCCTAATGGTTTACCGAAATCTATAAATACCCAAGCTCTCATTTGGTTTCTACACACCTTGATCTGAATAACTCTAAGTTGAAGTTCTAAAACTTCATACCTGAGTGTTTTGGATCAAGATCTTCCTAGCTTGGACCCTTTGTAAGTATTCTTTCATGCTTTTATGTATTTTTAAGCGTAAAAGTCAAACTACGTTTGACTTTCTGCTTTGACCAGGTTATGGTCAACACGAAGTTCGTTGAACTTCGCAATGTGAGCGTAATCACGATGGTTATAGTCCTTTGTGACTATACCTATTGATTACCACGTTGACTAGGCATAGTGACGAGTCATAGTTTTGGTCAAAATGCGTATTCATGCGTATTTTGTAACCAAACTACTCTTGGGTATCAAAACACTTTTTTTTATATCAAAACCTGTTTTCTAACTTAACTAAACATGTTTTAACATGTTTAGCTCATCACTTTTAGTTTAGTGCTTATGTAGAGTCGTAAGTCAAGCGGTCTAAACAAACGCTTAGACTTTCGAACTAGACCCGTTTGGTCGATCTTTAGGATCCGACCAAGCATGTTTAGTGACCATAGTTGCAAAGGGAATAACCTTCCAAGGTTATACCTTATGGTCACATAGTTTAAGTAGTTGTGTGATAGGTAGTTTATATGCCTTAGGTAAAATGACCAAAATGCCCTTTTCATGCATAAATGGATTTTAAGCATATGTAACATAAACTTTTGTCACTTAACTGATTATGCAACATGTTTGGGCATATAATACTTGTCATAGGACTAGTTAGACATCTCGAACATGCGTTTGCGCGAACGACGCGTTAAAGTAGCGTAAGCTACCTTAATGGGTTGTAACGGGTCGAAAGCACTTAGGATAGGTTCCGATTTAGGATGTATGCTTTGTTAAACCATATCACATGAGTTCCAATACTCATTTGGTTTATAAGAACTCATTCTATCCGATCTTCCGATTTAGGTGTCGATTATTTGACTTAGTGATCTGATTATTAGGTGCTACTTGATTTCTCTGATTTGCTTGAGTTTGTTGAGTTCTTTGGATTGAGGATACTTTGCACTTCGATGTGAGTGCATAGTTCCCCTATTTTACTGTTTTCGATTGTTTTGGGGTGATTCATATGTGTTAAATGATTTCGATGTATTTAACGATGGTTTCAAAAATGATTAAAATGGTTTATATTAAATTAATAACGATTTCGATAATGTGGATAAACTTGTTGGTTGTAATTACATAACGAATAACATTCATTAGTTTTGGCCGAACTGACCAGTATTAGGTTATGGTACCATAGGATCTGACAAATCCCGTTATCAGACTGCACCCATGGTTATGTGTGGGTTAGGTGGGTAATGACTGAATCTGTGATTGTTAATTTACCCTTTGGTGGTTTATTAATGCGAGAAGAGATAGGCGAGTTGCGATGGTTTGGATGTTATTAGCGAGACGACCAAAAGTAGTTTTCACAATTAAAACGAGTTAAAAGATTTTGGGATGAGTTAAACGATTTGAAACGACTTAAACGAGATAAACGATTTGATTAAACGATTGGTTTTGGGTTGTGATTAGATAATGGGACGGGTGTAGCATGATAAAAGCATGGTAGATACACCGCTGGTACATCTTACATATAAGTTCTTTTATCATATTATATTCCGTATCATTATTTAGTTCACTTGGGCAAACGATTTTGAAACGATGTCACATAACGATGTTTTCTAAATGATATAAACCATACGAGTTTTATTAGCGAGTTTTTACGAGATGTTTTACAATTTGGTTTACTAAAGCAAATGTTTTTGGGTTAAGAATCATGGTTGCGAGATTTTATAAACTATAACCCACTTGATTTGAGTTGGTTAATTATGTTGCAAGACTATACACTTTTCAAAACAAGGTTTTTAATAAGGTATTGCAACATGTAAACGAGACATGAATCCGATACTCTCATAAAACCTATGTTCTCGCCAGCATTTCTTTGCTGACTTTGTTTTTACATATGTTTCAGGTGATGTTGCTTGATGTTGATTGCTAGGATGCATGTGTCATATAGGATCTAGACGAGGCCTTAGTGACATAATAACAATGATAATCCATATGTAACTTGTTTGTTTTGTGTTAAGACAATGTAAATTTCTTAATAAATAAATAAAACGAAACTTTATGTATCCATGGTTGTGAAACAATAATTCTGTTACAACACTCCCCGACGTTTCCACCACGATTTGTTGTTTTATGTGGTCGGGGTGTGACATGAATCATTAGTGGTACCTCTTAAGGACATAGAGATAAATGAGAAACTTAAGTTCGTAGAGAAAACCCTACAGATTGAAGACAGAAAGATCAAGAATCTCAAACACAAGAGATTAGTTCTAGTCAAAGTGAAATGGGATTCCAAAAGAGGACCAAAGTACACTTGGGAGCTTGAATCAGAGATGCAGAGGAAATATCCACACCTGTTCCAGTAGACCTCAAGGACGAGTTCTAAAACAAAGTGGGGAGGATATAACAACCCTCTTAAAATACTTTCAACACCCCTATATGTCCTAAAATACACCATGTATACGAAAAACGGCCTCGGAATACCTTTATTTTTACAAAAATAAAATAAAATCAAGTTTGTTGGGTCCTCGCGGGGCGCGACAGACTTCTCATGGTCTATCGCGGGGCGCGACCGAGTGATAAGTGGCGGAACCCCAGGGTGCCGCGTGGCACGACACCCAGCGGACCTATAGTGGTGACTAACCTAAGCTAGAACCTAGCCTAGGTTCTCGCAGACCGCGAGAAAGATAGAAGCGGCCGTCGCAGGCCGCGACCCGCTGCTCGATCAGAACTATAAACAGGGGCCTCAGGCTTTAGTTGGAATTCGTTCATTCTCGCAATCTCTCTCTCTAATTCTAAATAACTAAAATAATTCCCGGGCATAATACCCACTAAATAGCGAAGCTCTACCTGATGTAAGTATCATAACCCCCGGTTACGTATTAGTTACTCTATCCGATTGATCTAGAGCTCCATAACGCATGTCTAGGCTCTGCCCAACTCAGTCGTTTGAGTTCTGTCTCGGGGGGGTATAGCTAATGTAAATTGGGTTATTATACTAACGCGTGTGCATTTTTTTAAATTCAATAGATTATAACTAGGAAGTCACAAGGAAATACCTAAATTAGAAATGTGAGTAATTCCTCTTTTTGTAAACTGTTTTTACAAAACCTCAATTATTTAAATTACAATTCACAGTAATTGAGTATTTGTAAATCTACAATTATCGTCAGTATGTTGGGGTTTTGTATACATTACTTGTTACTACACTGTGAGTAGTAGCATGACCACAAGTCAGGATTGACAGTACCGTGGGTGGTAATTAAAATAGATATAAACAAATGTAATTGTGGGTTGCCCTCAATGCTGTACAATGATAAAACTTGTTTTGATTAAAATGGGATTCACTCGCCAGTATTTCTTGCTGATAAAACTTTTTAAAACGTGTTTCATGTAACAAAATGTGAAAGCCAAATAGAAGCCAGCTGGAGAGCACTGAAGTCTTGGAAAAGTGGCTATAAACGTTACCTAAATAAAGAAGAAGTTTTATTTCAATAAATTAGGGTTTATCCCTAAAAACATGTTTATAATGGAAACTTGGGTTTTTCCCATATATTTATTAATTATGAAAGTGTGGTGTTTTACTCTGATAAACTAACCTTTTGACGTTGCATCAATACACATCCATAACCTAACTTAGAAGCGTCACAATAGACTATAAAGTCTTCAGTTCCTTCTGGTAACGCTAGTATGGGTGCATGGGTTAATCTTTGCTTAAGAATTCTAAATGCTCCTTCCTGTTTTGGTCCCCATTCAAACTTAACAGATTTACATGTTAACTTAGTCAAAGGAATGGCTATTCTAGAAAAATCTCGAATAAATCTTCTATAATAACCGGCCAATCCTAAGAAACTTCTAACCTCGGTTGGTGATTCAGGGGTTTTCCATTTGGTAATCGCCTCGATTTTTGTGGGATCCACATGAATTCCTTCATGGTCGACTAAGTGTCCAAGGAATTGTACATGTTCAAACCAAAATTTGCACTTTGAAAACTTAGCATAAAGCTTTTCCTTTCTTAATAGACTTAGAAGTGCGTGCAAATGCTTTGCATGATCCTCTTTACTTTTAGAATAGATGAGAATATCATCAATAAAAACAATTATGGATTTATCCAAATATGGCTTACATATTCGGTTCATCATGTCCATAAATGCGGCTGGGGCATTGGTTAAACCAAATGGCATGACAGTAAATTCATAATGGTCATACCTTGTTCTGAATGCGGTTTTAGGAATGTCCTCTTCCTGTACCTTTAATTGATGATATCCTGATCTTAAATCGATTTTAGAGAAAAATCGAGCTCCTTGAAGTTGATCGAACAGATCATCGATCCTTGGTAATGGGTACCGATTCTTAATCGTGACTTTGTTCAATTCACGGTAGTCAATGCACAAACGCATTGATCCGTCTTTCTTTTTAACAAACAAAATTGGTGCTCCCCATGGCGATGAGCTTGGCTATATAAATCCTTTTTCAGATAATTCGTCTAATTGTTTCTTCAGTTCCTGCATTTCTGTTGGTGCCAAACGGTAAGGTGCTGTCACACCCCGATTTCCACGTGTCACCGGTGGGCCCGGTGGGGGAGTATCGTGACGTGGTTGGCAACATAATAGTCAAACAACACAATATAAAAGTATGCACAGCGGAAGCAATTTAAAATATGATACAACCGAATTTAATATTGTATATCAATGTCACAATATCCGGAAGTTTATCCACAGTCGGATCGAAAATAAAATAGTATTAATGGTTCAACAGACTTCAGGCATCTTAAGCTTGCGAGACTTCTAATGATGCTAAGGAGAAATCCCAGCCAATTACGCTTAATACCTGCATTTAATCTTTTTGGGAAAATACGTCAGTTTACATTGGTAAATACAATCAACTGACTCATTTTGGAAAATGATTGAAAATTTGTTTGGGTGCACATGGCATAAACATTTTATTTAACTTGGGAGAATTATTTAATATTATAATCTTGTGAACGAATTACATGTTCCTTGTGCGTTCAGTAGCCCGGATCTTGTCCGGGTTAAAGATCAATAGAGACACCACATTATTGAGTTATACACTGACGGGTGTACGCCTACACCCCGTGCTCAGGTCGTGGCCATCTCGTAAGATGATGCCAAGGATATCCGGGACATGGTCATTAACCCCCCAAAGGCTTTAAGTAACAAGACTGTTTAAACGAGCCGATCAAATTATTCAACTACCCAATTAACGGTGGAGATTTGATGCCCGATCAAGCGGTATGCTATATACCGTAACCCAAGCCCGTATAGGGAAAATAAGTTAAAAGTATTTACGTGAGCAAAGTATAATTCACAATTAGCAAAATGCACGTAGCTTTTACTGGTCCTCCTAATCTGGAACGAAGGTTTTATAATAACCTATTAGAATCCTAACGGGTCTTTAATTAAGCTTAAGCTTAGACCGGCTAGTTTCAAAGATACGGTTCGTACGCACGATTAAGAGAAGACTGGATAGAATGTGATTTAGACCCGACAAGCTTGAAGACTTGTTTAATATGGGTTTATTATTCACACTCTGGATTTTGAGATAAAACCGTTAAGGTTTGACCCGTTTCGGCTAATTTATGTAAACTTGTTACATAAACCGAACCGTACGCGTAATAAGCGTGACGGGTATTCATGAGAGCTATATACAGGTTTCCTAAGTTAATTATGCCTCAAATATGTTGTGACATCAGTAAGATGTCATTCATTATGCCCGAAACGTGTTTAAACATAAACTATGCCCCGTAGGGGTAGTTTGGTCATTTAAAAGTTTATAAAAGAGTTTAAGTAACAACCTGAATTACAGGTCTGATGTAATCAGCAAATATACTCAATTTGCTAAGTTATATCAGTAGGTTAAAGCATATATGTGAAATCTATCATTTATAGCCAACTATGCACCGTAGGGGCATTTTGGTAATTTCACATAAGCCGAAAAGCTCAAAACCGGAGTCTGAGTTAAACAACCTTTGCTTACTGTTAAAATATTCTAATTTGCCTAAAATATCAGTAGGTATCAACCCGGGTATGTTCAATATAATTTTATTACATACTATGCGTTAAAAACGCTAAATATGGCGATTAAAGGCCATTTCCGGGTTCGATACTTAAATCTGATATTCTTATATTTCCAGAAGGCTTAAAATAATTTATTTATCATATGTGATCAGTAGCAAAAGGTTTGGAGTCGTTTAGATGTGTAAAACTCGTTTTATGGCCCATAAGGGCAAAACCGACAATTACCGGATTAAGCCTACGACTACTAGTTATGCTCAGCCTAAAATTAATTAAAAATCTTTAAAAATCCCAAAATAATATATTACATCAGTGGGTATTAATTTTGATACCAAAAAGTAGGCTTAACTAGGCTATACGCTAATTACGCCGTTTTATTAACATAAAGCTTTAAATTTGCGATAATGAGCATAACTCTTAATCTACAAGTCAAACTGATGTCAAACTTTGCATACAAGTTTATATTTCTGTAACTAAGGTTTCTACACTTTTACATTTTCATAAATCACGTTTTAAGGTAATAAGGGCATAACGGTCAACATATGAGCAATTAACGGAAACATGCATATTAATTGGATAACTAATGAACCAAGGTGTATAATCACAGAGGGTTGTACTAACATGTAACCTAGTCCAATTAAAGCTCTGAGGCATTTCTAAAACATGTCTAAACGGGTCAGAACTGAAAGTCAAAGTGAAAGTCAAACTATGTGACTTTCGGTTCCGAACCGGGTCTAAACAGGAAATTGTCGGGTTGAACATGTTTAGACATGTTCTTACACTTAATACCATGTTATAACAATGATCCAACAGGTTGTATATGATCTTCAATGTTAATTATGCATAAATGTCATTTTAAGCTTCCTGTTGACTTTTTAAATATAAGTTTGACCCGACTTTTGACCTGGTTAGAATGGTGATCAGGGGAAACCCTTTTGAGGTTTTATTACCCACATAAATTCCAACATATAACTACTTTTAATTCGAGATATGACTGAGCCATTGTTGACTAATCTCGAAGTCAAACCGTAATTACGAAGGTTTGACTTTTAGCTAAAATACTAAGCCAAACTCAATTAAAGAAGGACTAGCAGACTTACAAGGGTCCTATGCACGAGATATGATCAGTTGAGGCTGCTTGGGAGCTCCAGAATTGATCAGGTATGCACTTGAAGGTGTGAGGAATGTTTATGAACTTGAAGGCCCTTTTATAGTAATTTCAATCACCACAAGGTGTTGACAACAAGGTCTACTACTGCCCACAACATTCCCACATGTGTCCTAGTGCTCTAGGATAGTTTAGGGGTCGCCCACATTGCATTAATGTTGAAAAAAGATTGGTTCTCCACGTTTACAGGCAGCTGCTGCCATTTTCTGGTTCTGGGCGTCTGACGCGGCCCGCCTCCCGTTTGACAGATCTCAACGCGGGCCGCCTGGGCCTGCGAATCAGATTTTCAATTTTCTATTTGTTGCAAAGTTGACCCTTGGCTATTCGAAAGGGCAACCAAGGTTATTTCTTGCAATTTGACCCCCTTATAATTACCCACAAGGGCTTTAGGACTTATACCCACTTTGCCAAGTCCCTGGACACTTCCGGTTAACCCGAAAAGTCTTAACTTTCAACGTTTGCACTTTAACCCCTCGCACACGAATTTGATCATAACTTTCTCATACGATAAGGAAACTTTATGAAATTTATATCGCGCATTCTAGTGAGCATAATTAACATTTACAAAGCTTCGTGTTTGTCAAAAGGTCACTCATAGGTATATCTTTAAACATGTTGACACATTTAACCCCTATAGTTTGTAATCTCTCACTTTTAGCTTCGTATGATCCATGATTTATTCGTTTGATGTTACAAACATCATGTAGGGTTATTATGAAGTATATTTATTCATTGTTGACATTTAGAACTCGTAAAATCACATACTTTCCATGTTTGTCAACTTTAGTCCTTTTATAACATTCTTTCACACGTTCAAACTTTATGACACGTGTCAACACATTATAGGACGTGAATTTTCGAGGTGTTACATCCTCACCCCCTTAAAATAAATCTCGACCCGAGATTTACTTAAATAAATAAGGGTACTTTTCTTTCATGGTGGATTCAACTTCCCACGTGTATTCGGGACCTTTTCGAGCATCCCATTTGACCTTTACAATAGGTACGTGCTTCCTTCGAAGCTTCTTTACCCGTCGATCTTCAATCGACAAAGGTTTTTCCACAAACTTTAAGCTCTCATCTATATGCACATCTGTATGCGGTATTACCAGTGATTCGTCAGCGAAACACTTTTTCAGATTGCAGATGTGGAACACATTGTGAATTCCACTGAGCTCTTCCGGTAAGTTTAACTTATAGGCAACTGACCCGACACGTTCGATAACCTCGAAAGGTCCTATGTATCTCGGGCTTAGCTTGCCTTTCTTACCAAACCGCATCACTCCCTTCCAGGGTGACACTTTAAGTAGGACTTTGTCACCTACTTCGAAGTGAAAATCCTTACGCTTAGGATCAGCGTAACTCTTCTGCCTATCTCGGGCAGCTTTGAGACGGTCATGAATCTGGACAATCTTGTCCGTCGTTTAGAACACGATCTCTGGTCCTGATAACTGGACATCTCCAACTTCCGCCCAACACACGGGCGATCTACACTTTCTACCATATAATGCCTCGAAAGGCGCAGCCTTTATGCTGGCGTGGTAGCTATTGTTGTAGGAGAATTCGATTAATGGTAAGTTCTTATCCCAACTACCACCCAAATCAATCGCACATGCACGTAGCATGTCTTCCAACGTTTGAATAGTACGCTCACTCTGGCCGTCTGTCTGAGGATGGTAAGCCGTACTAAAATTCAAACGTGTGCCCAAAGATTGCTGGAAACTCTTCCAAAAATGCGACGTGTACCTAGTATCTCTATCAGAGATAATGGCCACAGGTATGCCATGTAGGGCTACAATCTTATCAACGTATAACTGGGCTAACATATCGGAGCTATAAGTCTCCTTGATGGGTAGGAAATGAGCTGACTTAGTCAGTCTGTCAACTATAACCCATATTGTATCATTGCCTTTCCTTGTCTTTGGCAACTTGGTGATGAAATCCATCGTCACCATTTCCCACTTCCACGTAGGAAGCTCAGGCTGTTGTAGCAAACCTGACGGTTTTTGATGCTCGGCTTTGACTTGCGCACATGTTAAGCATTTAGCTACATGAGTGGCTACAGACTTCTTCAAGCCTATCCACCAATAATTTGCCTTTAGATCCTGGTACATCTTATCAGCTCCAGGATGAACGGAGTATTTGGAACTGTGGGCTTCCTGGAGGATAACATCACGAAGCCCCCCATAAATTGGAACCCATATTCGTCCATTCAATCTTAAAATTCTGTCCTTGCTAAGAGTTAACTGCTCCTCAGTTACTCCTAACTTTACATTAGGATAGTTAGCTTCCAACACAGCTTCCTTCCGTGCAGCTAACAACCTTTCCATCAAATTATTCTTTATCTCCATGCGCTTGGCATTGATTCGGATAGGTTTCATCCTTTCCTTTCGACTCAAGGCATCAGCGACTACATTCGCCTTGCCGGGATGGTACTTGATTTCACAATCATAATCATTCAAGGTCTCCATCCAACGGCGTTGCCTCATGTTTAACTCTTTCTGATTAAACAGGTGCTGGAGGCTCTTGTGATCAGAATAAATCACACACTTAATACCATAAAGATAATGCCTCCACAGTTTTAGTGCGAATACAACGGCACCCAACTCCAAGTCATGGGTGGTGTAATTCTTTTCGTGCACCTTTAACTGTCGTGATGCATAGGCAATAACCTTGCCTTTCTGCATAAGCACACACCCCATCCCGGTGTGTGATGCATCACAATAAACTACAAATTCTTCGATTCCATCAGGCAATGTCAACACAGGAGCATTGCTCAACTTCTGCTTGAGAATATCAAAAGCTTCTTGCTGCTTAGGGCCCCAAACGAACTTTACTTTCTTCTTGGTCAAGGAAGTTAGGGGTGCAGCAATTCTTGAAAATTTTTCAATGAAACGCCTGTAATATCCTGCCAATCCCAGGATGCTACGAATCTCCGTAGGCGTCTTTGGCTCTTGCCAATTCATAACAGCTTCAACCTTAGCGGGATCCACTTGGATACCACGCTCGCTAACCACATGTCCAAGAAATTGGACTTCATGAAGCCAAAATTCACACTTGGAGAATTTGGCATAGAGCTTCTCCTGGTGCAGGAGCTTGAGAATACATCGAAGGTGTTTCTCATGGTCAGCTTGATTCTTCGAATAGATAAGAATGTCGTCGATGAAAACGATGACGAATTTATCTAAGTATGGCTTGCAAACTCGATTCATGAGATCCATGAACGCAGGTGGTGCATTAGTGAGCCCAAAAGGCATCACTAGGAACTCGTAGTGACCGTAACGAGTCCTAAATGCAGTCTTGTGAACGTCTTCATCTCTGACCTTAAGTTGATGGTAGCCTGACCTCAAATCAATCTTCGAGAAATAACTTGCCCCTTGTAACTGATCGAACAAATCGTCGATTCTGGGTAAAGGGTATCTATTGTTTATCGTGACCTTATTAAGCTCACGATAGTCGATGCACAGACGCATCGATCCATCCTTCTTCTTGACAAACAGGACTGGCGCTCCCCAAGGAGACGAACTAGGTTTAATGAAACCCTTGGCTAGCAATTCGTTTAGCTGTGTCCTTAATTCTTTCATCTCTGTGGGCGCCAACCTATAAGGTGCTCTAGCAAATGGTGCTGCTCCGGGGATGATATCAATCCTGAATTCCACTTGCCTATCCGGTGGCAAACCAGGTAGTTCTTCCGGAAAAACTTCAGGGAATTCAGAAATGACAGGGATGTCTTCTATCTTCGGTTTGGGCTCATCAATAATTACTTGTGCCATGTAGATGACACAACCCCTCTTTAAACATTTTGAAGCCTTGAGCATAGTCACTTGCTCGGGCAGCCCATACTGAGTATCTCCCCGAATGGTAAGTGGTTCACCAGACGGAGTCTTTATTACCACTTGCTTCATGTTACAGACAATTTGGGCCTGGTTACGAGATAACCAGTCCATACCCAGAACTATGTCAAAACCGGCCAACTTAAACGGAAGTAGAGACAGAGGAAAAGATTGGTTCTTAATGGATATAACACATCCATCTAACACAGTTGAAACGGTTTCTATTGTACCATCTGCTAACTCTACCTCATAGTTTACGCTTAAGGTTTTGACAAGTAAATTCAACAATTTACAAAACTTATGATCTACGAAAGACTTATCTGCGCCTGAATCAAAAAGTACTCTTGCAAAGACATCATTTACAAGGAAGGTACCTGTTATGACATTATCGTCTTGCACAGCCTCTTTCGCGTCCATTCTGAAGACTCTAGCATTAGTCTTCTTAGCCTCTTTAGGCTTCTTGTTGTACTTAGGGCAGTTGGTTTTAATGTGGCCCTTTTCATTGCAACGGTAGCACGTTGCGTCTTTTATCTTCTTGCAATCCAAGGTTTTGTGATCCGTGGACTTGCAAATACCACACGCATAGGTTTTTGACTGAGTCTATGAGTTTGACTCAAGTCTGCACTTTCCATAGTGTTGCTTCTTGCAAATTTTGCTTTTGGGCTTCTCATCAGACTTATGCCCATCTTTCCTTGACTCAGGTCCTTTCTTGTTGTCACCGTTCCCACGGTGTTTCTTGTTCGACCTTCGTGAACCATCATCTTCACGCTTTCTCTTCTCAGCCTCCTTATTCCTCAGCGATCTCTGCCTGACCGCATCCAGAGTGAGGGATAAGGAAATGTCAGCTACTGATCTAAAAGTAGCTGGCCGAGAAGCTTTTACGCTTGCCTTGATCTCGGGGGCTAAACCACCGATAAAACGAGCTATCCGGTTTGGTTCCGGGGTTACCAGGTATGGAACCAACCGAGACATAGTGTTGAAGCTCGTTAGGTAAGCTTGACAGTCGAGGTTTGTCATCAGCAAGGATAGAAAATCAGACTCTATCTTCTCCACCTCATGCTGAGGGCAGAAATTTTCCCTGATAAGGGCAACAAATTGATCCCAAGACATGTTATACAGTGGGATTTTCCCGGTGGCTTGAATCAGAGATCTCCACCATGCTAAAGCTTCACCCTTAAAAGACTGCGACACAAACTTGACCACGTCTCGCTCAGCGCATCCGCTGATATCAACAACCGTATCCATCTCATCTAGCCATGTCATACAGTCGATGGCTCCTTTCTCCCCAGTGAAATCCCGGGGTTTGCAGGAAACGAAATATTTATAAGAGCAACCCTTGTCACGGGGTCCTTGATTAAGTATAACCTGCTGAGATGGAGCACTGTGGTTCGAGGAGCGTCGGTCATCATCTTTCTTCGGGTCGTCCTTCTTGGACGATGGCTTTGAAGGCTGTGTAGATTGGGTCCTACTATGAGTCCCACTGTACTCTTCATACTGCCTTTCCAAAGCCTGTGTAACAGCGCCGTCTATGATCGCTTTCAATTCCGCACCCGTTAGATTAATTCGGGCGTCATTATTAACCTCCACTGGATGGCTATTACCCTCGTCCGAGTTAGCCATTTTAATTGAACTGTTGCAGAAAACAAGGACAATAGTTTATTTGGGAATTTATTATGGAATTGCCCCTTAGGGAAATTCATTAACCATGGTAAACAGAGACCATATTTGGTTAATTTATTAATCATATTTATTTAGGATTTCTATAATAATTTATCCTAATTATAAAACAATAACAGTTTTATTTGTGGCACAAAAAGCCTAGTCACACGGACATTTTTAATTTAATCTATGATTTCAGAGAATCAAAACATTAAGGTATACTGGCACAATAGGCCTGGTCACAAGGACATTTATAAATTATAAGCTATGATTTCAGAGAATCAAAGCATGAAGGTTTGAACCTAGTTCATTACCTTTATCTGACAGGGAGTCATCGCTACCACTGTCTTTTGGCTCATATGGAAATGAGCAGGGCCCGTAGGCACTATATTACCACGTATGGTAAAAATATGATCATCTTAATCGATGACCTAAACCCATGATTCAGAGATCATATAATGGGTTAGGAATCTTTTAAAGAATCCATTAATAATAATGACGTGTGTGATTTCTAATGAATCACGTCTGCCAGGAGTGTTAACATGTTTTCAGATGTTAACAGGGATACGAATCTTTTAAACAGGTCTTACCATCTTGGCCCGGCCTTAAAAGGACCCGAAGGCTAGGTTTCACACTTTAAGATTCTTATTAAAATTTACATAGGCAGATTATTTTCAAAAGGAATGATTTTTGATTTATTTATTTCATATATAAATTATTTATGCACATAAGGCAAACATGAAATTTATAAAACCAACATTCCATTAATTATACATAATATTACACGTTGCCCTAAACGGGTCTTTTCAAACAAACAATCACCCACGCAGGGGTCAAACAACACTCGTACCCACGCAGGGGTCAAACTAGAATAATAGTCCACGCAGGGACTTAAACATAATAGTCCACGCAGGGACTTATACAATAACATA
This sequence comes from Helianthus tuberosus, assembly GCA_030545235.1. Classification (NCBI taxonomy): domain Eukaryota; kingdom Viridiplantae; phylum Streptophyta; class Magnoliopsida; order Asterales; family Asteraceae; genus Helianthus; species Helianthus tuberosus. Next base: position 24,865,188 of record CM060400.1, read on the forward strand.
CCCTCGTAGGGGTTTATTGAAAGATAGGCCCACGCAGGGGCTCAAAGCAAACAAACAAGCATAAATACCCACGTAGGGGCTTAACAACCAAATACACCCACGCAGGGGTTATACAACAAGACTGGCCCACGCAGGGGCTCAACGACTATTGGAAGGATTCAATGATCCTTCTTGTTCTTCCCTTTGATCAAGCTTGCCAATCCTTGGAAGAAAGTCTGTCTCTCCCTACGGTCACGGTGGAAGCCTCGCTCTACTTCATCCAACCTTTGTAGGATTTCCTCCCTTTCTGGGGGAGAAAACCGTGGCGGCTGCGATTGCGTCCGGATAATGGGTCTAGGAGGTATCGGGTATCCCTGAGTCGGGTAACCTACCCCCCATGGATCCCCATAGGGTCCTTGGGCGTTGTAGTTCGCCGCTACCATGTACGGGTCGGCCTCCGCGTAACCATAGTTGTGATGCGTTGGGGGTTCAAACGGGTTGTATGCCATGGAACCCGTATACGCTGGAATTGGGTTTTCAAAACCCATTGGCGGTGGCTGTGGTACAGCTGGTTGTGAAGGTCCATCCATTTGTGGGTCCTCCTGATGTGGCGGATAATGGCTGCCACTGGACTGACGTGGGGAACTGAAATGGAAGTCCCCTGCTCGTGACGACATTCGGGCACCGGTTCTCCTACGCCTTGGCGGTTGAGGAGGTGCCGGCTGTACTGGTGGCGGTGGAGGTGGTGGCGTAACTGCCACAAATCGGTGATCCTCAGAGGAATCTTGATGATGATGCTGCTGCTGCGGCTGCTGCTGCTCATGAGGCGACGAGTGGTGAGGAGGTGTATAGTACCACTCGTGCCGGGTGAACATCGCCTGGAAGATATCCGGACCAACATAGGGTGATCCGTGGAATGAAGATCCATCGGAGATTTCGATCGGATGGTTCGGCGTACCACTTGCGGGTTCGACGGGGTCCGTATCCTCGTCCATGTCGTCCGCATTATCGCCGGAGAAGTGATCGTCTGGCCCAAGTGGGTTAAAACCCACGGGTTCTTGCACGTAGCCTACCGGATTAAACCGGCCCCGAAAAACTGGGGTGGGGTCCCCGAAAGAATGATGAGACAGGGATCGTTGTAATGGTATGAAGGAAGGCTGAGGGTTGTTCGGCTCGTAGTCCGGTTGTGGCCCATACGGGTATTGGACCGGAGGGGTAGAGCTGTGAGATACCGATCGTCTGGCCGGCTCAAATAGGTTCCTTCTGTTTTGTCATGGATCATCACTCTCTGATGTCGAAGGAGCTCGTGCATTCGAGGGTCCTGCCTCGTTGTCATTGGGAGCGGTAATCGGCCCCTTGCCTCGTCCTCTCCTACGGAAGAATCTTGGAGGCATTTTGCCCTGTCAATTCAATATAAGATAACAATACAAAAATATATGCAAAATAAAGGACAACACAAACAAGGTGGAATTTGTCCTATATTATATGTCTAGACTCGAAAGTTTAGATTTGTGCAATTGTGTAACTGAGATTAAACACAAAAGGCTAGTGTTTAATTCGCTCAGTGTTGGCTCTGATACCAACCTGTCACACCCCGATTTCCATGTGTCACCGGTGGGCCCGGTGGGGGAGTATCGTGACGTGGTTGGCAACATAATAGTCAAACAACACAATATAAAAGTATGCACAGCGGAAGCAATTTAAAATATGATACAACTGAATTTAATATTGTATATCAATGTCACAATATCCGGAAGTTTATCCACAGTCGGATCGAAAATAAAATAGTATTAATGGTTCAACAGACTTCAGGCATCTTAAGCTTGCGAGACTTCTAATGATGCTAAGGAGAAATCCCAACCAATTACGCTTAGTACCTGCATTTAATCTTTTTGGGAAAATACGTCAGTTTACACTGGTAAATACAATCAACTGACTCATTTTGGAAAATGATTGAAAATTTGTTTGGGTGCACATGGCATAAACATTTTATTTAACTTAGGAGAATTATTTAATATTATAATCTTGTGAACGAATTACATGTTCCTTGTGCGTTCAGTAGCCCGGATCTTGTCCGGGTTAAAGATCAATAGACACACCACATTATTGAGTTATACACTGACGGGTGTACGCCTACACCCCGTGCTCAGGTCGTGGCCATCTCGTAAGATGATGCCAAGGATATCCGGGACATGGTCATTAACCCCCCAAAGGCTTTAAGTAACAAGACTGTTTAAACGAGCCGATCAAATTATTCAACTACCCACTTAACGGTGGAGATTTGATGCCCGATCAAGCGGTATGCTATATACCGTAACCCAAGCCCGTATAGGGAAAATAAGTTAAAAGTATTTACCTGAGCAAAGTATAATTCACAATTAGCAAAATGCACGTAACTTTTACTGGTCCTCCTAATCTGGAACGAAGGTTTTATAATAACCTATTAGAATCCTAACGGGTCTTTAATTAAGCTTAAGCTTAGACCGGCTAGTTTCAAAGATACGGTTCGTACACACGATTAAGCGAAGATCGGATAGAATGTGATTTAGACCTGACAAGCTTGAAGACTTGTTTAATATGGGTTTATTATTCACACTCTGGATTTTGAGATAAAACCGTTAAGGTTTGACCCGTTTCGGCTAATTTATGTAAACTTGTTACATAAACCGAACCGTACGCGTAATAAGCGTGACGGGTATTCATGAGAGCTATATACAGGTTTCCTAAGTTAATTATGCCTCAAATATGTTGTGACATCAGTAAGATGTCATTCATTATGCCCGAAACGTGTTTAAACACAAACTAGGCCCCGTAGGGGTAGTTTGGTCATTTAAAAGTTTATAAAAGAGTTTAAGTAACAACCTGAATTACAGGTCTGATGTAATCAGCAAATATACTCAATTTGCTAAGTTATATCAGTAGGTTAAAGCATATATGTGAAATCTATCATTTATAGCCAACTATGCACCGTAGGGGCATTTTGGTAATTTCACATAAGCCGAAAAGCTCAAAATCGGAGTCTGGGTTAAACAACCTTTGCTTACTGTTAAAATATTCTAATTTGCCTAAAATATCAGTAGGTATCAACCCGGGTATGTTCAATATAATTTTATTACATACTATGCGTTAAAAACGCTAAATATGGCGATTAAAGGCCATTTCCGGGTTCGATACTTAAATCTGATATTCTTATATTTCCAAAAGGCTTAAAATAATTTATTTATCATATGTGATCAGTAGCAAAAGGTTTGGAGTCGTTTAGATGTGTAAAACTCGTTTTATGGCCCATAAGGGCAAAACCGACAATTACCGGATTAAGCCTACGACTACTAGTTATGCTCAGCCTAAAATTAATTAAAAATCTTTAAAAATACCAAAATAATATATTAAATCAGTGGGTATTAAGTTTGATACCAAAAAGTAGGCTTAACTAGGCTATACGCTAATTACGGCGTTTTATTAACATAAAGCTTTAAATTTGCGATAATGAGCATAACTCTTAATCTACAAGTCAAACTGATGTCAAACTTTGCATACAAGTTTATATTTCTGTAACTAAGGTTTCTACACTTTTACATTTTCATAAATCACGTTTTAAGGTAATAAGGGCGTAACGGTCAACATATGAGCAATTAACGGAAACATGCATATTAATTGGATAACTAATGAACCAAGGTGTATAATCACAGAGGGTTGTACTAACATGTAACCTAGTCCAATTAAAGCTCTGAGGCATTTCTAAAACATGTCTAAACGGGTCAGAACTGAAAGTCAAAGTGAAAGTCAAACTATGTGACTTTCGGTTCCGAACCGGGTCTAAACAGGAAATTGTCGGGTTGAACATGTTTAGACATGTTCTTACACTTAATACCATGTTATAACAATGATCCAACAGGTTGTATATGATCTACAATGTTAATTATGCATAAATGTCATTTTAAGCTTCCTGTTGACTTTTTAAATATAAGTTTGACCCGACTTTTGACCTGGTTAGAGTGGTGATCAGGGGAAACCCTTTTGAGGTTTTATTACCCACATAAATTCCAACATATAACTACTTTTAATTCGAGATATGACTGAGCCATTGTTGACTAATCTCGAAGTCAAACCGTAATTACGAAGGTTTGACTTTTAGCTAAAATACTAAGCCAAACTCAATTAAAGAAGGACTAGCAGACTTACAAGGGTCCTATGCACGAGATATGATCAGTTGAGGCTGCTTGGGAGCTCCAGAATTGATCAGGTATGCACTTGAAGGTGTGAGGAATGTTTATGAACTTGAAGGCCCTTTTATAGTAATTTCAATCACCACAAGGTGTTGACAACAAGGTCTACTACTGCCCACAACATTCCCACATGTGTCCTAGTGCTCTAGGATAGTTTAGGGGTCGCCCACATTGCATTAATGTCGAAAAAAGATTGGTTCTCTGCGTTTACAGGCAGCTGCTGCCATTTTCTGGTTCTGGGCGTCTGACGCGGCCCGCCTCCCGTTTGACAGATCTCAACGCGGGCCGCCTGGGCCTGCGAATCAGATTTTCAATTTTCTATTTGTTGCAAAGTTGACCCTTGGCTCTTCGAAAGGGCAACCAAGGTTATTTCTTGCAATTTAACCCCCTTATAATTACCCACAAGGGCTTTAGGACTTATACCCACTTTGCCAAGTCCCTGGACACTTCCGGTTAACCCGAAAAGTCTTAACTTTCAACGTTTGCACTTTAACCCCTCGCACACGTATTTGATCATAACTTTCTCATACGATAACGAAACTTTATGAAATTTATATCGCGCATTCTAGTGAGCATAATTAACATTTACAAAGCTTCGTGTTTGTCAAAAGGTCACTCATAGGTATATCTTTAAACATGTTGACACATTTAACCCCTATAGTTTGTAATCTCTCACTTTTAGCTTCGTATGATCCATGATTTATTCGTTTGATGTTACAAACATCATGTAGGGTTATTATGAAGTATATTTATTCACTGTTGACATTTAGAACTCATAAAATCACATACTATCCATGTTTGTCAACTTTAGTCCTTTTATAACATTCTTTCACACGTTCAAACTTTATGACACGTGTCAACACATTATAGGACGTGAATTTTCGAGGTGTTACAGGTGCTTTGGCAATCAGTGCTGTCCCTGGTAGCAGATGGATCCTGAATTCAACTTCTCTGTCTGGCGGTAGCCCTGGTAATTCTTTTGGAAATACATCTGAAAACTGAGACACTACTGGAATGTCTTTTAGTTCTTTTCCTTTAGTGTTAGTGTTAGTGTTAGTGATTATGGAAATTAAATACACTATAGATCCTTTTCTTATACAACTTGCTGTTTTCATCACAGAGATGAATTTTGTGGATCTAGATGGCTTATCTCCTTTAATTATGATCTTTTCACCCTTTGGTGAATTTAATTGGATTGACTTTTGATCACATAAAATACTGGCTTTATTGGCTATTAACCAATCCATTCCTAATACAATGTCAAATCCTGCCAGATTCATTGGGTAAAGGTTTGCAATAAATTTTTGGTTTAAAATTTCTATTCTTGCCCCCGGCAAGATTTCAGAAATCCTAACGGTTTCTCCATTTGCTGTCTCTAATAGACATTCTTGTGGGAGTTTAGTTAATGATTGATTTAGAAGTTTACAAAACGAAATATTGATAAAACTTTGGTTTGCACAAGAGTCAAATAATACTTTAGCAAAAACATCATTAACTAAAAACGTACCGGTTATCACGTCCGGAATCATCTTGGCTTCATCTGCAGTCAGAACAAATGCTCTAGCATTTTTAGTGTTCTTGTTGTTCGCAGGTGGAGCTAATTTCGGACAATTTGGCTTGATGTGACCTTTTTCTCCACAGTTGAAGCACAGTCCATTACTGGATTTCCTCCTACAATCTTCTTCCTTGTGTCCTGGTACTTTGCAGAAATTGCAGTAAGTGGAGCATTTTCCTGAATGCTTTTTCTTACAAGCCTTGCAGTATGGTGCAGAGGTAGAACCTACATTCCTACCACGGTTGGAATTACCGTAGCGAAATTCCTGAGTAAGTCTTTGAGCTAGATTCCTTCTCTAGTCTTCTTCTCGTGTACGCACTAACTCATCTGTCAAGGTGTTTGCTAGTTCTACAGCTTCTTCTATGGTTTGAGGTCTAGCTGCCTTGACTACATGCCTAATTTCCCCGATTAATCCCCAGATGTAACGGGAGATTAACACTGGCTCAGGTGATGCAAGGGTTGTTACTATTCTAGCATATTCAAAGAATGTGGTAGTATAACCCTTACTATCTACCCCGGTCATCCTAAGATTCAGAAACTTATTCGTTATCTGTTCATTTTCATTGGGAGGGCAGAATTTCCTTTGTACCATATTTTTGAATTCCTCCCATTCCATATTGTAAACCCTATCACTTCCTCTAGACTGGAGGATAGTGTTCCACCATTCTAAGGCTGAGTTCTTAAACAGATTTGAGGCAAACATTATCTTATCTTCTTCAGCACGCTTGCTTATTTTTAAAACAGCCTCAGTCTTTTCTATCCAGTGTAGAGCTGCAATGGGTCCTTCATTGCCCGAGAATTCTATTGGTTTGCAGGACTAGAATTCTTTGTAAGAACAACCATAAGGCATGGTTCTTCTTCTTTTGGGAATGGGCACTTGAAGTACAGGTCCATTGTTCACGCTGTGTTCAGGTTCATTTGGTCGCTTACTGCTATGTTTACTTTTATTTTCCGCTTCCTTAACAGTTTGAATAACAAATGGCATTTCATCTATGATTCCTTGTGCCACTATGTGTTGTATGGCACTATTATCCACTTGATTTCCATTGTTATTGTTGTTCGGATTCTCATTATTCAGATTATCGTTATTCGGGTGGTTATCACTCTGGTTTTCATTGTTCAGGTTTTCCTGGTTCACTTCGTTGTCCATCTGAATTTTAAACATTTACCACGCATTAATATCACAAAATAATATTTAATATAGCCAATCACATGTCACGCACTTTGGTCAAAAGCGTCGATCATTGCGACTTTACTCTATTTATATAATATGCATCTATTACACACCAGTACTGAAATTAAAATTACAATACCGACTGAAATTTAAAGTTACACTACTAGTAGTAGGCATCTGTAGTTTTTTTTTTCATACACAGACACACATATTTTTTTGTTTATTATTTTATTATTATTATTATTATAACCTTCTTCACCATCACTTCTACGGATATGGATTCATCCAGGAATCCATATTGCGCTCGTCTCCCACCTGTCTCATCCTTTCACTATTCTCTAAAATTTCCTCACCAAATGTCCTAAGTTCTTGTACATTTTCTGCACTCATTGGGGGTGCAGGTTCTAGGACTGGGTTCGGAATCTGGGGTGCGGGTTCCTGGTATGCAGGTATAGGGGCCTGGTATGGGTAAGGATTTTCTAGAATCTCCCTAATGAATACATCATTATCGTAATAGGGATATAGAGGGTCCAACCCTGGGTAGGCTCCTAGATTCTGCCTGGGCATGTCTTCGTGTATCGGGTAACGTTGCACATAGTCCCTATTGTCGTCCCGCCATGGGTCGTAATTTGGGTCTAAGGGATTTGGTGCGGGTACCCTAGGTATTTCCTCCGGATTAAAATCATGCATTTCTACTTGGTTTTCAGGGTTTTCTATCTCCATTGGTTGGTCAGGAATTGGTGGTTGTGGTTGGGGTGCTAACATTTGTTCCAGGTTAGGGTCAGCTGCAGTGGTTGCTAAGATGTGGATGTTGGCTATACCCCTTGTTGGACCGTGTCGTGTCTCTAAACGATCAGTTGAGAAAGTTCATCATTACGTATAAAGGCGGAATCAGAATACGTAATGTAACAACAGCTTTTCTATTCAATTCCTTCACTTTATTGCTTTTCTGAATCAAATTTGACAGAGTTTGGTTCCTCAGCTAATGATCAGGTCCCGCTCTAATGAACACACACATAAGGTATTTATAGTGAGGATGATTTCGCTCCAATGGCAAGTCCATTAAAGCGAAATCACATGTAATCTGATTTCGCTTTTATGTCATGTCCCTTGAAGCGAAATCCCATGTGTCCTTAGAAGCGAAATCACCTTTAACTAATGTACATTGAAGCGAAATTAACATTAAAACCGTAATCTTGACTTTTAAGCTTCTATCTTGACTTTATTGACTTAAGACTTGATGAAGATTCAGTCAACAGACATTCTTGTGCATCAACAGACTCCCCCTTGGATGTTGACGTAGTCTTCAGATCCTGAGTCTTCAGTCTTAGTCTTTTCTTTAACTCTGTCTTTTCATCATAAGCACTCTATCTTCACACTCCCATAGACTGTTGATCCAGACTCCCCCTTTCACAAACTCCCCCTCTCGATATGCTAGAATCTGAGGTATCTGGTTCAAGCTTTGACAAATATCTTCCTTTGGGAATAATAAAGTTCAAACCTGTTTCTCAACCAATAAACATTACAATTCTATCTTTTCAACACAAACTTAATCAGTTATAGCAATCCACTCAAGTATTCAGGTCCAAGTTAATGATCCTGATTACTTGATTAATCTACCAAGTCCAAATTAATGACCTTGGTTGATCATTTGACGAAACAAACTGATTTTGAAAACATTTTCTGAAAATAACAAGTATCAAATTAATGAACTTGTTTTTAACTTTTCAAACAATTTCAAACTTCATCAAAGTAAGCTCTCCTCATTCTTCAGTCCAGAATCTTCTGCATCTGCTTCAAACATCTGAGAATCCAACAATCAACTCTCCACTTTGGTTTGTCGGAAAATAAAGCAGAAATAAAATCTTTTTGGATTTTATAAAATGTTCTAAACTAAGAAATAAAATACAGAAAACTTAAATTGCAGAAAGTAAACAAAGTAAACTATTTACAAACATATTTTTGGTAAGCGTGTTAGGGAATCATATCAGCTTTTTAGACAAATCACAAGTACCGTTAAGCTACATTACATACTCAGATTTAAACAATTCACCTCGATTGTCGATATATTGATCCATCTTAAATTCTCACACAAATTTCAATTTACTCAGGATACGATTTAGATGAATTAAGAACTTAGATCATTCATGTGTCCCACCTCTTGAATATACTCCCGTATCCAGAATCCCAATAATCAGTCTTACAGGTGAGAATACTACAATGATATCTGTATATAAATTAGGTATGCGAGGGCCGAGGGATCTCAGGTCGATACTTCCGTATACGTAGAGAGATATCAGCTTCGACTTTTCGGTGTGTCCCCTTTAGAGGATCTTTTTGCTTACAACAGCAGCATATATCAATTTTATTGTTTCAGCATGCTGAGGGTTTAATGCTGTGTTTCAAGCATTGCAGCAAGTATTAGCCAGGGACTAGGTCAGAACCACCGTTCAGCAGAAGTCCCGGAATAATACCCCAGATATCATAGAGTATAAAGACCTAGTATATCAGATTACGAGACCTTTCAAACGAGATTTCAGGGGTTACCTATATATCCAAGTAGTGTTCCCCACGAATTCACAAGTTTGAATTTAGGTTTATATCCCGAATAAATCTACTAAATGTGTGAAAACCTATCGACACATCATCAGTGAGACTGTTTAACTCATTTAAACTTTTCAAATCTTTAGCATACTGTAATTGTCTAGCCGATGTGCTATCATTTTCCCTATATACACAAGCTCTTTTCCATTTTATCATGTTTTTGTATTTTTGCATTTTTTACTGTTTTTGTATTTTCTGAAAATATAACTATGTACAAACATCTACTCCCCCTAAATACCAAAACAAGTAAAAATTCGACAAACCATTGCAGATTGTTTCTCGTCTTCATCCGCAACAGTACTCTCATCAACGCCAATTATGCCATCCGACACTGAAAGAAGCTTCATACCATTCAGTTTTAACAAATATTTAAACCGATTTTTATCAAAAGCTTTGGTATGTAAATCAGCTTTCTGTTCGTCAGTGTGGATTTTCTCAATTCGTATCAACTTTTTCTCAAAGCAATCACGAATAAAGTGATGACGAATTTCTATGTGTTTAGTTTTAGCGTGATGTACTGGATTTTTAGTTATATTTATAGCGGTCTCATTATCAACAAAAAGAGGTGTGTTAAGAAACTGCAAACCGTAGTCGCGCATCTGTTGCTGTATCCACAAGATCTGAGAGCAGCAACTGCTAGCAGAAACATACTCCGCTTCACATGTAGATAACGCCACAGACGTTTGTTTCTTACACTGCCAGGTAACCAATCTAGGACCAAAGAACTGGCATCCTGCAGTTGTTGATTTTGAATTGACTTTGCAGCATCCGAAATCCGAATCGGAATACCATTCGAGCGTAAAATCGCCTTTTCTAGGATACCACAACCCCAATGAAGGAGTTCCTTTTAGGTAGCGCAATATCCTCTTCACAATGATCATATGCGATGCTCTCGGGTTAGACTGAAATCTTGCTGCGAGGCACGTTGGGTACATAATATCAGGACGTGAAGCAGTTAGGTACATTAAAGAACCTATCATGGAACGGTAAAACGTTTCATCAGCCCTGTCTCCGGTGAGATCTGGGTGAATCCCATGATTTGTTGCAAGTGGGGTAGCAGCTGGAGTAGAACTTGACATCCCAAATTTCTCTAGAATATCATGAACGTACTTTGACTGATGAATGAAAATTCCCTCAGGAAGTTGTTCAACTTGTAAACCCAGAAAGAATTTCATCTCCCCCATTGATGACATTTCAAACTTTTGCTTCATCACTGATTCAAAATCTTTGCATAGATTTTCATTTGTCGACCCAAAGATTATATCGTCCACATAAATCTGAACTATCAGAAGATGACCATCGACCTCTTTAGTGAAGAGAGTGGCATCCACTTTTCCACGAATGAACTTGTTGGCTAGTAGGTGTTGAGACAAAGTCTCGTACCAGGCTCTCGGGGCCTGGTGTAAACCATACAGCGCTTTGTCCAATAAGTAGACCTTGTTTTTGTGGATTGGATCGGTAAAGCCCGGTGGCTGACCGACATAAACCTCCTCTTTAACCTTCCCGTAGAGAAAAGCCGATTTAACATCCAACTGATAAACTTTGAAGTTCTTCCAAGACGCAAATGCTAGGAAAATTCTGATTGCCTCTAGTCGTGCTACATGAGCATAGACTTCGGTAAAATCAAGCCCCTCCTGTTGACTAAATCCCTGAACAACGAGTCGAGCTTTGTTCCTTACAACAACTCCTCTATCGTTCCTCTTGCACTTAAACACCCACTTAGTGTTAATTTTCCTATGACCATCCGGCAAATCAACTAACTTCCACACTCCCAATTTCTCGAATTGACTAAGTTCCTCCTGCATAGCATTGACCCAAGAATCTTCAGTAAGCGCCTCTTTGTAAGTTCTTGGTTCAATCTGCGAGATAAAACAACTCAATGAGAATTCAGTTTGCAAAGGAGCAACTTTTGTATAAAAACATGTAAGCCCTTTATCAATCTGATTTCGAGTGCGAACGCCTGTCTGCAATTCTCCTATGATCAACTCCTCTGGATGATATGAAAAAGTTCGCGGCATCACTTCACTTGGAACATCTACATTTCCCTCCAGATTAGTAACATTCTGCTCTGCATCTTGTTCACCAACTTGGTTTGTTTGACCTGAAATCTGAATTTGCTCCCCCTCAGAATCTGAATCACCATGATCAAAAACTGGCATGTTTTCAGCTTCTAGATTATCATTCTGAACCGACTGATTATCCTGAGCAACTTCATTCTGTTGGACATCATCATGTTCACCAGCATTACTTGGACCTGCTTCATCGTCATTTGAAGTTTCCCGTGGTCTCCTCGAATACTCAGCTGGGAACCTTAGCTGTGACTCATATTCACGCAAAATATCCAACTCATCAAAGAAATCTTCATCATCCTCTGATTCTTCTCTCATGTCAAACGAATCCCAAAGTTTGTCATAATGATAACGCCATGAATCACCAGGATTCTGCGGCGGCATAGTATAACCTTGACATTCAACATTTGCAGCTTCAATAATTCGCTTCTCACTTGGAACGAAGACACGTCGCAACGGATTTGCATAACCAACAAATATTCCCTCAATGCACTTCGGACCAAACTTTCCAAAAGGCTCTATAACCGTACAAGGTGACCCGAACGGTTCTAGATACTTCAAATTCGGTTTGCGATTATTGATTAACTCAAAACACGTTTTGTTGAATTTCTTGATAGTAAGAACCCTGTTGAGCGTATAGCATGCGGCGGAAACAGCTTCAGCCCAAAAATTAATCGGTAACTTTGAATCTGCGAGCATAGTTCTAGCCGTCTCGATTAGTGTCCGATTTTTGCGTTATGCGACTCCATTCTGCTGTGGAGTGTACGGAGCACTAAACTCATGCAAAATACCTCTTTTATCACAAAATTCTTCCATCTTGCTGTTCTTGAATTCAATACCATTATCACTTCGAATTCTCTTAATACACCTTTGGTACAAATTCTCAATCTTCCTGAACAGCCCCATCAAACTGTCAAATGTTTCATCTTTCGTCTTCAAGAAAGAAACCCACGAAAATCTGGAATAATCATCAGTAACGACCAAACAATAGTAATCTCCTGTAATACTTTTGACATTCACTGGACCAAACAAATCCATGTGAAGTCTCTCCAGAGGTCTCGAAACTGAATTGACTTGCTTTGTAGGGTGTGACTTTTTCTTCTGCTTGCCTTTGATGCAGCTAATGCACTCCCCTTCCAGATGAAAACCTTTTATATTAACTCCCAATACCAAATCATTGTGCACCAAGTGATTCATCTTCCTTAGGTGAATACGCCCCATCTTTCGGTGCCACAATCTTGATTCTTTCTCAGTTGCTCTAGACACAAAACAATGTGCTTGACCAGTAGTTGTAGTTGCTACAGACATATCTAACACATATAAATCATTCACTCTCGGTGCCCTCATGATAATCCATTCTTCAGGAATAACAAAACCAGGTTTCAAAATCAAACATTCTTTATCAGTGAAGTGAGTAGTATACTGATTGTCACAAATCTGCGAGATACTAAGCAGATTGTTCTCCAGCTCAGTGATGTAATTAACTCTCTCAAACGTCACAATCCCATTGGATAACGTTCCTTCACCAACAATTCTACCACCTTCATGACCAGCAAATCCCACATAACCACCATTTATATTCCTCACATCATATAGCAATGCAGTTTTTCCTGTCATATGTCGAGATGCGCCACTATCCATAATCCATCTTGAAATAGCTCTTGGAAGATCCTGCACATACCACAAGTTGATTTTAAAATATTTCAATAAAGATGCCGATTCATGCTTCGCGATCCAGGAAGCTCCGGCAATTCAAACTGCTTATTCGAACATGGTGTCCACCCAGGCCTCATCAGCCTTAGGTGTAACCTTGACTCTAGCAATTTGAATTTTGAAATTTTCAGCCTTCAAAGGTGGAAAATTTGCATCATAATCAACCAAAATTGATTCTTCAGCCTTTTTCACTTCAGAAGTTGAAATTTTCATTTCAGTTTTTGGTTTCCAAACTTGTTGAGATAATGCAACCCGTTTGTAAAATTTGTCATTTTTAGTTACCACTTTCTTTATGGGTTCATTTTTCACTTTGATGTTGTCATTTTTCACATTCTTTTTCTCAACAATGATTGGTGCTTTACCCTTCACATCAACTTTTTTCTTTTGTCTATCAACAACTTCAGTCTTAGGCTTGGAGTTGGTGCAATTTCTTGCTATGTGACCAACTTTGTTACATCTAAAACATGTACGAGTATCATCAACTCGACTTGTGCCTTCAGACTGAGGTTGTGAAACCCTCTTCTCAAAGAACTCTTTATTTGATTTTGAAAAAAATTAATTCTCTTCATCAGCAAGTGAACTTGAACTGTTCACAAACACCTTCTTTTCAGCAAACCTTTTGTTTTGAAAACTCTTTTTCTGATAACTATTACCACCCCGATAACCACCCGACCAATTGTTTCGATTGTTATTATAAAAACGTGGTGGAACAACAGGCTTTTTGTAATAAGCTTTATCTTTCTCAAAATTCATTTGCCTTTTTGTTTGACACAAACTGTTCACTTCTGACAACTCAACTTCAACCAATTTGAAAACATTTGTCAATTTTTTCACATTAACATTCTCAATTGGAAACTCAGAATCCGAATACAACTTATCAGATCCAGCCATCTTGTACATCACAAGACCCGGTTCATCACTTAAGTTGTTTTTGGACTTTGATTTCTGAATGTATTTGTCCAAGAAACACCCATCATCTTCAGCTGAATCACTATTCAAAACACTTTCAGCTGTGTTCTTAACAATCTCTGTCTGAACACTATCATCAGATGATGTAGAAAAAATAACATCAATGTTTTCCGGAAGTATAACTTCTTTTTCTTCCTCAATTTCAACCAACCCAGACTGCTTTTTAGTGTAATTATGAAGAACAGGTGGTGGTACTTGATGAAAACCCACCCCAGTTCCATCAGAATACACATCTTCGCCCGCTTTGTCTTTCCCGATGGGTTTGGGAATGATATGTTGCAAAACAAAGCTTGCGGAGCTGTAACTGTTAAGCTTCAACTGGATTCGCTCGTTTTCGATTACAGCCTCTTGAACTTTAAGTTTCAATTTAGCGATTTCATCCAGTTGTTTGTTGATTGATTCTTCTTTGACTCTAAGCACTGCTTTTAAATGTTCATTTTCTTTAAAAGTTTTACCATTACGATCATCACAATCTTTCATTGTGCTTTTGAGTTTTTCAAATTTTTCAGAAATCTGACGGTTTTCAAAAATCAACTTTTCATTTTCGTTTTTAATTTTGTCATGATCAATTTTATCAGTTTCCATTTGAGCAGTTAATTCTCTTATCCGTTCAGTTGAAGCTTTAACTGTTTTATCACGACCAAGAATCTGATTCTCAACGCTTCTGACCTTTTCTGTCAGATCTTTAATTTTTTCACCGTTGAGATATGTGACAGTATTACAAAATTTGCACTCTTTGTTGCAATTTTTGCAATCAGCATTTCCTTCGATCTTTTTACCTGACGCATTTGTTGACGAGTTTGGACTGACCTGGCCTTTTGACTCAGACATGGAGTTAGAGTCTACCTCAAGTGCTTTGGCAGCCAGCACTTTGTCAGCCATTTTTCCCAGGTTCTCTGCAGTCAACTCCTGCGTAGTATCGATAACTCCAGTATCAACCTTCTTTGATTTTTCGATCTCTTCTTTCTCTTTCATCTCTTTTTCTTCTTTCTCTTCTTCAATCATTTTTGAAGTTGGAGTTCCCCACCATTTGTGTTGCCAATACTCATCATTTTCTTTCATTTCCTTGATTAAGACTTCCAGATCAAGAGTTTTGTGATCGATTGCAATATTTCCATACTCATCAAGATAACACTCTCTGTCTGGATCCCATCTGTTGGCTCTCTTTGCTTCCAAAAAAATTCTTGAAAGTCTAGTAATTTTGTTTTCCGAAATCATTTTTCTGTATTTATACTTCTGCTCTTCAGTTCTCTCATCTTTCCATGGAATTGGTTCATTTTTCGCCATGAATGCGTAACCAACCGCATCTTCTTCTGGTAGAACCTCTTGACTCCAATCATACCCCTCATCATCATAAATCACTGCAAGAGCTCTAGATTTCTCTTTGTTGTCTTCAACCTGCTTCAATCTAGGTGGCTCGTATTTATTCTGGTGATAAATTGCCTTCTTGTAGTAATCATCTCTGAAAGGATTCTCTGATTCATCAGCATAAGCGTTTCGGCATTCTCGCTTGAAATGACCCTTCTGCTTACACTTGAAGCAAGTCACCTTCGATTTATCGAATCCCAACTTAGTAGATGCACCACCAATTGTTTTTCTTCCAGTGATTTCCATGACTCTTTGTGCACGACGAACAACACTTGCCATAGCCCAACGAATATCGATCAGTTCCATTTCCTCCGGATCAATCTGATCGTAATCTTCTTTCGTCAGATTTGTGTTGCCTATCTTCCCAGCTACTAATCCTTCATACGATTCCAACACCGATGCTAGGAAGATCATCTGCTACTTGGCCGATTCCTCATCAAAGTTCTGAGCATTCTTTAAGTCTATTGCAATGTTGCATTGAAAACGATTCTTTGCATCAGAATGACTTCCAGAAGATGAAGATCCACTGTGATAACCACTGTGACTTCCACTGCTTTGACCACTTTGATTTTCTTTGCCGGCTGTCGACACATTTTCAGCAGAAAACGCAGTTTTTGGAGAAGTTGCTTTTGGCATCATGCTTTTTGGATAGTACAAATCCAAATTCTGCTGATAAGATGAGTGATTAACTTTGTACATCTTCTTCAACTCCAGCTCATGACTTTCAAGTTTCTCAATCACCAAATCTGGTTTCAACAATTCAGAAGGAATAGTGTTCTTAAGCATGAGAGCATAATATCTCCACTCCATCTCGTCTGGCAATGAATCGAACAACTTGTCTACTTGCTCATCATCAGAATACTTGATATCATGTCTTGCTAATTCCAGCTTCAGATGACCGAACCTCTCTATCATTTTACACACTGACTCATTCTTAAGACAACCAAACATATCAAACTCTTTCCTAAGAAGTTTCTTTTTGTTTTTCACGATTTCAGTACTTCCTAAACATTTCTTTTCTAACTTTGCCCAAAGATCTTTAGCATTTGTATATTCTATCAGTGAGATGATATCCTCCCGAACAGACTGAAATAACAACGCCACACACTTTTGTTCGGCTACGAATGAATCAATCTCATCAGATGCTGTTAATACTTCACCATTCTTGTTTCCTTGATCATAACCGTTCTTCAGACTTTTCCAACTTGGAAATGCAAATGCCATCATCCAATCTTCAAACTTTCTGGACCAACGACTGTACTCCTCGATAGCCATTAGCTTTGGGGGTTTATTGAATGTTCCAAAAGCACTTTCCGATTCCCAAGCTTCCTTTTTCCTCTCTTTTGGTGGATTCTCGTTCTCATTGCTTGTAGATGAAACGTCTCCCGAGTTTCCAGCAAACGCGTACATATCACTGAACGGGTTCAAGAAAAGATCATCCATCATGAATGTACCTGCAAGATTATCAAACACTTAGACAAAATTTTGAAATTTTTGACAAACACTGACACTGAAGCGAAATCACTAATAGTGACTAATGAGCGAAATCAACAACAATGTCCTCTCGAGCGAAATCACAACTGTTCACTCGAGCGAAATCACTTATGTTCCTTGGAGCGAAATAGCAAAAATGACTCTTGGAGCGAAATCACTTATGACACATAAGCGAAATTAGACTTTGTCCGTATGAGCGAAATCAGTATGTTCGGATGAGCGAAATCAGATTGTTAATGTCCGTTAAAGCGAAATCAGTTGATTAACTTTCGATGTACACAAAAGCGGAATCAGCTGATGTACGTAAAAGCGGAATCAGCTTTTAACCAATTTTCACCATGTTTTAATCTGAATTATAATCTGATACTTTCAAGGAATGATCTACACTTAATTCCGAACACAATGATATGATTATTGTTCAATTTCGACGGCAAAATCGTTCCAGATCTGATAATGAATTTTCTGTCCGAAAACTAATCGAATTTTCTTAAAATTGATTGAGTTTTACTATGTTTTAAGGTCTGATATTGTTATAGATTGATTAAAAGACACATTTGCTCAATATGCTTGAACTTCAGATCATTCTGTCCGTAGGAACTTGTTTAATCCGAAAAAAATAAAAGAGAAATAGAGTAGAAATGAGATAATAGTGTCGAATTGGCTGATGTAGTATGAACTCCTCGTCCTGAAGCTCTGATACCACTTGTTGGACCGTGTCGTGTCTCTAAACGATCAGTTGAGAAAGTTCATCATTACGTATAAAGGCGGAATCAGAATACGTAATGTAACAACAGCTTTTCTATTCAATTCCTTCACTTTATTGCTTTTCTGAATCAAATTTGACAGAGTTTGGTTCCTCAGCTAATGATCAGGTCCCGCTCTAATGAACACACACATAAGGTATTTATAGCGAGGATGATTTCGCTCCAATGGCAAGTCCATTAAAGAGAAATCACATGTAATCTGATTTCGCTTTTATGTCATGTCCCTTGAAGCGAAATCCCATGTGTCCTTAGAAGCGAAATCACCTTTAACTAATGTACATTGAAGCGAAATTAACATTAAAACCCTAATCTTGACTTTTAAGCTTCTATCTTGACTTTATTGACTTAAGACTTGATGAAGATTCAGTCAACAGACATTCTTGTGCATCAACACCCCTATTAAGCATGACCTGGGCATAGGCATCAGTTTCTCTTTTGGCTGCGGCTAGTGTTCTCTGTTCTTGTAACTTTTTCATACGCTTTCTACGCTCATGTGCTCCCCTACTGAACCATCCTCTCTTTTTCTGAGGGAATGGCTCTTCAGACTGAGCCTTAAATACGAATATTCCTTCTTCAGTATCAGCGGGGAACAGGCTCAAACGAACTCCGATTGGACTCATTCCAGCGGCGTTGGAACCGGCTCGTCGAACCCTAACTAAGATCTCTTAACCCTAAACACTAAATCCTAACTCCTAAACTCTAAACCCTAAAGCTAAAAATAAGGTTAAAACCTAAACTAAACCGTAAAATCTAAACTATAAACCCTAAAAGCTAAACCCTAAAGGCTAAACCTAAAGCTAAACCCTAAAACCTAAAGCTAAACTCTAAACCCTAAAGCTAAAACCTAAAGCTAAACCCTAAGGCTAAACCCTAAAGCTAAACCCTAAAAGCCAAACCCAAATGTATTTAGGGTTTAGGGGTTATGATTTAGGGTTTAGGGTTAAGAGATCCTAGTTAGGGTTCGACGAGACGGTTCCAACGCCGCTGGAATGAGTCCAATCGGAGTTCCTTTGACTCGGTTCTCCACTGTTCCCCACTTTTTTAGTGTTCCCCAATGAACCTCACACTATACATATATGTATATATATAGATATATATATATATATATATATATATATATATATATATATATATATATATATATATATATATATATATATATATATGTATATATGTAGGCGAGAGTTATCTTAAAAACACTATATATTGCGAGAACAATGAGAACGAATAAAATAACCAATTAATATCCTTTTTTAATACAAACCTTGTTATTATTAACATACAACATTAAAAAAAAGAATATACTCTTTAAATAATTCATCTCGCATCTCAACATCACACTTAATAAAAATTTTACACATGTATAAATTAAACAAATTTACACATATGTAAATTGCAAACTTGGACAAATGTAAATTATCTTTATTTACGAATATATATAAATTTAAATGTGTAAATCTAGTTTCTAATATCGTATTTGAATAATAATAATAATAATAATAATAATAAATGTAAAAAGAAATTTTGAATTTAAATTGTTTTTTACTAAGTTTTTGCAGGTTTTACATTTGTTTTCATGATTCTCGCAATATTATATATATATATATATATATATATATATATATATCTACTATGGGGAAGGTTCGTTGGGGAACACCAAAAAAGTGGGGAACAGCGGGGAACCGACTCAAACGAACTCCGATTGGACTCATTCCAGCGACGTTGGAACCGGCTCGTCAAACCCTAACTAAGATCTCTTAACCCTAAACCCTAAATCCTAACTCCTAAACTCTAAACCCTAAAGCTAAAAAATAAGGCTAAAACCTAAGCTAAACCGTAAAATCTAAACTATAAACCCTAAAAGCTAAACCCTAAAGGCTAAATCTAAAGCTAAACCCTAATGCTAAACCCTAAAGCCAAACCCTAAACCCTAAAGCTAAACCCTAAACCCTAAAACTAAACCCTAAAGCTAAACCCTAATGCTAAACCCTAAAGCTAAACCCTAAAAGCCAAACCCTAACATATTTAGGGTTTAGGGGTTATGATTTAGAGGTTAGGGTTAAGAGATCCTAGTTAGGGTTCGACGAGCCGGTTCCAACGCCGCTGGAATGAGTCCAATCGGAGTTCGTTTGAGTCGGTTCCTCACTGTTCCCCACTTTTTTAGTATTCCCCAATGAACTTCACACTATCTACTATAACTAATAAATGAAAGTTTTTTGGGCTACATGTAACTTGATTTGTAACTTGATTAGGGCATCCTCGATTCCCAAAATCTTCTCCTTCACTTCACTTCTCATGTACTCCTCTTTTTTCTTTCTCACGCTTCTTTTTCAAACCCTCATCTTCTTCCTCTCTCTCTTTCTTCCCTAGAATTTCATACTCTTGAAGAAATACTATGTAGTTTAGGGTTAGATCTGACAAACTCATTGAGTTTGGGGGACGAAAGAGAGTGACGGTTGTGATGATTTGGTTACAAACTTCTATACAGCGGTGACACTGGATGATCGGACAAGATCGGAATCAACTGTATACATCTCCTTCGATTGGTGGCTAGAGATGCTTTGTAGAGAGATGATGTTAAACATCTAGGGTTTGGGAGTAGAGATGGATTCATCGTTGTGGTGGGACACACTCATGTTCTTCAACAAGGACCTGTAATGGGTAGAGCAGCTGATGCGATTGCAGCTGCGAATACCGCTGCTGAGGTTGCCTTAAGACTTGTGAAGCCTGGAAAGAAGGTAATGTTGTTGAGAGCGGTGTTTACTTATTTATATATTTAAAACATATAGAGATGATTTTTGGTTGATTGTGGCATTGTGCTTTTTAAGTAGCTTGTGTATTGAATGTATGTTATGACTTACATGAAGTAGCTTGTGTATTGAATATACATAAACCATGCACGTTGGGGTTTACTGGTCTTCAGGAATAGATGATACGATATATGCTCATGGTCCACTGAAAATTGCAATGTTTGACTTGATATTTGAAACAAAAAAGATGGCATATTCAAAATATTGTTATTTGAATGGCTTTCAATAAACACAACATATGAGTTATGATGTACAAATAGGAAAAATTTTAACTTGTAAATTAAAAAAAAAAAAAAAATGTTACAGTTTCATGAAAATTTTGTGGGTTTGATTAAAATCTCTATGCATTAGGCCGTTATGCCAACTTGATGCATTTTCAAGAAGTCTGTCCTTTGTGTTGCTTTTCTCTTCATTAACATCATTTTTATTGTTGTCAGAGTTCAAGAGACAAAAAGGCATAGAAGAAAGATAATCGAGAACCAAGAAGCCTGTATAATGAGAGGCGTGTATTTCGAAAACATGAAACTGCAAGCTGCCATTAAAGTTGACAAGAAACAAATCCATCTGGGCACAGTCAGCTCCCAAGAAGAAGCTGCTCGCTTGTATGACAGGTACTTCTAGATTTTGGTAACTTAAATCACACACTTTACACATGGTAATAAATTTAGTAAAATATGTATCACCCGTCTGGGTCAGTTAACGGGTCAAAAACAAGTTTGGGTCAAAATGTACCTTTTTATAATGCTGGTCAAACACGTTTGCTTCGAGTTGATTTCACCTGCAATCACTTTTGTTTCATGAAATACATAAAAGTATTAATGTGCTAAATGTGATTCCATAAATCATTTTATCAGAGTAAGTGTCTAATAAGATTATTATTGCATTCCAAATACATTTTGATGCTTTTTTTCCTACAAGTATTATTGCACATGTGTGATTAATTATTCTAGCATCACATACATCCACTATCATTGTCTGCTTTATTGCCAATACAACTGTTTTGACGGTTCATACATTAATGACAATTATGTCATATACATTTGTATGATTTAATGTTGTTTCTTGCAGAGCGGCTTTCATGTGTGGAAGGGAGCCAAACTTTGAGCTCACTATTAAAGATAAGGATGAACTCTGCAATTAACAACAAAAGTAATTATATTTTCTTCTTACTTATCAGGGCTAGTTAACAAAAGAAGCATTAATATTATAATTTTAGCCTATTTGATAAATATATTCATCTCATTTTTTTGCTATTCATTCCAGTAAAATTTTCGGTTAGAAATCTATAGTGTACATCTAGGCATGAAAGACAAGCAATATGACACTACAATTTCTTCTTTCAAGTTTAAGACAAATATCTGTCAAATTGGTGATATTTGTCATGTTCTTCGGTAGCTAACCTGTTTTGAGGATGAAACAAATTCGAAAAAAAATCTGTTACAAAAGTTGTCCTACAAGAATATTTTGTTTTTCAGTTGCATGAGCCAGAATGTGCTTATATTTGTGTTTATTGTTGACATAAAATTTCCAACCAAAAGTTTTACCAGAATTACTACTTGAAGAACAGAAACAAATATATTTGACATATTAGCTTAATTCATGCATATATTGATGTTTTTAGTCACTTATATTGAAAATGAACATTGGATGTTTTCAGAAAACCAGAGGAGGGTGAGTTCAAGAATGAAGTTTGAACATCAGCAACAGAACAGTGAGTCAGAAGCTGAAGCAGATCAAGAGAGAAATGGTTTGTCAGCTTCTGATGATGCAGATACATCACTAGCTTGACGCTTTATTTATTCTTCAACTTTATATCCTGTTTTATTGATGAATTATAAATTATAATGTGCCCGTTGATATTTTTTTGTCAGTCGATGAGACGTAAAAATCCTGAACACCGTTCATTGATTTGTGTATAGAAGCAGTGTTTTGTTGATGATTTTTCTTTGAGTATGTCGGTTTGATTTAGTATTCATTTACTTTTATTGATTATATAGGTTCCTGAAAATGAGAGAGATGCCATTCGTACAACATATATGGCTAGACATCCTGATGCAGTTTGGGTAAAGTTTTCTGATGCTCCCGTATTGGTGCTTTTATGCCTTCGACCGATTTCATTTTTAGACATTTTTTAAATGTTAGAAATAAAACATAATCCAAATCAGTTCATTCTTTTAAGATAGTTCCAAGATATTTGAAGGGTGATATAAGTTTTAATATTTTTACAGGACCTCCTGACTAATCTGAAATGCTCGCTACTTATTGCTAAAGATCCAGAAGACAGAACAGATTTAATTATAACTCTACATGGTGATGCTGTTACTGTGAGTGGTCACTTTTTCCAACGTTAACCTTTTTATGCTTATTTTTAGTTGATAATCAATTAATCAGCATTCTCATTGTTTGTTTGAGTTATTATGTTTGATGATTTTTCTTTGAGTATGTCGGTTTGATTTAGTATTCATTTAATTTTATTGATTATATAGGTTCCTGAAAATGAGAGGGATGCCGTTCGTACAACATATATGGCACATATCATAGGAGGTGACCGATCAAGTTACAGTGTCAAGCGATTCAATGCAAAGGTAAGCATTTTCTTCATTCTTTCGGTTGTTTTTTATAATCTGCTCATGGATATAAACATGTAAAGTTAACTAATTTAACAGCCGTGGTGGCTTGGGAATCCGGAAAGTTGCAGGTGATTGAAGAAGTGGAGGGGCCACTACTACAGAAAATGGAAGTCCGAATTAACATCACTTTGTGCACCACTATCCCACACCCCAAGGGTTACAAAGGTATTGCATTCTTTTAAATCGATTAGCAACTATGCATCTTTTTTTTGTTATAATGCTATGAAATAATTTGTGGTTCGCTTTTTTAATTGATAGGAAAATAGCTTTAAAAGTAGAAAAATGAAGATGATTTAGGCTAAAAGATATATTTTGGTGTGTATTTGAACCGAGGCTTCTTTTTATTCAATTGTTCAACTCAAACAGGTCAAGTTAAAAACATACGAGTTTGTCGGCTTTACGGTGTGCCATTTTCCTGTTTATTTGATTTTTGGTCTGGTTTGTTCTTGGATTTTGAGCTTTACGTATCTGAATTTGATTTTATTGCTGGGTTTCTATATAATTATTGAGTTAAAACAGTGGGTTAAAACCACTGTTGGGTTAAAACAGTGTTTTGAAACCACTTTTGAAACGAGTGTTCGGTTAAACAGTGTTTTGAAACCACTGTTAGGTTTAACAGTGTTTGAAACCACTGTTGGGTTAAACAGTGTTTCGAAACGACTGTTAGGTTAAAAAGTGGTTTCAAAACACTGTTGGGTTAAAACAGTGTTTTGTGAAGAAAACACTGGTTCTTTTTTTTCAAACAGTAGTTTGACTTTGGTCAAACATACTTTGGTCAAACAGCGTTTTAACTTTGTTTGAACAGTGTTTTAACTTTGGTCAAACAGACTTTTGAACCACTAAGAATCATATTTTTGCAAACAATTGTTTGACTTTGGTCAAACAGTGGTCAAACAGCAAATTAGCAATACAGGTACTTTCCTAAGTTGATACATTTTTGTTCTGTATTTTTGGTTTCTTTGCAAGGTTATTCATGCAGTTTACATGGTTTTTGCTGTAGGTATATACCTATTTTAGATAGATATGGAACGAACTTCATGAGAAGAAGGATGAGAAGATTCAACCAGTCAAAAAGAAGAAATCATGGACTCAGATTTTCTTTTCAATGTCTAACAAACGCAAGCGGATCACCATGACTAACTGAACACGTAACTTGCACGAGTGTCAAACCGTCAACGAGTTTTTATGTAAGTCCTTAGGTCACATTCTCATCATTCATGTTCACATATCACACTAACTACCAAAACACCTGAGGCGCTGCGAGTCTTTATCGCGTAAAAATTGAATTTTGGATATGACCCTTATATTAAAATAGTTATAAAAGATATTATATATGTTTATTTTTTCTGTATAGGTAAAAGATGTAGGTAGGAAAATGGAAGGAAGGTGATGAACATGTGATATTGTGAACAATTTTAGGCTGTATCTTAAATAACCAGTTTGGAGCTACTATTAGAGGGATACTGTCATCACATGCTAATGCTTTTATCTAAATTCAGGAGATGCTGAGCTGTCATGGGCTGGAACTATGAACAAACCTAAGTTCTTCAAGTATGCTTCCTCTCATTCCCTTTATAGACATACTTTAATACTGTAATGTTATTATTATCATTATATCTTTTTATTTCTTTGATTAATTATTTTATTTATCGTGTAACCGGAACTGTATGTTTGGTAAATACCAAAGTAGATGATAGTTACAGTGAATAAAATGAAAATTATGTGTGATTTACACGTTTGAAATGAAATGAAAATCTGTTAGGAGACATGAATTTTATTTTTTTCAACTTGTGTTGGCTTCTGAGTTGCAACTTGCAAACCCATGTGTTGATCACGATGGGTTGGCCCATGTTTCCTAAAGTGTGTTCTTGTGATAATTATATAACGGGAAGTTATATAGCTGTTGGCATGTCAACATTATTGGGTTGCTGTAATCTTGGTGCGTAATCAAAGTGGTTTCTTGTAAAACTTGAAGCACCAAAAACAATTGTTGATAAAGAACACAATACGTTTAATTCTTAAAATGTTTTTTTAGGCTTCATAATACGAAAGAATATCTTTGAATTTGTGAAATGTGGGGTGGACTTAATGTAACCTTTAATGTTGGATAACTGTATAAATAATCTTAGACAAAAATTACTCGTACGAACATACCAGTTTTGATTGGGTTACCCAACCCGCGAAGGTTTTTTTTTTTGTATGATTTTAATTATTATTAATCATAAATAGTTTTTAATAAAAGTAACTTTATCGAGCACAGGAAGCAATCTCGGGTAATAACCTAGTATATATATATATATATATATATATATAGAGAGAGAGAGAGAGAGAGAGAGAGAGAAAGTATAATGTACAAAAAGCCTTAACCTACATTAACGTACGCAACAAACAACATAACTTGTGTGAATATTTTTTGTACCATCATAACGTGCGTGATTATACTTTCCATGCGTGATTATCACCAAAAAATGGATCCCATGCGTTATTTTGTGTCTTATGCGTGATTAGGGCACTGATCCGACGGTTACGCGCGTCGCCTACATGAAGTACGATAAGCCTTTTTGTATGTTAACCTTTCCCTATATATATATATATATATATAGGCCGGTTAACGTACAATACATCTTATCCTACATTATGTACGCGATACCCTCAGCCGTACGATCTTCAATCGATCAAACGCGGGCGAAACTAATTTAAATGATTAAATTAATCATTTTAATATATCTAAATCATACCAGGAAGGTTAAATGTCATTGCGAGGTCATAAATCTCTGTAATTGACCGATGATAGTTCAAAATCAAACCCTAAATCAAATACAAAAACCTGAAAATCTCCTTCCCCAACCTCCCTTCGTTCCTTTTAGTGCGATATTGATAATAAGAACTACTAATTTGGGAGTTGTAAGTGTCAAACGGAAGAAGACTGACAATGATCGACCAACAATCAAAGAAGATGAACAGTAACACACACACAGATTTTTCACATGCGATATTCAATTTTCTACATGCGATTTACACACCCCATGCCATTTTTCACATTACCCCATGCTAGCCATTTTTTCACATGCGATATTCAATTTTCCACATGCGATTCTACACACCCAATGCCATTTTTCACATTACCCCATGCTAGCCATTTTTTCACATGCGATATTCAATTTTCCACATGCGATTCTACACACCCCATGCCATTTTTCACATTACCCCATGCCATTTTTTCACATGCGATATTCAACTTTCCACATGCGATTCTACACACCCCATGCTATTTTTCACATTAACCCATGCTAGCCATTTTTTCACATGCGATATTCAATCTTCCACATGCGATTCTACACACCCCATGCCATTTTTCACATTACCCCATGCCATTTTTTTCACATGCGATATTCAAATCTTCCACATGCGATTTTGTCCATCTACACACCCCATGCCATTTTTCACACTACCCCATGCTAACCATTTTTTCACATGCGATATGTATTGAATTCGCACCAGATCTGCACCTGATCGAACGGCTGGGATGATCGCGTACGTATCGTACGATAAGCGCATTTGTATTTTACTCTTTACCTATATATATATATGTAGGGAGCCGCTAGAATGAGAACCACCCCGAGTTATGAGAACCGCGAGAACCACATCCCATGGGGGGCGTTGACCACGATTTTTTTTACAACTAGATGTGTATATTTTAAAAACATTCGTAAAAAAAAAATTTTAAACGGCGCGGCCGAGGGGTAGTTTTTTACACCCAAAGTTTGGTGTTTTTATTTTTTTTTGTTTTTTTATTTTTTTACACCCAACTTTGGGTGTAAAAAACTACCCCCTCGGCCGCGCCGTTTAATTTTTTTTTTACCAATGTTTTTAAAATATACGCATCTAGTTGTAAAAAAAAATCGTGGTCAACGCCCCCCCGTGGGGGGTGGTTCTCGCAGTTCTCATAACTCGGGGTGGTTCTCATTCTAGCGGTCCCCTATATATATATATATATATATATATATATATATATAGGGGGCCGCTAGAATGAGAACCACCACGAGTTGTAAGAACCACGAGAACCGCGCCCCGCGGGTGGCCGTTGACCACGAAATTTTTTTTACACCTAGATCCGTATATTTCAACACCGGGGGTAAATTTTGGGTTCAAACGGCGCGCCCGAGGGGGTAGTTTTTTACGCCCAAAGTTTGGTTAAAAAAAAAGAAAAATTAAAAAAACCCAAACTTTGGGCGTAAAAAACTACCCCCTCGGGCGCGCCGTTTGAACCCAAAATTTACCCCCGGTGTTAAAATATACGGATCTATGTGTAAAAAAAATTTCGTGGTCAACGGCCACCCGCGGGGCGCGGTTCTCGTGGTTCTTACAACTCGTGGTGGTTCTCATTCTAGCGATCCCCTATATATATATATATATAGGGAGAGGCTCATGCGAGAACCACCCTTAATGTGACAACCGCGAGAACCAATGTGAACACAACCTAAAATATATATATATATATATATATATATATATATATATATATATATATAGAGAGAGAGAGAGAGAGAGAAAAAAAGTATAATGTACAAAAAGCCTTAACCTAAATTAACGTACGCAACAAACAACATAACTTGCGTGATTATTTTTTGTACCATCATAACGTGCGTGATTATACTTTCCATGTGTGATTATCACCAAAAAATGGATCCCATGCGTTATTTTGTGTCTTATGCGTGATTAGGGCACTGATCCGACGGTTACGCGCGTCGCCTACATGAAGTACGATAAGCCTTTTTGTATGTTAACCTTTCCCTATATATATATAGGGAGCCGCTAGAATGAGAACCACCCCGAGTTATGAGAACCGCGAGAACCACACCCCACGGGGGGGGGGGGGGGGGCGTTGACCACGATTTTTTTTACAACTAGATGCGTATATTTTAAAAACATTCGTAAAAAAAAAAATTTAAACGGCGCGGCCGAGGGGGTAGTTTTTTACGCCCAAAGTTTGGTGTTTTTATTTATTTTTTGTTTTTTTATTTTTTTACAACCAACTTTGGGTGTAAAAAACTACCCCCTCGGCCGCGCCGTTTAAAATCTTTTTTTTACCAATTTTTTAAAATATACGCATCTAGTTGTAAAAAAAAAAATCGTGGTCAACGCCCCCCCCGTGGGGTGTGGTTCTCGCGGCTCTCATAACTCGGGATGGTTCTCATTCTAGCGGTCCCCTATATATATAGGGAGCCGCTAGAATGAGAACCACCACGAGTTATGAGAACCGCGAGAATCAAGTGCCACGGAGGGGCGTTGACCACGATTTTTTTTACAACTAGATCCGTATATTTTAACAACATTCGTAAAAAAAAAAAAATTCAAACGGCGCGCCCGAGGGGGTAGTTTTTTACACCCAAAGTTTGGTGTTTTTATTATTTTTTTGTTTTTTCTTTTTTTTTTTACAAACTTTGGGTGTAAAAAACTACCCCCTCGGGCGCGCCGTTTGAATTTTTTTTTTTACGAATGTTGTTAAAATATACGGATCTAGTGGTAAAAAAAAAAATCGTGGTCAACGCCCCTCCGTGGCACTTGGTTCTCGCGGTTCTCATAACTCGTGGTGGTTCTCATTCTAGCGGTCCCCTATATATATATATATATATATATATATATATAGGGAGGGGCTCATGCGAGAACCACCCTTAATGTAACAACCGCAAGAACCAATGTGAACACAACCTAAAATAGCTAAAAAAACCTAACCCCCAACCCCCCCTCCCCCCCAGCTAAAATACTAAAAACTAAACCCCCCAAAAACCTAAAAAAATCTAAAAAAATAAAAAAAAAATCTAATTTTTTTTAATTATTTTTTATGCTTAAATCGCTACTTTTAGTGGCAAAAAAAAAAAAAATTTTTTTTAATTTTTTTTTTGGCTTCGAAAAGTAGCGATTTTTATATAAAAAAATATTAATTTTTTTTTTATTTTTATCTATTTTTAGGCATTTTTGGTTGTGTTCACATTGGTTCTCGCGGTTCTCGCAATAAGAGGTGGTTCTCGCATGATCTTCTCCCTATATATATATATAGGGGAAGGTTCATTTGAGAAAAATTAATTGAGAAGAAAAAGAACAAAGGGTAATTTTGTAAAATATTAAATAGTTTTTTCACTTATCTCATTTATTATCATTTTTGAGTAATTAATTACTATTATCCTCCACATTAACTGTTTATGCCTACACACGTCAAAAGTTATTCTACATATTTCGAAATTCATCCTATACGTTGTAATTTATCCTACACAACTCGTAATTTATCCTACACTTTAAATTATTTTATTTTATTTTTTTGAAAAAAATATATATTTTAATGATAAGTTACAAATTATTTAATGTAGTTAGCTATTAAAGAGTAAGACTACAAATTAATGGCCTATGTAGATTTTCCAATGTACCCTTATAGTAACATTAAATACTTCTATTAAATGAAGTAAAATAAAACATTCTTATTGGTTGAAATTTCTTCTTTTTTCTTTTTACAAAAATTTTTTTCTCATTTGAACTACCCACTATATATATATATATATATATATATATATATATATATATATATATATATATATATATATATATATATATATATATATATATATATATATATATATATATATATAGAGGAGGGTTCATTGGGGAACACTAAAAAAGTGGGGAACGGGGGAACACTTTTAAACATTATACTTAACATGTTAAAAAAATATTTTTCTAAATTTTTTTCGGCGCTTTTTCTTATAAATACAAGTAGAAACATTTTTGATAAAAAAAATCAAAAAAATCAAAATATTAAAAAATGTTTAAAAAACAGATATATCTTATAGAATTAACTTAACATGTTAAAAATAATTTTTTTTTAAATTTTTCAGCGCTTTTCTTTATAAAAAGGAGGAGAAACTAGTCGAGTAAAAAAATAATTTTTCTAAAAAAAACAATTTTTAGCCTTTTTTTAATTTTTTTTAATATTTTTAGTTTTTGATTTTTTTAATTAAAAATGCTTCTACAAGTATACATAAGGAGAAGCGTCGAAAAAGATGTTTAAAAAATTAATTTTTAACATGTTAAGTTAAATTTTTAAGAGTGTTCCCCGGTTCCCCACTTTTTTAGTGTTCCCCAATGAACCTCACACTATATATATATATATATATATATATATATATATATATATATATATATATATATATATACACACACACACATATATCTTTACTCCATAATGATTTTGGTTATAATAATAATTAATTGTAAGAATAAATGAATGAATTTACCAAAATTAAATTGCAAGATTAAAGAGTAAATTGCCAAAATCGTCCCTGACGTTTGGGCATGTTTGTCATTTTCATCCCTAACAACTTTTATGTATCATATTGCCCTCAACGTTTGTGATTTTTTGCCATTTTCATACAAACGTCTAATTTGCTTTATTTTTTTTCTATCAACCATTTAGATGAAAACGGCAAAAATTCACAAATCTCAGTGATGATTTTGGCAAAGAAGTTAGACGTTTGGATGAAAATGGCAAAAAAATCCCAAAAGTGAAGGGCAATATGGTACAAAAAAATTGTTTTAGATGAAACTGGTAAACATTCATAAACCCCATGGACGATTTTGGCAATTTACTCAAGATTAAATGAGTTAGAATCAACATTAAAGGGGTTAGTAGTTAGTAGCATGAATGATTTTGGTAATAAAAATAATTAATTGCAATAATAAATGAATGAATGAATTGACCAAAATTAAATTGCAAGTTTAACTGAGTTAGAAACAAAATTAAATGGATTAGTGGTTAGTAGCATGAATAAAATGTTAGTGATTATTAGCATAGTTAAAGAAGTTAGCATGGTTAGTAATGTTAGACATATAATAAAGAGTTAGACAATATTAAGTTAATCATTATAATTATTGATCATGCTTAGTAATGACATGATTAAAGGTTATAAAACAATCACGTAAAAGAAAACCCAAGATTGGTCCTCATTTTGGTGATGCACCATCTTTGTTTACCGTGGCAAACATTTGGTCACATTCCATAAGGATGTCTCAAATATGGGGAAGTATGAAAACATAAAGAAAAACAAGAAGAATAGAAGAAGGTGAAAGGAGATGGAACTCACTTTCAAGATGGAATAATTCTTCGAGAAATGGCAAAGGAAAAGTGATGGGATGAGTTGGGTATTTATAGACAAGAGATTAGGGTTAAAGGTGGTGAAAAACATGGAAAGTTGGAGAGAATTGGCCCATTAATATATTGTTTTTTTTTAGTTTTTGGGCCCTAATGTCATGGGTTTGTTTGTTTTATACATTTCTTTTTTATTATTTGTATAAATTTGAGTTTCTAACATAATTTATAAACATAGTATGACACAATAGTTGATTGATTGGGTCTCGATATCGTATTTACAAAACATAAGTCGGTTTTTGAATGATTTAAATGTGTCTTGATGATTAAATGAATAACACTTATGTTTGATCGGACAATTATTGAGAGAAAAAAATTAAATAAAAAAATAAAATGAATTTCATTATGATCATAAATCTCGGATTACAATGGTTGAATACGAAAAAACACGGAAACGAATAATACAATAATTGCGGAATGTTACATGATGAGTAGAAGAACTTTTGATTTCGAAAGAGCAGCGACAACAGTCAAGGAAGCCAATCAGTCGGTGTTGAAATATAATAAGAAACATCATCCTCTACCTAATTATGTTTCGGGGAGTGTATATATATGTATTTGCCGGGAAGCATTCCAGTACTAAGATATTGAACTAACACTGTTTGATTAATTGTGTGTGAGAGCATTTTTCGATATCCAACAGAGCATTCATCCGGTTACAACTCCGATTGCGGGAGCATATTAGCGAGATATATATATTTTTTTGGCTGGAAAAATGGAATGATATATTGAAAACAAAGAACCAAAAACCCTTAACAAGATGCTAAGGGCGATGTAAAGTGATCGAACAGATAACCCCCAATATTACAAACTAATCGCAGACTTTGAACTCGTACCAATTCTCCCACGTTACACCCTGAAGTTTAGAGCTATTTATAATCCAAAGAAAGGATAGTGACTTGATGTCTTCGATGATGTTATGGATTTGTGCCTCTTTTTGATTAAAGACTTTATCGTGCCTTTTTCACCAAAGCACCCAAGCTACCGTCATTGAAGTAAACGAGATGCATCTTTATTTATTGTATTTATTATCTGTATATATTGAGTTTTTAAAATCTTAAGAATCACATAAGCAAATAAGAACCACTTATGAAGAGATTATGTGAACCAGAGGAGTAGGCAATCCAAAACTAACTCAACTAACTCTGCACATGACATTACATTTAAAGCAGCAACTGTAACACCCGAAAATTTTAAAACAAAAATGTAACAACCCTTATGATTTATAGTCCAATAGGAAACCCTAATTAAGACACCCAAGTGATTCTGCACAAACCCTAAAATTTCCAGAATCAGGATCAGGGCCCCTAAAACTCAGGGGGGGGGGGGTATTTCCTACTTGATGATTATCCTAATAACTTGCGGCCGAAGTTGAAATTTTAAAATCTGTCAACTCAGCTAGGCTAGTCCCACACGTGGCCACCCTATACGGAATTCATGACCCTTACGGACCGTAAGGGTTATTTGTTACGGTCCGTAAGGGGGGGGGGGTAAATTTCAACTATAAATAGAGAACATTGGCACTCACTTTCTGGTGTTCATTCGACGAAGAAATTCGTTTCAGGCTTCGAGTTATCGTCTGATTATCACAATTAACACACACGAAATCACTAATTAGTATAGCGGGGTGCTGCAGAACAGGATATTAACTCAATCGCTGATACGATTCAATGTCCGATCGATTAAAACTATCCGATAGATGTTTAAGTGCTGCTCAAATTGGGTTTATACTTTGTCATTCATCGTGATTTCGACTTGAATGTTTGAGTGCTGTTCGAAATCGGACTATACTCTGTCATTCGTTGTGAATCCGCTGGATGTTTAAGTATCGCACTTTGTCATTTGTTGTGAAGGTTTAATCTCGTGAGTTATCGTAAAAGCTATATTAGTTAATTACCTAGTTTGTGCGCAAATTAGGTTAAGAGGATAATCAGTTGGCTAAACTCTGCCCGTATAAATCTACAATTGAAAACAAGGTAGCATCACTTGGAAATTTTAAGGTACGGATAGAATCCTTTCTTTCGATTTATGTCGTTTGGATACAAGTATATCATTCCTGATTTTAAATTCCGTATTAAGATTAAGTTATGAAATATGTGTTGGAAGTTACAAACGTTTTGAAAAATGTTTTGTTTTACATCAGTTATTTAGAAAATGGTTTATGAAAAATATTCTTTTCGTATTTACAAGTATACATGTTTGTTAGTTATTTGTTTATAAATTTACAAATCAAATTTCATACTCTAGTGGTTCCTTATTAACGAGTCAAGGTTTTATCTTGTTCGTTTAATAAACCACATTTTGGGGACGAAATTGTCAAGATAGGATTGATATCCATACCTTGGTGACTGGTTCCACTCTTTGATTTTAATCTCGCCAAAGATTCGTATTTTCAATCAAATTATTGTTTACAAGTTACAAGTTAAATATCTTAAGGCTTACAAGTTATAAGTAAATAAATTACAAGTTTAATATTATATACAAGTATTATGTTACTCAAGTCAAATTATTATAAACCCATTAAATTCGTACACTCCTCACGTCTTTGATTATCGATTCATTTGACAGTCCGTTGAATTCCTATTCTAAACTTTGGATTTAGCTTTCATGTCATGCGATAGTTTTCTGTTAAGTTGTACTCATTATCGCATGTTCCAATATATGTTGCGTTTTGTTATGAAAAATATTTTGATAAGTTATGTGAATAAGACTCTTTGTACTCTGATACCCTGAGTGTCGCTTCTCGTGGAGTGTCCCACGAGCATGTTGTTATGGCATCAACTTCATGTGCTCCATCCGTGACGGAGAGATCAGTTCACGGCGTCTCTTAAGTACAAGTGTGGTACATAAGGCTATTAGGAGGCGTATGGATCGATCCTAGGATTTAAGTTTTAAGGAGATGGATAACGGGTATGCCAACTCGCCATTTCGTGTGATAAGTATGCAGGAGTAGCTACCTGTGTATTGTCACGTTTTAAGTTTGGCTCATGGGTACATCTGTATGATATGATTATGAAATTACGTTACTTGCATCATAAAGTTCCATCCAGATATCAAATAAAATAAGCTTTTGTTTTCCTCTATCCGCACACTGGGCAAAACTTTCCAAATTTTGCTCAGACGTACGTTTTTGTGTTTTCTTCTTTACGTCAGGTTATCAAGACAATCTGGGACGGGATATGGAAGAATGCCTGAGTGTTTGGAAAAGACGGTAGAAATAATTGTACTGGATTAGATATCCTTCATTAAGTTGTAAAGCCTTGTAATACATTTAAGTATAAATGGAATTATGTTTTTAATCTGACTCCGTAAAAGTGACACGTCAGCCCATTCCGGGTTGGGGTGTTACAACTATGGTATCAGAGCAAAGGCTCTTTCCTGTAGAAAACTTAAACATAAGTTGAGACCTGTGAGGTAATGGGTAGACATTGGGTTAGGATTTCGATGTCCAATCAGTCGATACATCGGTTAGTAACTTTTCTTTTCACTTCATGATAGTCTCGAACATAAGTATTTCGTCATCTTCATTGTTTTTACTCTAGCTTTATTTGAAGTATGACTATTGATCATAGTGGGCCGCGTTCAAGTATGATTATTATATATATATGTATGTAATAATTTCAAGGACGAATTTTTTTTAAGAGGGATAGATTTGTAACACCCGAAAATTTTAAAACAAAAATGTAACAACCCTTATGATTTATAGTCCAATAGGAAACCCTAATTAAGACACCCAAGTGATTCTGCACAAACCCTAAAATTTTCAGAATTTTCAGAATCAGGATCAGGGCCCCTAAAACTCAGGGGGGGTATTTCCTACTTGATGATTATCCTAATAACTTGCGGCCGAAGTTGAAATTTTAAAATCTGTCGACTCAGCTAGGCTAGTCCCACACGTGGCCACCCTATACGGAATTCATGACCCTTACGGACCGTAAGGGTTATTTGTTACGGTCCGTAAGGGGGGGTAAATTTCGACTATAAATACAGAACATTGGCACTCACTTTCTGGTGTTCATTCGACGAAGAAATTCGTTTCAGGCTTCGAGTTATCGTCTGATTATCACAATTAACACACACGAAATCCCTAATTAGTATAGCGGGGTGCTGCAGAACAGGATATTAACTCAATCGCTGATACGATTCAATGTCCGATCGATTAAAACTATCCGATAGATGTTTAAGTGCTGCTCAAATTGGGTTTATACTTTGTCATTCATCGTGATTTCGACTTGAATGTTTGAGTGCTGTTCGAAATCGGACTATACTCTGTCATTCGTTGTGAATCCGCTGGATGTTTAAGTATCGCACTTTGTCATTTGTTGTGAAGGTTTAATCTCGTGAGTTATCGTAAAAGCTATATTAGTTAATTACCTAGTTTGTGTGGAAATTAGGTTAAGAGGATAATCAGTAGGCTAAACTCTGCCCGTATAAATCTACAATTGAAAACAAGGTAGCATCACTTGGAAATTTTAAGGTACGGATAGAATCCTTTCTTTCGATTTATGTCGTTTGGATACAAGTATATCATTCCTGATTTTAAATTCCGTATTAAGATTAAGTTATGAAATATGTGTTGGAAGTTACAAACGTTTTGAAAAAGGTTTTGTTTTACATCAGTTATTTAGAAAATGGTTTATGAAAAATATTCTTTTCGTATTTACAAGTATACATGTTTGTTAGTTATTTGTTTATAAATTTACAAATCAAATTTCATACTCTAGTGGTTCCTTATTAACGAGTCAAGGTTTTATCTTGTTCGTTTAATAAACCACATTTTGGGGACGACATTGTCAAGATAGGATTGATATCCATACCTTGGTGACTGGTTCCACTCTTTGATTTTAATCTCGCCAAAGATTCGTATTTTCAATCAAATTATTGTTTACAAGTTACAAGTTAAATATCTTAAGGCTTACAAGTTATAAGTAAATAAATTACAAGTTTAATATTATATACAAGTATTATGTTACTCAAGTCAAATTATTATAAACCCATTAAATTCGTACACTCCTCACGTCTTTGATTATCGATTCATTTGACAGTCCGCTGAATTCCTATTCTAAACTTTGGATTTAGCTTTCATGTCATGCGATAGTTTTCTGTTAAGTCGTACTCATTATCGCATGTTCCAATATATGTTACGTTTTGTTATGAAATTTTTTTTGATAAGTTATGTGAATAAGACTCTTTGTACTCTGATACCCTGAGTGTCGCTTCTCGTGGAGTGTCCCACGAGCATGTTGTTGTGGCATCAACTTCATGTGCTCCATCCGTGACGGAGAGATCAGTTCACGGCGTCTCTTAAGTACAAGTGTGGTACATAAGGCTATTAGGAGGCGTATGGATCGATCCTAGGATTTAAGTTTTAAGGAGATGGATAACGGGTATGCCAACTCGCCATTTCGTTTGATAAGTATGCAGGAGTAGCTACCTGTGTATTGTCACGTTTTAAGTTTGGCTCATGGGTACATCTGTATGATATGATTATGAAATTACGTTACTTGCATCATAAAGTTCCATCCAGATATCAAATAAAATAAGCTTTTGTTTTCCTCTATCCGCACACTGGGCAAAACTTTCCAAATTTTGCTCAGACGTACGTTTTTGTGTTTTCTTCTTTACGTCAGGTTATCAAGACAATCTGGGACGGGATATGGAAGAATGCCCGAGTGTTTGGAAAAGACGGTAGAAATAATTGTACTGGATTAGATATCCTTCATTAAGTTGTAAAGCCTTGTAATACATTTAAGTATAAATGGAATTATGTTTTTAATCTGACTCCGTAAAAGTGACACGTCAGCCCATTCCGGGTTGGGGTGTTACAGCAACATTATCCCAGTTGTTGTTGTTGTTCATGAGCATTCATCTAGGGGATCATGTAGCCCACTGACCCTGTTCAAAAGTAATCTAAAGCTTATGGATAACAACCTTGAATTTGGTCACATTTTCCTCTTTGACATTTTAACAAACACATTGGCTAGAGATACAACAGCATCCCATCCATTCAATAATCAATACATCTACAAAATTGCACTCAAAATGAAAGAAAGAAAAATAAACAAGACACGTTTAGTGATTTTTTTGTGGTATCTGGTGTGTTCATCAGATTGGATGATTATCACAACCATTCTAATGAGACGAATTGTCACACCCGCTCGTAGCGGAAGCGCGAGGTGTGATCTGATCGGTTCTCATTGCATAACAATATAAGTGAACAATACTAAATGAATAAAAACAAGCTCCAATGCCATTGTCATAATTGTTTCGAAAGAACGCAACATACGTTAAATGTATTTGTTACAAACCATCAAATGAAAATACGTTTTCATCGTTCTATACATCAAAATGTAAGTCTTAAAATGTCAAGGCTTTGACCACTATATCACCGCAAAGAGGCGGTATATAACGGGCAAACCCTTCAAATGGTGGCATGGAGTCTTGATACTTGTTTTCCTTGACTGAAATGTCTGCCAGGTCCACTAATTTCCTGAAATACATGTTAAGTTTGAAAACATCAACAAAAGTTGAGCGAGTTCATGCAGTTTAGCTGTATGAGATGTATCTGTAAAATGTGAGTTGTATAAAATGTATCTGTATGTATGATGTATAAACTGTATCCACAACATGTGAGTTGTATAAAATGTATCTGTATGTATGATGTAGTATGTAAAGCGTCAATGAAATCGTTGATCATTAATGTTTCGCGAGGACATTAATATGTGTGACGAAAAAGGAAGCAATCCAACCCTAGACGATTTTATGTCGATTCCTATCGACTGGGACACAAACGCACTCTTCTGTATGGGTCCACGACCAAGAGTGGGGCTCGCCAAAACCCATTAGATCTAACCACTTGTACCTAGGTCCAAACTGGATTAATGGTGCTTAGATGTATAACCCTAATTCGCACATGATCTAAGGTGTTTCATTCCCTAACTTTAACATACGATTGAACATGTATCTTCCCCGATAGTTGTAAAGTTGTAAAACATTTAAATGAATAGGGGACATGAACTCACTGAATTGCGTCCGTGAATAGAAGTAAATAAGATCTCACGTGCGGTCGTCCTGAATAGCGTTGCGACCTACAAATGTTCTTATTTTTGTTAGACACTTCGGTCTTTGTAAAGAACTTGAGTAAAAGTCTTGTGTCTTCAATATGTGTAAGACTTGTATGTCTTTACTGTTCGTTAACTGTGTATTCGATGAATGAGTTGTTCAAATGTTATATATATATTTTTCACCAAATATATATATATAAATGTTATCTTGTGAGTTGTATAGTCGGATCTAGTCCGCTGAATTTCGTGTCTTATATGTATCAATTGTATAGTTGTGTTTCCAAAAAATGGTATCATTGGGCCAAGCCCATGTTTTCAAGTTATTGGGCTTAAATAGTGCTGGGCCTTAAATAGTGTTGGGCCTCAAATAGTGTTGGGCCTCAAATAGTGTTGGGCCTCAAATAGTGTTGGGCCTCAATAGTGTTGGGCCTCAAATAGTGTTGGCCTCAAATAGTGTTGGGCTTGAATAGTGTTGGGCTTGAATAGTGTTGGGCTTGAATAGTGTTGGGCCTTGGCCCATATGTTTAGTATTTGGGCTTAGTCCATGAATTTATGTTAAGCCCATTGTGAAGATAAGCCCATTAAGAAAAATAGCCCATTAAGTAATATAAGCCCATTTGTTATAAAAATAGCCCACTAGTATAATAAGCCCATTTATTTTTATAAAAACCTTTTATAAAAATTTACTAAGTATACTTGTTAGTAAATAAAAACATACTAGTTTTTATAAGTTTATATACATCCGAAATTTGTTATCGATAGGATACTTATATTTTGTGTCGAAAAATCATCTAAACATCGTAGTAACTCTTCGGATTGGCAATTCACTTATGTAGTCGTCCGACGTTCATTTTGACCATAAAGGGTGTCCGATTATTCGAATCGTCCGTAACTCGTTTTACGGCGTAATTATGTGAAGTCTCGTAGGACTTTTGTTATAAAGTGTTTTGAGTTTAAATGTGACATTAGATACATATTCCTACTTTGATATATATAACTAATACCATCAAATAATCACATAGCACATAAGTTGTTAAATCACCAAATATATATTTTCTAAAAATATATATTTATAACTAACTTTGTTTTTATAAAAAGAATTCTTTATATCTTTTTAAATCTTGTAAGGGTTTAGCCAAATATGATGGTTTTGTTAACATAATGATTTAAAAAAAAATGGCCATATAACCTTTGTATTAATCATTTAGCCATGTTTAATAAACATATCATTTTCTTTTCCAAATCACCAACAATTTATTCAACATCTTAACTAAACATTATGAGACTTTTATAACATGAAATTATCAAGATGATATGCAAATCATGTAGGGTTTTAAACATGATCTTTTCATATGTTAACTAGTTCAAAAACTAAGTTTAATTCTAGTTTTAACAACTTTTATAAAAATCTTTAGTTGTATGTTATTTTTTTATAATCTTGTGAAAGTCTTGTTTTTAAATAAAAACTCTAAATACTTTCACAAGATCACTAGTTATGATCATCCATTTAATCCTTTATGTTAATACCCTTTAACATAAACATGTATAATTTTTAGATCATATCTTTCAACATCTTCTAACACTTTATTTGTATCATAATCATCATAACAAGATCTAATTATGCATATAACAAGTTTCAGATCACGATATAAACAAACATAATTATATCATGATTTTTATCTTTGCTTCTTTGTATTTTTCTCATGTTATTATGTATGATCTCTTGGTTATTATTAGCAATAATAACAATCATAAACTTAATACATTTGTATAAAAAAAAATAGATATAGAAGCTTACTTCTAGCACTAGGCTAGGGATGATCTTAGAAGATTATTAAGACTAAGAAGATGATAATCTTGATGGTAGAACACTTTTGTATGGATGAAAACCCTTCCTTTTACTTCCAAAAGCTTTAGATCACCTTATGTTACTTGGAAACCCATGTTAATTATGAAGGAGGTAATAAAAATAATTGGGTTTTTTTTTTTTTGAAGGTGTTCTTGGTAATATGGATGAAGATGATGAGAGACTTTGTGTGTGTAATAAAAGGTGGAATTATGTAGTAAAGTGCTAGTAAACTAATTCACCAAGTGTTATAATCTTTCACCAACATCATCCACTTGCAAGTTAGGATAATATCTAGATATTTTAGCAACTAATTAAGGGATGTGGGACCCCTTATTTTCGTTTATACATGGGGGGGGGGGGGGGTCTTG
This sequence comes from Helianthus tuberosus, assembly GCA_030545235.1. NCBI lineage: Eukaryota > Viridiplantae > Streptophyta > Magnoliopsida > Asterales > Asteraceae > Helianthus > Helianthus tuberosus. The sequence goes on from CM060400.1 coordinate 24,906,024, forward strand.
CATGGTGAAAAGTGTTAGTCATTTTTTAGGTATTAAAATGAATTATAAAGATGTAAGTATTAAGGTGTTTAGGGTTTGCAATTTTCCGAGATGTTTCTTGACTTGAAATGACCATAAACTAGCTTTACAAGACCTAAAATAAAGATCACTAGTTCGCTACATGTGCCAAAATATAGTTCGGCTACATGGTTAGCGCTCGTTTCGCAAGTAAACAGTCGAAAGGTACGCTTATGGAAGTTGTAGGAAAAATTCCAGTTATGTGTGTAATTGATATTCCATAATTATTTTTATATGAAATTGGTGCCTAAACATCAATTTTTGCATCTTGTAATAAAATACAATTGCTGAATTTTGCGGAAAATTCATGAAATGGTCACTTTTAGCGCTTTTCGGATAGTTTTTAGTGCTACCGGGCATTGGTAAAATATTAACCGAACTCTTGTATACCCATATAGGGTCTAGTATATAATTGATATTGGACTCTCATCCGAGTCTAAAAGATGTCATTTTAGATGTTTTCTGCGGATCCGGAGTTTTCGTCAGCACTCTAGTTCACTAGGCACTACTCTAGTTGTTTCGGTGAATTGTTTGCACTATTTGAAATGTACCCAATAAAAGTGAATCATGTGTAATAATAAACGAATATTCCATGAGTTTTCTAAGATGTATATCATGTAATCATGCAGTCCGAATATTCAAAACACATACTTGTATAATGTAAATCATTGCTTTAAATGTACGTAAATTACCAGAAAGTGGCGGTTGTCACACGAATCACAAAACTAATAAAGGTTGATGAGTTATGAAGATATGGCTAGCAAGTGAATCAAAGAAGAATTAAAAACGATGATGAACAACAATGTAGGTCCACTCGGAGGATCAAGTTTACCTACTTCCTTGTTGTCGAAACACACCCGCAAGTGCGGAATCCAAGTGGGCATGCAACCAAGCCAAAGAACACAAATACACAAAAGATTTCAAAGTTTAAAGCTCATGTATTCAACCAGAAGAGTTTGTTTACAGAAGATAATACAATAATTTTCTCTCAAACCTAACTGGTGTGCTCTCTTAACCTATCTGTTCTGCAATATCCTTTTTATAGCCAAGACCCAGCACAAGACCCAACATATCCTACGAAAGATATATTGGGCCCAAAATCTTGGCCAAAGAAAGGCCAAACACCACGAAAGACATGACTCTTTCGTGAACACCCATCCAGCCGAAGAACCATTACCAAAGAAGAAGGTTCTTCGTGAAACATTTATAATTCTTCATTGTTTATTTGCGAAAGACAGGCCTAGCCAAACAAATGGATCGTCATGAATTCAGGCCCAATAAGCATGCTTTTTACGTTTTCATGCATGGCATGTTTGTTAGATTTCATTGTTGCATGCATTTTGGTCAAAGGTCATGACATCATCACGGTGAGGTCATGGTGATGACGGTTCGCGGCACTTCGTGCTTCATGTGTCGGTGTCTGGAGCGCATGACGGAGGAATGTCGCGACGTCGGTCTTGTGCCGAACCGAACCGAGCCACATCCACACAAAACTGTATCAACAAACTCCCCCTTGGATGTTGCTGGTGAAGGTTCGTTCTTCATGTTGTAGGATCTTCAAAGTCTTCACGTGTCACAAATAGGGAGTGTATCAACAAAACTCCCCCTTGGATGTTGCTCGTGAATCTTTTGATCTTCAATACTTCAGATCCTTTTTTTGGTGTTGATGAGTGGTCAGCTGCAACTCGATTATCTTGATCTTCTGATTGCATCAATGTCGTGTCCTTATTTCAAAGCTTGTCATCCAACACATTCTCTTCTCCTTTAGCTGGTTTGGATGCCGAATCTACATACACAACAGAGCTAAACGCGTAATGAGAACAACCGCTTGGAATATAGTCAAACAGCACATGACACACATGAGACCAACTCTCAATCAAACACCCACCGACAACAGTTTGAATGTTTAAAAATTTGATCAATTTTAGATTTTAACTTTCAAAACTTGTTAACTTCGACCGTTTATGAAGATGCAATTGTTTTCCGGCTTATAATCAGGATTTTAGGTAGGATAGACTCGAGTTCCAACATCGGGCAATCAAAAATAAAATAAAATAGAAATAAAATCTTTTTGGCTTTTATAAAGTTTATATTAAAACACACCTAAAATCCTTTTGGTATTTTTGCATATTTCAAATGTAAAGACGGAAAACAGTAAATAAATATTTACAGACATTCTTTTTGCGAGTTTTGAGGGTAAGAGAATCATATCAGTGAACGGTCACGCCAAAAACACTCTTGTTGTTCAATTAGTTAATATTTAGATAAGCATCCTATAACGATTATCGGTATTGTTGTCCACTTAAGCTCAACTTATCAGATGTACTCGTGGTTAGGGGATACGTTAAGGTATGATTTATACTTACCTACCGGTGTTCATCCACTCACGACACATTCCCGTATCAAGGTATGCACGAGAGTTCATCTTATTGGCGAGTATACCATTTATCATCTGTTTTCAACGTATATGATGTGAGATACTCACTTATTAGAGGATGAATACAAGCCTTATGTGATAAAATCACTTATTAATGAGGAACTTGATATTCGATGCATGCAAGGCACGAGAGCAAGTCCGTGAACAGGTTAGTACCATCGTACCGACAAAGAGACGAACCTGACTCTCGGATGATGGATGTGATTTATAATCACTTATTCGGGGGTGACTGTGATATTTTATGATTTAATGATGGTCGTATGCATCATGTATCATATACATGTGTAACAATCCTCAATATACCGACACTCTCATAATATTTCCGACACCCTAGTATAATTTAAAATATCCCAATATGTCTTTAAATACACCCCGTATGTGAAAACCGAGCCCGAAATACAGTATAGCATTAAAAATAAAATATAAAATCTGATTTTTAAGCTGAGGCGGGCCACGTAGACCCACCCCAACACTCACGCGGGCGGTATAAAGGTTAGAACCTGATTCCGTTTGATTTCTTAAGTTCTGGCGGGCTGCGTGAACCCCATCTCAATCTTACGCGGGCCGCGTGAGATCAAAATAGTGGCAACACCCTAGGCTGACACGTGTCATCATCGTGTCGAGTCTATACGCTGATCCGGACGAGCTACACGTTGACCCGGAGTCAACGCGGGCCGCGTAAGCCCCGCTTATCTTCTACGCGGGCCGCGTGAGAGTCCAGTTCAGCAACTATATAAAGAACGCATCGGGCTTCAATTCAGTTCGTTCATTTTTCATTTCTCAATCACAATTTCTGAATATTAGGCATAGAAAGCTGGTATTATACCCCCTAATTAGCGAGGTTCTGCTCCATTGTAAGTATTATAACCCCAATTTCGTACTAGATATGCTGCCCGATTGATTTAGGGTTCCGTAATAACTGTCGTGGTTATGCCCGACGTAGTTGTTGGAATACCGTCTCGGGGAGGGTATCATTAATATTTTCAAAGGGTTATGATACTAACCTAGGTACATTTGTGAAAATTATAGATTAATCCCAGGAAACCCTTACACGAAGTCTAAGATAGCAATGTAAGTTTATCCTCTTTTTGTTAACATTTTTGTAATAATTTACAAAACCTTAAATGTTTTACAATGTAATTAAGCGGTGATTGAGTCTTTGTAGTTCTTCAATTACTGCCGGTATGTTGGGGTTTTGTATACAAAATTTACTATTACGAGTAGTAAGTCGGGGATGACAGTACGTTACCATTGGACAACGAGTTAGCCAATGTGTAATATGACCCACAAGTCAGGATTGACAGTACTGAATGAGTAATTGTGTAGAAATAAACAATGTGATCGCTCTCAATACTGTTTTAATTGATAAAATGTTCTTGATTAAACTGGGATTCACTCACCAGTATTTCCCACTGACAAATGTTTTTAAAACGCGTTTCAGGTAACACAATGTGACAGCCAATTAGTAAAAAGCCAGCTGGAGAGCACTGAAGGCTTGGGAAAAATGTGGCTATAAAAGTTACCTAAAAGACGATGTTTTAAATTCAATAAAATAGGGTTTATCCCTATAAACGTATTGTAATAAGAAACTTGGGTTTTGCCCATGTGATTATTAATATTAAATATGGAGGTTTTACTCTGATAAACATTTCCTAACTACGGTCCTGATGTAATTTTAGCTGCCAAATTAACAAGCTGATACCACCGAAATTCTGAGTTCGCGTCCGCCCATTCCCGGGACAGATAAGGGATCAGGGGTTGCGAAAACATGTTTGTATGATATTTACACGTATGTATGGTATCATGGAAGTTCTAGACTTGCGTCCCCGTTGTTTTCGGTAAAAGAAACAACCATGATACCCAGATGATAAACAACATAAAGACCATGTATCTTAGAACCTCGGCAATCTATCAAACGAAATTTCGGTACCAAGACCATATGCCAATGAGTGGTTCCCACACAGTCTTCAGTCGATTTAGGTGTATATCACCCTGCACACTTTAAAATGATTGTGAGCCTACCGATACATCTTATATAGAGCTGCTTATCGTTTTTCATTTTAAGTTCAAAGAGGTTTCAACAGACCACTGATGTACTATCATTTTCTCTTTTTCTCGTCAGGAAACACATTTTTGTTTTTCTATTGTTTTTGTATTTTTCTGATTTGGAAATTACTCCCCCTAAAATTCAAAAAGTAAATTTAAACTTTGAAAAACATCTTTTTGGATTTTCTCAAGAAAAATATTCACAAAAACAATTTCCCGATGTGGATTAACTCATGTTTTACCTCAATGTCGTTTACCAAAATTAATTTTAATCAGAAATGATTTATCGAATTTTGGAAAAATCAGTTGGCACGTTGGTAATCAGTGTGGGCCAAAACAACATTGATGAGTTTCGTATTGAAACAATCACGTGTGAGGTGATATTCGAGATCAACGTGTTTGGTCAAAGAGTGCTGTACGAGATGTTAGAAAATCATAAAACAGCTTAAATATCGACAAGGATAGGAGATATTAGAAATTCAAAACTGTAATCCTGCAACTACTTCGTGCACTAGCAGGAATCTGAGTGCTCTCCTCAACTGGATATCCACCTGGTGTGGATTTCAAGGTTGATTTTGCAGCTGCCTCAATTAACTAAAAAAAAATCTCTTCACAGCAACAAGATGATAAACCTTCAGTTCCGGCTGGTAAGTGGCAAGGGAGCATGTGGGATAACTTGTACACATCATCTTTGGATGGTCCATACATAATGTCTTTCTCTTTGAGAAGTAGTGTGCGGTTGTTCAATCAACGCCAAGGCATCCGCACACACGGTTGGTTTGATCAACAAACACATTTTCTTTAATCACGCCGTGAAGAAATGCACACTGCACGTTCATCTAATAAGGCTGAACCTTCTTGTGAAAAGTACAACCCTTGAATCTTTGAAAGATCTCAAACATGCGGAAGGCACGTACACTTCATTTGAATCTATCCTCTTGACCCGATCAAAGCCTTCAACAATCAAACTTTGGAATGTTTTTCACTTTGTCGAAGTTTTCAATTTCTTTCATCAAACTTTCTTCATTCATCATTAGTTCCTCCTGGAACATCCTATACTATCAATAGTTCCTCCTGGAACATCCTACACACTCACTCAGAGATTAGTTGGAGAGGGGGACCCAAGCCTTCATAGACTTGGGTCGTCCGTCATCATCGAGGACTGTGACTTCCATTTCTCGATGATTCAGAATTGATGTAGCTCCCCCTGAAAAAGTTGCCGATTTTGGTTTCCAAATATGTTTCTATTTTTCGGTTTGAACATCTGATTTAACAGACTGTGTTTGGATAACCTCTTGTTTTAAAGCCTTTTCAACTTCTTTTCTTTGTTTCTTTTTCTGTTTCATTTCTTGTTGATTTACAAGACGGGGGTCCTGTGTTGGTGAAACAGATCTTGTATGGTAACTATTACCACGTGGGGCATCCACTTTTGCCTTTCCTTTCGTGAGATATGGACAGTTTCTAACAATATGCCCATACTCACCACATTCAAAACATGATCTCTGCTCAACAAACCTCGGAGTATCATAATTGTAAGAGCTTGATGATGAACTTCGTGATCTTGAGGTACTTGGTTCTACATCACAACAGTTTGTGTGTTGTGTGTAGTTGTTTTGACAGTTTCTTTTCAAAATTTGTCTTTGTATAACAAAATCCGTGTTGGATTTGTTTTCAAAAGATTCAATTTTATTAGTTCCTCGTGATTTCATGAAGTTCACCTTCTGAACCTTCTTCTTGTTTTGGCTTTGCTTGCCTTTTCCCTTTCCTTGGGTAGCGTGATTTTGCTTTCATTGATTGTTTTGGGGTTGCAATTTTTGATTCCCGTATTTCTTTCTAACTTCGGATTTTGGGATAGGAGCACACCGAGTTACTACAATTCCTTGGCTCGTCGCCAAAAACAACTTTATCAATCAAGGATTGATTGACATTTTTTATTGGGAAATCTTTTTCTGAATATATTTTATCCGAACCAATCAAAGTGTAAAGCAAGTTCACGCTTTCACAACTCTCAGCAGAAGATTCAATTGGTTTGACTGTAGCAGTCACAAATGGTTTTGCAGGTAGATCACAAAGAATGTGATTTTCGAGAGGTATGTTTTCCTCTTTTGTTACCGTTTCTGACTGTTTGTCTTCATCCGACTCGTCATCCGAACTATCATAATCCTCAATAATGGGAGGACTTTGATCAGTAACAAATGACGAATTTTCTGTCTTTCCAGATTCCTCTGAGAAAATGTCAGGTTTGAACCCTAATCCTGCTACAAACTCTTCGGGATTAAGAGGTACAGATGGTTCAAAACATGGCATTTCCTCCTCGTCAGGCAACTTGGTATAATTGTGTCTCAACGGCAGTGGACATGATTTATAACCAATGCACTTGACATCCCCTTTTAGCTTTTGAACTTCGATGATGTGATCAAGCACATATCGGGAGTTAGAATAACTCTCCAATTTGAGCTTGATAGTATCATGCTCGCATTTGGCAATGGCTAACTCCTTTTTCGTTTCCTTAATGATATTAATGTAGTTATTAATACCGGTTTGTTTGTTCAAAACTGTTTTTGTTAACTCAGACACACTTTTCTTAAGAGTTTCAATTACAGATTTGAATTCTTTTTCATTCCGAGTTAAAGCCATATTTGCTTCCTTGCATTTTGAAAGATCAACTACCAACCATTGATTGTGACTATTAACTGTTTCAAGCTACTATTTTAAATTTGCACAATCATTGCATATACTAGGGGTGTCGGTTTGTACTTGACTTGTCGAAGCCGCAACATTTGCCATAAAGGCAGTTTGACCAGATTTCTGGCTTTTCTGCTCCTCAGCTTCTTTCAGCAAACTGCCAACCTCAACATCAATTCCATCCTTTACATCCAAATCTGAACCATAATCACCCCCACTTGAGCTTTCCTCATCAGAACTACCGCTGTACCGGCCAGTACTATCATCATCTTCAGAAAATTCCTCTCTGTGGACATCTTTGATGTGATTGATGATCTAAGCATAACAAGCAGTTTCTCCATTTCCCAGTTGAACTGACCAATCACATCCTTCATCTGCTTGAACTACTAAGGCTCTATTTGCGTTTGAAGGCCCAGACTGGTTTTAGTTGCTTGGATTGTTAACTGCTACAATACTCCTTTCATTGTTGTCTTGATTTGTGAAAGGATTTTGATTTCCTTGTCTGCTAGGTCGAGTGCATTCTCGTTTGAAATGACCCTTCTCACCACAGTTGAAGCATGTAACGACTGTAGGTCCGTTTGCGGATCGCCGGACAACTACGAGATCTTGTTTTGAATACCGTAACGAGTGCAGAATCCACATTACGATACAAACCGAGCGAGAGATAAACACAACACAAAGATTCAACGTTTAACGGTTGTATATTGATACCGATAGAGTTTCGTTACAGAAATATATTACAATGAAACACAACTAAACTCTCGTTTCTCTCTCTCTCTATCTGTGTTCTGTCTTCAGTCTGTTTATATAGGCACCATGAACGATGAAACTGAACAGGGAGTCCCGCGAAACCTCAACATCGACGAAACGTTGGATGGCTACGGCGAAACTCCAAAGTCGACGAAACTCCATAAGGTTTCGTCGACATGCATGTGCAATTTATGAGGATTCGGCCCAAAGAGTTTAGGCCCAAATGTAATGGCCCAACATGCATTCTGCGTTGAAATTGATTGGCCCAAAGCTTTACGTACATGAAATCACAAATATTTAGATTATAAGATTAGTCAATCATGACATCATCATGATGATGTGTAGGCGGGAATTAGTTCGCGGCTCTCCGTGCTTCGCGTGTCGAACTCTGGGCGCACGACGGAGGAATGTCGTGACGTCGGGCTTGAGCCGAACCTAACCGAGTCGAACCGAACCGAATCGAACCGAGTCGAGTCACGTCCACATAAAGTGTACCAACAAACTCCCCCTTGGACGCTACTCGTGATGGTTCGTCTTCCATGTCTATCATGTCGGAGGATCTTCAAAGTATTCACGCGTCGTAAGCAGGAAGTGTATCAACAAACTCCCCCTTAAGATAAGCTCTCATTTGAGTTATGCTCGTGAATCTTTTGATCTTTAATTCTTTAGATCCTTGTGGTGTTGATGAGGGGTCAGCGGCAACTCGATCATCTTTATCCTTTGAGTGCCTCCATATCGTGTCTTCATTCCAAATCTCGTTTTCTAACAGGTTCTCTTCGCCTTTAGCTGATTTGAATGTAACATCTGCACATGCAAGAAAGCTAAACACGCAATGAGAACAACCGCTTGGAATATAGTTTAACATTAAACAAATAACACATGTGACCAGTTTTCAACTACCGTCCGACAGTTTGTTTGAAAAGTTAACAGATTTTTCAATTTTGATTATTAACTTTCAAAACTTGCAAACTCTGACCGTTTATGAAGATTCAGTCGTTTTGGTTTTCAATCAGATTTCAGGCAATGAAGACTTGAGTTCCAACATCGGTTAATCAAAACTAAAGCAGAAATAAAATCTTTTTGACTTTTATAAAGTTTAAATTAAAACACACCTAAAATCTTTTTGGAATTTTGAATATTTCAAACTTAAACACTGAAAGCAGTAAATAAATATATACAGAGTTGCAGAAACTAAGAAAAGTAAATATATACAAACATTCTTTTTGCGAGTTTCGAGTGTAAGAGAATCATATCAGTGTACGGTCATGCCAAAACACTCTTGTTGTTCTTTTTGTTAACATTTAGATAAACATCCTATAACGATTATCAGTATTGTTATCCACATAAGCTCAACTTATCAGATGTAATCATGGTGAGGGGATACGTTAAGGTATGATTTATACTTACCGACCGGTGTTCATCCACATCACGACACATTCCCGTATCAAGGTATGCACGAGAGTTCATCTTACTGGTGAGTATGCCATTTATCATCTGTTTTGACGTATATGAAAATGTGAGAAACTCACTTATTTTGATTGAAAACAAGCCTTATGTGATAGAATCACTTATTGATGAGGAACTTGATTTTCAGATGCATGAAGGGCACAAGAGCAAGTCCGTGAATAGGTCAGTACTTTCGTACAGCAAAGAGACGAACTTGACTCCCGGATGAATGTGATATATTATCACTTATTTTGTGGACATGTGATTGTTGATCACTTATTGAGGTCGTATGCAGTATGTACACGTATGTATGGTATCATGGAAGATCTAGACTTCGTCTCCGTTTTGTTTCGGTAAAAGAAACAACCATGATACCCAGATGATAAACAGCATAAAGACCACATATCTCAGAACCTCAGAAATCTCTCAAACGAAATTTCGGTACTAAGACCATATGCCAATGAATGGTTCCCACCTGGTCTTCAGTCGATTTAAGGTTTATATCACCCTGCACACTTTAAGATGATTGTGAGCCTACCGATACATCTTATATAGAGCTGCTTAACATTTTTCATTTTGCATTTCAGTTTAAAAAGGTTTCAACAGACCGCTGATGTACTATCATTTTCTCTTTTGCTCGCCAGGAAACTCATTTTTGTTTTTCTATTGTTTTTTAGTTTTGAAATTTTTCGATGTTTTTGAATTTTCAAATTTTGGATTTACTCCCCCTAAAATCAACAAACTTAAAATAAATTTAAGAACACAAAGATATTTACAAAAACGATTTTCCGATGTGGATTACTCTTGCTTGACCTTAATGCCGTTTACCAATAATAAAAAGTCAAATCTTGATTTATCAAATGCTTTGGTAAAAAGGTCGGCACGTTGGTCATCGGTATGGACCTTGACAACATTGACGAGTTTCTTAGTGAAATAATCACGTGTGAAGTGATATTCGAGTTCAACGTGTCAGGTCAAAGAGTTCTGTACGAGATGATAATAATTCATATAGCAGCTTAAATATCGGCAAGTATAGGAGAGATTAGAAATTCAAAACCGTATCCTGCAACTGCTTCGTGCATTGCAAGGAATCTGAGTGCTCTCCCAAACTGGATATCCACCCGATGTGGACTTCAAAGTCGATTTTGTAGAAATTGAGAAATCTCTTCACAGCAACAAGATCATAGACCTCTGGGTCCGGCTGGTCTTACACATTGCACCAGCGAAGGTCTTTGTCTTTCTCTTTGAGAAGTAGTGTGCGGTTGTTCAATCCATGCCAAGGCATCTGCACAACCGGTTGGTTTGTTCAACAAACACATTTTCTTCAATCACACCGTGGAGAAAAGTACCATACACGTTCATCTTGTGGACTTTGAACTTCTTGTGGAAGAAAAATCCATGAATTTTCAAAAGGCTTCAGATGTGTTGCAGGCGCGTACTTTTCATTTTAATCTATCCTGTTGACCCGATCAAAAACCATAACAACCAAATTTTGGCACATTTTTCAACTTGTCGAATTTTTCAACTTCATTCAACCACATTCTTTCACCATCATTCCTTCATCGGAATTTTGGTCTTCTTTTCTTTTTCCTTTCTCTCCATAAATGGCAACAATATTCTCCTAGATGTAACAATGTTTTGGAGCCTTATGTCGCCGATCTTATGCATGAATGCTCCACTATCAACAATCCTAAGACTATCAATAGTTCCTCCTGGAACATCCTGCACACTCATTCAGAGATTAGTTGGAGAGGGGGACCCAAGCCTTCACAGACTTGGGTCGTCTGTCATCATCGAGAATTGTAACATCGATTTCCCGATGATTCGGAATTGATGTAGCTCCCCCTGAAACACTTACTGGTTTTGGTTTCCAAATATGTTTTTGCTTTTCATTTTTAACTTCTAACTTAACAGTCTGTGTTTGGATAACCTCTGGTTTTAAAACCTTTTCAACATTTTTTCGTTGTTTCTTTATCTGTTCACTTCTTGTTGTTTAACAAGACGAGGGTCCTGTTTTGGTGAAACAGATCTTTTATGGTATTTGTTACCATGGGGGGCATCAACCTTTGCGTTTCCTTTCATGAGATATGGACAGTTTCTAACAATGTGCCCATACTCACCACATTCAAAGTATGATCTCCGCTCAACAAACCTCGGAGTATCATAACTGTAGGAGCTTGATGATGAACATCGTGATCTTAAGGTTCTTGGTCCTACATCACAACCGTTTGTGTGTTGTGTGTAATTGTTTTGACTGTTTCTTTTCAAAATTTTAACTTGTTTAACAAAATCCGTGTTGGATTTGTTTTTGAAAGTTTCAATTTTATCAGTCCCTCTGGATTTCACGAAGTTTATCTTCTGAATCATCTTCTTGTTTTGGCTTTGTTTGCCTTTTCCCTTTCCTTGGTGAACGTGACTTTGCTTTCGTTGATTGTTTTGTTTTTGCAATTTTTGATTCCCATATTTCTTTCTAACTTCGGATTTTGGGATAGGAGCACACTGAGTTACTACAACTCTTGGTCTCGACTTTCCCAAAAACTTACTGGTAGAATCTTCTAAAACTTTATCAATCAAAGATTGATTGACATTCTTGATTGGAAAATCATTGTCTGAGTATATTTTATCAGATCCAATCAACGTGTAAAGCAAGCTCACGCTTTCACAGCTTCCAGATGAGGATTCAACAGACTTGGCTGTAGCAGTCACAAACGGTTTTGCAGGTGGATCACAAAGAATGCAATTTTCGAGATGTATGTTTTCCTCTTTTGTTATCATTTCTGACTGTTCAGAGTTAGTATCCTCGGATTCATCATCTGACGAATCAACATCCTCAACAATGACTGGAGGATCCTGATTTCATTCAGCTGTTGACGCTTTCGCATCTGCTGATTCATCCGAATCTGAGGATACTTCCTTTTTGTAACCTAGCCCAAATGTGAATTCCTCAAGGTTCAATGAAACTGAGGGATCAAAATGAGGTTTATTTTCCTCATCAGGCATCGAAGAATAATCGTGTTTAATAGGTGGTGGACACTTTTTATAACCTATGCACGTGACATCATTTTTCTTTTTCTGTATGTCAATGATGTGATCCAGCACATACCTAGAGTTTGAATAACTATTCAGCTTAAGCTGGATTTCCTCACTTTCACACTTAGCACAGGCCAACTCTTTTTGCATTAACTCGAGCCTATTGATGTAAAGGTTTATTTCAGTTTGTTTTCTTGAAACCATTTTCGTTAGCTTGGTCTTATCTTCTTTTAATGTTTCAATTATCTTTTTAAATTCCTTTTCATAATTTTCACGAAACATGTTGGCCTCTGTGCATTTCGAAAGATCCACGATCAAATGTTGATTGTGGATATTTGTCACTTCATATTTGTTTTGCAAAGCCTCATGTTTGCTTTGCAAATCACACCACTTAGCATCTAAAGAAACATGTTTGTTTTGCAAGTCAGACAATTCAGCATTTAAAGCATCATGTTTGCTTTGCAACTCAGACATATTAGCATCCAAATCAGCACATTTAACACTTAAGCTAGCACAATTATCACAATTAACAACAGTTGGTTCATCGACACATACCTGACTGAAATCACTCTCAGATGTTGACCTATCTGCATCAGAATCAACAACCTCCCTTGATGATTCACATTCAGATCCATCCTCGCTTGAACTTGAACTTGAAGTTGTAAAATCTTCAACTGAAGTTGAAACGTCTTCAACTGAACTACTGTCATGTTCAGAACTGTCATTGTTTCGCGATTATTCACCATTGCTGGCATCTTTGACAATTTTAGCATAAAACGCTGTTTTTGTTTGACTACAGTTCCTTGGATCAAGAGATGATGGTGCTACAATAGAACGATGGCGCTGTGAAGCAACTGGTGGTAATGGATTTCCATACAAGTCTGTGGTTGGAGCTGGCTTTACAGGAACTTGTATCGGATTGCCATACAAATCTGTGCTTGTGACAAACGCCGTTTGAAGTGGAGCATGTGAGGCAACTGGTGGTAATGGATTTCCATACAAATCGGTTGCTAAGTCCTTTCTCGTATACGTTTTATTTGACGGTGTGGGAGACTGAGCCCATGAAGGAGATAAACCCTTGCTCGTATCCCACCAAGCCGGATTCATTTCGAATATATAATGACGAATACCTGATTGAATCACTCAAATCAAACACTTTAGTGTGAAATGGAAAGCTTCTGTTAAAAAAAAAGTTTGTCGACGAAACTTGTTACTCGACGAAACCTATGTTTTAATTTTGATCGACGAAAGCTGTTTGTGTGTGTGACGAAACTTCTAAGGATCTTTGAACGACGAAACCTTGTGTATTGTTTGCTCTGATACCAATTGTAGGTCCGTTTGCGGATCGCCGGACAACTACGAGATCTTGTTTCGAATACCGTAACAAGTGCGGAATCCACGTTACGATACAAACCGAGAGAGAGAGATAAACACAACACAAAGATTCAACGTTTAACGGTTGTATATTGATACCGATAGAGTTTCGTTACAGAAATATATTACAATGAAACTGTAGGTCCCTCTCGAGGATGAGATAAAACCTTATCCTTGTTATATCAAACACACTAGCGAGTGCGGAATCCAAGCTAGCATGCAACCGAGAATTTATACGAGAACAAGCACAAACACAACACACAAGATTCACCGATTAACACCACATGTATTAATACGAATGAAGGGTCCGGTTACAAGCTCAATGTTTACAGATATGTTCTATAAACTCTCACAGTGTGTGTGTGCTCTCCTGTCTCTCTCTGCCTTATCTCCCTTGTCTCTGCTGAACACAACACACTACATGGGTATTTATACCCGACACAGCTAACATGCTCGAAGGATAGGGAAATCTGGTCGAAGGATCATCTATCGACCAGAAATCTACCGAAAGATCCATACATACCTCGAAGGATGATATCCTTCGAGGTCCATCTGAAACTATCGAATGTTTATCTTTCGAGGTCATCGAAGGATACAAACCATCCTTCGATGACATCCTTCGACACAAGCATGTTACCCACAATGTGCTAACTGTTTGGCCAAGTCTAACCAGGAGGATGGTTGACTTGGTCAAACTTACATCAAACTTACATTAAAGACATCGTTTTGTATCATGACGAAATACAGACAAAGTACAGACACAAGTGCACCAACAAACTCCCCCTTGGCTGTAGCTTTGTCTTGATCTTCGTGTCTTCAAGTCTTCAAGGCCGAGTCGAACCAAGCCGAGTCGCGTCCACACAAAGTGCATCAACAAACTCCCCCTTGGACGCTACTCGTGATGGTTCGTCTTCTATGTCTTTCATGTCGGAGGATCTTCAAAGTCTTCACGCGTCGTAAGTAGAAAGTGTATCAACAAACTCCCCGTTTAATGTAGAAAGTGTGTTGACAAACTCCCCCTTAGATTGAACTCTCCATTGAGTCATGCTCGTGAATCTTTTGACTTGTCAATTCTTCAGATCCTTGTGGTGTTGATGAATGGACATCGGCAACTCGATCATCTTATCCTTTGAGTGCCTCCACTTCGTGTCTTCATTCCAAAGCTTTTCATCGAACATGTTCTCCTCGCCTTTAGCATCTGCACATGCAAGAAAGCTAAACGCATAATGAGAACAACCGCTTGGAATATAGTTAACAGTTAAGCTAACGACACATATGAGATCAAATCTCAATCAAACACCAACCGACCGCAGTTTGAAAGTTTAGAAAAATATTCATTTTAATCCTTTAACTTTCAAAAACTCGTTAACTTCGACTGTTTATGAAGATGCAATTGTTTTCCGGCTTACGATCAGGATTTTGGGTAGGATAGACTCGAGTTCCAACATCGGTCGATCAAAAATAAACTAGAAGAAAAATCTTTTTGGATTTTACAAAGTTTAAATTAAAACACACCTAAAATCTTTTTGAAATTTTCATTTTTCAAATGTAAAGACGGAAAGCAATAAATAAATATATACAAAGATGCATAAACAGAAAACATTAAATAAATATTTATAGACATTCTTTTTGCGAGTTTCGAGGGTAAGAGAATCATATCAGTGTACGGTCATGCCAAAACGCTCTTGTTGTTCTTTTAGATAACATTAAGATAAGCATCCTATAACGATTATCGGTATTGTTGTCCACTTAAGCTCAACTTATCATTTGTAATCATGGCGAGGGGATACGTTAAGGTATAATTTATACTTACCGACCGGTGTTCATCCACATCACGACACATTCCCGTATCAAGGTATGCACGAGGATTCATCTTACCGGTGAGTATACCGATTATCATCTGTTTGACCGTATATGATGTGAGATTCTCACTTATTTTGATTGAAAACAAGCCCTATGTGATATAATCACTTATTGATGAGGAACTTGATTTTCGAATGCATGAGGGCACAGGAGCAAGTTCGTGAACAGGTCAGTACTTTCGTACAGCAGAGAGACGAACTTGACACCCGGAAAGAATTTGTGATATTCTATCACTTATTTGTTTGGACATGTGATTGTTGATCACTTATTGAGGTCGTATGCATTATGTACACGTATGTATAGTATCATGGAAGATCTAGACTTGCGTCCCCGTTATTTTTCAGAAAAAGATACAACCATGATACCCAGATGATAAGCAGCATAAAGACCGAATATCTCAGAACCTCGGCAATCTCTCAAACGAAATTTCGGTACTAAGACCATATGCCAATGAATGGTTCCCACCCAGTCTTCAGTCGATTTAAGTTTATATCACCCTGCACACTTTAAAATGATTGTGAGCCTACCGATACATCTTATATAGAGCTGCTTATCGTTTTTCATATTGGGTTTAAAGAGGTTTAGACAGACCACTGATGTACTATCATTTTCTCTTTTTCTCGCCAGGAAACTCATTTTTGTTTTTCTATTGTTTTTGTGTTTTTGAAATTTTTCGATGTTTTTGGATTTTTCAAAGTTGGAATTACTCCCCCTAAAATCAACAAACTAAGATAAATTTAAAACACAAAGATATTTACAAAAATGATTTTCCGATGTTGGTTAACTCATGTTTTACCTCAAAGCCGTTTACCAAAATTAATTTTGAATCAGAAATGATTTAGCGAATTTTGGAAAAATCAGTTGGTATGTCGGTAAGCGGTGCGGACCATGACAGCATTGTCTGGCCAAAGAGTGCTGAACGAGATACTAATTCACAAAGCAGCTTAATTATCGACAAGAAAAAGGAGAGATTAGAATTTTAAAACCGTATCCTTCAACTGCTTCGTGCATTGCAAGGAATCTGAGTGCTCTCCCAAACTGGATATCCACCCGGTGTGGATTTCAAAGTCGATTCTTTGTAGCTACTTAGAAATCTCTTCCCAGCAACAAGATCAGTAACCTTTGGGTCCGGCTGGTCGCCCACATTGCACCAGCGAAGGTCTTTGTCTTTCTCTTACAGAAGTAGTGTGCGGTTGTTCAACCCATGTCAAGGCATCCGCACACCCGGTGTAGTTTGATCAACCAACACATTTTCTTCAATCACACCACGAAGAAATGTACACAGCACGTTTATCTTGTAGATTGTGAACTTCAGACGTGCTGCAGGTGCGTACATTTTGATTTGAATCTATCCCGGGGACCCGATCAAAGCCTTGAACATTCTCATTTTGAAATGATTTTCATTTTTGTCGAAGCTTGTCAATCTTTTTCAACAGACATTTCTGTTTCCCTTTCCTTTTTCTCTCCATCAAAGGCAGCAATTTCTTCTGTTGCCTATTTTGTGCAAGGATGCTCCACTATCAACAATCTTACGACTATCGAAAGTTCCTCCTGGAATATCCTACACGCTTACTCAAAAATTAGTTGGAGAGAGGGACCCAAGCCTTTGTGGACTTGGGTCGTCCTTGATCATCAAGGTAAGTGATTTCAATCACTCGATGATTAGGAAAAAGAACCTGTGGTGCTCCCCCTGACTGAATTACCTGCTTTTGCTTCCAAGCTGTTTGTTCTTTACCAGTATTTGCATTAATTGTTTTAGCATTTACTGGTTTTACAGTTTTAGGTTTTGCTTGAACAGGTTTTTCTTCTTTGACCTCTGATTTTAAGGCCTTCTCAATTACCTTTTGATTCTTTTGTTTTAACTTCTTTTCCCTTTCTTTCAAGACACGTGGATCCTGTTTCGGGGAAAATGATCGTTTTTGGTAATTGGTTTCTTGGGGAGCACTTGTTTTTGCCTTCAACTTTTGCAGGTATGGGCAGTATCTTACAATATGCCCAATTGTGCCACACTCAAAGCACATTCTCCGCTCTACAAACCTCGGAGAAACACGTTGATGACCAGACTGAGAACCAGACAATGAACTTTGTGATCTAGACGTGCTTGGACCTAAGTCACATCCGTTGGTGTGTTGGGTGTAATTATTCTGATCATTTCGTTTTAAAATTCTAACTTGTTTTATAAAATCAAGGTTAGATTTATCCTGAAATGTTTCAAGTTTGTCTGAACCCGTGGATCCAACAAAGTTCACTTTCGGTTCTCTTTTCTTAACAGGAGCTCTTTTGTTTTGCACCCATTGTTGTTGAACCTTAGGTGCTTGAACATTCTTGTTCTGAGCCTTCTTTCCCTGTACCTTACCCTTTCCGGAGTTGACTTGTTGTTTTCGCTCAGCTTGTAGTTTTTGGTTTCCGTACTGTTTTCTAATTTGTTCACACGGAATTGGATCACATTGAGTGACAGTAACTTTGCCACTTTTGTTCCCCAAAAACTTATCAGTGCATCCTTCAAAAATTTGCTCAATTAAATCTTGATTTACATTTTTAATTGGAAAATCTTTGTTAGAGTAAATTTTGTCATCTCCTTTGAGCGTGTACAACAAGTTACTTCCTTCAAAACTTGATGCAATCGACTCCATTTCTTTTGTCATTTCAGTCTTACTCGGTTTCACTGGTGGATCACACAGGATGTGATTCTCGATTGGAATATCTGTTGTAACCGAGTTAGACTGTTGTTTCACAATCACTTCAGATTCATCATCCGAAGAATCAGCATCCTCAACAGTGGGAGGACTCTGTTCCTTAACACATGATGAATCTGTCACATTCTCAGATTCAGATTCAGTTTCAGATTGACCTGAGGATGATGTACCAGTTGTGAACCCGAGGCCTGCTGCAAAGTCATCTAGACCGAGTGGCACAGTAGGTTCAAAACGGGGCATATCCTCGTCATCAGGCAATTTTGAGTAATTGTGATTCATTGGGGGAGGACATGATTTGAATCCCATACACTTCTTATCCCCCTTTTTCTTTTGAACATCAATAATGTGATCCAATACATAGCGGGAATTGGAATAACTTTCCAATTTCTGCTTGATTGTTTCACATTCACATCGAGCGGTTGCCAATTCTACCATCTGCTTTTCAATTGTGTCTATAAGATCATTGTTAGCATGTTGTTTTCGCAAAACAGCTTTTTGTAATTCTGAAACATCATGTCTTAATGACGCAATTGTTGTTTTAAATTCCTTTTCATTTCTGGTTAAAAACACGTTAGCTTCAGCTGCTTTAGAAAGATCTACAATCAATTCTTGATTGTGTTTGGATAGGATTTCAATCTGACTTTCCTGTTCAGCATATTTAACATTTAAACTATCACAATTTTCACAGCTAACTACAGTGGGTTCATCGACACATACCTGACCTGATGAACTGTCGACATTAGCCATAAAGGCTGAATGGAGAGAAGACGAAGAGTAAGCAGCTTGATCCGTCAAATTAGATCTTCTTTCAGCTCCTGCTGCAGCTTCTTCCAAAAGCTCATCAAAATCTGCATCGACTGACGTTGATGCACTAGATGTCTCATCCACATGATCATTTCCTGAAGTGGAGGACTCTTCATCTGAGCTTCCACTATAACCAGAACTGTCTTCATCTCCAGAAGATGCAACACCATTGGTGGAAGATTCTCCACCACTGGCGTGCTTTAAATCCTTTACGACTTCAGCAAAACATGCTGTTCCACCATTTCCTCCTTCTCCAAGCTGAAGCGACCAATCACAACCCTCATCTATTTGAACCACCAGCCCCCGGTTGGCATTTGATGACCCTGCTTGGCCTTGGTTGTTGACTGGTATCAACGTTCGAACATTGTTCCCGTTCTGGTTCTGCTGGTTGCCTTGATTTCTGAACGGATTTTGATTTCCATGCTGAGCTGGTCTTGTGCATTCCCTTTTGAAATGACCCCGTTCACCACAGTTAAAGCACGTTACAGCTTGCTTGTCGAACCCATACCTGGTGTCTTTCTTGCTATCCAAGTTGGTTCTCCCCGTCCTTTCCATAAACTCCTTTGCTCTTCGAATTGCACTAGCAAGAGCCCATTTGATATCCATCATCTCAAACTCTTCTTTATCCACTTGCTGATAATCTTCATTGGTTAGATTGATATTCCCAATCTGACCTGCAACTAATCCACTATAAGCACTAACCAAGGTATTCAACATCTCCATATGCTCCTTGGCTACTTCGACACTGACTTTGGAAAAGTTGGAAGTGTCTAATCTGACTGTGTTAGGATTGGAAGTGGCTTGAAAGTTTGAAGAGCTTCCATAAAACCCTTGCTGTTGTGGTTGTTGCTGCTGAGCTGTCGGTTGCACATTCGGTCTTGAAAACATCGTGTAGGCTGAAGGATCAAACTGATCTGTTGTTGAAGGTCCGGTGTTAGAAACAAAAGCTGTTTGAAGCTTCGCGTGTTGAGAAGCTGGTCTTTCTCCACTGATACCTCCTGCAATCCCAAAGTACATTTCTGGATTTTGAGGAGTTTGTGTTCTTTTTGCCTTCAGCTTTTCTTCAACATCCTTATTCTCCAATCTTTGAATTAATTCATAAACGGTGATTGTTTCTAAAACACCATTTTCCTTAAGAATTTCAAGATAACTGCTCCACTTTGCTGGCAAGCTATCAGCGAATCTCTTCACCAATTCTTGTGGAGTGGCAGTGACTTTAAAAGCAAACATCTCGCTCAACAAGTGATGGAATCTTGTAGATAGCTCTCCTAAAGTCTCATTCTCCAAACACGTAAATCCTTCAAACTCCTTCTTCAGTAATTCTTGCTTGATCTTTCTTGATTGAGCATTTCCTTCACAAAGTAACGTGAGCATATCCCACAAGCTTTTAGTAGTCGTGCAGTAAACAAACTGGTGGTAAATGTCTTTATGAAGAGCTTGTGTGAGAATCATGAATGCTTTCTTTTCTAACTCAAACTTCTTTTTATCTTCTTCAGATAAAGTGCTGTAAGTTTGTGGATTAGATCCTGCAATTTCCAACTCATTTTCAAAGGCTGTGAAGAAGCACATCCATAGATCTTGACCTTGTCCCTGAACATAAGTTCTCAGCCTTTCTTTCCACCATCCCCAATCATTGATGTGATTTAGCTTTGGCGGTTTTGTGCTTGTACCAGTTTCACTGTCGTTCTGCATCATAGATTGAATGCTGCTGTTTTGATTTGTGACCAGTGCCCATTGATTTGCAGTGATCATTGCAGCTTGAGGTGGGACAATAGCTCGCATCCATGCCGTTTTGTCGAAATCTGATGTAGATTGCGTAGATTGCATAGCTGATGATTGTGGAGTCGAAGTTATTTGAGTCCACGCGGTTGGATCCCACTGACCGTTTGTTCCCATTTTATGAAAATTAATATATTAAGTGAAAATTGATTTAAAAATGAAAACAAGTTTTCTGTTTAAAAATAAATTTTCACAAACTATGTTAATTTCAAATGATAACACCAGCCGAAAGATCCTTGATCGAAAGACCTGAAAACACAAACTGTTAAACTAAAACAAACAAGGATCGAAAGATCAAACTTTGTTCGAAGGATCAACAGTGTTCGAAAGATCACTGTTGAGATTCGAGCAATGACTTTGAAAGACTCTCCAATCGAAGGATCCTTGTCTTTCGAATAAGACCTGTAGACCGAAGGATGAACACGAAAGAAGACTTCGAAAGACTCCCCAATCGAAGGATCCTAGTCTTTCGAAAATGAGCAGAAGACCGAAAGATGTATGTTTCGAAAATATTCCTTGGTTCGAAGGATAAGTCTCACACTTCGAAGGATGCTCGAATGATGCCTATCTGTCGAACCTCCTTTGGTCGAAAGATGATCTTTCGACTTCGAAGGATATCTTTCGAACAGCTCTGACACGGTTGACAAAGGGTGACAGGTTGGTGAAAAAGGTGATGGGTTGGTAAATCTTTCGGCAGAAAGTATGGTCAGACCATGCTTTTCTGCAAAAACAGATTTAGTATGATTATTTTAATCAGTTCCCCCTATCCAATACACCAACAACTTTCGAAAATAACTAAACAAGATCAAAAGATGTAAACTTTGAAGAACACTTGAAGATATTATGAACAAAAAGGGTTTTCCGGTAAAACTACAAACTTCCGAACAAGATTTAAACCGGATAAATAAAGTTTTTCAGAAAAATACAACTTTTCAAAACCCGAAAAACACCCAAGAACACCTCGGTTTTAACAAGGAGAAGAGCCAAAGCTCTGATACCACTTGTAGGTCCCTCTCGAGGATGAGATAAAACCTTATCCTTGTTATATCAAACACACTAGCGAGTGCGGAATCCAAGCTAGCATGCAACCGAGAATTTATACGAGAACAAGCACAAACACAACACACAAGATTCACCGATTAACACCACATGTATTAATACGAATGAAGGGTCCGGTTACAAGCTCAATGTTTACAGATATGTTCTATAAACTCTCACAGTGTGTGTGTGCTCTCCTGTCTCTCTCTGCCTTATCTCCCTTGTCTCTGCTGAACACAACACACTACATGGGTATTTATACCCGACACAGCTAACATGCTCGAAGGATAGGGAAATCTGGTCGAAGGATCATCTATCGACCAGAAATCTACCGAAAGATCCATACATACCTCGAAGGATGATATCCTTCGAGGTCCATCTGAAACTATCGAATGTTTATCTTTCGAGGTCATCGAAGGATACAAACCATCCTTCGATGACATCCTTCGACACAAGCATGTTACCCACAATGTGCTAACTGTTTGGCCAAGTCTAACCAGGAGGATGGTTGACTTGGTCAAACTTACATCAAACTTACATTAAAGACATCGTTTTGTATCATGACGAAATACAGACAAAGTACAGACACAAGTGCACCAACAAACTCCCCCTTGGCTGTAGCTTTGTCTTGATCTTCGTGTCTTCAAGTCTTCAAGGCCGAGTCGAACCAAGCCGAGTCGCGTCCACACAAAGTGCATCAACAGAAACACAACTAAACTCTCGGTTCTCTCTCTCTCTATCTGTGTTCTGTCTTCAGTCTGTTTATATAGGCACCATGAACGACGAAACTGAACAGGGAGTCCCGCGAAACCTCAACATCGACGAAACGTTAGATGGCTACGGCGAAACTCCAAAGTCGACGAAACTCCATATGGTTTCGTCGACATGCATGTGCAATTTATGAGGATTCGGCCCAAAGAGTTTAGGCCCAAATGTAATGGCCCAACATGCATTCTGCGTTGAAATTGATTGGCCCAAAGCTTTACGTACATGAAATCACAAATATTTAGATTGTAAGATTAGTCAATCATGACATCATGATGATGTTGTGTAGGCGGGAATTAGTTCGCGACTCTCCGTGCTTCGCGTGTCGAACTCTGGGGCGCACGACGGAGGAATGTCGTGACGTCGGGCTTGAGCCGAACCTAACCGAGTCGAACCGAGTCGAGTCGCGTCCACATAAAGTGTACCAACAACGACATCCTTATCAAAACCATATTTAGTATCCCATTTGCTCTCCAAGTTTGTTCTCCCTGTTCTTCTCATGTAATCCTTTGCTCTTCTCACTGCACTTGCAAATGCCCATTTGATATCCATCAGCTCCATCTCATCCTTGTCTATTTGTCGATAGTCTTCATCTGTCAAATTAATGTTTCCAATTTGACCGGCGACTAATCCACAATAAGCACTCACCATTGTGTTTAGAAGTTCTATATGTTCCCGAGCACCTTCCACACTAACTTTGGTAAAGTTTGAGGTATCAAATCTGACGGTGTTGGGGTTTGAATGTTGAGAGTTGTTGTTACCATAAAAGGCTTGTTGAGTGGTTTGTTGAGAAGCTTGTTGTTGGGTTTGTTGTGGGTAAGGAAGATAGGCTTTTGGATCAAATGGTTCGCCATAAGGGTTTGTAAGAGAACCAACTGATTAAACTGGCTTTGGTGGTGGTAGATAGGCTTTTGGATCAAATGCTTGTCCATAAGGGTTTGTATTTGACATAAACGCGGTTTGAAGCTTCGGTTGCTAATTGGTACTAATAGCGGTGTTAATACCTCCAAAGTACATCTCAGGGTTTTGTGGAACTGGAATTCGTTTTGCCTTTCGAATTTCTTCTTCATCCTTGCTCTCAAGCTTTTGAACGAATTCATAAATGCTAAGCATATCTAAAACACCGGTATGCTTTAGCAACTCAATGAATTGACTCCACTTAGGTGGTAAAGCATCAACAAAACGCATGACCATCTCTTGTTTTGTAGCATTAACCCTGTATGAGTGCATCTCACAAAGCAAATGATAGAACCGAGTAGCCATGTCGTTTAGTGTTTCATTTTCCGTGAACAAAAATCCTTCAAACTCCTTCTTTAACAGATCATGACGGATCTTTCTTGTCGCTGCATTTCCTTCTCCTCTAGCTTCCAAGACGTCCCACAAACCCTTTGTAGTGGTACAATACGCAAATTGATGATAAATATCCCTATGAAGTGCTTGAGTAACAATGGCAAAGGCTTTCTTCTCAAGATCATAAGCCTTCTTATCACTTTCTCCAATTCCTGCCAAAGTAAGTGGATTGGAACCTGCTTCTTTGAGAGCTTCATTGTACGGTGTATTAAAGCATGTCCACAACTTGGTATTTTGCCGTAGAACGTACGTATGAAAACGACTTTTCCATGATGGATAATCGTTCATGTGATTTAACTTTGGTGGACGATTATTGCTTCCCGTTTCACTCTCGCTTAAGAGAAGATTTTGAATGCTCTGATTTTGATTAACAACACATGCCCATTGATTAGCGGTAATCTCTTGTTTAGGCATTAACCCTTTGATCCATTGTGAAGGATCTTGGGTTGTACTCGAGCTATCACTCCAATCCCAAGGATTTGTACTCATGATGAACTAAAAATAATCAACTCAAAAACCAAACTGTAAATTCTCTGTGAAAATTAAGTGTTCATGAAATATTGGAAGTTCACGAAAAAAATAGACTAGACGAATGATTAAGCTCAAAGTCTACGAAAAATAAACAATTGATTTCCACGATGAATTAGATAAGAGCCACAAATAAAAGAAACACAACAAGTTTTCAAAAGCCCACGAAAAATTGATTCAAGAATTGATTTAAAAATTGATTCTGTTGAACTGAACTTCACGAAGAATTAATTAAATAATTGACTAAGTCCAATTCTACAATAATAGTATTTCGTGAGGGTGAAGTTCAGGCCCAATCCCACTAAAAATGATGGACGAAAAATTGACAAAGCTCACAAGAAACTTTGAGGAAGCCCAATCCAATGTTTCGTGAGAATATATATGTTTTTCGTTGACCAGATACTCAAGTATTTCGTTGACCAGATAGAGGAGATGATTTTCGTGAAGGCTGTTGTGTGAGAAAGCAGGCCCACGAGGTGTGACAGGCCCACAATAAATGAACTGGAGCCAATGAGATTTTCGTTAAATGTAAACTTAAGTCCACAAAGAATCAGACTAATAAGATCGGTGGAAGTCCAATGAGAGTCCAAGAAAAATAACTCCAATGAAAGACCAGTATGTTTTGAAAGATGGCTGTTCTTGAGAAAGAGACAAAAGCAAGTATGTTTCATAGAAATAGTATGATAAAAAAATGTATAAGGACGAAAAATATTGATCTTTCGTGAAGTAGAGACAAAATAGGCAGTTCGTGAGATGTAAGAGGTCCAATGAAAATTCAATTTGAAATCCAAGAAAAACTGATGGTTTTGTTTTTTTTTTTTTTTGTTGAATCTATGTCTCGTGAGATGAGGAATAGAACATGACAAAACACTTATATTTTTCGTTGACTCAAAGATATATTTCTTTGACTTCTTGTTTCGTGAGTTTTGAATTTTAAAAAAGGATGTTTCGTTGGAAAATATCTTTCGTGGATATGGGACTTTGTGAAAAGTTAGGTGAGACCTTTCCTTTTAAAGTAGAATTTTATCTTGAACACGAAAAGAAGATTGGTAGTTATCATGACATAGTTAAGTTACAGACACGCGAAATTCAACCTTTTAGAAAACTTTTGAAAGTTATCTTCTCAATAGGAATATTCCGGTCACTTTTCCGGCCAAACACCTCACCGGAAAAATTGGCGAAACAAGATTTTTGCAAAAATTTCAAGAAAAACCGAATTTTAACATGTCTCCATGTGTTTACACACGGTTTTTGTGAAATTTTTTTTGCAAAACAACAAGTTTTCTTAATCTTTTAACTCATTTTGTTTCAAAAACTTGAAAAACCTTGTTTAATGTTCAAGAAACTTTCAGAAATTTACTTGAAAACACAACGCAAAACTTGGCTTTAACAAGGAAGAGAGCCACGGCTCTGATACCACTTGTAGGTCCACTCGGAGGATCAAGTTTACCTACTTCCTTGTTGTCGAAACACACCCGCAAGTGCGGAATCCAAGTGGGTATGCAACCAAGCCAAAGAACACAAATACACAAAAGATTTCAAAGTTAAAAGCTCATGTATTCAACCAGAAGAGTTTGTTTACAGAAGATAATACACTAATTTTCTCTCAAACCTAACTGGTGTGCTCTCTTAACCTATCTGTTCTGCAAGATCCTTTTTATAGCCAAGACCCAGCATATCCTACGAAAGATATACTGGGCCCAAAATCTTGGCCCAAGAAAGACCAAACACCACGAAAGACATGAGTCTTTCGTGAACACCCATCCAGCCGAAGAACCACTACCAAAGAAGAAGGTTCTTCGTGAACCATTTATAATTCTTCGTTGGTTATTTGCGGAAGACAGGCCCAGCCAAACAAATGGATCCTCATGAATTCAGGCCCAATAAGCATGCTTTTTACATTTTTATGCATGGCATGTTTATTAGATTTCATTGTTGCATGCATTTTGGTCAAAGGTCATGACATCATCATGGTGATGTCATGATGATGTCATGGTTGTTGGTGCACTTGTGTCTGTACTTTGTCTGTATTTCGTCATGATACAAAACGATGTCTTTAATGTAAGGTTGATGTAAGTTTGACCAAGTCAACCATCCTCCTGGTTTGACTCGACCAAACGGTTAGAAAAATGTTGTAAGCTGGTTGTGTCGAAGGATGTGTCATCGAAGGATTGTTTTATACCCTTCGATGAGCTCGAAAGATGAACATTCGATAGTTGAGTTCGAATCATAAACCTTCGATGGATGAACTCGAAGGATATCTCGAAGGATATCATCCTTCGAGGTATTTGTGAATCTTTCGATGGCTTTCTGGTCGACAGATGATCTTTCGATCAATCTGTCTGATCCTTCGACCAGACCTGCTGTGTCGGGTATATATACCCATGTAGTGTGTTGTGTGAAAAGTCAGAGAAAAGAGAACACATAGTGAGGACAAGAGAAGACAGAAACAGAGAGAGCATTCTGTTGAGAGCACACACACGAGAGAACTTTGAGAGTTTGCAGAATACATCTGTGAACATTGGGCTTGTAACCGAACCTTTCATACGCATTAATACAAGTGGTGTTAATCGTTGAATGTTGTGTGTTGTGTTTGTGCTTGTTCTCGTATAAAGTCTCGGTTGCATGCTAGCTTGGATTCCGCACTCGCTAGTGTGTTTGATATAACAAGGATAAGGTTTTATCTCATCCTCGAGAGGGACCTACAATGGTGATGACGGTTCGCGGCTCTTCGTGCTTCGTATGTCGGTCTCTAGAGCGCACGACAAAGGAATGTCGCGACGTCGGTCTTGAGCCGAACCGAACCGAGCCACATCCACACAAAACTGTATCAACAAACAAAATATGTGAATCCATCAATACCTGAATCATCCAAAAACGATGATTAACATCCAACCTCTCTAATTTCCTACGTTTGTTCTCTCTTTCATTCAGGCCAAATATAAAAAGCCCGGTTTAAAATTAATAAACTTATTCTACAATACGTAATACGTGCCTTAGCCACGTCGTATGCATCTCAGCTCATGCATGCTCATTCTGGTTTCGTGCTAGCTGCAAGTTATTTCCAATTCCATTATTTGTTAGCTATTTTCCTATGTAGTGGGTTCATTGTTTTTTCTAGGTCTAGATTTCGATCTAGAACAATAATGATTCTTGTTTTAAATGTGATAACAAGTGCGAAACCCAAGCTAACATACCAAATCAAGCAACAACACAATCAACACACACAAAGATATACTTCAAAAGTTCTCGTATATTGATTTCAACAGAGTTTTGGTGTCGTATACAAATCAAAAGCTCACAAACTCTCAGTTTGAAGTTGTTTTTCTATGTGACAATGTTGTGTATTGAACAACAACCAGACCACATGCATTATTGTTTGGTTTCTTTCTAAACGATATCCTGATGTCATTTGGCTTTAACCAAACGACGCATCATCTAAACAAACATACTAATGTCGTCTGTCCAATCCAAACAACAACCTATGTTGTTTGGACTTAGACATGTCGTTTACTCTGTGTTGGCCAAGCTGCAACGTCAGCAAAAAATCTTATTAATGGGGGTAAATTCTTACAAGTTGTGATTGTTAAAACGAATTTTTGAAGTTGGGATTATTTTTAAAGTTGTGATTAATGTCGGCTAATGGGTAAAAGTTATGATTATTAAAATCCAATAACTCTTATATCTAATAGAAAGATAATAACCAACAAGCGGAGGAGACATTAGTTTATTTTGGCACTTTCTTTCCATAAAAACAAAGTACAATCAATACGTTTAAGACATTTGAAATGGACTAAATAAGCATCTTAATTTTTTTTCTCCATAAAGTAAAATTAATACGTTTAAGACATTTGAAATGGACTAAACAAGCATCTTAGTTTTTTTTCTTAATACACGATAAGATTCAGCATCAGAGCAGACACTACTACTTTTGCTGGATCTTTAGACTCTCAACAAAATATAAAATTCATATTTGGATATTCAAATCGGTCAAAATTTTACAAATGTTGAATATTAAAAAGTTCAATTCAGTCATAATTTTACAAATGTTGAATACTAAAATGTTCAATTCAGTCTTACAGAATGATGTGAAATTATAACTTATATAGAAGAATTAGTTTTTTTTATATTTAAAAATGTTAAAAATTTATCTATAAATTTATGTTTTAGAAAAAGAAATACGATTTTTGTTGTATTATTAAAGACAAAATAAAATAATAAGATACTATTTTATAACAATGTTATTGTGTTGGCATAACAAAGAAATTGTAACTGTCAACAATGTTTTTGTTTTGGCCTAACAAAGAAATTGGAACTGACACCAACATATTTTACGAGAAAAGGTTAGTGTTAAGACCTTTCAATTTTCATGCATTGATATCCACGGCTTCCTCTTTTAAACCTTAGAGATATTTTCAAAAACCTCTAATCTACTATTTCTAATGGCGTCTACTTCATCATCTACTTCAGGCCCAAATGGTTCAATGGCTTCTACTTCTTCATCCAATTCACGACCAAATCAGAATCATACCATGGGGTTGGGGTATGACGTGTTTCTAAGCTTCAGAGGTGAAGATACTCGTCATAGTTTTACAGATCATCTCTATCATGCATTACTCCGAGCAGGCCTTCGCACTTTTAGAGACAGTGATGATATCCACAGAGGCCAAGAACTCAAGCCGGAAATCGAGACAGCAATCATCCAATCTAAGGCTTCTATCGTTGTATTATCTATGAATTATGCGAATTCCAGGTGGTGCCTAAATGAGCTCTGGCTGATCCTTGAACAAAGGAAGAAGTGCGGTCATTTCGTTTTACCTGTATTTTATCAGGTTGATCCATCAGATGTCAGGAACCAAAGACGAAGTTTCACTATTGAATGGTCAAATTTGAAAGCACTAACAAAGGTTGCTAATTTGGCCTGCATGTCAAAATGTTTTGATGTACAAGGAGGAGAAGAGTCAAAATGGAAAGAGGTTAATGTTAAGCAGTGGAAGGCAGCGCTAACAGAGGTTGCTAATTTGACTGGCTTGGATCTTTCATGGTATATCTGCTTTTTCTTTGAAGCTTAAAACTTGAAAATATGGTTTTGAAGAAAAATAAAGTGAGAAATTTTCAAAACTGTATACCAAATCAGAAACATTTGGAGCCGATTCATATACTTCTTCACATACTTTATTTGCTTTGCACTTCTTCTTGGACACATTTAGCACGATGGTTGAACCTTGTTTAGATCTATAACAAACACTGCAACTTTGATATAAATAGCTTTATTTTACCCTTTTATACAAAAAAAGCGTTTCACGGTGTTCGGTTGCTAGCTGTGATTTACTAAAAAACAAACAACTTGTTTAACAATTTGAAACAAAATAAAACCTTGTCGACTCATTCTAATTATCTGACCTATACCCGTTGACTCGTCAAGATTAACTCAACACATTTTTCGTTTTTCTTTAGTTACAGATATGAGACAGACCTTATTACACAAGTGACCGAGACAATTAAGTGTAACCTAGATATGAAACAACTGAGTACTCCAGCCCATTTAATTGGAATGGAGGCTCGAGTTGAAGTCATCAATTCCTGGTTTAAAAATGAGGAATATAGTGCTATAGTAGTTTGTGGCATGGGAGGCAGTGGCAAGACAACACTTGCCCAACACATTTATAACTTAAACAAACAAGATTTTGAAACCCGCAGTTTTGTTGAAGATATTGGAAAACAACATGATGGGTTGTTTGGGTTACAGAAACAACTTCTTAAAGATGTTATGGGCGGAAAGGAAATAAGTATATCCAATGTTTCTGAGGGCACAAATAAGATTGAGGAGGTCTTACAAAAGAAAAAAGTGCTTGTTGTTCTTGATGATATTGATAATCACGAACAATTAGGTGTTTTACTTGGAACAAAGGCGTTCCCTACACAAAGCAAGATTATAATAACAACAAGGCTTCTAGATATACAAGCATGGTTTGGGTCCATATCTTGGAGGTGTAGGGTGCACAACCTCAGTTTGTTGAATGATCTTGAATCATTAGAGCTTTTAAGTTGGCATGCATTTGGATCAAAATTTCCCATGGAAGGATTCAAGGAACTCGCAATACAACTAGCACAGTATTGTGGAGGAAATCCCTTGGCTCTTAAAGTACTCGGTTCTTCTATGTTTATTAGTGATGATGACCCATGGAGGATAAATAACATGAGAGAAGTTTGCGAAAGTAGAATGAATTCACTAAAATCATTGAAAGGAGATCTTGATTGTGGCATCCAATGTGTACTACAAAAGAGCTTTGACTCCTTGCCACTTCGCACTCACAAAGAGTTGTTTCTACATATTGCTTGTTTTTTTTTGTGGTGAATATGCTCACTTTGTTGAAACGATACTAGAGGATCAATTGTATGCGAAATCTGGGATTCTGACCCTCGTTAACAGATGCCTTCTTACCATTTCACCTACTGGAAAACTCATGATGCATCAACTGCTTCAAGAAATGGGAAGAAATATTGTTTGTGAAGAGTCCAACGATCCTGCAAAGCGTAGTAGAGTATGGCATGATGATGAATCTTATCATGTGTTGAGGAAAAAACATGTAAGAGGATTCTTATGTCCATCTTGATGCTTATTTTTATTTCACAACCTCTTGTTTTAACTACAATTCTCTAATTCCATGTCTTTCTCCATTAGGGTTCAGATACGATTGAAGGTTTAGCACTTGACATGCGAAAGGTCGAGCTTGGAATGAGATCAGAGGTAAGAAAACACGTAAATTATTATTGGTACTTCAAATATTTACTATGATTTTCTTAATAGACTATAAATTTCATACATCAATCTGGGAAGAAAATGTTCTGGGACCTAACAAAAGAATCAAATGTATACTCACAAATATAGACTAGAACTAGAATGTCACCTGCCAAACATGTTCAAAATAGGACCCACAGTTACCATGATGGTTGAGTGGCTCTATTTTAGTCCTAATGGTTGCGATTTCTTCCTCACTTATTTGTTGTTAAAAGAGATTTTTTAATTATTTGTTTTGTGGTTAAACTTATGGATTTGACAAACAATGTTAGTTTTAGGCTTTCACATGGGTTTTGACAAGGATCCTGGGAGGAATTGTTGTTTGAGTGGGACATTGGCTGCCTTTATGGTAAACCTTGACCAACCTAATGGCAACATTAATGGAACGACCAAAAACACCAGTCAAATGTTTTTTATTTGCTGATCATTTGACTGTTGTTTTTATGGAACAACATTACCAAAATTAATAAGTTGTTCCTCTTATGATTTCCATTTGTTGATGCATTTTTAGTGTCTGTAACTAGTCTTGTTTAAACGATGTATTTTGTATGGTCTTTTATTAATTATCGAGTCTGTATGTTATGTTGACCAAGTCAGATATCCTCCTATCTACTTATGTACAACTTATTTGTCTCTTTTGGTATGTAATGTATTATGAACAATGCATGTTGCATTAAAGGGTAGTTTTGTCATTACTATGTTTACATGTTGCTGATTGTTGCTGTCTGATAACAGGAACAAACACAACAGTTGCAGTCCTCGACGAAACTGACTTCTGTTTCGTCGGAACACTTCATGGCGAAACAGACTTCTGTTTCGTTGAAGGTCATGACGAATCAGACCTTGATTCGTCATATATTGGGCTGTTCCAGGCCCAATGTTTGGCCCATGTTCAGATTCGTCAAACACTTCTTGTGTTTCGTCGAAATCAGTGGCCAGGGGCTATATAAGCAACACTTTGTGTTCATTTGAACTCAGAGAGATAATAAACAGACCATAGTAACAAAACTCTGCCAAAATTTAGTCTGAACTGTGTTTGTATCAGTTGTTATCGGTTCTCATCCCGTTAATCAATAGATTGTGTTTCATTGATTAATCCGTTGTTATTTATTGCTATACATGTTTGATTTGGCATAGTTACGTGGATTCCGCACGCGTAACCGTGTTTTCTATAAACAAGAGATTCGGTTCGTAATCGATCCTCAGATTTCGGGACCTACAAGTGGTATCAGAGCTTTGGCTCTTATCCTTGTTTAAAATCAAACTTGTTCGGTTTTTATCAAGTATTTTGTGTGTGTTTTTTCTGAAAATGAGTTCTTGAAAAATTAATATTTTCTGAAAAATATTCATAAATCTGCTGTTTATTGATGTTTGCTATAGATTTTTATCAAAAACCTAAGTTAGATTGTTTGTTTATGCTTTAAACCGGGTTTTTAGTGAAAATCTAGTGTATTTTCGTGTTTCGGAAATTTAACGGTGATCGGAAAACTCATCGGAAACTTCATGTTCTTGGTGGTGTTCTTCATATCTTCATAAGTGTTCTAATAAAAACTGAGTATCTGATCTGTTATAATTGTTTAAAACAAGTGTTATAACTTAAAATAACATTACTTGACTTTTGTGTAAAAGATCATAATTGGTTTCAGTAAAGTCACTGTTTCGTTGAAAATAGAAGTTACAAACATGCTTGTGTCAGGATTAAATATCTTGATTGTCTCATCTTATCCACGACTGGTCAATAGATAAATATCTAAACCAACTGACTTTTATCCAGTTTTGACGAAACACACAGCCGACGAATCACATCTGTTTCGTCACAACCTCTTTGACGAATCAAGCGTCTGTTTCGCCGCAACATCTTTGACGAAACAAATTCTGTTTCGCCACGAATCACAATTATCACAAGTCTGTTTCGTCGTCATTCATTCAGACGAAACAAACCTGTTTCGTGAACTCTGTTTCGTCGAAAACAGAAGACTTATATCAGCTAGCTTACTGTTTGTTTTCAAGAAATTTGTGCAAGTACTATCATACATACATCAAATATGAGTTGTACTAGTCCATGGGATTGGAGTATGGATTCTAGACCACGTGAAGATCCGACGTCCGCAGCAGCGTGGGTGAAGAGTGTTTTTGGTCAACCAACTATAAGTGCCGGACAATGGGCTTTGGCATCCAATCAGAATCAAAACATTCAAAATCTTCTGATTAGCGAGAGCGAAACGGGTAGTAACAATCGCCCGCCAAAGTTGAATCATATGAACGAGTTTCCATCATGGAAAGGTCGTTTCATTACATATGTTCAAGGTCAAAGCACGGATATTTGGAGGTGTTTCATTACTCAACGCAATGATGCTCTTGAAGTAGCAGCGTCAACGGCCGAAGGTTATACTAACATGCAGGAAAATGACAAGAAAGCATATGAATTTGAGAAAAAGTCATTTGCTGTTCTTACTCAAGCACTTCATAAAGATATCTATCATCAGTTTTCTTATTGTACGGACACGAAAGCCCTATGGGATTGTTTGGTGACAAGAGGAGAAGGAAACGCAGCTTCCAGAAAGACACGGCATGATTTATTAAAGAAAGAGTTCGAGTCGTTCCAATTCTTGGAAAACGAAACTCTAAATGATATGACCACACGGTTTTATCATTTGATTAGTGAGATGTTTGCCTATTCTGTTAATGCAACTCAAAAGGAAGTTTGTGCACGGTTTGCTGATTCTCTACCACCAAAGTGGAGTCCATACATCGAGCTTCTAAAGCATACAGGTATTCTAGATGCTGACACTATAACTATCTATGAATTTGTACAGAAGCTGGAACATAAAAATGATGAAGAAATCCGAAAAGCAAAACGCATTGCTGCTCCTCAGAATAATGAAATGTATAGTGGTGGAGGTTTTGACCCGTCAGCTAGTCTGAGGCAACCAAAGTTACAAACGGCGTTTGTATCAGATACAAACTCTTCTCCGTTTCCTCAACAAACTCAGACTTATTCTGGAGGAGGTTTTATTCCTTTTATACCTCCAGTAAATACTACTCCACCTCAAGCATATTTAGGAGGAGGTTTTAATCCATCCCTACCACAACAACAAGTCCTACCACAACAACAAGTCCAACCACAACAACAACAGCAAGCTCATTATACCAACAATCCTCCAACTCCAAACCCTAACACAGTCAAAGTTGATACATCAAACCTCTCAAATGTTAGCATTGAAGTAGCAAAGGAACATATGGAACTTATTAATACCATGGTCAGTGCTTACTGCGGTTTGGTCGCAGGTCAAATTGGAAACATCAATTTAACCAACGAAGACTATCTACAAATCAACCGTGATGAAATGGAGTTGATGGATATAAAGTGGGCATTCGCAAGTGCTGTTAGAAGGGCGAAGGACTTTATGGTTCGAACAGGAAGAAGTTCTTTGGAAAGCAAACAAGATACAAAGTATGGTTTTGATAAAGAAGCAGTTACATGCTTCAATTGTGGGGAAAAGGGTCACTTCAAACGTGAGTGCACTCGACCAAGCAGACAAGGCAATCAGAACCCATTCCGTAATCAGACGAGTACTTCAAATGCTAATCAAGACAATCGTGGAAAAGGGATAGTGGCTGTAACCAACACCACTAACCAGAATCAGTCTGGACCATCAAATGAAAGTCGTGCATTAACCGTACAAGCTGATGAAGGGTTTAATTGGTCTTTACAACTTGGGGAAAGTGATCAAGGTAAAGGAGGAACGGCGTGTTATGCAAAAATAATCAATCACATCAAGCACGTTCATAAGGAAGAATTTTCTGATAGTGATGATAGTTCTGGTAATTCCGGGAGTTCTGATGAAGAAAGTTCTACTTCGAGTTCTGAATCTGATGTGAACAAAGAAGCAAGTTCTAATCTTGATGACTTATTGAATGAAGCAGAAGATTTGAAATGTCAGAAATCAGTTCTGATCAAGAAGGCTGAGGTAGTATCTAAAGAAATGGAGAAGTTCTTTTCTGAAGACGGATCTTTCTCTTATCAGACTGCCTTTATGGCAAATGTCTCAGCTTCTACAAGTCAGGTAAAATCTGAAATTCTTATCAACTGTAGAGATTGTGAGTATATGAAAAGTGAATTTGATAAAATAAAGCTTCACTGTGATTCGATTCATATTCACAATCAGAGTTTAGTTGTTGAAATGGCTAAATGCAAAGAAACGAATATGGCTTTGGTTCGAAACGAAAAAGAACTTAAATCTATGATTGAAATTCAAAAGAAAAATGTTTCCGAAGTGACAAAAACTGTTTATCATAAACAAGTTAGTATAAATGAATACATTAACATTGTTGAGGAAACTAAAAAGGAACTAGCCATTGCCAAATGTGAGCATGATGCAATCAAGCAAAAATTGGAGAGTTACTCTAACTCCCGATTTGTGCTCGATCACATTATTGATGTTCAACAACTAAAGGGAAACAAGAAAGGTGTTGGGTATAAGAAGTGTCCGCCCCCTTTGAGACATGATTATACTTATATGCCTGATGAAGAAGAAATGCCACGGTTTGAATCCAGTGTGCCTCTTGATTATGAGGAAGTAACTACTGGCCTAGGATTCAAATCGGACAATTCTCCAAGTACAAATTCTGAGCAAAAAGAGTCAACATCTACGAAACAAGGTCCTCCAACCATTGAGGACTATGAGTCGTCGGATGATGAATCTGAATCAGATGTGAGTAAACAGGATAAATCACTTGACAAACTTAAAGGAGTAGAAGTTCCTATTGAGAATCATATACTGTGTGATCCTCCTACCCCTGCTGTTAAATCTGTTGTTCAACAAGTGATAAATCCTGTGTCTACTGTTAAAAGTAATATTGTGTTGTACACTTTGGTTGGTGACTCTAAAATCTATTCAGATAATGATTTTCCAATTAAAAATGTCAATCCTTCATTGATTGATAATGTTTTTGAAAATAACACAAGTAAGTTTGTGGGAAAGTCGATTCAGGGAGTTAATGTGACTCAATGTAATCCAATTCCTAAGACTGAAATTAAAAAGAAATTTGGAAATCAGAAATCACCTTCAAAGCAACAACCTATCGCTTTTAAGGGTAAACAAGATCAACGAGCTAAATTGTCAAATGTTTCAAACTCAAAATTTGAAACAAAAGGAGCTCGTTATCAGAAGAAAAACAGCAATGTTAAATTTGTGGAATCGAGGGGTACAGATAAAATTGAGACTTTTGCTAACAAGTCAAACACTGATTTTGTACAAGTCAAAATTTTAAAACGTAATAGTCAAAACAATTACACTCAACATTCAAACGGGTGTGATGAAAAAGCTAGTACCTCGGGTTACACAAGTTCGACATCTGATCGTCGATCCAGTTCTCCTAAGTTTGTTGAAAGGAGAACGTGTTTTAAATGTGGAGAGTTTGGGCACATCATCAAAGAATGTGCTAACACTCCGAAAGCGAAATTTGTTGAAAGAGCATCACCTGAATCGATTCACCCTAAATGTCGTCCTGTTTCACCTAAACATGATAAAAGAACTATTAAAGAACAGGAAACTAAACAACGACATCAAAATGTGAAGAAAATAGAAAAGGCTTTAAAACCTAAGGTCAATTCTGTTCCAAGGGAACCAAGTTCACCTGTAAAATCAGAAATTTCAAAATTTGTTTACAAAACTCAATCTGGTAAACAAAAACAAACTTGGAAACCTAGGAAGAGTGAAGGTTCAGGGGGAGCTATTTGTTTCGAAAACCATCAACAAATCGAGATCACTATTCGTGATGCTCAGGGACGACCCAAGACCACTTTGGCTTGGGTCCCCATCCTTAACTAATCATTGGATGATATGTGCAGGATGTTCCAGGAGGAACTATTAATAGTCATTGGATTGTTGATAGTGGGGCATCTAGGCACATGACGGGCGACTTACGACTTCTATATGATGTGAGAAACATTAAAGGAGGCTATGTTGCTTTCGCTGGAGACAAAGGCGGTTACATCACTGGAGAGGGAATGATTTCCAATGGTGTGGTATGTTTCGATAAGATCAATTATGTTCGTCAAATTGATCATAATCTTCTCAGTGTGTCGCAAATCTGCGATAAAAAGTTCACCGTGCATTTTGATGATGCCGGTTGTTATGTGCTTAAACCTGGTTTCACAATTCCTGATGAATGGATTCTCTTATCGGCTCCAAGAATCAATGATCTTTATGTTCTTGATATGAGTCAAGCGATTACGACTTCTGCACAAGTCACATGTTTTGTCTCGAAAGCCACGGAGAAGGAGTCTATATCTTGGCACAGAAGAATGGGACACATTCACTTGAGAAAAATGAACCATTTGGTGAAAAACAATCTTGTGAATGGTGTACCCGTGAGAAGTTTTCATCTACAAGATATCTGTGTTTCGTGCCAGAAAGGGAAACAAACAAAGAAGTCTCACCCTTTAAAGAAAATCAACACTGTTGGCATGCCTCTCGAACGTCTTCATATGGACCTCTTTGGACCTATGAGACACAAAACAACGTTCGGAGATGTGTATTGTTTAGTAGTTACTGATGACTACTCTAGATTTTCTTGGGTAGCTTTTATGGCTCACAAGAGTGATACTCCTCAAATCCTCAAGGATCTTCTTACAATGTTGGAAAATCTCTACTCGTTGAAAGTTAAGAGGATCAGAAGCGACAATGGAACTGAATTCAAAAACCGGATTATGGACGAGTTCTGTACTTCTAAAGGCATTTTTCATGAATACAGTTCTCCTTACACTCCACAACAAAATGGTGTCGCGGAGAGGAAGAATCGGACGATAATTGAAACTGCAAGAACAATGCTGGTAGAGTCGGCGTTTCCTGTTCAGTTCTGGGCAGAGGCTGTGTCGACCGCTTGCTACACATTAAACCGAGTTCTTACGGTTAAGAGACATGGCAAGACGTGTTTCGAACTTCTACAGAAAAGGAAACCAGATCTTTCAATTCTAGAACCTTTTGGTGGTCCATGCACTATGATTGATCCGGATGGAAAGTTTGGCGCAAAAGCTATCGAGGGTTTCTTCCTTGGATATGCTACACCAAATTTTCGTGTTTGGAATCTGACTACCAAAAAGATTGAATTATGGAGTGAAGTACGGGTTCAGAGATATACAGATCCTGTTAAAGCTCCAGGTGATCCTTGGATGTTCGATTATGATGGGCTATTCAATTCCTTTGACCTGCCAACTTTTGATGAAGATTCTGCAGCTGCTAGAATGATATTTGATAGTGACAATGCTGCTGAGTCGTCATTAGTTAGACCTGTTGTTGTTAACTCTCAAAGTTCTAATTCGTCTAACAACACGGTTCAAAATGAGGAAGTTGAGAATGCTACTGAATACAATGAGTCATCAGAAGAAGATGAAGAAAATCTTGATGCGACTGAAGGTACTAAATCTCCAGTTGTTCCAGTTCAGGGTATTTCAGTTGATACTCCTCATGTGCAAGTCGATGATACTGCTGAAGGAAATGCATCCACTTCTACGCATATTCCAGGTGTAGAGTTGGTTGTTGATCTTAATATTAACAATTTGGGTGTTAATGCTCGTGTTCCTGAAAATCCTGAAATGAGGATACACGATACCCATCCACAGCAGAATATCATAGGAGATGTCCAACAAGGTGTGCAGACACGTAATCAGCTGAGAAACAACCCGAGTGCTGGTTTGTATTCAGCTATTAGAGAATCTGGTCTACAAAATGATTGGTCTTTCGCGTGTTACGTTTCACAAGAAGAACCAAAATCTTATAAGGAAGCTTTAAAAGATAATTCATGGGTTGAAGCCATGCAGGACGAACTGCAGCAATTTCAAAAGCTTGGTGTTTGGAAGCTTGTTGAAAAACCGGAGAATTACAAGAAAATTGGAACACGATGGGTTTATAAATGCAAGAAAGATGATCGTGGAGTTGTTATTCGCAACAAAGCGAGACTGGTTGTTCAGGGCTTTCGTCAGATCGAAGGCATTGACTACAATGAAGTTTATGCACCTGTTGCACGTCTGGAAGCTATTCGAATCTTCTTAGCTTATGCTTCTTTCAAAGGATTCAAAGTTTACCAGATGGACGTTAAAAGTGCTTTTCTTCATGGTATTGTTCAAGAAGAGGTGCATGTCGAACAACCTCCAGGTTTTGAAGATCCTATTCACCCAGATCGGGTTTGGTTGCTCAACAAAGCTCTTTATGGTCTACATCAAGCACCTAGGGCTTGGTACGCAACCTTATCAAACTATCTTCTGGAGAATGGATTTAGACGAGGTCTTATTGATTGCACACTCTTTATCAAAGAACAAGATGAAGATCTTCTGCTGGTGCAGGTATATGTTGATGATATAATATTTGGGTCTACTAATGACTCTTTGTGCAGGCAATTCGAACGTGTTATGCAAGAAAAGTTCGAAATGAGCGCTATGGGAGAGATGAATTTCTTTTTGGGCCTTCAAGTTCAACAAACAGAGTCTGGGATATTCATCCATCAGACTAAATATGTTGGTGACATTTTGAGCCGATTCCAAATGTCAGATGCAACGCCCATTGGTACCCCACTTCCGCAGAATCACGGGATTACTCCGGATTTGAAGGGAGAAAGCATCAACTCCTCGTACTATCGTGCCATAATCGGATCTCTCATGTATCTTACCGCTTCGAGGCCTGATATCATGTACCCAACATGCTTACTAGCAAGATATCAAGCAAACCCGAAGGCCTCTCATCTGTCAGCTGTCAAAAGGATTCTACGCTATTTGAAGGGATGCCCAGACCTCGGTCTTTGGTACCCTAGGGATGATAGTTTTGAATTAATTGCATACAGTGATTCTGATTTCGGTGGTTGCAAAATCGATGGCAAATCGACAACAGCAGGATGTCAGTTCCTAGGAAATCGACTCGTCACGTGGCAGTGCAAGAAGCAAACGTGTGTTGCTACATCAACATGTGAAGCAGAATATATTGCTGCCTCGAGTTGTTGCTCCCAAGTTCTTTGGATACAACAACAAATGCGCGACTACGGTTTAGAATTCCTATCTACTCGTATTTTTGTTGATAATAATGCTGCCTTGCAAATTACTAGAAATCCTGTGCAACATTCTAAGACTAAACACATCGACATTAAATATCACTTTATCCGTGACTGTTTTGATAAGAGGTTAATCGATGTCGTTCATGTCCCCACTGATCACCAACGTGCCGACCTGTTTACAAAAGCTTTTGATAAATCACGTTTTGATTATCTACTTTTGGTCAATGGCATTAAGGTGATACCCGATTAAACTTCTTTGGCTGATCGTTTTTGTAAATATTTTCTTTATAAACTTTGAAAATTCAAAAAGATTTTAGTTTTCGTAAACTT
Source organism: Helianthus tuberosus (assembly GCA_030545235.1). Lineage (NCBI taxonomy): Eukaryota > Viridiplantae > Streptophyta > Magnoliopsida > Asterales > Asteraceae > Helianthus > Helianthus tuberosus. Next base: position 24,946,852 of record CM060400.1, read on the forward strand.
TGCGAATTTTAGGGGGAGATATTTCAAGAAAATACAAAAACATTGAAAAAGTTCAAAAACCAAAAAGATGTCTTTACTTTCTGTCGTTTCGTTTAAAAAAAAAATTCAAAAATTCAAAAACAATAGAAAAACCAAAAATGAGTTTCTTGGATAAAGGAAAATGATGAAATTCACTGGTGTGGTCGGTCAATGTGCTCAAAATGCAAAATAAAAAGAAAAATGATAAGTATCTCTACTAACGATGTATCGGTAGGCTCACAATCAGACTAAAATGTGCAGGATGATACAAACCTAACAGACTTCAAGTCAGGTGGGAACTGCTCATAGGCATATGGTCTTAGTACCGAAATCTCGTTTGAGAGATTGCCGAGATCTGAAATATTCGGTCTTTATGCTGCTTATCATCTGGGTATCATGGTTGTATCAAACCGTAAAAATAACGGAGACGAAGTCTAAGATCTTCCATGATACTATACATACGTGTACATACTGCATTCGACCTCAATAAGTGATCAACAATCACATGTCCAAACAAAATAAGTGATAAATTATCACAGATTCTTTGCGGGAGTCAAGTTCGTCTCTCTGCTGTACGAAAGTACTGACCTGTTCACGGACTTGCTCCTGTGCCCTCATGCATATGAAAATCAAGTTCCTCATCAATAAGTGATTTTATCACATAGGACTTGTTTTCAATCTAAATAAGTGAGTCTCTCACATTTTTATACGGTCAAACAGATGATAAACGGTATACTCACCGGTAAGATGAATTCTCGTGCATACCTTGATACGGGAATGTGTCGTGAGTGGATTTACATCGACTTGT